>JANBXA010000729.1:40762500-41440000 GCA_030556225.1 Cricetiscus sungorus
CCAAATTAGGAGAATTCTGGAAAGAGGAAGGGAGAAATCACAGTCACCTGCAAACAGAGACACAAGGCTAGAATACCACAATAAGAAAAGGTACCAAGCCACATGGCTAAATATAGCTAAGTATCTTGTGTTGATTTAACTGTAAGAGTTAACAAGTAACAAACCTGAGCTATTAGCTGAGCATTCATAAGTAATATTAAGTGTCTGTGTTTATTTGGGAGTTGCTGGAAGGACAAAAACTTCTGCTCACACATTTCCTCTATGAGTTGAGCTGTCCTGTGTCCTTTCCAGTCTCACACAAGACCACCCCATGGCCAGTGACATACCCCAAGTAGATAGACATTCCACCAGAAGGACTTTTCATCCTAGGCCAAAGTCCCCCTTCTGATTTAGGGTTTTGTTTTTGTTTGGCTTTGTTTAGGCTTGAGTTTCTTTTGTTTGTTTGTTTGTTTGTTTTGTCTCTCCTCATTATGATTTAACTAGGTGAATTTTAGATCCAGCTACAGCTCTGCCCATCCCTGAATTATTTATTCCAGGTTTCTAGAGACCTGTGCCTATAACTTAGGTTCACTCTCATATTAAAACTATAGAAATTAAGATGAGCAATGGTGGCACATACCTTTAATCCTGGCACCTGGGAGGCAGATGCAGGTGGATCTCTGAGTTTGAGGCCAGCCTGGTCTATAGAATGGGTTCCAAGACAGCCAGGGCTACACAGAGAAACCCTGCCTTGAAAACCACCAAAACAAACAAAAAATTGTAGCAAATTAAAAATTGTGAAATGATCAGCAGGGGCCAGGACTCCACCTTTAGATCAGGAACTCAGCACCTGCCCTAAATCCTGCCAGACTCGCTTAGGATATTTCACAGGTAATAAGGGGGTGAGGCTCCAAGGGACACAAATGCAAAGCAGACATCCAAAAGTCACTACTAGAGTATGTCACTCTCTCTTTCAGATAGTAGTGTCAGAGTCTCATATTCCTTCATACCAGCTTTGGCCACAAGGTCAGTGAACATAAGGGTGATAAGAGTTCCCCTCCAGTTCAGGGATAAAAGTCTATTTTGAGGTTTTCCAGACCTCTAGTCCCTGTATTCAGACCAAATTTCCCAGTCTTGCCTAGGGAAGCCATTTTATTCATAAAGGCCTATGTGAAGGTCATGGTATAGGCTCCAGACTCAGATTAAATGTATGTCCTAAGGCCATTGAGAATTCATATTCATGAATGTTTCAACAGGATGTCATCCACTCCACAAAATTCTGTAAAATGTAACTAAAATTTTGAAATGTGGTACTGCATTAATTACTTTGCATAGCTGCAACCAATGTGCTTTACGAAAACACCTAAAAAGTGTTTTGTTTTGTTTTGGGTTTTTTTTTTTTTTTTTGATTTTTGTTTGTTTTGTTTTAGCTTCACTTACAGTTTCAAAGGGTTGCTTAGCCCCAGGTATCAGCTAGAAATTTCCAAACCCTGTCAAAAAACTGTGGCAACAGCTAAGGATGTGAATATTAGGGCATATGTCTGTAGGAGACATTAAAAAGGGCCCCCACTACATATGTATTAAGAATCAGAATCATTCATAATACAATGACAACTGAAAAACAAACAAATAAGTGTGAGTACTGGTAGACATAGTGATGACATTCCCGAGTTCAGGATCACATAATGCATGCTGTTGCTACTGTAAAGTTTGTTGTACAGTCCTCAGGTAAATGAACCAGTGAGTACAGTCAAAGTATTACTTAAGTTCGTTGATACTGGGTACAAAGCCTTCAGATATCTGATGAGCATGGCCCCTTGCTGAGTCTTCCTTCAAACTGAGTACCTTCTTTATAGGATTACGGGCCATTGTTGTGGCTGCATTCCTGGCTTAATTTTTTGACATCTTTCTTTTCTTCCCTGCGGTGTTGAGTTTGGAAAGGTCAAGCTTGAGTGCAGGGATGTCTGGTAACTTTAAGTATGTCTAGTGAACTTTCATTGAGGAAATTATATCAACCAACCATCAACCATCGGAAGTTAAGCAATAGATCTATCATCTGTGAGCTGGCATGCATTTTCATTCATATGCCTATGTCCACTTTGTGTTACAGCAAATGTGAATCCAACATAAGTACACTTTCCCCCATCCTTTTCCTTTCTGCAATTGTAGTATCCTCAGTTAAAAATCACCCCCTGTTTTCTGGAGGGAAGTATTATTTGTTTTGATGAATTCCTAGAAAAGCACTAACAGTGTATGTGTGTTATCAACTACAAATCTTTTATCTTCCTTTCCTAAAAATGTTCCTTCAAAGCTTGAAGAAAAATTGTTATGCTTGCTTTTTTTTCTTATACTTACTTTTGTCCTTCAAAATGAATGTGTCTATAAATAAATTTAACTAAATCAAATGTCTATCCTCTCTCTGTCATCTCTCTGTCACCTCTGTGTGTCTCTGTCTGATGTCTCTCTCTCTCTCTCTCTCCCTTTCTTCCTCCCCCTCTCTGTTTCCTCTAGCCTCATTTCATAATACCATGAATTCCAAGCCAAAACTGAATAATTATACAAATGAATGTCATGTTCATTAGACATCAGGTCTTATATTGGTCCAGAAAACACATAGAGAACAAAGGATATTTGTAGTCTGAGCATGATGGGAGATGTGATTCTGTATATATGTTTCTCATACTGTTAATAAAGCCCTGTGGCCAATAGAAAACTAGATAGGTGGGGCTAGGAGACTAGGAGGAGGAAGAGGAAATAGTAGGTGGAGTCAAGATGTAGCCCAGGGAAGAAGCAGGAAGCCTGCCGCGCGGCTCCCCCATAAGACGACCACGTGGAAATGCTTAGATAAGTAAAAATGGGTTAATAATTAAGACAGAGCTAGCCCATAAACAATAATGGTAACTGGCCAACAGGATTGTATCAAATACAGAGTCTCTGAGTGTTATTTGGGGCTGGCGCGGCTATGGGCCCGGGCTGGCGGGCTGGCGGGCTGGCAGAAACATACATGCTACATGAGCAATCATGCACTTGTACATGATTGAGGAAGGCATAAACTAAGCAACTGAAATAAGTGATAATAAAGTTTTGTGAAAGCACAAATAAAAGAAATTTTGTCTAATATGTCAAGGCAAGCCTCCTTGAAAATATGATATTTAGCCTGAAAATTAAAAGAATCAGTAGTTAAGTAAACAGAGTTGCCTTAGGGATGCTGTTGTGAGCAGAAGTAAAAATGGTAAGGGAGACTCAGTATTCAAAATGGACTTGATATTTCCATGCAAAGGAAAGAACATAGCACAAGGGAACTTCCCAGCATAATATATACCACGTTCTCTCTGTCTTTGTCCCTTACTACTCCTTGATCTGAAAGGCTATTATTCTTCTCATCCTAGCATATCCCCGATTCAATGTTTTTTTGTATTCTGAAGTTTCCCCTGAATCCCCTTTGATGGAAATTCACTTTCCCTTTGTAAGTCCTTATATACATTTCTACCTTGGTACTCATCTGGTTCTGGTTTAACCATGTTACTCTCTGCCCTTTGCATGATGGCAACCTCACTACACTTCATTCCCCAACACACCAAGCAGTGCTGAGAGAAACTCAATCCCTTTGCTTGATTGAATTGAATTAAACTATTTTATTTGCCCTTCTGCAAAGTGACAAATAGTCCAGGAAGCTTTGAGTCCCAAATCACACCTAATTTGCAATCATTTTCTTCTATAATTCTGACAACAAGGCTTTCTATCTAATTATTGTCCTCAAGAAATCCCACAGAGGGCAAAAAGAATGTAAGCTTTTGAGTGTGGAGATATCTCTAAAAGAACATATTGAGAGAAAGGTTTAACTTGTACAAGAAGATTAATAGTCTAAGCTTAAGAGTCATTAAGAAAATGTAAAAGAAGGATGAAACTGGAATAAACAAAGCCATGTCTAATGAAACAGATTTTTATGTCAAAGGCAAATTATAAGCAGCAGGCCTGCCACTGAGTGTATCCAGATCTGGAAGTGGCCAAGATATGCTGCATGGGAAGACAGACATACCATGGAAAGTTCCAGCCACAGAAATTGGGTCAGCACTGAAGAAGAACTGAGTACATTCTAGACAGGATTGTTCTAAGTGCTGGAAGTCTGGGCTTAGTAACTGGGCTTTCTGTGTACTAACATAGTTCAGCTTCTGCCCTTCATCTAGCTCTGGTTTCTGGGCCCTTTTAGTAGGAAACTCAGTCACGTCTACACTGGACACCTTCTTTGTTCTTCTAATGCTCAATACAAAAGAATTACTCAGAGAACATGTAAGATAAAAACGAGAACCACACAATAACAATTCATTATTTTAAAGTTCTATTTTCCTCTTTGCATTGTCTTTTCGTTTTGTAAAATGAACACCATAATGCCACCCCTGCTTAGGATACAAGGTTGCCATAAGCAAGGGCTCATGTATGTACAAAGCACTCTTAGAAAGAGAGGCATCCCATTACAGTATATATAGAAAGGCACAAGTTCAGTTTTAACTCAGGCTCAGAGAAAACTGACTTCATCATATTCATCCATATATTTGATCATGTGCTCATTCTATCATCTGCAGATGTTCATTTCACTAACTATTATTAATAATACATCATACTTTCTACTTACCGCTAAACATGCTTTATAGAATTGGCACGGTGAGAGGATGAGAATCTTTGATTGTAAGTCAACGCACACAGTCTTTTGATTTGGGGCTTGTATGAGAAAGCACAGTTTGTTTGCTGTTTCCACACAACATAGGATGAAGAGAATTTTCTCTTCCATTCAGCTGTTTTGGGGCATCATGTTGCATTTCAATATTTACAACTCAGGAATGTGGCTGCCTATTTTTTATGGTGCCTGCCCCTGCTCTCCCCCCACCAAGCAACTCAGTAGGAGTTTGGGCTTTGAAAAATAGTGTAATATAAATATAAATATAGATCATCCCGAACATGTCTTTCACATTTCTGATATGCTATTGTTTTTTTTTTTTAATGAAATACAGTTGATAAGCATCTGGAAGTTTAATTTGATTTGTATGGACATCATAACAAACCTTTTATTGTGTAATGAGGAAGCTCTGCCAATGGAACCTGCTTTTCTGTAGTCTACAGTAGACAACTAAAGCCAATGAAAACCAAGAAAGCACAACCATGTGTGATACCTAGAGAGGAATGGGAATGAGTAAACTTATTGCAGAAACCCCTGAATATGGAAGGCACCCTTGATGCTAAGAGCAATCTTTAGTTTTCAATCACTTAGAGCACAAGTGTGTCAAAAAGGGTACACAGTGGAAGCTGGGGAAAGAGAGTGTCCTCATTACCTCCACATGTTGCACTTTAAAGCTTGTGCTAAAAGCAAAGTAACTAATGCCAGATGCTGTAGTTCAAGTCATAATTCTGTATTTTCAATTTGAACTACCTGGTTTGAGATGTTACATAACCTTGTTGCCTTAATTACCTCATTGTCTTATTTAGGGTTTCAATTGCTGGGAAGAGACACCATGACCTTGGCAACTCTTATGAAAGAAAACATTTAATTGGGGCTGGCTTACAGTTTCAGAAGTTTAGTCCATCGTCTTCATGGCAGGAAGCATGGCAGCATGCAGGAAGACATGGTGCTGGAGAGGTAGCTGAGAGATCTACAGGTTGATGTGCAGGCCACAGAAAGTGAACTGTCAACACTAGGCATGGCTTGAGCATATATGAGACCCCCAAAGTCCACCTTCATAGTGACATATTTCCTCTAACAAGGCCACTCCACGCCTACCCAATAAAGCCATACTTCCTAATAGTGCCACTCAATATGGGCCAAGTATTCAAATACCTCAGACTGTGGAAGCCATATCTA
Source organism: Cricetiscus sungorus (assembly GCA_030556225.1). NCBI lineage: Eukaryota > Metazoa > Chordata > Mammalia > Rodentia > Cricetidae > Cricetiscus > Cricetiscus sungorus. The sequence goes on from JANBXA010000729.1 coordinate 40,768,334, forward strand.
TTCAAACCACACTCATTAATGAAATGTAACATACAATGCCAGATTGTTTCACTATTGTGATACTCAGTGGACTCATATATCAAAAAGCTCTTGAAAGACAGCATAGTTAACAGTGAGAACCATGTGAGTACTAACATAATAATCAGGATTATGATCATGACTCTTACTTCCAATACTACTATCAGCCAAAACACTTCAATGGGAAAATCATCACCAAAGCCTCAAATATTCACCCATAAATAAGAATTTTAACACTTACAATGTGAGATTATTAGCTGACATGATAAATACACTGTGTGTCTATAATAGGCATCTTCGAATACTTAGTAAATACTTACTATTGTTACTATAAATGGTCCAAGTTTCCTGGAGTCCAAGCCTTGACCTTGGCCATACTCTGACATTAATCAGCTATCTAGATGTGAAAATTCTGTCAGAATGATATCCAGGTTTGGCTAAAGCAAGGACAAACTAGCTGTGTCATTCTCCCACATAAAGATTACTACCTCCCATAATTCTTCCTTGCTTAGCAAGAACTACTATAGTAGCAAAACACTACCTCAAGTCTGGGCTCTCCTTTCATTGGTTGTTTAGTCATTATGCTTCTGATATCTCTGACCCTGGACAGCTATCCATATCTTTTGTTTGTTCTGAGCATCATTCTCAATAATGTCAATAATGTCACCTCCCCAGTGATACTGGGGAGGTAGATACAGTGTCAAAGAAAGATGCAATGACCTTTTGATGACTCTCCTTGGGCATCCATTGATGTTAGTCTAGGAGGTTGTTATCGGCGAAAATAATCCATCACCCCATCTTCTTCCAAAGTTCCATTAAAAAGCTGACACAATTAATCTGCTCTACTTTACTTTTCATTATGCAGAAATGTACTCTTGATCAAAAGTCCCCTTGTCTTGCTGCTTGTGGCTGTGGGCCACACACAAGAAATTCATAATCAGTCAATTGTATCCACCCAAATAATTTCCAGGATATGGAAAGTATAGCAGCATCTTGCCTGTGAAGCTGTAACATTGGCCACACCTCTTTGGGTGTGGCTTCAAGTGCTGACAGAACCAGAAATCTCTCTCCTCTCTCTCTCTCTCTCTCTCTCTCTCTCTCTCTCTCTCTCTCTCTCTCTCTCTCTCTCTCTCTCAGGTTCCAGATGGAATCGGAAGGGCAGAGAAAGACTGTGGTGGTTCTTTACACCCATGCCTTCAGGAAAGCTCAGAACTATGTCTATTATTGGGAAGACATAGCCACACATGACTCAATATTACAGTCACTGTGAAAATTAATGCAGGAGAATATCCTTCAAACAGTGTTACAGTGTTACATTAAGAGATGAACTGATAATTCCATTGAATATAATTGGGTCATTAATTTTCTGAGGCTAGACCACATGGATCCCAAATAGGAACCAAAAACCCTTCCATTTAAACAGATAGGAGGTTTAGGATAGACAGAGTGTCACCAGTATACTTGCCAAGACACACAGGGACTTCAAAGAGACTGAAACCATCTATGAATAGATTGCATAATTTTTAGTTTATTGCCCTTTTCTCAGATCTAGGTTTACTTTAATAACCATGGAATACTTAATTTTATGTGCTACTTCTATCTCTGACTACCTCATGTAGAGGCAATCTAGAATATATAAAAGATGACTAGTGCAAATGAATTATGGTTAGATCTGTTCTCTGGATTAGTCTGCTCTAACCCTTTAGTTGGTTATCTGTCTTTCTTCCTTTCTTTCTTTCTTTCTTCTTTCTTTCTTTCTTTCTTTCTTTCTTTCTCCCTTCTTCCCCTTCCTTCCTTCCTGTTTGTCTGTTTATTTTAAGAAATCAATCTAGTAAAGCTATTCATAAGCTAGATCCCTGAGTGATAGTCAGAAAGAGATATCACAGCATGCACTTTTGCATACATCACTGATGCTAATTTCAAGCTGTCACAACTACATGAGGCACTATGATTCTATTAAAAAGTAATCTTAAAAATAAAAAAATGCTTTAAGAACTAGAAAATCCTAGTGCTGACTGGTTTTATGCCAGCTTGACAAAAGCCAGAGTCATCAGAGACAAGGAAGCCTCAATTGAGAAACTCTCTCTATTAGATCAGGCTGTAGTCAAAACTTTAGGACATTTTTTAAATTAATGATTGATGTGGGAGGGCCAAACCCATTGTGAGTGTTGCTATCCCTAGGCTGGTGATGCTGGATTCTATAAGATAGCAGGTTTAGAAGGTCATGAAAAGCAAGCTGCCAGTAAGCAGCGCTCCTCCATGGCTTCTGCATCAGCTCCTGCCTCCAAGTTCCTGCCCTGCTTGAGTTCCTCCCCTCTCTGCTTTTGATGATGAGCTGTTGTAAGGAACTGAGAGTGAAATAAACCCTTTTCTCTCAGAGTTGCTTTTGGACATGGTTTCTTCACAGGAATACTGATCCTAATCAAGACAATCCTTTAATAAAAATATTGCTTATCATCCATTAACATGAATCTCTGCTAAACATGCCAGAGAAGGACTTTTTTCTATTTAAACACCTTCTGACAAGAAGATCCTGTTCCTTAGTCCTCTCTCCAAAATCCACACCCTTCAGGCTTAGGGGTTGATCTAATAAAATGTCTGCTCAAGTCTACAGGTTCCCAGCTCCAAACTACTATTTTTACTTTTGGTTCTTAGCCACATAAAATAATTCAAACTCTTTCCAGAAAAATACAAATTTCAGAATTTATTAGAAAGTTATTCTAGCCTGATAAATTTCTTTGTTTTCTAGAGGATAATAATAGCCTTTCATTTGTTTCTTCTATTATTTACCTTGAACGCTACTTCTAAACTTTCCATTTAAAATTGAACGTCACTCATATCTTAGCATCATGAGGAAGAAACCGTGGAAGGCAAATCCAGCCACTCTTCTGCCTAATAATTGAGTAAAAATGGAACCCAGCAGTAAACAAAAACCCAGATACATAACCCCAGATCCAGCAAATGCTGTTGTTCTGCTCTATTTGCTTCAATATTCCAATGAGGAATAAACAGTTTTGAAACCTAAAATCCTACATCCCTTCCCTTCCTGCTTCTATTCCAAACTTCATCTATACCTGGAATTTGATATGCAACATTTCTATTCATGTTCTGCTACTACAAATAGATACTTCCAAAAATAGCATTGTAGTATTGTTGCAACCAATTAATATTTCAATAAATGCCTCTATACTGTGCATATGTTTTACACCTTACTGTTTATAATCTGTTTGTAAGATGTATTTGCTCATGCACATTAACTCATTTTAGTTTTTGCATAGCAATTCACTATGTGAGGTAACCATAGCTTACTCACCCAATCCCATTATACAAAAATACTTATCTGTAGAAGAGATTCAGGCATGACCTGGCAGCCAGCCTGCCTGACACACTGTACTTCTAAAAAATAAGCATGGCACACTGTGCTCCTGAGTATTCCCAGAAGTCAGAAAACTGAATTCTGCATGAGAAGACTATAGTTAGCATGCTGATGTGTATGTACTCGCCACATCTCCTTTTATGTTCCTCTGCTATTTAGTGTCCCTGCATTATAAGTGCTAAGTGCTCACTATCCAATATGAGGTAATGTGCTAACGAATCACAGTTGATAGACTTCTACTACATAAGAAGTTGTTCATGTGCACTAAAGCAGATGCTGATACTTCACAAAATCTCTGGAGCAGTCCATCTCCACACCTTTTACCAACCCACAGGCATTGTGGTCCTTGTTGAGGGCATACCCAGGTAAAGATTGTAGGTGTAAGATGTATCTGCACATTTACACTAACTCATTTTAGTTGTTGTATAGCAAGCCACTGAGTGAGTTAACCATAGCTTGCTTACTCAATCCCATTATACAAAAGACTTATAAAAATGTTAGATTGCTTAAGATTTCTGAGATCACAACTTTACAATACATGTGTGTGTGTGCATATATGTGTGTGTGTGTATACATGTGACCACATATAAATATGTATAACACTCCATGTGTGTACACTCACACACATTTCTTTATTGTTTGTATATATGCATGATTTTCATAGAAAGTACTAAGTGGAATAGGCCGTTTTAGAATATTACATCTAAAACATTGATAGACATTGAAAAATTATTTCCCTATATCACTTTGCCAGTATTAGCAGCACATACTTTACTGCAAATTAAAACTTTGATGAGGCTGTGGGACCAGGCCGGCAGGAAAAACTGCTTGTAACAAAATGGCTCCTGCAACGTAGGTACTAAGAACTTCCACTTAAAACTTAACAAAACCATAAGAAAAAATTTGAAAAACAAAATGAGAGAGACAAAAAAGTCGTCTTGGTAGCGACATTTTTTTTTTTTGAGTGAGTTTTGCTAGAGGCAAGCAGAAACTCTCAAATCTCCTTGAGGGAGGTTTCCTGACTCAGCATAAGCACCAAAAAACATCATGGCTTTTAAGAAGCCCTGCTAACAATTGAATGGGGTGTACAAGTGCTGGCATTGGCAGTGACCACATCTCCAAGCTGGCAGCATGCTGCTCAATGGTTGCATAGACCAAGGGAGTAAGCACAGCTCTCAGTAATAGCAGTAAACATACCCCTGCCATCTTGGATAGATGACAGCTAATACAGCTGTGGCATTCATTTTAGCAATGTTGCTCAGCAGATAAAAGACTCTTTGTTAGAAAAAAAATATTTACAGTAAAAACCTATAAAGGCTTACAGTGTTACAGTGTGTTTTAAAATATATGTAGGCTTTGGAGAGAAAAAGAAACAGGATAACATGGTTTAAAAAAAGAAGAAGGAAGGAAGGAAGGAAGGAAGGAAGGAAGGAAGGAAGGAAGGAAGGAAGGAAGAAAGAAAGTAGCTGAGTGTGGTGGGACACACCTTTAAATTCAGTACTCAGGTGGCAGAGGCAAGCAGATCTCTGTGATTTCAAAGAGAACCTGATATACAGAGTTAATTCCAGGACAGTCAAAACTACACATAGAAACACTGTCTCAAAAAATGAAAGAATAGAAGTAGAAGAAATAGAGTAATAAAAAAGCCAAATAAAGATGGAAAGTACATAGAGAGTCTGGATACTGTATGCTATTGTGTTGTCTTATTGTTTGACTGCTGAAGAAATAGCAAAAACTGTTAAATGCTGCTGGATTAATCCAATTTATATATTTTAAAATTGCTTTGACATCAAAATTTAAGTCTAAGCACAGATTACTAGGGAAAAATTTTCTATTTTTGGCTTCACAGAAAATGAGAAGCTGTGGATTCCTTCCAGACTAATGTGGTTTGATCAAGCAAGATCCCCTGAAACAGTGTCCCAGATGATTCAACATTCAAAACATCTGGGACAAAGCAGCCTTGAAGACCACTACAGCCAAGATTTCTGCATCTTCTTAGGATCCCCAAGACAGCTCCCCCTACCAGCAGAAAGCAGTTTGAAAATAATTATGTCAAAAGTACCAAATATTGTTTATAAACGTTTGTTTTCATTTAAATGGTGTTGGTTATAAATGGTTAATTACCACAACCAATCTCTTTTTAAAGGTAAAAAGAAGATTATGCTATAGAAATGAATATTTGTTTTAGAGTGGATTTCCATTTATAGGTACAAATTTAAGGTCAATTTTGTGGTGAGTATATTTCTCTTCTTGTTTAGGTATTGTGTTTATATAGCTCATTTAAAGATGTAATGCATAATTTAGTACAGATTATAGATAGTCACCTATAATAGTCAGAAGTTGCAGTTAAATTAGTTAGGTTTTCTAGATATACAGAGATATATTTAAAATAGATAGGCATTCTTCAAACCTTCCAAAGAGCTACAGATTATGGCATTTAAAATGGTTTAGGGTTTTTCTTGACAGTGAGACACTACTGCTCCTGGCAACACCACCTGTGTCAGAAATAAAGATGGACGTCTAAAAAACTCATTATGGTGTTTACTTTTAATATGGCAAGACTAACTATTTGGGCAAAAAATTGCTTTTGTCTGGACTGTTTTACTTTATGCTGTATAAACTGGACATGAGAACCCACAGAAAAGTGACTACTGAAACAAGATGGACATTGCTATAGGGTTTCTGCTTCATGGAAGAGTCTGCCAGACATTCTGCAGGACGCAGAGAAAAGTGACTGACAAACTGCCAATACAGGTGGACAGTTTAAAGTTTCCTGCTTTGCTGAGGAGTCTGCCAGACACACTATGGCCAATAGGCTGAAGATGGTACATTACAGAAGAACTTCTGGTAACTGACCAGGCAGTGAGTTGTGTTTGTTATTTCCTTCTGTGGTCTTTGAGGGAGTTGAAGACAGATAGTTATGTTTATAGTTTTCCTTAGTTAGGATTAAAGACATGTTACATGTAAGACTTTAGACTCACAAAGATAGGATAAATGATGGAATACTTTCTTTAAATCTTGCTAAATGTTAATGGACTAAATATTTTTAATAATAGTTCTTATTTGATAACTGTTTTGATATATTTTAATATGTTGAAGTTAAAATCCTTCTTTTTATTTTAGATGGAAAAAAAGAGATAATGGGAGCTGTCACTCTGTAAATATGTTTCTCTTATTGGCTAATGAAGAAAGCACTGTTGGAAAATAGGAAGGCAAGATAGGCAGGACTAGGAGACAAGGAGGATTCTGGGAGATGTAGTAGTGAAGAGTCAAGATGTAGGGACTTCAGAGGAAGAGGTCAAGACCCTCTCTCTGGTAAGATAAGACCACGTGGAAATACTTATATTGATAGAAATGGGTTAATATTTAAGACAGAACTAGCCAATAAGAAATGCTAGTAACAGACCAATAGCTTTATATCAAATATAGCATCTTTGTGTGTTATTTTGGGGCTGACACTGCTTTGGGACAAGGCTGGTGGGGAAAAACTGCTGGTAACAAAATTAAAAGATTTAATTAGTTACATTCTTCAAGCATAATACAATAAAATTACAAATATCAAAAGCAAGTGAAAATCAAAATTGCTTGAAAGTCATAAGCTATATTCTCAAATACCTGGGTAATAAACCTAAGAAGTAGCGAAGAATCCAGTAATTCCATAAAAAATTCTATGAAAGTCAACTGAACACTGAATTCAAGGCACATACCACAAATTAAATTCACAGGTCAAATATGTTTTAAATTCACATGTATGAGGTCCTAGTTCTGCAAAACAACTATTCCTTTCATAATTACAGTGTAAAGAAATGTTAAGAATGCAATACTCATCCTTATATAGCAGAAGTGGCAATATAAATCAGAATAAAGAAGAATTAACAATGTCTATCATTATTAAAAATTTAAAGTAATCCAAAACACTTTTCCTTGGATAGACAAAACATAAACAAATGTGAAAGTTAGTTATGGAGAGAGATATAACTGCTAGGAATAGGACCTTCAACAAGAAGAGAAAAAGTTGAAGTGATTAATACATAAAACTTAATGAAATTCATTTTAAAACTTACTGAAAGTTTTCTTTTAAAAAATGACCAAAATTAGAATAATAAGAGAAAAGTTATTTATTGTTTCATTACCAAAATTACTATTGCATAATTAATATTGCAAAAGGCATATTTTAGGAACAGAAAGCACTAACTAGTCTTATTTCATCATTACACGTTATATATGTACATTGATGATAAGATTGGGGTGCATAAATATGTCATGTTTTCAGAGATTAAAAAATAGTAAATAAATAAATAAAACAAAGCAATTACACCAAAAAATACCAAGCTAGAAATAGTGTCACATGCCTGTAATCCCAGTACATATGAGTCTGAGGCACAAGAATCTTGATTCAGTAGCCAGTTAGAGCTAACTAATGATACCCTGTCTCAAGAAAGAGCAAACCAAAACAAGTTTTTTTAAAAAAATCTTTGGAAAATACCTTTTAATTAAAAAAAATAAGTTTTATTAAAAAAATAAAAGTTCAAACAAAGCTATCAGCTTATCAACAAATGAGTAATTCAAATGATATGTAAGGCATTTCAGATCTTAGCATAAAAAAAATACAAGCAAGAAATACAAATGGTCAACAACCACATGGAAAAAAATGTTCAATAGTATTAGCCGTTGGGAAATGCAAATCAAAGGCAAGATCCCATTTTGTGGCCAGAAAGATGGCTTAATTTTAAAAAGAAAGTAAATAACAAATGTTGGCAATGGTGTGGAGAAATTAGAATCCTTATTCACTGCTGGTGGGAATGGAAAACAATGCAGCAGCCACTTTACAAAACTTTGCCAACTCCTTTAGAGTGGAATTCAGAATTACCATATGACGCAGCATTTCCATTTCTAGGTATATACTCAAAGAAATGAAAACAGATGTAAACACAAAAATGTGTGTGCAAATGTTTAGAGTAGCATTATCCATAATGGCCCCAAAGACAAGACAACCCACATGTTCAACAGAAAATGAATGACAAGAAAAGTGAGTAATTCTCTTAAGATGCAAATAAGTGATAAAGGATAATGTTCTGGTCCATGTTACAACACATAGATAAACTGAAGACATTATACAAAATGTAAAGTCTGTGTGCATGATTCTATTTGGAAAAACAAGTTCAGAATAACTGATGTATATACTGAAAGCCTGTCAATGGTTAGATAAATGTAGGTTTCTTTTTAGGAGTGACAATTATTTTTGAAAATCAAATACCTATGAATATTCGGAAGCTATTACATTGTATACTTTGTATGAGTAAAATGTCATCTATATAAAGTATAAATAAACAATGCCGTTGAATCATGAAAGAATGGGCTTAGATGCTGAGGATGAGCCAGATGGACTTTCACTTAGGTGCTATTATTTTGAAAACATCTTTTTATACCTATGAGGCTTCAGGCTCATTCCCTGCTCTAAATATTCATAGAAACTCTAATAAATAGAAAATTAAGCCTTTTATTCTTCCATAGAAAATAAACTGTGAAAATTGCCATTCTGTTGTAGAATACATGGAAATATCTCATTACAAATAGTATGTCTGTGCCTAAATTGATACAAACAGCTAAAAAGAATGTTATGGGATTTTAGAAACAATGAAATGAATGTAAACATGTATTTATGACATGTATGGTCTTGTGCCAAACTAAAAAAAAATTAACTGTAAAATGAAATATTAGTATCTTTGAAAATATATGTATTATACAGATATCCATATACACACACACATCCATGTTTATAATTTTCATCATGAAATATGCTCATTAAAAAAAAATGAGGTAGGCAAATCTCTGAGTTCAAGCCCAGCCTGGTTTACAGAGCAATTTCCAGGACATCTAGGGCAACACAAAGAAAACCTCTCTCAAAAACTCAAAAACAAAACAACATCAACAAAGCCTAATTCAGTGTAAAATTGAGCATGATGTCCTTTCTTTCAATTTGGAACCAATTCTGGCCCACAGTTATGCCATTTCATGTAGAATTTTACTGGGAGTGTTCTGCAAAGCTAATTAATAATTGAATATAACTAATAACTGAGGAAGTAAATGACACACAGCAGTGGTGATTTATAATTGGGGATTTCTGGAGTCCATGACCATATGTGTATCAGAAGCCTTTGCATCCGCGGGGTAACTTTATGGCAGCCTTTTCTGAGAACTTTCAATGACCTCAGCATTCTTCTAACTTGTACTAGATCTCCTAAAGGACCACTGCAACTTTCTTGCTTCATGTTCATCACACTATTTCCATCAGTGTATTTTGTTGTTTACCTCAGTTTCTAAGCTAAATGTCATGATGCAGAGCCATAGCTTAATACGCATTTTAATGTGAGACCCCAGAGCCCTCGGGTTTTTCCAGTTATATGTTACACCCAGGAACCATCACTGAGAGCTGTTCCTCAGAAAACTAAGCAATACAGGACATTTCTCTGTAGCTCATAGCTTCTGAGACTACACAGTGCCATCTATGTCAGTTAAGTCTTTACATGTCTCTCAACCCTTTTGGTACTTTGTGAATGGGATAGAGGTGAGTAAGTTTGCAACTGTTTACAGTGAAGTACATAGTGGTGAAGAATGGTTTGACACAAGATCATTAAAACTAGACAGGGGTTTGTCACTTGACTCCTGAGAACAAGTACTCCAAATACGAGAAATGCTCCATACCCCTTAGTAGATTATCTACTTTTGATATCTGCAATATACCTGAGGAAAATAAAACAAGTCAAAAGCACTCTCATTGAGAGAATAAGGGATACACAATGCCTGAAAAAGAGAGACGATGCTTTGAAGGCACAACTCATTGAAGAAAGCTAGAAGAGATGATTTCAAGAAAGAAAATCTAACTGAACTGTAAGTGTTGAAGCCTTAAAATAACCCCTGTAAGGTAGAGTTCCAATCTCACTGGTATGACAAACATTTTCCCAACAGAGGAAATTTAACACATTATATAAATACCCCGATCTGCAAATGCTGTGGTAGTAATAATTAGTTTTCTCCCCTTTCATCTCCGTTGTTTCTGCCCACACATATTTCCTATTTCAAGCTTTGGTGTAACAAGTGCATCTTTCAAAGTGGAAGCCCACGCCTTGTTTGCACAAACACAGGTCTCTTTATCGCCACGTGCAGTCTCTCTAGTTCTCAGAGCTGAACAATGCAGCATTTTCTTCTCTCCTGGAGCTCTGACAGAATTCATTTAATTTCCTTGTAAAATGTAATCTGCGGATAATAATAGGTCACTCGCAGCAATTTCATTCAGTCTGCCAGATCACCCGTCACTCTGCTAATTGTGGGATAGTATAATGCACAGGCAAAGCTTGCCCTTAGAATTAGGTTGGGCATTTTGTTTTGACGATGCTGTGAAGAAGACAACAGAAAGTGTTAGCAAATACCATAGGCATTGCCTTTCTCTTCTAAAGTGACCAAGAAACCAAAGCAAGGCTTCTTTTATGCAGAACATCTTCAGCTTCATATTCTTGATGTCTCCCGCAACACCTACAGGTTTTTGGCATTTTGCTGGTCATGGTAAGATGCTAAAGTATTCTGATGCTCCTGGTACAATAGCTTCATGGCTTCTTGGAGAGAAGCTAAGAACAGCTGGATGATTGCTACAGCAGGTGGCAATCACCCACTGATTAGCTATCCCTGTTTAAAAGTATTGATCACAAACCTTACATACCTCCTTCTCAGCATCAAAGAGAACTGAAGTACTTTTCCGTGTAGCTTTTCTTTATATAGATGCTTAAACTGACCATAATGCTATATATGTGCGTGTGCATGCCTATGTACTTGCATGCACGCATGCGTGCATGCGTGTGTGCATGTGTGTGTTTAGGAGTCTTCAAACTCAGGAAATATCACAGAATGTCATAACATAACACAAAGATGAACCCAAATGACGACTTAGGACGACTTAGTCCAACTTTCTTGTTTATTTCTTCATATCTTATTTTTCTTATGAAGAAAATTTAGGATTACTAAAAATTATTTTGTTATTTTGCTATGAAATGTCCCCCAGGGTTGTGTGTTGAGTGACTAGTTCCCTAGCTGATGATGTTATTTTGGGAACTTCTGGAAACTTTAGTAAGTCAGGTTTAGCTGGAGGCAGTAAGTTCCCAGGGGTATGTCCTTGTGGGCTGTATCTTGTCCCCAGTTTATTCCTGCTGTCTCATTTCTGTCATGGGATAAGCAGCCACCTGTACCATTTGGTCTTATCATCATGCTATCTGTCTCATCCAAGACACCAGCTGACCTTGAACTCAATTTTGAAACTGAGCCAAAGCAACTCCTCCCTCTTAGAAACTGTGCTTCTCTGGTATTAATCACTGTGACAAAATGTCTGATTAACACATTTGGAAAGAGTAAAGGGAACAGAGACAAGCCCTTCCTCCAGAAAGGCCAATTTAGGTGTTGATGATGAAGTCAGAGCAAGGGGAAATGATTCCTTAGAACAGAATAATATGAGAAGTGGAGGGTGTGATTGCAAGGAAGATTAGAAACAGAACTCTGAGGAAAGTGTTCCTCAGAGCTGCCTGTGTCATGGATGCATACTGAGTCCCCCTACTTCCTGCTGTATAGTGGGGGTTATATAATGGAGGTGTTTATTGGGGATATATAATGAGAGGGTGTTCAGGCAGGCTCTTCAGTTCCCCCATAGCAAAAACCAACCAAATAAACAAATCAAACCCTGCAGTCTGATGGCTCAGCACGTAGCTTGGACAGCTTCAGGGGTCCTGGTTTTGTTTGGATATGAGAAAATGGGATGTGTAATCACAACATGTGACAGAAAGAAAGACAAAGAATTTTGTCAAAGTTTCAGGGAGAAGACACAAAAATAACTAAAGGCCAGAGAGAACCAGAGGAACAGGGCAATGTAAATAGACACAGGAGGTAAGGGAAAAAAAGTGATTGAGAGAATGGAGAGGAGAGAAAGGAAAAAAAAACACACAGGCACAAAATGTAAAGATCAGATAAACTGAGGGAGGAATGACACAGAGGGAGTAGGCAGTGAAGAAAAATGTGGGCAAAGAGGAACAGATGGCAATAGAGACAACAAAAGGAGACAGAAAAAAAACCAGGAGTTGGGTCAGACTGAGCCTAATGTGTTTGAGAGGTAAATCATTCTCTCTCCCTTTCTATGTGTGTGCACATATGTGTAAACCGATGGGAGTATGGGTGTGTGCATCTGTACAAGCATGTGTGTGAGTGTGTTTGTTTCCTGGGGCTGTCCAACTTGGAAATGGTCTTGAACAAGTCTTAGTATTTCAAAGACTCCCAATTCTTAGGATTTACTCTCTCCCATCTCCTAAACATTTGGAGAACCTTTCATATTTCAGGAGAAAGTTCTCTTTCTATTTTTCCTCTCTCCCTTAATAATAACCATTTCTTCCTGTATTCCAGCCACTTTGCCCAGTGGTGAAGCTGTGACCTACAACCCATGCCCTAAGGCAAATATATGTTTATTTTAAAGATAGAGATGTGGTCATGCCAGCACTCATCCACATGTGTGCACAAATACGTAGCAGATCCAGAGAAAAGTCTATGTGTACACACACATATTCATATACACAGAGGAAGTATGGTCCATAGATCCATAGCATCCGGATTACCTGGATGCTTGCTAGAAATGACAAAATGCAAACACAGAAACAGACACAGAAATGCAAACTGAGTGTAAGAAGCAGCTATCCTTATCCCAAGGGATGGCAGAAAGTTTCCTAGAGATGTCATATTTCTATGATTATAAAGATAAAATACTTGTCAACTTTTAAGTAAGAAGACTAAGATTGAGATTAGTGCTAGGGTGCTATAGTGATGGCTCAGGTGGTAAAGTGATCACTGTACAAGCTTAATAATCTGAATCTTGATTCCCAGCACCCACATGAAATCTTATAATGACTGCTTGTAACCTAGAGCAGAGACAGGTAGATCCAAAGGCTTCACTGCCCAGCCAGGCTAGTCAACATAGTAAGTTCCATACTTCAGCAAGGGACTCTCACAGAAAATTGATGGGGCAGGAGTAAGATTTCTTTGTAGACTGCACTCTGTTACTGGGATAAACACCATGACCAAAAAGCAGCTTGGGAAGGAAAGTGTTTATTTACCTTACATATGCTGACCACAGTCTTTCATTGAGGCAAGCAGAGGCAGGAAATCAAGGCAAGAACATGGAGCCTGGAGCTGAGGCAGAAGAGTATAGAAGAATGCTGCTTACTGGCTTGCATGCTCACAGGCCAGTCTAAGGCAGGAAATTCCCAGTCAAGATTCCCTCTTCACCAGTGACTCTGGTTTGTGTCAAGATTATAAAAAACAGGCCAGCACACTGCTGTTGGGTTTCTGTACCTAACACACACACACACACACACACACACACACACACACACACACACACACACACACACTCACACCACACACACGTGGAGGGAGGGGGTGTTCTGTATTAATATACCAAGGTTGCATTACTGGCTTCAAATTCAGGTTTAATGATCCAAAATTAAATAAACTGAACACCACCACAAATCTCACAGGAACTGTGGCAAGTCTAGAATTAACTATTATTTTATCTTGTACTTGCCTGAATTCTTACAAGTTTATACGATACATCGTCCTCAGTCACAAAGAAAGACGCACTTGGAGTCCAGTCATTGTTTTCTGAAGCACAGTGCTAGCAAGGGGCCCAGCGGGATTCCAAATGCGCAGCTGTACACCTCCTGAGCTGGGCTTCAGCGCAGATGCTGCTCCTCATTCCCACTCTGTATTGCCTCAGTTTCTGAAAACAATCACTTGGCACTGTGCCTCTATCCCTGGGCATGGGTAGCCCATTACAGCCTTGCCTGTGACCACCACAGCAACCTCATGTTAAGGGTAGATAGTGGGGTCAGTGGAACTTGCTGAAACCAAGCAATGGGCACAGAGCTTTAATAGGCATTTGAGCCTGGGTTGCTTAATATTGATTATCAACTTTATGGGAATTAGAATCACCATGGAAATAAAGCTCTGAGGATATGTGTGAGGGACTTTCTAGATAAGGTTAATTCTATATTATGTAGGGTCTAAATGTAGGTGGCACTATTTGTAGGCTGGGGCAGCAAAGGGAAATGTAGAGAAGTGGAGCACTCATCTCTTTGCCACCAGCCCCCTTCCTCCCCTCCTGTTTCCAGACTGTTGATATAATATCACCAGGTATCTTACAGCCCAACTGCCTTGCCTTCCTTGCCAAGATAGACTATATCCCCTCAAACTGACAACCTAACAAACTCCTCCTCCTTAAGTTGCATTGGTCATAGCAGCAATAAGAGTAACTGGTGTGGAATGTCATTTTAGGATCAGATATGGAACTTGGCATTAGACCTCCCGGAAGAGTCAGATTTGGAATAAAGGACAACAGAAGCCCAGGATATCAAAGCTTCCTCAGAACAACATATCCGAGGAAAGGTCTGCTTGGTTGTCTCTCTTATCATCTTGCCATCAACTCCAGGTTGCATTTCCTATCTCCACAGCACTTGTCTCTGATGCAAGAAGCCATACAATTCCAGACTATCTACACTGATCTGTAAAGAACAAAGGCATATGGCAGATACTCCCTTAATATTTTTATGTTATAGTTTTGGATGCAAAAGATGTTTGCTATGTAGCCCATGTTGGTCTCAAACTCATAACTTTCCTACCTCAAATTCTTGAGTACTGGGATCACAAGTGTTTACCCTTCACCCTCCGCCAGCCCCCACCCAAGCTCACAAATATCTCTGCCTGCAGGAAGGAGCACTCCAAGACATAAAATGCATTTGCCTACAGCAAGAAAGCTTGTTCTATTGCATTATACAAAGGCTAGCAAAACCCCAAAATAAACTCAGGCCAGTGACTCTGAAAATACCGTGCATCATCAGGTATTTCCTCAGGGACTCATGCACTCAGAAGTTTCTGAATCCCAATTTTGATTTCCCAAACTGCCTTTCTAAGTCATTCCTCCTGTTGAGTTCAGCTTGCCTTTGGGCAGCCTGAAGGCTGAGGGCCCTGCGCAGGTGCAGCCTCTGAGTGGAGCAGGCTCCTAATAAGGCAAGCATCAGTCCAGAGAGAAAATCTTATCAGTGATTGTTTATGAAAGATGCTATGATTATACAGTGGCTGCAAAGGGAGAAAACTGACCCAGTGGACTGTGATCAGAATGTGAAATTCTCACCTCTAGTTGCAGCTGATGAGGAGTGAGAGAGAGAGGAGGATGGAGTCTTTCTCTCTTAAAGAGCAGAGGCCAGAACGATCCTATAAGCAGAGAGTCAGAATCACTGAGTACAGAAAGGTTGGCTCTGAGGTACCTGTCTCCATGCAGGAGACTGGAGATTCCAGGAACACCACTCCAGAAAAGAAAACAGTGTGTAGCTCTGCAAGTGCTTGGAGATTAGAGAAGCCCCTTGGCGGCTTTGACTTTAAGTGGAGATTGTTCCCTGGGGAGAAATCAGCTGCAAATCTGTGCAAGCATATGGGCATAAGGGAGGAAATTGCTCCAGCAGGGTGGCTTTATCAACCTGTGGTGAAGTCAGAAGTAGAGAAAGATACTCTCTAGGTATCAGTAGGGGTGGGCTCTAAAAGCCTTGTGGCCAGAAAGAGGCCTGGGAACATATGAGTACCAAGTTCAATAGCACCATCTCCCAAGGTGAGAATGGTTGGGCAGGAGGTTAGAAGAGAAAAACAAAAGGGCATAGTATTGAGAAGCAGGAATTATGCCTCAGAGAGCTTGTTCCAATCTCACCAATCTCCTTTCAAAGGAATAAACACATTTTGTGATGATTTTTTTTAACAGAATGATTTTCTAAACACAACAAAAGTCTCCAAGTTTCATTGAATATTTAATATTTGTATTTCCCAAGAACCATTTTCCCAAGTGAAATATGCATAGTAGTTTATCACATTAGCCATGTCAGTGCCCAGCTCACCCCACCATTTGCTAGAAGCAACCACTGCATTAGCTTCTTTTTACCACAAGGTTACTTGGGCTTATTCTAGAACTTCTTTTCAATGAAAGCATGTTTCATTTGTTCTGGCATCAGAACACTTTTGAGATTCATCTATGTTGTATATTACAGAATTTGGTTCATTATCTATAACAAGAGTAAATCACAGTATGTTTACTCACTTGCCTGTATATGGCCATTGACCGTGATAAAAGGTTTTGGCTATTATCAATAAAGGCATTTTGAAAAGCCTTTAAAAATACAACCATTAAATAGCCAACATCAAACTAAATGAAGAGAAACTCAATGTGATTCCTCTAAAATCAGGAATAAGACAAGGCTGTCTACTCTCTCCATATCTCTTCAATATTGTACTTGAAATTCCAGCAATAAGACAACAAAAGGAGATCAAGGGGATACAAATTTGAAAGAAAGAAGTCAAACTTTCACTATTTGCAGATGATATGATAGTTTACATAAGTGAGCCAAAAAATTCTTCCAGAGAACTCCTACAGCTGATAAACACCTTCAGCAAAGTGGCAGGACACAGGATTAACTAAAAAGAATATACAGACAATAAATGGGCTGAGAAAGAAATCAGAGAAACATCACTCTTTACAATAGCCACAGACAACATAAGCTATCTTGGGGTAATGCTAGCCAAACAAGTGAAAGACCTGTATAATAGGAACATTGAGTCTTTAAAGAAAGAAACTAAAGAAGATACAAGAAAATGGAAAGATCTCCCATGCTCTTGGATAGGTAGGATCAATATGTAAAAATGACAATTTTGCCAAAAACAATCTACAGATTCAATGCAATCCCCATCAAAAGTCCATCACAATTCTTCACAGACCTTGAAAGAATAATACTTTATATGGAAAAAAAACCTCAAGATAGCCAAAACAACCCCGTACAATAAAGGAACTTCCAGAGGCATCACCACCCCTCATTTCAAGCACTACTATAGAGCTATAGTAATGAAAACAGCTTGGTATTGACACAAAGACAGAAAAGTAACCAATAGAATCAAGTCAAAGACCCTGATATTAACCCACATGCCTATGAACACCTGATTTTTGACAAAGAAGCTAAAACTATACAATGGAAAAAAGAAGGATCTTCAACAAATGTTACTGGTATAACTGGATGCTGGCATGTAGAAGATTGCAGATAGATCTATATCTATCACCATGCACAAAATTTAAGTCCAAATAGGTCAAAGACCTCAACATAAGTCAAACTACACTAAACCTCTTAGAAGAGAAAGTGGGAAGTACCCTTGAACAAATTGGTACAGGAGACTGCTGTGGAACATAACACCAGTAGCACAGACACTGAGATCAACAATTAATAAAGGGGACATCCTGAAACTGAGAAGCTTCTGTAAGGCAAAAGACATAGTCAACAAGACAAAACAGCAACCCACAGAATGGGAAAAGATATTCACCAATACCCCATTTGACAGAGGGCTGATTTCTAAGATATACAAAAAACTCAAGAAGCTAGTCACCGAAGCACCAAACAATTCAATTAAAAAGTGGAGTTCAGAACTAAATAGAGAATTCTCAATAGAGGAATCACAGAATAATGGGAATCAGTCTACTTCATGGTCCAGCAATTTCACTCTTGGACATATAGTCAAAGGATGCACATTCATACCACAAGGACATATGGTCAACTATGTTCATAGCAGCATTGTTTGTAATACCCTGAACCTGAAAGCAACCTAGAGGCTCCTCAACTGAAGAAAGTTTGGATAAAATGAGGTACATTTACACAGAGGAAAAAAACAACCAACCAACCAAACAAACAAACAAACAAAACTTTAATCTTGAAATTTGCAGGCAAATAGATAGAACTGGAAGAAACTATCATGAGTGAAATAACCCAGTCACAGAACAAGCATAGTATGTACTCACCCATATATGGATATTAGACATAGAGCAAAGGACTATCATCCTACAGTCCACCAGAGAAAATAGGAAACAAGGAGGACCCTAAAAGAAAAATACATGGTCCCCCAAAGAAGAGGAAAGGGACAAGAACTCCTGAGTAAATCGGGAGCATTGGGGGGGGGAGGGATACAGGAAAAAGAGACGGGAAGAAGAGGAGGGGGGAGAATGAGAAAGATCGGGAAGACTGAGACAGGAGAAGAATAGAGGAGAGCAAGAAAAGAGATACCTTAACAGAGGAAGTCAGTATAGGTTTAAAGAGAAATCTGGCACTAGGAAAATGTCCCAGAGATCTACAAAGATGATCCCAACTAAGAATCTAAGCAACAGTGGACAGGCTACCTTAAATGCCCCTCCCTTATAATGAGATTGATGACTACCTTAATTGACATCCTAGAGTCTTTATCCAATAGTTGATGGAAGCAGAAGCAGGCACCCACAGCTAAGCACTGAGCCATTCTCCTGGAATCCAGTTGTAGAGAGGGAGGAAAGATGAGCAAAGGATCAAGACTGTGCTGGAGGAACCTACAGAACCAGCTGACCTGATCTAGTGAGAGCACATGGGCCCCAGTTGTAAAGCTGGAAAGCCAGCATTGGACTGAACCAAACCCTCTGAATGTGGGTGCCAGTTAGGAGGCGTGGAAAGTCTATGGGACCACTAACAGCAGAGCCAGTATTTATCCCTAGTGCAGAAATGGAGTTCGGGAGTCCATTCCTTATGGAGAGATATTATTTAAGCCCAGATACATGGAGGAGGGCCTAGGCCCTCCCCCAAATGATGTGGCAGACTTTGATAATTCTCCCATGGAAGGCCTCACTGTCCTTGGGGGGCAAGTTGGGGTGGGTTGGGGGATTGGTAGAGGGCATGGGAGGATGGGAGAGAGAGGGAACAGGGGATTGATATGTAAAATGATTGTTTCTAAATAAAAAATGTATAATAATTAATTTTTAAAAAATGAATAATGATATTGTTGTGTGTGGGTTTCGGCAGAGGGCTTATCCATGTATATTAGGGTGCCCACAAAGTCCAGAAGAGGATAGGTTCCCCTGAACCAGAAGTTACCAGTGGGTGTCAGCCACCTGGTTTAGATGCTAAAAGCAAAGCTTGAGGAGGGTTAGGGTTAGGGTTAGGGTTAGGGTTAGGGTTAGGGTTAGGGTTAGGGTTAGGGTTAGGGTTAGGGTTAGGGTTAGGGTTAGGGTTAGGGTTAGGGTTAGGGTTAGGGTTAGAGTCAGGGAGGAGAAGAATAAGATCCTATCTCACAATCCATATTTCCAGTGTGTGCATTCATGTAAACA
This sequence comes from Cricetiscus sungorus, assembly GCA_030556225.1. Taxonomy (NCBI): domain Eukaryota; kingdom Metazoa; phylum Chordata; class Mammalia; order Rodentia; family Cricetidae; genus Cricetiscus; species Cricetiscus sungorus. The sequence goes on from JANBXA010000729.1 coordinate 40,787,965, forward strand.
TGCTTGCGTGCTTAGTGTGGGATGGTGTGGTGTATAGCACCTATGTAAAGGGCAGTGGGTATCTTTCAGGAGCTTTCTACAATTTGAGTTCCAGTTACAGACTTCAGGTCATTGACATTAGATTGGCTGCAAGTGTCTTTATATACACTAGGCCATCTTGCCAGCATGAATGTTCTTGTGCAATGTGTGTATGTGTGTATGTGTGTGTGTGTGTGTGTGTGTGTGTGTGTGTGTGTGTGTGTGTGTATATGCCATGTGTTTGTGTGTTATAATATATATGATAAATATATATGATAAATCTTAACAATGAATACTCATTCTGTAAATCATAGTGCTTGGTATATCTTTATTCTAATATTGGTGTTTCACCCAAATGCTTGGTTCTTAACCTAGTACTCCTAAATCCTTCACAGCTCCTGGGTGTCCTACATGATAGTAAGGCCATCACATAATGGAAGACAGGGCCAAAGGGATTGACTCCGCATCAAGCAGTGTGCATGTGTATGTTCATGTGTATGCAAGGAATTGAATACAGGGCTCTATGCATGCTGGTCAAGGGCTTTACCTCTGAACTGAATCCTTGGACCTTTATTAAGCCTCTATAAGGAAACAAATTCAGTCCATAAGAGGAGGGCCCCTTGTGATCATTCTTGAAGTTACACCTATTAAAACTTTCACAATGCCTATTATAGACTTTCTGTAGCTGAATTTTTGGAGAACACATTCAAATCATAGCTATGCACTGGGAATAGGTGGTTCATGTTGTAATCCCAGCACTTCAGAGCTTCAAGTAAGAGGATCATGTGTTCAAGACTAGCCTAGCCTACATAGTAAGTTCAAGGCAAGTCTGGCTTACATATAAGCTAGTATTGATAAAAATGAAATATTATAATAATAGTTTATTCCCAAATATAACTGCATACAGAGAGTACTGTATTTCATGACTCATCAAATGAAGATAGTCTTGTTTCTCTACCATACTGGTATTAATAATTTCTATTTATACTGTTTGCCTAGGAAACTTTAAAAGAACAGACTCAATCTTGTTCAGTTTCTCTACTAGTCAGGATTGCATTCCACTGATGTTTTCCTATGTCATGAAATTAACGTCTATACTTTCTGGGGTAAAATGAAGATTAGTTGTTTAAGATATTGTTTTCCAATATCATCATTTAAAGTTATATATTTACATCTAAGTGTATTTGATACTTCTTGTAGTTTTGGGTGTATGTTGCATTCCTATGATTGTATGATTAAATGACCAAGAGCAGACATACACAGGCCTGAGCAGGACATCAAGGGTCTTCCTTCATTGCTCTCTGCCTCACTACCTTGAGATAGTGTCTTTCACTGAATCAGAAGCTTGGCGTTCAGTCTAGAGTGGCTGGTGGAAAAATTCTTGTACTTTACTGCTTCCCCAAATTGCTGAAGTTACATGCCTGTGAAGCCATACCCAGCTTCTTGCCTGTGTGCTGGAGATTTGAACTCAGGTCCTCATTCTCTAACCACTGAGTCATCTCCAAGACCTACCACAAACTCTAATTTGTGTGTTTCAACTACCCTCTATTTAAAACTATTTAACTACTCTTATAAATTCTAACTTTTCTTTCAAAACATTTGTAGATATTTCCAGATACTATTGTATCAATCACTTCAAATGTTATTTCAATCTTACCAGAGAACATACTGTATGATTCCAACTGGATGATATTTACTGAGACTTATATAGTCTATCTTTATGAATGTCCCCAATATACTTGTAATATTTGTAACAATATATCCATATGTAACCTATATACATATGTATACTATACACACACACACATACACACACACACACACACACACACACACACACACATATATATATATATATATATATATATATATATATATATATGGTAGTCACTGAATATCTAATCTACAGATGTCAGTATGCTAACTCTGACTAAAACCACTTTCAAATGTTCTGGATTCTTTTACATATTTGTTTACTTTAGTCGCCAGTTCTAATTGAGTGATGTTTAAATCTTTGTTTTTCTCTTGACTTTTGTCAACTTTCCTTATGAATTTTGCAGTATTTTTATTTGTTGCATACATGTTTTTCTAGCTTTCTTTAGAGAAAATCAGCATAGTAATGATGGCATTACTATGCCATCTGTCTCATTATTCCCTGACTATTGAGTATGCTTTCCTAATACACAGCATTGGCTTTTTAAATATATCCATGCAAGTCTGTTCTTGATATCTCTGTCACTTTGCTCTTTACTCACCTGTGTGTAATAAAGTGTCTCTCTGAAAAATGTGCCTCTGATTCTCTCCCTTTTCGTGCAATATGGCAGCTGCCCTTGACTGCTGGCTCATCCTCTTTCCCTAGAAGCAAAGATGACAGCTTACTATCTGTAGAAACTCTGTGCTGAGTATCTGGTTACTTTGTATTTCTTTCCTGTTTTCTTCAGTTAATCAGTTTAAACAGTCCTCTTGTTTGGCTTTTTGTTTGTTTGTTTTATTCTGTTTTTGTTCCTATTATTCTGTAGTGGGTTCTTGGTAGTTAGCAGAGGAAATCTTTTGAGGATCTTTCATCCTTTATACTGTTGATACTGCCTTCATTCACACCTGCATATTTAAAAATTAATCTCCAGATACATATAGGCCACTTGCATATTAATAACATAACTGAAAGTCACTAACTATTTGTTCATAGTATGTCTCTTCTGGAATACTTGTCTCCACACTTAGTCATGTACAATTCATGATACATACCCCAGCACACAACACACACACACACACACACACACACACACACACACACACACATACACACACACACATACACACACACACACAGAGAGAGAGAGAGAGAGAGAGAGAGAGAGAGAGAGAGAGAGAGAGAGAGAGAGAGCAGATACTGTTTTTAGAAACTTGGGTTTCAATGTAAGAGCTTTTCTTGATGCATTTTTGAATATAGGAGACAGCCAAACTATTTAGATACTCAGACATTTATGAATTCATAAATTTGTTTAATTCTCTTATATACCCAAGGGAATGGAAAGATTATATTTATCTTGACCTTTGAAATACATGGTGCTATATCCACTTTATAAAATGAAGTATGACTATAAATTTTCTAAGTTACTCTGAAGACTAATATTGAGATGTTGATTTCATAAGATGGCCAAACTTCCCTCTGATTATTTATTTGCATAGTATAGAAAGCAGAAAACTCACTGAAACCTGATTAAGCATATATCATGAAAAATAATCACTTGCTCTAATCCACTAAGAAGTGGTACTTGACTATTACTGCAATAGAACCCCAATGATCCCGACTGATACATAAGCCTACCAAGCCCTGTATAAGTTTGAATCAGCAAAACATTCCTGAGAGGTGAATATGTGATTACTTCTATTTTACATTTGCATAATTTGAAGTCTCATAACATTTGCAAACCAAACACCTTGAGTTAGAAATGAAAGAACTAGAGGAAAAGTAATCCACATTTCTAGAAAAGACAAGTGTTTGGTTTTGCGCTGGAGAATTAGTTGAAGTCTCCAGAGAGAAACTTGGAGTATTTCCCTGACTAGAATAATTTCTTTCACTAACAGCTTTTATTGATTGATCTTTGAAAGAGATTGAACCATAACATTGATGTCGTTCTACAAACAGTATCCCTCAACCCTGCCTATGGGCACCCACTGTGTACTAACTAGTTGCCATCATTCTTGTTCTCAGGAGCCCTGTTTGGATTTTCATATCATTACCTTGAGTCATAGCTGCTGTCCTTGACTCTTATCACTTTGTACACCTCAAAGCTGTTCTTCCCACTTTTACCTTCCTTACTCTAACTGCACTTCTCAAAGATGATACAACTATTTTCCAACATATTATTTGTATCCTACCACAACATAAATTTTAAGCATGCCCATGCTTCTATATATAACCCTCATAAGAAATCAAAATGTTCCATGGTTGAGAAGGGCCATCTACCTTTTTTCATTTCCTAGAATGTGTTCTTAAACAGACTTCCTTTAACTCTGCCTTTAGTCTCATTCTCACATTCTTTTTTTTTCCTTTATAGCCTCCTATTTGCCCTTCCAAACCCCAATATTTCACTCTCTATGACACCTCTTCTTGCATTTGATCCTACATAGGTCTGCTGGGATGTGTTGCTATTTCATTTTTAATTCTTTATTGACCTAACTTCCAAGGCCAATTGTGAAGGCACTGAAATCAAGAAACCACTCTCACTAATTTTTTTTTAATCACAGGATATGTATGTCATATAAATACGAGGTAGGGGAAGAAGTCTTGGAAGATTTAAGAAGAAAATAAAGAAAGGAGGGTAGAGTGGGAGGGATACAGCATCCCTGGAATTCTTTGTCTCTTAGTTCAGAGCCCTTTCCTTCTCTTAATGTTTATTTCATCAGAGACTCAAAAGTGAAATAAAAGTAACCATGCAAGTTCTTTAATATAAAATAATGGAATTTCTACAATAAGAAACTCAGATATAACTTACTCATATTTGAAGATTGAATTGAAATAATATGACCATAAAATATGCCAACAAGTTAATTCGTTATAGTGTTACATCATCTTTAAGCAACATTAACATGCAATATCTCCTGTAGCATTGAAAAGTATTTAAAATGCTATGCTGGACAAATGTTACTGTTTCAATTCCATAGAAGAAGAAATGGAGTTTTGGAGAAGAGATTCCTCAAGGCCACCTTGCAAATCACTTTAAAAAAAAAAAAAAGTGCCTTTATGCAAATCCCTGAACTTCTGGTCATTAAACTTCACTTTCTGCACACCCTGCTGAGCTACTGTGCTGTAAATGAAAAGTCAAGGAAATTTCCTTGAACTTGCATGTCACCCTGGGCTAGACTGCCCTTTGTTTGGGAGTTTTTATTCAGTTTCCTATCCAAGTTATAACAGCAAGAGGAGCGATGATTTCTTTGTTTTACTTTTTTTTCTATGATCTCAAAATAACTGCAAATATCTTCCCTGAAATTATGAGAGTCAGGAAAGGGGAAACAAGGTGCTGATTCTCTGAGACCAAACACTTTTTTTTTTTAACAGTCTGATAACTTTAAATGAAGTTTTGAAACTCGTCGAAGAACTCTTGCATTCATTCATATAGGGGGTTCTTTTGCTAAAATGTATAAATATCCCCCAGACCTTGAGCATTTTAGTGTACCCATTCAATTAACCATTTAGTAAACATAAATGTCCTAAACAGACGAACCAGGGAGTTTGTATAGGCAGGATTTATTTCTAAGCTTAAGATTTGAGTGTAGATGACACTCTCTTCCTTTTCTCAATTTTATTCTTCAATTCTTTCTACATTCTCTTCTGATTGGGCTTGAATTGCTGTATTGATGAGAATCTCATTACTTCCTGAGGTCCCCAAGGTTCAGTGGTTTGCAACTTCTATGGGACAGTTTTCTGGGGCAAATACAATTCCTTCACTCTTGGGGCATGGCAGAAACATGGTGGGGCCAACTTGTTAGGGGCTTTTGTAAAGCTCCCCTGTGGTTCCGCATTAGACTAGCAGACTCTAGCCTGTTTTGAGACAAAAGAGACCAAACCATAATTAAATAGTCAGAGAAATTCCTCATAGGCTTCTGCCTTTAAACATTCAGAAGGACACTAATTAGGTGGGAACCCTTCTCTGCCAAGCTCCCCAGCACAGAGGGAGGGCTGCCCTAGAGGATTCTTCTCTAACTAACCACAGTGTGTGACCCCCTCATTGATTCCCTAAATTGTGTTTGCCCCACTAATAAAGCCTAAAGGAGGGAGCAGGCAGACTGCCTGCCTCTCTCCATCCAGGAGACACTGCTTTCCCCAGTGTGCACTGCTGGGCATGAATGACCCTTTTGTCTTCATCGCAAATGTTTTGGCAGGGCTTCTGAAAACAGTAGTGAATGAAAAACCACATGGTTCTAATTGTTTTCTCTGAGATCACACTGATTTCCTCAGGGTGTCCATCTCTCAGGGGAGGTACCTCCGTGCCTGGAGATCAACACTGTCTGTAAACTTCTCAGCTAATGCCCAGAAAAGATTTGTTAAGAAGTACCAAAATATACACAACTGCTCTCAAAAAGAATTAGTCCTCTGCACAGGTGCCAGTGATCATCCCAGCGAAAGCCACTCCTGGCTAAAAGACACACTGAGCCAAGTAAAATACACCTATCTCAGGGATGCTACTGAAGCCTTCCAGAGGGTCTGGCAAGCATTGCTTGGATGGCCACCTTGTCACCAGTCTGTGATCAGAGTTTCACAGTGGTTAATATTTTGGGCAATTCTTTGTTCTAGGAACTTTCCTGAACATTCTGAAATGTATTTCAGCAGCCCTATCCCTACCATTGGTGTAGGTAGTAACATTCCACCTCCTGTTGTGTGACTCGAACTTTGCCAAATGTTCTTCCTTGTGGGGTGGAATAGTAGGCTAAAATTCATCCATATTTAAGAACCACTAAAGTTTTTGGATGAAGGAAGAGACAAATAAAGACAGAAACATTCAGTGTAAGTTAGTTCTGGTATTGGCAACTATGAAAGACTCTTCTTGGCTTAGCCTAATACTAACTCTGTGACTTCCGCCTGCCTCCCACCCTCTTTTACCATAGCATAGCAACAGATATGCAAAGAATATGTACTAAACAGTGAGGTCTGTGAACATCATCGTCAGGAATTTTTGACATTTGGAAAGATGATAGACCTCTGGCCTAAGCTTAGGAATTTCTGCTTGTACATCTTCTGAACTCATTTGGTGCAACTCATGTCCACCATCAACTCTGCAATTTCCTGCCTCCATATTTTAGTCCTAGGAACAGCAGGAAGTGAGCACTCTGGCACTACCCATGACCCTTTGACTCCCTCCTAGGGTGCACATATGCCCAGGGCTGAGAAAGAAAGAGATTTCCCATGAAAAAGAAGTTTGCTGACATTTTAACAACCACATTTGGCAAGTCATTGACCAGACAAGGCCATAGGTCAGATTCCCAGCTCTGACTTTCTGCTTCATGCAAAATGAAAATCCTCATGGTGATAATGAATACCTCAAGCCTCTAGTTACACCCTCAGGTACATAATATGTAGCAGTAACCTGAATGTCCCCAAAGTTCTCATGCATGAAATGGTGGGTCACACATACACCAGCAGTTTCCTTCTCAGCAATTTACAAGGCCTTGCTGCCTTTACTGATTGCCAATTGGAAATCACTCCATCTGATTTCTACCAGCCGTTCCCAATTCCCACTTTCAGATCCAGTTACATCTGCCTGATGTTCCCTGAATGCAAGGTTTGCAGTAGTGTCCCCATAATCCCCCCATAATACTACTCTGTAGTATTTTTCTCAGTGTGCCTGCTTAAAATCCTTTTCATTTCTTTGCACATGAGTCCTTAGCTTGCCAACAGTCATCCCTGTGTCTGATTCCCCATACCTCACAAGAAATATCCCCTTCTCTGTCTATTCACCATTTGTACCTTGGTAAACTAAGCCCCATGTTTACTCCAAAACCCCTCCGCTCATTTTCAGACCCAAGTTGTAATTCCCAGAACCTTCATAAAACCAGGCAGGACAACACAAATTTGTAGGTCCAGTGCTTCAACAGTAAGATGGGACCTAGGACAGGAAAATTCTTGGTGAACTGGACCATTTGCCAACACAAAGTTGACAACAGCAATGAAATCCTATCTCCAATAGGTGAAAGGCAAAGACCAACACCTGAGGTTGTCCTCTGACTACCACACAACCACCATAGCATGGACCTATCTGTAGTCACATGAACACCATGAACACGTATTCATCACACACACACACACACACACACACACACACAAATTATTCAAAGTATTTCATTCCTGGAAAATGTAAGTGCATTGTATCATATAGTTAAACATATACCTGCAATAAAAATGAATTAATCTATCTTGGAGTAGTGAAGCATGCCTGTGATCCCACCAATCAGGATTCATGTGGCTTCATGTGGCCCAAACAGCCACCAAAGCTAATGGAATTCCTCAGGCTTAAAACAAGGAATCAGCTATACTACACATCCTCTTTAGCAATGAATATGTTTTGTGACTGGAAATGTATATGAAATCCCAGCACTCTATGTCCAGCCAGACAAAACATTCCTGGCTACTCTCCCTAAATGTATCACCAAAATTTCACAAGACCAGTATTTCTCCCTTGTCAGGGATTATTGGGGTGAGAGGCAGGGGAAGTGTGTTGTTGCCTCACAAATCCAATGCTATGTTTCTTGGTCACTGCACATAAAACTAGGGTAAACAAACAGAAGCAATGTCTGGAGGTAGAGAATAAATGGTCTTTAGTGAGCAACAGACTTTGGCTTAAATCCTAGCCCTGCTAGCTGCTTACAATCTGTGTAACTTGGAAACATATCTTTTAATTCTACTGAGCCTCAATTCCCTCCCTCCTAAATGAATGTAGCACCTCCCTCAAGGACTGAATATAAGTCCCACTGATCCTCTACTCAAGGCCAAACATTAGGGCTCCGTCAAGTTTCCTATTCCATGGGTGATCCCGTGCACTGGGTAGAACTCATCCTGGTTTCAATACTGACAGTGATGCCACAAACATCGCTAAGCCTAAATTTTCCTGTATCTCTGAAACTAAATCAGAATGAATAAATGCTTTCTTGGGGAATCCAGCTCATGGGGGGGGCATGTTTCTCACCAAGACTGACAATAGACCACACTAAAGACCTTAGAAAGAAATTTGAGTCTTCCTCCAGTAGACAGAAGATGCTTGCTTATATCAGAGATGCTTCCAGCGAGACTAAGGCATCAGAGAATATACTAGTCTGAGAGTTTGTCCCCAATTTCTAAAGACAAAGGAAACAATGAAACAAGAGCAGGTGTAGCCTTGTGTAGATTTAAGAAGACATACTAGTTATACAGTCCTGCAATAAACAACACGAAACATTCCTTGAAAGGGGTGTGTGTTTCTTTCTAGGAGGTACACTGGCCATATTGCTTTCGCAAGGTCACTTTTTCAGCAGCTGTCTTGGTTTCTTTGTCACTACTGTTAAACAACACTTGACAACAGCAACATGTGGAAGAAGTATCTATTTTCGTTTATAGTTTTAAGGTACAGCTCACCATGGCTTCTCACCTGTGGTTGCAGGATCATGAGGTGGTTGGTGATATTGTACCTATAGTCAGGAAACAGAAGGAGAGAAATGAAGGCTGTGTTTGTCCAGCTTTATCCCCCGGACTCCAGCACACTGGATGATGTTACCCACAGTCAGAGCTGCTCTTCCTATTTTAATTCACTAATGACTGAAACTCCCTCACAGACAGTCAGATTTGTTTCCAGGTAAGTCTAGATCCTATCAAGTGGACAGACAATCTATATTAACCAGCACAGCAACCCACAGACATGTGTTCTTATCTGTCACTTCATGGTTTTCATATATAAGGAATTTTCATCTCAAGGTCATTTAGTTAAAAAAGTGACTGGAGGACCTAAGCCTCCAGACCTGTCTAATTTTAACTGTTCTAATTTCACTAGACTTGCTAAGCTATAGAAGTATGAATATGAAGTACTGTAAGTAAATACGCAGTTAAATTTGCTTCTCAGGTAAGTTACAAAATATTTTTTGTATAAATATACTCACACACATTTTTAGGATAAGTATATCACAACTAGTTTACTTTTAAATTTGTCTTTTAGCTAACTTTCATACTAATTTAGTTGAGCTTCTTGCATTTTATCTGACAGAGCTCCTTAGGAGGCATAAACAGGTGACAAGGAGTTGTATGTCAAAGATTCCCCACAAGTAAATTCATGAAAACACATATTTCAGAATTAGAAAGTTATCTTTCTTACTGAAAGATTCTTAGAAGCCTAAACAAAAGAGTACCAGACTTACTTGAGCAATTTTAGAAGAGCACGGAGCACTGAAAGCTACAGAGTTTTACAGGATGGTTTTCTTCATGAATCTTACCTATGTCTAGACATCTCAATGATGCACAGAGTGAGAGATGCTGATCAGAGTTGGATGTGGAATGGTCCATGGGCACATAGTGCTACCTAAGCAAATTCAAATGCACCATGTCTATCTTTCTCTGAATACTCATGGGTCTCATTTAGAGGTCTAAACTCACTGGAACACACCTCCAAGACAGTCACCATGTTAACTCTTTATCCATGGCACTTTATTCAATTTGTTGGCATTGCTGTGAGGTGGAGTGAAAAATCCCATTTATTGACTGACAAATGTGGATGACAAAGTCAAGGCCACAATTCAGGACTAAAAGAAATGAACTCAATACAGATCAATGTATTTAAGTCTTGCAATTACTATTGTGTTGTATCCCTAAAGTGTGACGACTTCAGTTTTGTAGATATGTAGTTGGGTTTTCCCATAAATACAGCTCATATTGCTCTCTCTGAGATCATTCTATCTGAATAATCTGCTGTCTGCTTATCTGTACCCAGTGTGCTTCATCTCTGGAGTCCCATGTTAGAACTGATGATATTTATGAATCTTACCTGATGCTTTCAATGAGATGCAATGCTTACACTCTACACTCCAAATCATTCCCTAATTTGACTTCAAATTTGAACTCTCACTGTAGGAATTAGCCATTCTCTTGTTGTATATATAATGTTGTATATATAATGTCTCTTGCTATTATTTTTAGATGTAGCATGTCAGTTTGGTTACAAATATAAGCTATGAAGCCCTACTTTTAGTTTGCCATTACTGGCTATGACACATTGAACACATTTTACAATGTCTCCAAGCCTCAGTTTCCTTGATTTACAATTAATGTTATAACTCTTATCAAAAGAGGCTGTTATATAAGCTGAATAACTTAAAGGTTACAAGTCACTTAGGACACTGTCTATTGCAAAATAAATGTCCAGTATGTATGTATACGTATATATATATATATATATATATATGTACATATATATATATCTTTTTAGTATTACTACTAATCATATATCAGTATTTTAATTTTCAGTAGGTACCAAGCACAGAGATAAAATTTCATTCACTACCTAATCTAATTCTTGTAATAATTTTAAGGGTTGGTTGAACTGGCATTAGCTACTGAATCACAGAGTCAACAGGCAAACACTGGCTGAATAGGAAGCGTATGCTATCAAGCCCAGGCCTGCCCTGGTATGCAGGATCTTGGGAACCAAACTCCAATATTCATACTTCTGTGTCAAGTGATTTATCCACTGAGTAATCTCCCAGACCCTAATGAGTAGATTTGTACATTCAATGGTATGTCTGTTGCAGGCCTTGGATTTCTTCCTAAACCATGAGAATAGTCATACAAATTAATTAGTTGTAGAAGACAACTATTATCTCTTATCTTTCATTATTATCTCTTATCTTTCATTTACTCTTTAACATAGTTTTTATAGATTAACATATCATTCATATAAACCAAGCTTAAAGGGAGGTAGGAAATAAAATTAAAAGACATCTTACTAAATATGAACCACTCCATATTCCTGATGGCTCTCAAAATATCTTGCCCCAACAAACCTTTTGCTTCAGGTAAATTTCAGTTCAGCTGATTGCATGATCACTGGGATGTGTGATATCATGTGTAGTCTACAAAAGACAGTTAACTTTGAGTAGAACAGCATCTTTTCTAAAACATTTGAGTAGGATTTCCATCATCTATAGGTAAACAACTTAATTAACACTTTGTTCTGTGATCCCCCCTTCACACACATACATAAGGAACAGCTTCATAAATTACTTATTCTTCACAGACTTGGAAAGAGAAATGTAAACACTTATGGAAAATTTGTGTGACATGGGTAGATAAGACATGCAAAAAGATAATCCATTTCAGGCTATATATAGAAAGCCCATAGTTTTATCACTTGGCCATGGACAGATTTCTTTTTAATTTCTGTAGACATCAAAATCTATACCTATAAATTTGTGAAAGTTCCCTTCCCCCGAATTATGACAAGTGACAAGTGAAGGTATAGATGTTTGAGTATGTGATATGACTGGTTTTCACTACCATTAACATTGGTCTGTAAACTTGATTCCTAACAGGTACCTCACATCTGTATTCATAGCACATTGATGAAATAATAGTTCTTTTTTTTTAAATCAAACTTTTAACTTATTTGACCATCAACATTCAATGATTCACATATGTTGCTATTGAATATTGTTGATTTGCTGGGGTTTTCAACTGAGTAAAAAGATCAGGCTAGAGCTATAAAAGTATGATTACATTGCTTCTGCAACTTCCTGAACTCAGATGGTTATAAACTGTTGCAGGGCATTCCTCTTCTAAATATCTACTGCTGTTTTGATTTCATAAACCCACTAAAAACATCCTGCACCACTTTTATATACATCACCACTTTTATAGCTTTGGAGTCATAATAAAAAACAGTTTGTTGGAAGCTAAGGATTTTGTGTTGTGATGCTTTTGAATCTGTAGTTGTTTTTCAAGCAGAAAAAAGAAAAAGACAAAAAGCCAACTAGAAACTGGACATTTCTATATATAATGTCTGCTTACTGTGTCCCATCCAGTCAGTCCACATTCTTCCAGAATGCCAGACTTTTCTTCTCAAAGAGTTATAGATAGAATATTACCCTACTGAACTGTCAATGAGTCCCCATTACTTTGATTGGAACACTTATGTGTTTTACTTGGAATACAAAAATGGCTAGTATTTGCTCTCATACCTCACCATCATGAAGGAAAATTACTACTATGTCCGTTGTCTTCTCCAGTACCTATGAATTCAGTGTGTTTTCTCAACCACTTTGCTAATCACCCTGCCTGGATTCTCTAATTCACTGTCATTTATGAATAAAGACTCAGTTTCCTTTTATTTAATTTTCTGTAATATTGAGGATTGAGATGTGTCCATAGCCTTTCTAAACTTTAGATTGAGACCAGGTCTTGCTAAGTTGTCCAGCGGGGCTTTGAACTCACTTTACATCTCATGCTGTCCTTGAACTTATGCTCTTTTTGCCTTAGCTTCACTTGAATAAATTGGGCTACAGAACTGTCACACCAGGCTTGGATTTAGAAAGAAAAGAAAAAAAAAAAAAAAAGAATCAAACCCAGCAGCAGCCAAAGTCAGCTTTCTATCTGTTTTCTAACAATGAGCTAGACTTTTTTGAACATGGCAATAGTCTTCCCAGTCACTAAGTTCTGCCTGTTGATCTTAGTCTTCACTCACATGACTCTCCAAATAGAAATCAGCATTTATCTTAGATTAGGAAACAGGAATGTTCTTTATCCTGCAATGTACCTGTGGCACGTGTTGTGTGATGTTACTTTATAAAAGAAAAGGACACTATGACTTGGTCACAGCCACACAGAAGTTATGACAGATTATGTGTAGTTCACTACAGTGTGATTTACAGGAACAATGGAAGGAAGAAGGGGCTGCAAAGATAGATGGAGGGATACATGTATGCATACATGAATGTATATAATCACAGGTAAATATCTATGAAGTTTTAATTTATGGAACAGAAAAAAAATGCTCTGTAGGAATAGAATGAACAAAACCCTCTGATTAGTAAGCAAATGATAGTTCTGTTTTGCTTGTATATACAAAAACTCCTCTCTGATCCTAACCACAATGAGTAAATTATTACCCACTAAACCTGATAGAGTGTCCAAGAAAATTCTATAGTAAAGATTAACATTATTTGAACTCTAGACAACAATAAAACTTACTTATCTAAAGTTAAATTCATTTTTTTATTTTGTTACATTTATTTATTGTGTGTGTGTACACAATCATGCACATGCTATCGACATATAGCAAAAATATGACAATTTAAGGGATTTAAGGGAATGGGTTCTTTCCTTTACCTTCTTAGAAGCTGAACTCAGGTCATCAGACTGGATGATAACAATTTTACCTATTGAGCTATCTCAGTGGTCCAACTGTTAGACTTTTAATCAGGGTTCCAACCTTCAAGACAGATCCTAAAACCACTTCCTTAACATAATCAGCTCCAAAGACAGATGAAAATAGTGGTTTAAACTATGATGTGTCCATTGGCCACTAATGTATACAATATTGTCACAGCTCAGGAAAATACCAACCTAGGCATTTCTCACAAGATTGGTTCACTTGGCCAGTGACTGCAGGGACCCTTATAGAGAATATCCAATGACAATGCTGACAAGCACAGCATGGAATTCATACGAACAATTCTGATTTCTATAGTTTCTTGTCTAAGTTTCATTCCTTAGTCTAACGTTTTGACAAAGTTTAGGACTTTTTCTAACTGCTATAAGTAGCATTAGCTGATGGTGGTTGATATGGCTGACACAATGTCACATACTAAATATATGGCAAGTACAGGCTCTTCTCTGCAAGTAAAATAAGAAAGGAAGGGACATATCACTCTATGTCACACCACCCCAAATTAAATCACAAATCTAACTGAACAATTTGAATATTAGTGAGGATAATCATCCTCACGGGAATTTGGAAAGCATTCCTTTCTTGCCCCATAAGTACATCTCCTCGTAGGTAAAATAACACCATCCAATTATTGCTAATAGACCATTACGAGGTTTCCAATTGCTATGTCACCCCAAGCCCTTGACTACTTCTCTCTCTTTTGAGTTCTTGAGCTGTAAACAAAATAGCTGTATGAACTCAGCTCTTGACATTGGTAGCAACTCTGCAGTCCAATGATTCTTATTTATAGATCACACATCAGGGTACATGAACTAGGACCAAAATCAGATCAGCAATTCCCAGCACTAGAGTATCAGTAAAGTTATCAAAGCCTAGAAACTCTGAAACCCATTCCTATGGAGGGTAAAAAATCCATCTCGAAAATAGCCCATGAGTAAGTACAATACTTGAGGTTTCTGGACCTTAGCATCTAAAGTTCCTATATTTCTGCTCTGTATAAGTTTCATATAAGCCCACATGTCTTGGACTGTTTTAAAAGTTTCCTGAGTGTTCCATACATTTGGAATGTTTTCTCTTGTTAATAGTATAATACCATAGAATAAGTTTTCAAGAAAGGAGGTTTGTTATGCTTAAAAGCTTTAGGGGTCACATATGGTGGATGCCCTCTTGATTGCAGAGCCAAGAGGCATCATATAAAGAGAGACAGGAGCTCCTTCTCTCCCCCTCCCATCTTTCTGCCTTCTTACCTTCCTCTGCCGCTTTCCCTCTCCTCATCTCTCTCTCTCTTTCTGTCTCCATCTCTCTCTATAAAATACTCCCTTTATATCTCACAATAGTGTTTAAACTCCAGTATAACTTTCAGAGGGAAGAAATCATATTCAAACCCAGCACCCCCATGAGGTTTCAGACACATCAGAACCGTCTGGAAAGGATCCCATTTTGCATCCAAATGCAAGGCTCTTCAGAAACCACATATGTCAATCACCAGTGTTCCTGTAATAGGTGACTGTAACCTTTAATGGGAAACTGTAATGCTTAACCTCACACTTGTCTTTTTGTATCCTGTACTTGGAATACATAAATAGTGCTTTCCAGAAGATTAAAATAAGGCAAAGCCTGGAGAACCAACTGTGTGCTCTTACCTAGTAAGGATATTAGGAGTCAGAATGATTCATGCCTCCAGTGAACTGCATTCTCTGATTCTGAGATTACTTACATAGTACCAAGATGAATAAAGAGCACTCTAGAAGATATTGTCAGAGAAAACTGTAAAAGCACTTGTTCTTACCTGTTCCTCCCATTTAAAAAGTCCTTGGCATTCTGGAGAGGAAATGGCTAGAAGATGCCAAGAAAACTAGGCTTGGGATTTCTCATGCTTCTGTCACCACCGCATTGCCCTCAGCAAGCTTTCTGATGCCTCTAGAAAAGATACTGTTTTCTTCTCATCATGGTACACTGGGTAAAGGAGCAAGCATTTTGGAGGCAGAATTTTATAAATATTCAAAATTGACATGGGGTAGATAAGGAAGTCATAGCATCATAATTCAGAGCATGAACTCTGCAACCTGGCAGATCTGGGGTGTGATTTTTCAGCTTGGCCAACTTCTATTTATGTGACCCTGGGTAATTCAATTTTTCCCTTCTTTCCTAACTTCATGTTAACTAAGAATTATAACACTGATTACATGGGGCAAGGTGTCAGTGTGAAGAATTGAATGCATATAAACCCAAAGAATTAACTATTATTGAATGTAGAAAAACAGTAATCTGCCAACAGAATGAGACTCCTTCCCCAGACTTCCCTTGGAGCCAACAGCTCTCTCCATCTATATTTTTAATGTTATTTTCAGCCATAGGTATTACCCAAGTACTAGATACTCAACAATAGAACTCTAAATTCAGACTACTGCTCCAAACAAATGCCCTTCTCATCTCTTAAAATGCAAACTTGGTATTGGTTTCGCATTTCCCCAAAAGTATTAAGCATAATGTTATTTCATCTGTTCCCATAAAATCTAAAACACAAGCAGATGTTCTTTCCTTCAAAATGTTGGACTTAGAGTCTAAAGACATAGTTGTGAATTCTGCCTCCCCTGCTTAAGTAACTATGTTTATGTTGGGGGTGTGTGAATCAACTGACCTCCTCTCTTCAAGGCTTGGTGTTCTGTCATCGATGGAACAGCAACGACATGGAGTGATAGTGACAGTGGTCACAATGACAACAATAAAGGTAGTGGTGAAACAAGCACACATATACTTCATAAGTTTATTAGGAAGATCAACTTCTCTGTTAGATGGTAATTGCTAGAACATTGAAACTATAACACTCCTAAGCTTCAGTGCTTGTGATTGGGAAACCAAGGCTCATGGAGATGTCAAGTGGCTCAAATTTACCTGTTCTATCCATCAGGTCAAATTGTAACACCTTTCAATGAAAGAACTCTCATACAACATTTGGGATCTGTTAGCTTTTGACCTATTTTTGGTCTGATTTCAGGATGAAATACCTACATGCTCACTGAATTACATCTGAGAAACTTGTGCCACGAGTTTATTGAGACTGCACAATATACATACATACATACACACACACACACACACACACACACACACACACACGCACACACACACTTGCCCAGAAAGAACGAGGAGATAAAACATAAAGTAAATCTTCCAGATACCTAAGCTAATGCTCTGGGTTGCAAGTGACTATCTGGCAGGCATAAGTCACCTTCATCGTGCCACTTTCATATAAGGTGTCCCTGTGAGTGGGTGAAATAATTTGCTTGAGCAGTCAGATGTGTTATAGATACTTATTCCACCTTTGTCAACTACTACTTTGGTGGAACACCCATGGGCAAAGAAAGACCCAATATCTTCACAACTCAATGCTTCAATGTGATGAAAATGCATTGCCCCATAAAATATCAGTATCTATGTTCTTTAATTGACACTAACCTATTCAAGGCCTGTCTGGCTAGCTCAAAATCAATTGAAGAATTTAGTGAAATTTCCCTGCATGTCCATGAAGTTACAACAGTGGTAGAATCCCAGAGGTAGATGAGGGATATAGTCATGGAGGCTTGAAAGCTTTGTGAGAAAGGGCACTCATATATCTTAAGTTTAGAACTGTGCTGCCTAATCAAGGAGCCACTGGCTAGAAAAAATATAAACTGAAAAGTAATTAAAATTCAATTTAATTATATTAATTGAAATAGAAGAAAAATTTTATTTAGGAATTTATGGGGTTTTTAAAAGCATTTTAAACTCAGTTCTGATGCTTACTGACCACCATACTACACAGCACAAGTTAGAAACCATCTCTCCTCTTCACAGAGAGGTCTGTCTGTCAAAGACCCCTCTTTCTGCTGACATACATAACCAGTAACTGAGTCTCTAATCATCAGCTATGATCTGGGTAGATCATACCATTTAATGCCAGACAGGCCTGGTCTCTGACTGGAAGACTGGGAGGTTGGGGTATAATACATGAGTCATCACCAAGTGTGGGCACAGCAGCCTTCAGGCTCATCAAAAGTAGTGTATTTGTATAATATCTCCAGGAACCTGTTCATCCTACATGATGCTCACAGAAGCCTGAGATACTAAAACAGACACTAGAAAATGGTGCATGAGATGGCAGAAAAAGTTAATTCATGGACTCAGAGATTTGAATTTATTTTCCTGTGTCTTTTCTGCTACATGCAGAATACCTTTTGTGATTTTGTTTTTTAAATCTAATTTATTAAGAAAGTCACTTTTATTTATTTCATTACTGTTCCCTTGGAACAGTATTTCTGAAACATCCCAGTATAGGTTACTCTTCTTAAAGACAAATGAACAAGAATAAAGGCAAGGGAAAAAACAAAACACTTTTGTTTCTCCTTATCTCAAGATGTGATACAAAGTATCTGAAGCTCATTGGTCAAAGCAAAGGTTTATTTAAAATCTAGAGTAGGCTCTGAATGCATGGTGTACTTTGAAGAACACAAGTTCAAAAGACAGACAGGGAAGTCAGACGAGACTCCATTTAGAAGCTTTTGTGCAATCTATGAAAAAAGGCTATCCAAATAACAAAGAAATTGAACACATAGAACTAATTATTTGAGTCATTTTTAATTAACCTGCCAAGATAAATAATCCCTGGAACATTTGCTCATTGTAGGAGTTTTATCTCAAGGAGCAAATAACCATTGGTTTTTGTACTCATTGGCTCTGTATTGACTGAGCATCATCAAACCCTTTATATTGAGTGGTTGTGTTGCTAAGAAGGCTGAGATTTAGTTTGCCACACAGCCTCCAGTTCCTCCTTCATTGTCTCAAATTCCTCACAGAATATTTGAATCTTCTATAGCTCTTCCTGCCTGTAGAGCAGTGCTTCCCACGGCAGATCTATTAATGCCCTGGACCCAAAACATTCTCCTCCCATGAGCTACAATACACCCACTTGTGTGGACAACCAGCAGCATTGACAGTGTGGATACACATACACTCACCTGACAGCTTTGGAAGGTCCCAGGTTCTCAGTCTTGCCTGAACATTAGCATTGCCTGTGGAGCTTTTAAAAAGACCCAGTCCAGCTGCACTGCAGACCGATTAAAACAGCATGTCTGAGGATGGGACTAGCATCAGTAATCTTTAAAGCTCCCCAGATGGCTGCAAAGATTACTTGCATGGCAAGTTCATGGACAGCAGCACCGGCACAATTCAGAGCTTGTTAGGAAAACAAAATCACAACCCCACATCAAGATCTACTGAACAAGGATTTATACTTCCCTGAGACATCCCAGGTGAGTCATTTGTACATCAAAAATTAAAAAGTATGGCTGGGCCAGTGGTTCTCAAGCCTGAGTTTACATCACAAGCACCTGGTAGTCTTGAGATAATGAAAATAGCTGCTCACTGTGCCCAGAGTTTATGATTCACCACATCAAGAATGAGGCTTGAGAATCAGCATTTCTACAGTGGCATGTGGCTGGTGATCCCAGTTGAAAACCATACTTCAGATGTCATGCTAATCCCTAATAAATATTGTTATTTCATTTACACAATTTTTATTCAATAGTCAATAAATTATTCAATTTATTCAGTAATATCTCTAGATAATGATAGCATTTGGGGGTTTTGTTGAACTTAGAGACTCAACAATAAACAAGAAAATGACTCATTTACTAAAATAGAGAGCAGAGATCATGTTAAGTGTTAATGAATAAAAATATACTGATAAATGAGAGAGAATATGACTAGAGCTGTCATATAAGATGATATATACATATACATGTACATATACATATGCATACGCATACACATACACATATACATAATGACAAACACTTAAACAAAGAACCTAATGGATGATCTTCCAGGATGGCAGAGATGCGGCTCAATGAAAGAAAATCTTAATGCCCAACTCAGAGTAAAATATAAAATTCTAGGCAGGATAGAGAACATAAGGGGTAGAGTCCATGTCACACAAATTCTAGACTCACAATCTCGACCTATACAGTTTTGGGGAAATTCCACTGTTCATTTTCTGTCCCATTTATGCATCAAGCTTCCTTTGTAGGATTCTTTGGAAGATTAAATTTTCATCAAGAAAGTAGTTCATGCTCTATGCACACCAAAGTTATGCTTGCTTGCTCAACCCAGATCTCCAGGGCAAAGCAAACAAAGCTTGCCAACAGTAGGTGAGCCATCCATCTTTACTGAAGCCGGTAATAGAGACATAAGAAGGATGAGATGTTTTCTCTGTTCTCAGGAAAAAACTCAGCCACACAGGAAGAAAACACAGCAGGAGGGAAATGAAGAAAAACCAAGACACACAGAGAGCAATGTTGGATGTGAGTTGTGGGATAGACGACGGGGGTGGGGGAGGATACCCTAAGGACTAGGGAAAATCTTAAAAGAGACAGAGCAGCAGCTAGAATTTAAAGGAAGTAAAGACACATAAGAAGAGAGTTTTATACATTTGCCTCCATTTTTTATTAGAAAGCTAGGTGCCTAAGTCTAAAGAAGAGAGGAGGAGAGAAACTTTAATCTCCTTGTCCCTTAGATTTAGAGATCTTATCAATTATACAAATATATTTACTCTTCATGTCTCTCCTTTATCCTTTCCATGAACTAAACTGCATTTCTTCACAATTTCTTTGTTGTTGCTCTAACACCCAGAGTGACTAAATTTGAAGAAACACCTCTTAGGTAATTGAGGTTAAGCAAGATAAAACGGGTAAGGCACTGATCCAAGGGGACTCATATATTTATAAAACGAGGAAGAGAAACGTGAGTGTCTCCCTTGCTCTGTGTATACTAAGAGCACCCAGTGAGAAGGTGGTAGGCAATATTCTAGACAGAGAGCCCCTTTACCCTGCCAAGCACTGGTTTTCAATGTGACTAATTCAAAAATGATGAAAAAAGAAATTTCCCTTGTTTAAAATCTACATCTGTAGTAATTTTATGGTTCCTCAAAGACAAGTTCATCAGGAAGCAGAGCTAGAAAATTAATTAGACCCAGTTAGAATAAGCAGCAGTATTGTAATATACTGTTTCCATTTGTTTATATTGTGCTAGGGTAAATGGGTGGGTGGAGTATGTGCACAAGAGCCATGGCTCACATGTAGAGGTCAGAGGATAACATATCTGAGTTGGTTCTCTTCATCCAACATGTGGCTCCCAGAGAATGAAATCAAGTCATCAGTGTTGATAGGAAAATATTATTTTTTAAACTGTCCTTTAAGCAGTAATCTTTTTTTCCTTTTCTTTTATTAAAATTTGAAACAAAGTTGTTTTACATGTCAATCCCGGTTCCCTTGCCCTCCCATCCTCCCTTATCACCACCACAATACCCCAGCCTATCCCCTTTCTGCTTCTCCGGCAGGGTGAGGCCTTCCATGGAAGTCTTCAAAGTCTGTTATATCATTTGGGGCAGGGCCTAGGCCCTCCCCCATGTGTCTAGGCTAAGAAAGTATCCCTCTGTGTGGGGTAGGCTCCCAAAGTCTACTCATATACTTGGGATAAATACTAGAGGCTCCATAGACTGCCCAGTCCTCTGACCCCTTTGCTTATCACTCCTCTTTCTCTATTACTAAATTCCAGGAGTTCAGCTAGTGTTTAGCTGTGGGTGTCTGCTTCTGCTTCCATCAGCTACTTGATGAAGGCTCTAGGGTGGCATATAAGGTAGTCATCAATCTCATTATCATGGAAGGGCATTAAAGGAAGCCTCTCCACTATTATTTAAATTTTTAGTTGTGTTCATTCTTGTAGATTTCTGAGAATTTCCCTAGTGCCAGATTTCTCCCAAAATGTATAATGGCTCCCTCTATTAAGGTATCTCATTCTTGTTCTCCTCTATTCTTTTCTTATCTCAATCTTCATGTTCCCTCATACCCACCCCTCCCTTCCTCTTCTCCCCTTCTCTTTCTCCTAACTCCCTCTCCCTTCCTTCCATGCCCCCAATTTTCTGAAGAGATCTTGTCCCTTTCCCTTTCTCCGGGGGATCATGTATTTCTCTTTTAGGGTCCTCCTTGTTTCCTAGCTTTTCTGGTGGTATGAATTGGAAGCTGGGAAATAGTCTTCACCAATGCCACATATTACAGAAGAATGATCTCCAAAATAAACAAAGAACTCAATAAGTTAGTCACCAAAATACCAATAATCCAATTAAAAAGTGGGGTACAGAACTAAATAGAGAATTCTCAATGGAGGAATCTAAAATGGCTGAAAGACACTTAGGAAAGTTCTCAACATCCTTAGCTATCAGGGAAATACAAATCAAAACAACTCTGAGATACCATCTTACTCCTCTCAGAATGCCTAAAATCAAAAACACCAAAGACAGTTTATGCTGGAGAGGATGTGGAGAAAGGGGCACACTCCTCCACTGCTGGTGGGAGTGCAAACTCATACAGACACTTTGGAAATCAGTATGGCAGTAAATAGGGAAGTGGGAATTAGTCTACCTCAAGATACAGCAATTCTACTCTTAGGCATATACCCAGAGAGGGACATTCAAACAACAAGGACGTCTGTTCAACTATGATCATAGCAGCATTATTAGTAATAGCCAGACCTAGAAGCAACCTAGATTTCCCCCCAACTGAAGAGTAGAAGGAGAAAATGTGGTACATTTACACAATGAGGTAACCCAGTCACAAAAAGACAAACATGGTATGTACTCACTCATATATGGATTTTAGACAAACAGGAAAGGACTAAACAGTAATCTTTTGATTTGGGGTTCAGGCAGATATACACTTGAACACCTCTGAATTTTTATTTTTGAAGGACTAAGCAAGCCTTGTGATCATGACCACTAAATAACCATTTGCTTAAGAAAGTAGAGATTTTTTTTTATTAAAATGTCTATTTTATGTTTTTTGTGAGGTCACATTAGAAAAATAATATGGAAGCAGAAGAATTAGCTTGTAACAAATGGTAGATGCTCCAGAAATGCCACATTAATTTCTTACTATGATTCTGAGTTACTATTGCTACCTTGGTCTGTACATAGATATCCTATAGAAAATGAGAGTTAGATTTAGACCTAAATGATGCTCAACTCCCAAGTGTCTTTACCACAACCCTCTTTACAAGTTGCCTAAGAGATTTCTGGCCAAAATGCATTTTCCTTAACTTGCCCTGAAGTAAATAACAGCTGCCATTTTCTTCTATTAGGTTCATTAGGGATGGTTAACCATCCAAATATTTTAGTTTCAGGACTACAAATAAGACATCCTTGCCTACTTGAGGGACATTCTGGAGCTCTGGTTTCTGTATCCTTCCATTGATGAGGGTGTGGAAAGAGCCTCTGAGCCCCAGAGCTTTGGGTAGCAAAGATTGCTTTCTTCTTGTTGTGTTTTCTGTTACTTCTATTTGGCATGTCAAAGACTGTTCAACAATCCCATTTTCCTTCCTTTGCCTTTAATTATCTGTGATAACAAAAGGCACATCTTCGGTCAACAGCTGTTCATGATTGGGTAATAAAAAAATATGTATTTAGAGAGCTCTTGAAAACTAAAAAAACAACCAGGAGCCAAGAAGCTGTGATTATGCTTGGAACTCCAGCCAACAGTGTGTGTCTCCCTCCCTCTCTCATGCTTCCTCCCTTCCACCCTCCCTCTTTCCTTCCTTCATTGCCCCTTCTCTCCCTCCCTCCTTTCTTCCATTTGTTTTAACCTTGTTTCTTCCTTTTTACATTCTCATTCTTTCTATTCATATAGATAGGTAAAGGTATTATACTATAGAAGGTTATCACAATGCAATTTTTTAAGGATTTTTGACCCTGAAGAAGCTATGCCCAAACTCCAACCACAGTCCATAGATAGAACACATCAATTTTATGGGTGGAAATCAATACATGCCCAGGTTTCTCAGTGACAGCCAAGATACAGATTAACACCTAGAGGCCAAACAAAGAAACTTCACTGGGATGAGCTTTCATATTGTCTACTTCTGAATATTTGTTCACAGGACTAATTCCTGGACTTAGGTCTGTTTCAGGAACTCACATGTGGATTCCTGGTGTATGAAGCAGTTATTGTCCATGTGTGGTTACTGAAGATGCCAAATATAAACTCCTGACAGTCTTTGGAACATTAGATTAGCAGATGCTTTGGGCATCCTGTGGTACAGTCTCTTGACCTGCCTCTGATATCAGCCACAGCTCTGATGGGTACATCTATTCTCTCTGAAAGCTTTCACCCTAATTAAAGCATAAGGAGGAAAGTATAGACCTATGGACAAAAACAGCCCAGACCAACAGCACTCAGCACAGATTGTTTCTACTCAAGTGTTTTTCTTCCTCCTCTGCTCTCTTTTCTTCTCTTCCCTTCTCTTTCCTTCCCCTTCTTTCTCTTGCCACCCCATCTTTCTCCCTTCCTTCCTGCTTCCCCCTCCCCCCTCTCACTCTCTTTACTTTCCTTCTTTTGTCCTTATTTCACACTTCTCACTTTCTCTCTCTTTCTATTCATATAGATACAGTCTGTTAAACTTGCCCTAGGGACACAAGCAAATATGTGCTTACCCTAAATGGGGCACCAACAATCCAGCCTCCTTTAATCCCAGTGCTCAGGAGTCAGAGACACTCAGATCTCTGTGAGGTCAAGACCAGCCTGATCTACAGGGCAAGTTCCAGGACAGACTCCAAAGCTACAGAGAAACTCTGTCTTGAACCCCTCACCCCAAAAAGAAACAATACCACCTAAGCATAACTTGATGAAGTAGTGAGTTTACCTAGGATTACTTGTGGGAGTATGGGTAAAAGGTTACTCATAAGAGCACAGAAAACTTAGGAACCATGACATGGCTGAGTAAAACCACTCCTTACATCAACTGTTAGCTGCTTATATACTCTCCCAAGGGGATAGGGCTCATAAGCCCACCCCCTCCTGTCTGACAAAATGTTAGTGGACCAATCCCTTGAGAGGACTTCATACCTGCAGTCATAGCTGCTGAGAGTCCAATGGCTATATTGTACTAAGTGTACAGAGTTCCACATTAGGCTATGGGTCAGTAAGTAGTCACAGGGATACTGATGTCATCACAGAGGTAGATGATATGTAGATGCCTCACAGTGTCTTTTGTGGAGCAGCAGAATCATGAGTTTCACATGGGCCATTGTTCAAATGGGGCATTTGGAGACCTGTATTAGAGTTAGTACAACACACTGTACACTTGAAAAATGTCTTTGAATTACTGATGAACACGACAGTATTTCATAGCTAGACAAAAGATGAGCTCATGAAGCTTATCAACATCCTCTCCAAAACACCTTTCATTCTGGATAATGATGGTTGGCTTAATATGGAATGGAGTATACAGACTCTTTGAATGCAAAGGGCGAAATTCCCTCCTGCTATTCCCATGTTCTCGTTTATTGTCAAACATCAGAAGACATTCATTCAATTAACATTGAAAACAAAGTTATTCTAAATGACTGAATGCAGGTTCACTTTGGTATTTAAACACCCTCACTGCCAGAAAAAATAATTTCCTGGAAGCATCCCACTGCCACAAAAAGGAAGTCATTCTCAAGGAAAAAAATAGCAGCCCTAATATAATCACTTTTCATTTGCACTCATGCAAGAAGTTGCCAAATGTTTACATCTACCCATTCAATCAAGTAGTTGCAATTTTGCAATAATTAAAATATATGATGGCTGTTCTTCTAGCCACCTTGTGACACAGGTCAGGACACTAAGAATCTCCTTGTTATAGGCCTAGTTATGAGTACAAATTTAGCTGGTGAGATGGTCTAAATTTTACACATGAACCTGAGTCAACTCTTGATTTTGCAGCATACATAGAGACATAAGCAGACACAAAGACACAGGCATGCATGTGAACACACACACATGTTAAAGTAAAAAAGAAACAAACACTAAAAAATTAAAATAAATATTGCCACTTATGGAAAAACAGTTCCTTTTAGCCTTGCCTACTTGCCAATTATCCAGCTTTGATATACCTATTTGGTCATTGACAATTTGAAATCAAGAACATTCACTTTGAGCAACATTCAAATTACTTAGTATTCAACTACTATTTATTATAATAATTTCCTATAAGCCCTGTTTGTGGAGGCTAGCATTTGGCAGTGTCCATCAGCACTTAAGTATTGTTCATTCATCCCTTGAATTCAGACTAGATTTTTCCCCCTTACTATACCTATGACCATACTCTTTCCTGGGCTTTTCTTTTTAGTGTCTTTTCTCTATAATTAGTAACATTTCTGAATTCCAAATGAGTTCTTTCTTCTGAGGTTTGTCTGCTTTGTACTCAGCAAAGGCAATGTTTCTAAGTAGGGTCTGGAGGCTGCAACATCCATGCCCTAGGCATCCTTTAGAGGGCAGGTTGATAAGAACCCACCTGTTTATTGAATCACCATGGGGGAAATGCATGGATAGCATCACACAGAGGAGCTCCACAAATTAAAAAGAAGTGAAGTTCCATCTTCTGCTCCCCTTTTAATTTAGAAAGTTTTCCTATAAATGTACATCCTATATTGAACATATTTCCCCCCACATCCTATTACCCTCCATTTTCTTGCTATCCTCCCAACTTTTAGTACCCTTTGCTTCCCTGGTCAATGTGAACTCTGCACACTGCTGGAGGGAATGAACTAGCAGACTTCCTATGCAATGCAGTATGAAATAGTCTCAAAAACACTAAAACTACTTCTATTTGGCCAAGTTATAGCAAATATTTTTAAATAATATTTTTATTCCTTGAAAATTCTATGCATTTATGTCATGTATATATCAATCACAACAATTCTTTGTCTACTCATACCTCCCTTGAATCTCGATCCCACCTGTTTTCTAGATTCATATCCTGTAGCATACCAGTTCCAATCACCTTCACAGCAGCATAAGGTGGGCAAGCCTGGCACCTTCAGTTTTACTGTACAGGACTATAAATAAAACATATAAGCAAACAAAAAGACTGAGATGGCTAAGGGATGAGAGGGAGAGGGGAACAGCAAGAGAGGAAAGGAGAAAAGAGGAAAGGAGAAGCAAGGAGAAATTTGTTTAAAAATGAGGTCACCCATTTAATGAACTAATAAACAGGTATCAATAATTTCATAATGTAAAGAAAGAAAACATGTACTTCCCCCAGGAAATACAATAAAGTCTTGTATTCCAGATCATTCAAGGATGGCTTTGGTGAAGAAATGGGGTACTATGCATATGTAAATGGGCCTGACAAAGCCACAGATCTTCAGTAAATGCCATTTCTTGTGTTGTGGCCAATATGTATAGAACATTGTTATTTATAGTGCTAACCCTTATTTTCTTGGCTACAGGTTTCTTGCTTTCTATTTAAAATAGCATGCATACAGCCTGTTTGGCCACTAATATTTTTTGATAGCTTCAGAGTATATCCCCACAAATGGACATTGCTCTTTAATTATTCAGAAATATGACAAACTCATCATCATTTCCCAAGTCTGAGTTACCCTGGGACTCCAGCAACAGCTCAGACATTCACTCCAAAGCCACAGCCTCTTGCATAAAAATTATGAGTCCTCAGTAGCCCCCCCATAGGATTAAGTCCTAGCTTCTGTTATATGCTAAGAAGACAGACATTTTCACTTATGTTATTAGAGCAGGGAAATCCCCCAACACATGCACACTCACATATTCACACTACACACCCATAGTCTAAAATATTCCATCTGTTTAAGAAGCTGACAAAAAAAGAAGGACCTCCAAAGGACTATTCATCTACCACCTTGTCATCAAAAGAGACAAGCTCACTTGCCTACTGCCTTCAACCATTTGTGAGCTCAAGTTCTACAATGGTTGAAGCCCTTGCTACATCTTAGATCTTATAAGTATCTCAACATTGTGCTACTGGGAAGAAGGGTCTTTAGGAGGCAGGGCCAAGTGAAAAGTGTTCAGATGACTGTGTGTGTATCCATAAAGGAGACTGTGGGATCTCTGAGCCTTCCAAATTATTTTGTCCCCTGGCTCCGAGATAAATGGTTTTGCTCTAAACATCAAGTGCCACCTCTTGACAGGAGCCAGTCAGTCATGAACTGTAATCCCCATGGGCCTCTAAATGTTTTATCTTTTAAGTTGATATGCCAGGTATTTCTTATAGTGAGAGAAAATTTTCCAACATAAACTCTAGGATATTCTCTGGCCTGTCCTTGTTTATTTCTATAGTCCCTCTGTTTTGAACAGTTAGTCCCTACTCAGCTCTGGAAATAAGTAGGACTAGAAAGAGAGAAAAAATCACACACTATTCCCAAACATGAGACACAAAATAGTATCCCAGAATGGCACAGAATACTATGGGACATGTCTACCCACCAATCATACCCTCTTCTGATTACAGCCTGACCACAGGCTATAAAGCAAGCCCCATTCCCTTTCCCATTACACAGATGAAGAAATAGCCTTGGGAATTCTTACGAGTTTGTTCAAATATGATCACAGTGGTTCAAACTGCAGCCATTACACTATTCATCTAAATAAGTGACCACAAAGGAACATCCTCAATGGACACAGTCAAATAAAAAATCCTCAGTAAGATTTCCAAACAAGAATTAGGAATTGGGCATTGAAAGGGTGGGGGCAATGACTTGGCAGAAAGGCATGAATAAAGGCATGGCACAGGGATGGATCCATCTTTGAAGGCAGTGATGTAGCATTGGGTTGGAATAGATCCAATTAATAAGGGTCCACTCAATGTTTGACCTTAAAATGATCTCCCTCTCTGTCATATCACATAACCTATTCAAGTGGTCACAGAGGGCTGAAGGTACAAGAAGGTCTATGTATGTTTGAAAGGAGTCCTGACCAATGGCACTATTTCAAATGCTCCAAACTTGAAATAACCCAGAGCACTTCAACATTCTGTGTTTTAATATTGAAGAACCTAATTGTATCTGACACATGGAGCAACAATAAGGGACTTCTATGCAGAACCAGGCTGTCCTGGCACCTAGTGGTCATGAGGACATGATTGATAAGGAAAAGGTCTGAAAAAGAGAAAGTAGCTTAGAAGTCAGCTTGTTTCCCACAAGGAGCCTGAACCTCGAATATCTCTACCTTTAGCTCATACTCTCAGACTGGAGGAGATCTGAAGCTCCTGTCATGATCAATAAAAGGGAGAGGACACTGGGCCTTCCCAGACTGCTCATAGGTACTTGCCATAAATGGAAGCTCTTCCCACTGTGTGCCTGTAATGCTGTCTAAGTGAGCGTGAAAGACAGAGTTGACAGTTCTGGGTCATGGGCACCATCCCTGGGGTTAAACAAGGAATGTGGCCTGGGAAGATTGTAGAATGACGTGGGGACCTGCATTCTTGCACAGGGCTGAGGGAGGGATGACAAAAATCCAAGGCAGTTAAGGGGAAGAAGGACACGCTCTCTTTCCACAGGGAAAATTTTAGGAAAGTGAGCCAGCCTAGCATATCACAAGAAGGACCTGGCATGGCAGAGGAGTCATGGCTCCAGAGGAAATGTGGGAAATTTACAAACCAAGATTTAGGAAAGGAAGCTAAAAGCGAGGACAGGGTGGTGAGGAAGAACTGCAGGCAAGCCATCCCGAAGGAAATGTATGAGGTTCAAGACATGGAGAGCACGGAAAGAACAGGTTTCACCTTCCATAAATCACTTAGCGTGTTATTTTTCCAAGATCAGAATTCACTGTGCCTAGAGTGAGCCTCAGGCCTTTGCCCAACCCTTGCTGGGAACCTCATTCTCATGCCTTCTCTCCATTGAGCATCCCAGCACTATTTGACCTAGTAATGGGCTGCCACAGCACTGAACATGGCAAATGCCACTTGTCCTCAGCAAGACAAGAACATTGTCTGTACTCTGAATGCTTCTCCTTGTCAGTGACAGAAATATTTTTTCTGGAAGGACTAACAGAGGTGAGACTCATGTTCCATGACACCATCATTAGAGAGCATCTCGAGGATTCAGTCAGGGAATTATCCCCATATGAGTCAGTTCATGGGGAACAGAGGCCAAAGTAGCACAGATGATGAATAAAGCCTGGTGAGCAGCAGAGTGATCAGTGGAGGATGTTATCCAGAAAAGTGCTAAGTGTCTGATCATCAATGTGTGCTGACTCTGGACTCTGAGCAGGTTTGGTAGGGATGTTAATACAGGGTTAATCAGGATGCAGCCTGATCTGTCTACTTACACAGTTAGAGCATCTCTGGGAGCTAGAAAATATTCCTGTTTCACAGAGGAGGAGATGGGCTAAGAATGAGGAGATCTGAGAGGGAACACAGTTCTTCATCACTGACAGTCCAAATATGGACCTGAGTCTGGACATCGCCAGAGCCCATTCTCTTTCTCTCCCACAGTACCCTGCCTCTTCATCTGCCTCTCTCACCCATGTTGGGAGGAAATGTCAAGTCTTATTCCCAAGTCTTGAGCTTAGAAAGTCAGGCCAAGAAGCACAGCAAATATAGTACACACGACATATCTGGTGGGAAGCTAAAAAATGTCAAGTTTTGAAACCATGAATTATTTTCCTTCTGTTTCCTCAAATCAGCACAAGGCCATCTGCCTGTGGTTTTCCTCAGGCAGTGTGCTAAGAACAAGTTCTACCCAGGTCTCTTAAGCCTCCCATGACACTCTCAGAAGATGCATAAAAGTCCCAAGGGTTAGAACCATGGTAACAGCTTGAGTAGGGAGACCTTAACCCTGCCTTTAAATACCCTAGCATGATTGTCAGTATCTCCACTTTGTTCCACACAGAACACACCTTCATTCTTCAACAAGAAAAACAGAGCTTATTAAGAAATTCTCCAATACAACATATTCTAAATTTCTTACTAAGGCAGGCAAGGCTGATATTAGAAAGGGGGAATACATACTCAATATTTTATGTATCCAATTAATTTTTAATCTCCACAGTAATCATGCATAAGATGTACTATAATCACTATAATCATCCCATTTTACAAAAGAGCAGTGGCAAGGTAGCATATATTTTTGTCATCAGCAACTACTGAAAAGCAAAGACATTCATTTGTGGAAACATATGTACATACTTGGGAGAGTTAAGAGCTTGAAGAAGTGTAGTTAGACTCTAGAACTAAAGCAAAGCACTGCTAATTAGAGGAAATGTGATCCAATTTCCCCATTTTGCAGCTAGAAATACTGAGACCTAGACAAAACGATGCTCCTTATAATACATAAGTTTTGTGTTCTTATTTACTAACATTTCCAACTGCACAACATTCCTTAAACTATCTGGGAATGAACTGCTTGCAAGAGATGCTCTCAATTCCCTGCCCATGTTTTTCCTGAATGAGGCTCGCCTATGTCCTAGCTACCAATGGCTTATAGCCACAGAATTCACTAGACTGGTGGGAGCCACATGACCAGAGTGACTAAAAATCTGTGTAAATCCTAAAACAATGTTCTCTTCCACTGAATGTATAGGGGCACGAAAGTTTGAACTAGTGCCTGTGAGATGACTCAGCTGTTAAAGGAACCTGTTGCCAAGCCCAAAGACCTGGGTTTGCTCTCCAAGACCTACATGGTATAAGAAGAGAACTGGCTTCCCCAAGTTGTTCCTTGATCTCTACTTGACCTACCCGTGTGTGTGTGTGTGTGTGTGTGTGTGTGTGTGTGTGTGTGTGTATACATACACACATGCACATAAACCAAAAATAAAAATGTGATTTTATTTAAGAAAAATTTGGGCTGTTGCGGGCTTTTATGCATCTTGATGAGACAACTGTGGCATCTCCTTACCAAAAAGCCCCATGAGGTCAAGCTAAATGTGTCTCCAGGTGAGAAATTACCATTCTGTAGCTTTTCTTTTGCCCTATTCTACATTCTTCTGTTTCCTTTTCCTAAAACAACATACTTTCCCTAAGTCATCTATATGAGTCATCCCTGTCCCAAAGGAGGCAAAATTCACTGAGGGTAGGCAAAAAAGTCCTTGTGTTATAATCTCTGGGATATTGATAATAGAATATGTCAAAGAATAACAATTTGAGACTTCAGTGTTGTATAAAAATCGAAGCCTTAAAGATATCTATCTGGTCAACTCTGTCATTTTTGTGATGGGATGGTACATGTCTAATGATGGTAAGGAACGCATTCAGCTCACACAAAAACAGAATCCAAATCTATTTCTACCAATACTAATATATCCAGACCTATGCAAGCCACTTCCTTATTTCTGCAACAGACTGCATATCACCATCTCCAATCTAGAGACAGGAAAGTTTTCTGTGACAGAAAAGAGGTAACAGGATCATTCTCTGGGAACTTTACAAGGTTTGGTTTGGTTATGTTCTTGCTTATGGCTCACAGCATGAAAGCCATGGTCTATATCCCAGTATGTATGTTCATAGTATGTTCACACAGAAATATCTCTGTACCTTTGACCTTGGAATTCCATGATCCCAAGACACCTTGATGTCTGTTCATCCCCCATCTTTCCTGAACTCAAACATGGTATGTGTTATTGGTCTATAATGTTATTTGTTTGTGATTACCAGTTGGAATTCTACAATAATGAGCAAAAGTAAGTAAAAATGTGTATAGTCCAGTATTAAATGGAAAATATTTAGATCATAAAAAATTATGGAGTTAATGTAGTCTGGATGTATTATTTATACTATTTGCCTAAAGTGCTCTATTCCATAGAGTCTTGAGAAACTCATCAGCACACATCTCAAATTGCACTTTTTATGGCCTTCTCTGTCTTCTGAAATAGTGCCTCCCTCCTCAGTACCACATTATTGTTGGCTCAAATATAGCATGCAGGGCTGGGCTCCTAGGGGCCACCTGTCAGGGACAAGAGAATCTCTGCCTCTATTCACACATATATTCAAGCATATGTACATGTACTCTTCAAAAGCCATACATCTAATATCTTCTCCACACACAGAACACGTGAAATGTAACACTCACTGTCAAGAAAACAGATTCAATATCCACCAGGACACTTACAATCAAATGAAAGAAAGTTTTGTGCAAGTGAAAGATAAAGTTAGTTATTATCTGTGCTACAGAAGGAATGAAGTAAACTATTTAATAAAGAAAACGTGATTAGTTTCTGAAATAGTCCCTAAAGGCCTTTTAGCACCTTTCAGAAAAGAAATGTCAGTGGTGTGAAGAGAAAAGGAAAGGGACTCAGCAAGAAAGAACACCCTATAAGGGCATGAGGTCATAAAGGGCATTCCATGTTTGAATCTCTTAGAGGAACAAAGTAGGCAATGGGACAAGAGACATGAAACAAGTATGGAGGCCAAAGCCGAAGCAAGATTACATGAGATTTCACCCACCATACTAAAATTATTTGAAGTAGAGTGAACTGTGAATGGTTCTTCAGCAGAGAAGTGGTATTATCCTATTATTTGTACTCTTTGTTTTGACTTTTGCTTGACTTCAACCCTCCAACAAGACAGTGAAAGCTTTTAATATTTGTTGAGTAAATGAGTCTGTTCTTCAATTTGATCCATACTTCTTCCTTATTCATAACAGGATCTTTGGGACCTCTAGCTAAACCCATTTTTTAGACATATTGGTGTCTCACTATTTGTGTCTCCACTGTCAGGAAAGACATCAGAGGAAAATATCAAACCCATAGAACCGCTGTTCTTTAGAAGTGGGTTCTAGTAGTAGAGTTGAGATGTAACTTCACAAACTACCACCAAGTAACATCTTGGCTTTTAAATTAAATGTCAGTACTGGCTTTATACTGGGAATCTGGCTCAGCCTTCTGCAAGGCAAGATCTGGTCAAAAATACAGGCCACCCCCCTCAGGATGGAATGCAAAAAGAGCTATATTAAGAAAGTATAGAGTTATAAAGATGCCCACTCACAGTATACTAGTGCTGGCACACAGGTGGCCTAGTCTAGGGAAGTGTAAGTACTAAGGGTACCAGTCATGGATAAAGAAAGAGACTTCCACTGTCTTAACAATTATGGAAAGGAGCCAGGCAAGATACCATACAGCTGTGATTCAAATATTTGAAAATGAAAACAGGTGAACTTGCTAGTTTGAGACCAGCCTGAGCTATATAGTGAGTTCGTGACTAGCATGAGTTATGTGATGTGCCATACAATGACTCAAAGGAAATGAAAAAAATGTAATGAGACTCCATCCTAAGATGAAGAGCTTCTATGAGCTATCAGTTACTGGGGAGAAGGGGTATTCTTAGGTTTTATGGATGTTCCTGAACATTTTGGCAGCATAAATAGGACTCACTGGGTAATTAATAAGGAAGAAGGAGAGGAAGAATAGAAGTAAGAAAATATGAGGAGAAAGAAAAGATGGAGATAGACTGGAAATGTGTTGAAGATGTCCAGGGGCAGTGGGATGGGAAATTGGGCATGGATAGGATCAAACCACATTAAATACATATGTGAAATAGTCTAGATATATTATATAAATATATAATGAACTTGGAAAGAGCCTTCTATGCCTCATTCTTCATAGTCTGCCCTATTCTAGTGAAGACACCAGTGAAAACTTAATCCCTAGGAATCAAACTGGTTGTTAACTGCCAAGACAGAGTGTAGACCAGATGGAAGGAGTCTAGAGACAGGTATCTTTTCTTTTTATTTCTTCTTGGCTGGGGGTTTTATGGATTTCAATAGAGTGTGTGTTTTCTGTGTTAGAACAGGGAACATTTTACAATCTAGCTTCCTCTATTTCTTAGTGTTCCATCTCATCATACATTGTCTAATATGTATGCCATACACAGAGTAATACCTTTGTTTTAGATGATTCTTCTACATTATCAGTGTCATCCTAGGTATTTCCAGGTTGACTCAATTGATCCCTGTGCCAGGAAGGTCTTATAGGCTCACCTCTAAGCATCCATTTCCCTATACCTAGACATATACATAAGCTTCCATTGCCCTATACTCTATACCTATTCACTGACTCTGGCCGCACTCCACAGTCAATACCATCCTATAATGGATGTAAGATTTTTTTAAGTAACAGGCATACCATTTCTTCCTCTTGGTGTACTCTGAAGGATCAAGTTTATTATTTGTGGTAGATGAACCAGAGCTAGTATGGAGTATCTCATCTCATAATGACAGTGTGACAGGATCTGGGAGGTAAATTTTCAGATGATCTCAGGTTAAGAAAACCCCACATTATTTATATATCAAGGGAAAATCTGAGTTAAACTCATTTATCTAACTCTACAGATGGTTTTCTTCCACCAGACTACCTTCCCCTCATCAAGCCACTTAATTTTGAATATTCATCTCTCTTTCCTTTCTCTGATACACTCTCCACCCTTACCTACTGCAAAGATCATTTGTACCCACATCTCACACATCTCCCCCATCTTTTCCTAAAATCTGCTGTTTCAAGAGACAGAGCTCCTTAAGCCTCTTTCAGACACTACATGAACATAGTTTCTTTGGATTCTAAGGAACCAGATTGGACCAGAGGCACCAGAGCAGACGACATCTGCCACAAGCAGACTGAGACATTTAGCTTCTCTCCTTTGAGGATCTCATCTGGAACATATGCAGCTTTGGAGCAGACAAACTTCATAGCCATCAGCAAGGAGTTTACTTTAGTTTTTCCCAATCTCCAAAAGTCAGAAGTGCTTAACTATAGCAAGAAGCCTCCTTCTGGTTTTTTCAACTGCCAAAGAGTAGTCTAATCTCTACTTTAGTCTTCATACTCTATAACTGCACTCTTTTCCCTTGATGTATCAGTCTGCACCAGGAAGACATGGGTCAAAGATCATGTTCTCCCTGGGCCCTTGGCATGTGCTTTGGGTTGGATATGAAGTTTTCACCCACAAGTTTCATGTGTTAAGTGCCCTGGTCTCCAGGTAGAGGTGTTATTGAGAGATCACAAAAAGCATTATCATCACCAGTGGATTTATTGATATACTCAAAAGCTCATAGCTGGGTATGCTATTTCAAAGAATTGGTTCTTCAGAGGTCATTGAACCCTGCCTCTGTCACACTCGTTTCCCAGTATATAAAGTGAACAGTCTTGACCACCATATGTTCCTGCAATCATAGCATTCTGCCTTACTTCAGGCCCAGCACAATGCCACCTGAGCACATAATAGGATCTCTGAAATCTTACACTGAAGCATCCTCCCTCCATTGAAATGGCTTGTTTTATCAGTTATGTTTTTAAAAAGACTAACACCATAGATATTCCAACCTCAGTACAGCTGGTGGTCTCTCTCTTCCATCTGGAATCTAATCCCCTGTCTTTCTTTTCAAAATTCTCAAAATCCATGTCCAAATTAATTTCTCATAAACTTTCCACAAATTCCTGGGAATTTATTGGCAGAGAGAATCTCTTTTCGATATTATGAGAGTACAACATAATAAGCAATGCTCTAGCTACCATCATTTAACAAATATTGTGTGTGTGTGTGTGTGTGTGTGTGTGTGTGTATGTGTATACATAAGTGTGAAAATTACTCAAGGTTCTATCTAGCTTGTTTTTTTGTTTTAAGACAAAGCCTGTCAGTGGCCTGGAATTAACCAAGCAAATAGAATGACCAGTGAGCTAGCCTAAGGATCCAACTGTCTCTTCCTCTACTGTACTGTATTACAATGCATGCCACCACTTCCAGATTTTTCATGTGGGTTCTGAGAGCTCAAACCCATCTCATCATATTTGGCAAGATGAGTACTTTACTGATGGGGCTGTCTATTCAGCCCCCATTCAACACATATACACCCATCACACACCAGATACTAGGCTCTATGTCAGGTCCCAGAGATATAGCAGTGAACCTAAGTAAACAAACCCTCCTTTCAAGAGGACTTATGTTCTGGTTTGTGGAATGACTGAGCCTGGGGTTAGGTTAGAATATCATTCTTGTAGGGTATTGCTTATGTGTTTAGCAAAGAAAACCACATCTCCATCATTGTTTCTCAAGGACATGACACAGTGCCCAGCTCTTGATAGATGTCTCATCATTGTCTTTATATTTGATTGAAGAGGACATGAATAATTACAAAGAAACCAGGACACCTGCCTCTGCCACAAATAACCTGTGTGATTTTAAACCAAAGCTAATATTACCCATTCCCATACATGTTTTTTACTGAAATACGAGTCAGAGAGCACTTACATATCAAAACTGCCTCAAAATTCACACTGTATTTTTCATGGGGGTGGAGATGTGGCTGGGAAAAGAGAAAAGCTCTCGGAAGGTCTTAGCTGGAGCTAGATTTGGACTTAAAGTTACCAGAAAGCCTCCAAATCTCAGCCAGATTCATCTGATCCTAAAAACAGGCCCACTGGCAAGGTAATAGCCCATCTTCAGATCAATCTTATCGATCACGCTTTATAACAAAGCCACTTCCCGAAAGACCACAGCGCAGTAGTGGTGCTTCCTGGGGTTTCTTGCCATCCTGTGTGGCTGCATCTCTCTTCTTATGCAGTAATAGAGGGTGGGTGAGGCATATCTTTGTCATAAAGGTTTGACCCACTTTGTGCTAATGGCGTGATAGTGACCTTTCTTCTTGCCACAAAATAATTCTACACTAGTGTGATTGGAATCCATCCCATCCACAGCTTGTACCCCTTCTGCAGATGCAAACCACTTGTTTCATGAACTAGACAAGACCAGGTATCACAGTGGTTACTATGAGCAGAACAGAACAAACCTTTAGGGTCTCCTCATACAAAGATATCCATTGATTACATTATATTGGTGGCCAACAAGAAGAGGAGTAGAAATGTTTTGTCCTATCTACACATCTTTGTTGTAGGAACACATTCAGCTTTTGGGTACCTTTGGGGTACCAGCCCATTAAAGTATGGTCTCAGGCACTATCTGTGAACAGATAAGATGGGGGCAGAAGCAAGCATGTGCTCTTACTCTTGGGTGGTAGTGACAGGTCAAATCCCAGCCTCCAGCCCCCAGAGCAGAAGACCTTGGTGGATTTGTGATGTGTTCTCCTAAGAAGTATTTGTTATCCTTTTATTCAGACTTTAGTGGACTTTCTTACTCATACACATACATCTTAAGGTGTAAATTCAGGGTCTCCCTTGAAAATAACCCCATTTCCAACTTACCAGAGTAAGGAGAGTAAATGGCAGTGAGGAGAGGAATGACTGAGCTTCGAAGAGTGAAACAAGCTAATTACCATCTGATATCCATCCCCTCTTCAGAAACTTCTCAGTAACTCTAGCTTGCACATCTATACTAAACTCAGGCATGGCTGCAAGCCCCATATATACACACATACTCTAAAACAGGCACAGGGCCTTCCTCTTAATTCTCAATGGCACAATGAAAATAAAGCTGTAATCTCCAGGGATAATAACAGAGAAATAGGAGAATATGTAAATGTTAAAAATCCTATCACCTCACTTGAAAAAAAAATGTTGCTACAAAGACATCTGTTTAACTATGTTCATAGCAGCATTATTTGTAATAGCAAGAACATGGAAGCAACCTAGATGCTCCTCAACTGAAGAGTAGATAAAGATGATGTGGCACATTTACACAATGGAATATTACTCAGTGGGAATAAAAAAAAATGGAATCTTAAAATTCACAGACAGATGGATGGAACTTGAAGAAATCATCCTCAGTGAGGTAATCCAGTCACAAAAAGAGGAAAATGGTATGTACTCACTCATATGGATTTTAGACATAGAGCAAAGGATCACCAGCCTATAATTCACAACACCAGAGAAACTAGGATGCAAGGAGAAACCTAAGAGAGTCATACAGGTTCCCTCAGAGAAGGGGAAATGAAGAAGATCTCCTGAGCATATTCAGAGTGTAAGAGTGTGGGGGGGTGAATGGAGAGGGAGTTAGGAGAGGAGATGAGAACACGTGGGACTAGGAAGATTGAGTAGGAGGAACAAATAGATGAGATTGAAAAAAGAGATACCATAATAGATGGTATAGACATTATAGGTTGGAAGAGAAAACTGACTCTAGAGAAATGTCCAGAGACCTACAAGGATGACCCCAACTAACTATTTGAGCAACAGTGGAAAGGCTACCTTATATGCCCTTTCCTAATAATGAGATTGATAACTAACTTATAGAGCCCTCATCTAGTAGCTGATGGAAACAGAAGCAGATAGCCACAGCTAAGCACTCAGCAAAACTCCTAGAATCCAGATGCAGACAGGAAGGAGTGATAAGAAAAAGGAAGACAAGATGGTCTATGGTTGTGAGGTATTCTGGGCTGAGGTGAGTTGTAGCATGAATATAGGGATTTATCACACCAATGTGGAAGTAATCTGAAATTGCAGATCCCTTTGAACACATGTACGCATACACGCGCATGTGAGCACACACACACACACACACACACACACACACACACACACTCACACACACACACCACTACCACCACCAGTAGCAGTACCTTTTCAGCACCTGTCTCTCAGAGCCCAAGTTTTAATTTGAAGTGTGGTGTCTGACCCAACTGAAATGGAATCCAGGGAGGTCGAATCCTATTAAGTCACCAGACCATAAAGCAAAAAGGTATAAAGTTGACAAATCGTTTCTCCCAGTGGCAGCAGCTGTGAGGTACTCAGTAAAGCCGGATTCTGACCCAGGAGCAAGCCAGCAGACAGTCCTTCCTTCTTCCCCTTGGAACTGCCACTCACTCGTTCTCCTGCATGAAAGGATTTGTGTGTTTAACAAGCTAGTGTTTAATATATTTATCTATATTTTTTTCACAACTCAAATAGAGTCTTAGTGTATCATAATGCCAACCTAGGTCTGTGAACACTGAGTGAACATTAACCCACAGAAAATAATTTCTACTAGCTATACACCCATTTATCCCTTGACAAGTCCCAGCACACTGGACTTCTTTTCCTAGATAGGCCTGGAAATTGTTAATAGTTAATCATGTATCTCTGAAGGGAGGCCTCTTGACTACACTGAAGTATGTACTCTGCTCCTCTTTTTATGCTCTGCCAGTCAGCATAATTGTTTTGAGGAAGATAAGTAGAAAAACAGCAAAACATATCTATGTCTTCCTATAGGATCTTCAAGGCATCTTCTATGCAGTCATACAAGGACAATATTGTGGTCATTATTGTTAAAAAATGTTTATTACACAAGTATTAGTTCAAGATCAATAGTAACAGTAGTGCCAGCTTAAGTTAGGACACAGTTGGTTCAGTCTTGCTGATGACCGAGTGCTTTAGCCTATCTCTGACATGCTTTTCTTTACTATCTCCAAGCCCCTACTCTATACTGGGTTGCTTTCCTGAGCTATAAGAAGCTGCATCCTTCATCCCACTATAATTCTCTTGATCTCACAGTGAAATAATCCATTCTGTTCCAAGGTTCACAATGGGGTTTTCAACTTTCCAGAGACACGCTAAGAAGTATGTCTGCAACACTGTACAAATCCTGTATCCCCAGGCTTCAATACTTGGCTTCAACACCTGCCCTTTGAGCCTATAGAGTTCTTGTTTGTGGCTCTACTGAAAATCACTGCCCTCTGCTATTATCTGCCTCAGAGCTCCTAAATTGAGAATTTTGAATAACAGCTATGTTGTTGCTATCCAAGACTCTAGCATTTGTCTACAG
The DNA here is from genome assembly GCA_030556225.1 of Cricetiscus sungorus. Lineage (NCBI taxonomy): Eukaryota > Metazoa > Chordata > Mammalia > Rodentia > Cricetidae > Cricetiscus > Cricetiscus sungorus. The sequence goes on from JANBXA010000729.1 coordinate 40,828,386, forward strand.
TACATGTTCTTTCTGTCCAAAAGTCTCTTGGTCTCGGTTTCACTGCAGATACTGTCCATAACTTTTACCTGCTAACCCCAGTTCTCATCTAAGACCCTAGGTCTGATTTATATTTGATATTTTTAAAATTTATGTTGCTGGGGGTGGAAAGGAATGTGTACATGAGGGCAGGTACATGAAGCCAGAGGTGTCATAGATTCCTGGAAATGAAGTTATAGGTAGTTATGAGCTACCAGGTGGGTGCTGGAATTGAATTAGGGTCCTCTGAAAGAGCAGTAAGCTGAATCATCTCTCCATCCCTCCATATAGTGGGGAATGGGATGGGAGGGGGGTCAGCCGGCATGGGAGGATGGGAGAGAGAGTTAGAACTGGAAATGATCTGTAAAATAAGAAAAATAATAATAATAATAAAAAAATTTCAAAAAAAGTCTAAACAGGGCTTTCAGAATTACCTATCATGATAAATAGATAATATCTATAAACATAAACACATTGGCAGAGTTCTATACTTCCCTTTTCCCTTGCCTATTATGAGATAGCACTACTGCCCCTCACCTTGGGATGCTCTGAAGATACAATGTTGATCCTGCCATGTCCACACACAGTACTTAGAATAACAAGTAGCCCAGATAGAAGTTCAGTGTTTGTTAGCTCCACCTTCCTGCTCATCACCTCCCTCCTTCTTTCTGAGATATTATCCATGTGGAGCATATTGTCCCTCCCACTACAGTGGAAAACAAAGGGATCATATAAACATACAAACAGGGATGTAGCCTTAGACTGTCCACACACTGAGAAACTGTGATCTCCTTCTCATCTAGATCACAGAAAGTTTTCAGCAGCACCTGGAAAACTCACTGATGCTTTGCCAAATGTACCACATTGTGATTTATTTGCACCCACATTGAAGGGCATTAACATTATAGACTCACTTCCATATTCCCTGTGCCTCCTCCAAAGTCAAGAGGACCTATGTCTCTGACCCTCCAGACATAGAAATACAGTTGTTCCCTCAAAGGAATTAGAAACTTGGGGCTGGTGAGATCACCCAGAAAGTTAAGAGTGCTTACTGACCTTCCAGAGGACCTGAATGTGGTTCATAGCGCCCACATCACAGCACACATATCAGTGTCTCACTACCGAACTCCTGCTTCAGGAAGATATGTTGCCCTCTTCTGGCCTCTGCAGGTACCTCTATACATACAGACAAGTGCAAGGGCACCCCCCCATTAATGAAATATTTTGAAAGAAAATTAAAAAGCAAATTAGAGCACCTCCCTTTTCTCTTTGCCTGCTTTTCCCATCTCTGCTACTTATTACCATTACAGAGACAACCCATTCTCTCACCCGCCTTCACTAACTCATTATTCAAACAGGTTATTTAGTTCCACCTGTGTTATTTTGCATACTAAGATTTTCAGTACCATATCCAAATCTGTTAAAATGCAAATATCATAATAAAAACAGTAAGCCTGAAAGATATTTGGGATAAAAACAGATTTCTTCTGTCTATTCTGCTGCAGTATTTGCACTCATTCACGCCAAAAGAAAAGGTACAAACATTTGTTTAAGTGGATTATTATGCAAGTATTTCCATAGTTTTGAGGTGAGCACAGGAAAGGCTAAGTCTGGGTCTCCATGAAATGGTCTGATGCCATTCTAAGTAAAAGCCTTTACCTTCAAACTGTAGCTCAAACCTCACCTCGTCAGGGAAGTTTGCAATTTACCGAATTTTCAAAATAGTACAATGTATCTAGCCGAACATCCCCAACAAAGGCAGGATAACAGTTTGACCTAGAAAGTGACAAGAACTGGAGCCCAGTGATATATAAACATATGAGTGCTTCCCAGGACATCTGGTGCTTTGGAAAGAGGAAACACTTCAACCTAGGAAGCACTTCAGCAGCTAAGAGTGCTAGCACTGTCTAAGTTCTTTGGGTTACTACTCCACTTTGTGCTCCTGGGAATTTCCAAGCAGACACCTAGTGATCAAAGCATCTCTATTTCCAGTGAGAACATTTGGAGATATGTAATGATACAGAAGAATATTCTTTGCTTCGAAAAGTATAGAGACACCACTTACAATCTATGAGGTCATTATTATGTTAAACTGGTTCACTGAATATTAAAATAATCAGCAACAATTTGTCTAAGGTGCTGCTTTTCCTCTGAGAATGACAAAAAGTGTCTTAATTGCTGTAAGCATACATGGTTGGTGCTTCATTTACTGCCAGAAGAAAGAGAAATCATTCCATTGCTTCTTATGGCTTCACTGTTTCCATGACCACAAAGGCAAACAAATTTAGAGATGAAGACAAGGGAAACAACTCATTGTTGCTTAGTTAAGCTTCCTACATTTCTATCTGGCTTTATGAAGATTTGATTATTTTCATTAACCTATTGTTTTTATTGAACATAAGGAGAAAGAGTTAGAAAGAGTTAGGACATGTGACTGAGTTCTAACTTCATACATGGTAAATATAAAGAATGCATATTGCTTCCTATGAACAAGTCCAGGCCTATAATGCAATTTCTCTTCAGGAATTCACACAGCTACCCATTTATTTAACTTGATGCCCTATATCAAAATCTAATGATGGCTGGGCAGTGATGGTGCACACCTCTAATACCAGCACTGGTGAGGCAAAGGCAGGCAGGTCTGTGAGCTTGGGACCAGCTTGGTCTACAGAGTGAGTTCCAGGACTACACAGAGAAACACTAGTATATTACAATTCAAGTTCATCATCACTGTTTCCTGTAGTTTCCTCCATGAGTTCCCCACATTGATGAAGTCATTCCAGCCATGTATTTCATAAACCCTTGTGTCATCTTTCAGCTTCCCCCTGAAATTCAAGTGTTGATTGTATCTTCCTAAGACTCAGTAATAACTATCATCACTGTGACAACACGGTCCACAGCATTAGTCTTTCATGCATGAATCTTTTGATCCCACTTTCTATTTCTCTAACATAAGCCTGACTAACCTACCCACATCAAACTTACACAACCTCTCTAGAAATCTTTCTTTAATATAAATACAGCCAAGTCACTAATAATTATTACATTATTGCCAGTCTCCTCCAGAATAGATTTCAAGAGTGTTATACTCCCTGAAGTCCTTTCCCTCATCTGCCCCAGATAGCAACCCCTTGACCCTTTCATATATGCTCAGTTCTCTGATCTATGAAAGCATTTGCATCTCTTTAATACTAGCTCACCTTACTGTATCACTGACTACTTCTGTATTAAGTACTATCAGGATAGGGTAGAGTTCTAACTCTCTTTTTTAAGAACTACTGGCTTTTAATGAGTGAAATAAACCCAGTAACAATATTGTGGATACTGCTATGCTTAGACTGGTGGATGATAAATCTATATTTGTTATTCATCCTGTATTTTATATATCCTTCATTCTTTCCCTGGCTTTTGTTGGTTGGGATTCTTCTGTTGTCTTCTCTCTAACCTGAGTCTTCAATGGGTTTGGATTTGAGCACAACACAGCCAATGTTTTCAGTTCACCTTAAGTTTTTGAAAAATGTACTTAAACATGAGTCATTCAATTTTGTATATAACTGGCATCTATAGCATCCATCTATAGCAACCACCACATTTTGAATTCTTCATCCCCTTTACCTAGTCTCCATACATTACCTATCAGTTTCTGGTGAGGAGTTTTGGTGAGAAATCTTAATTTTAAAACTGAACACACTAAAAATTAAAAAAATGAACTTTTTAGCTGATGAAAACAGAAGCAGAGATTCACAGCTAACTACTGAGCAAAACTCCAGGAAGCCAGTTTTAGAGAGGGAGGAGTGACAAACAAAGGGGTCAAGACCATGCTTGGAAAACCCACAGAAACAGCTGACCTGAGCAAGTGGGAACTCATGGACCCCAATCTGACAGCTGGGAAACCAGCATAGGCCCAAACTGGACACCAAGAATGTTGGTGTCAGCAAGGAGGACTTGGCAGTCTGTGGGGCTTCTGGCAGTAGAACCAGGATGTGTCCCTAGTGCATGAATGGACTTTGAGAGCCTATTCCCTGTGGAGGGATACTCTTTCAGCCTAGATACATGGGGAAAGGCCTAGGCCCTACCCCAAATAACTTGACAGATTTTGATGATCCAGCATGGAAGGTCTCACACTCCCTGGAGAGTGGATGGAGGGTCAGTGGCAGGCATGGTAGGATGGAAGGAAGAGGGATCTGGAATCGCCAGGTAAAATAAGATGATTTATAATAAAAAATTATATAAAAATATGAGCTTGTTTGTTATTTACCTGCTTGTCATTGTATCTTTATCTTATCTACTCTTGGCTTACAGGATTAATTTTTTTCTTGGTTGTAGGTTTTATGAAAAGAATCAATACATGTCAAAACATTTTTTTCAAAATTAAAAAAAAAATTGATTTTTATCCTCAAACTTGTATTGCATGTTATTTGGCATGGAAATTAGGAAATGATGTTAATGTTCTTTTACACATTTGGAAATATTGCTCCTCTGTCTCCTCTTTTGCCTGAGATGTCTGATATCAATCTGACTTATAACTACTTATAAAAGTAGTTAAATTACTCACTCCATCCCAAGAGCTACTAGTATTTCATTTAATAATGTCATCATCTAGTCTAGTCATTTTTGTCTATTTAACTATTCAGTCATGGATTCTGATTGACTGATATCTAAGATGACATTGGTAATTAAATTCTTCAATCCTGTTGAATATCCTAGTTTCTTCTGTTTGAGTTGGTCCAATCTGCTGTTCAGTTCATTTGTTCACATTTCTTGTTTCACCCATCTAATTTTTAATTCCTTAGACCTATAGTCATTCCTGTTGGAATTAAGGGCTCTGAACTAGAATTCTAAATGACACTCTTGTTTAAACAGAAAAGCCATACTAAACTGAACCGTCATCTAGATTGAGTGGATCTGAAACAAATACATCTGATTTTACAAATCAAGGTTTTTCTGCAGAAGTCTGCAAAATAACTGAGAAAGACCTGGTATTGTATCCTCAAATGGCCAAGGGAAGGTGAAGAAGTTACAGCTCTGGGTTGGTTTCCAGCTATGCTCTTCTATGGTGATCTTTCAAAGACTCTTCCTCAGTCATGATTTGAAAAAGAATATGTCCTAGTTTTGTGCATGGAAACTTTTGAGATAAGTGAATGGAATGTCTACAGCTGCAGATTCTCACTTCTTATGAAGACTGTGATATTTCCCATAGAATCAAGTGAGTTAGGCATAATCATAACCCAGTAGAATTAAATGCTCCCATGTTGCATAGTTTACAGGTGAGATATCACTTCCCAGGAACATATATTATATATATATATATCCCTAAAAAGAGCCTGTGTAGATTTTCTTTTGGTATTCTCTAATCGTGGGCTATTTATATCCTCAACCAAACCATTCTTTTGACCTGTGGATTGTATTTCATACCTAATCTCATCCTGAAGGCATGTAACTGGGGAAGGACTTTGAACTCCTTTAAAAAAAGCAATAAGCTTGAAATACAAAATAAATGTGTTAGAAGATGTTATTATTAACTCCCTAGCTATCCTTCAGAGTGTCAAAATCACCCTCCCAAGGAGCAAGGAGTCTAATATTGGTACAAATTCTCTGGTTCTTGACATTTAGTCTCAGGGTTTTAATTGACTCCAGACTTGCACATCATGTGTCCTATGATAAACAACATTCATCTGCAAGATTTCATTGTCACCCCTCCCACAAGCCTGTCTGAAACTGTGGGAACTCCAAGAAAAAGGTGGAGAGATTCTATTAGAACATTATCACCCTATTTTCAGAGGCCTTCTGAAAGCTAGTAGTGACAATATTTGCCTGAGTCTATGATCAAGCTCCTTGGCTATCAAGGGCATGCATTCTTCAAAGTTCATCCTAAAAATAAGTAAATAAATTCCATGTGCCTTCACAAGCCTTTCTGGTCAAGGCTTCCTGGAGAAAACAGAGAAAAATGAAAACAAATCCCAAACAGCCACAGCTTTCTGATACGATAGAAAGGTATGTTAGTTAGGGTTTATATTCTATGACAAAACACCATGATCAAAAGCAATTTGAGGAGAAAGGGCTTTATTTCATCTTATATCTTGTAGTCCATCATCAGTAGAAATCATGGCAGGAATCGGAGGCGGGATTTGATTCAGAGACCATGGAGTAGAGCTTTTTACTGAATTGCACTTTATTGCTTGCTTTTCTTGCTTTCTTATAACAGCCAGGACCACCTACCCAGGTATGACACCTCCCATAGTGGACTGAGTCCCTCACATCCATCATCAACCAAGAAAACACCCCATAGGCTTGCTCAGAGGCCTGTCAAGTGGAGGCATTTTTATACTGAGGTTCGCTCTTCCAAAATGACTGTAGCTTGTGTCAAGTTGACATGAAACTAGCCATCACAACAGGAAAATAAACTAATACTGACCTAGCATACATCTAATGCTCACCAGTTGATACTAATATTTACATATTCCACCCATTCACTATATATACAGAAAAATAAACATCCTAGGATGTAGACACAAAAACAGATATACATTTTGTCATCAATGTAACTATTTGAGGAAGGTGAAATTATCCCCTGTGGTTGGGCAAATTGAGGCACATAGCAATAAAGACTTAAAACCACTGTCTTCATCAGTATCCCTCAGTGAAGGAATAATGTATTCTTACCACTCTACAATTCATAGTCAGAAACTTTTTCTGAATCCCTCTGCCTGGAAGAGGATCAGGTACTTAGTAGGTGGTCAATGAAATTTTATGGAGTGATTGAAAAACTGGTAATGATATGACAAATACACTAGGAGTTACAAACACCATCGGCTTTGTAGACAGGAGGACAAACTTATCACCTACTTTGTTACAGATCCTATGCTGGAAAGAGGGAAAGATGAGTGAAGCTGACATTACTCATAGCTATCCAGTGAGAGTATAATAACCCAGAACATATGAAACCTCACTGAGGGTTAAGGAAGCTATAAGACTTACAGTGAAAAATATAACACAAAATTCGAACAGGGGTTACATGTAGGTGATAGCCAACCCTGAAAGAAATGTCATAGTTTTGGATATCCTGGCTCTCAGGAAGTCATTTTGACCTTCAGTCATACACATCTACCTCAAATATTAAGGTCAAGATTTTGTTGTTATTGGCACATAAGCATACACAGTACACTGGGAGTATCGTATTTCCTCCAGGCAAGGCTTAACAAATTTAGCAAGTAAAACTTCCACTTAAGTTTTAATTTCAGAAAAAATAAAATATTTTAAGAAACTTTTTCTCAAATATTTCATGAGTCATGCTTCTACCAAAAATCTATTTGTGTCTGAAACGCTGACTTAATTGGGTTTTCTATATTTTATTTTGCCAAGCCAACTAGGAAATATTCAGTAAGTTTTAAATGATTACCTGTATTGAAATATTATACCACATCACATAAATGTGTACAATTATCACATGTTCATAAGATATTTTTAAATGCCTTTAAGGACACAGTGATGCTAACTAGCCATTTTGATACAGGAATATAGGAGTGCCTTGGAGAATGACAGAGTCATTTTGGAGAGTTAGGCTCCTGGAAATTCAAAGGCTATCAAATCCACCCTGAGTTGGTGACTTGAGTGTTCTTGCCTTGAAAATTCAAAGAAATAAATTCATGGGCCATAAGAAGTGAGTTTAAAAAGAAGTATTTCATTAGAGAGAGAAAGACTGGAAAATAGGATACTACTCAGCTGCTAGATTGGACCTTTTTAAAGGACTTATAACCGAAACTGGGATAAGATAGAGGGCAGGGGATGAGTCACTCTGTCCAGTAGATGGGGTGTCCAGGGGCCTACTCCCAGCTTCAGGCATGTGGTCCTGTGTGCCTTTAGGAAGAGGTGCTCATCAAGAAGTCAGCATAGTGGCAGGAAGTAGAGCTGTCTTCTGGCATTACTGACCCCCAGCAAGAGTGTTCTCTGAAGTGTTATTTTGGGGCCCCTGTTCTATATGACCAGTTCCTCCCTTCAGTCCTCATTGTTTAGAACATTATACATTGTGTACATGTACCAAATTACCCCACTATGTCCCATAAATTGGTACAACTAAAATAATACTTTAAAATAGCTGAATAATAAATAATGATTTTAAAATGAACTATAAGATAATTCTTTTAACTGTATTACTGAAAGGAAGATTGCAGACCAAGTTTGATTGGATTTTAATATATACATTTCATTACTGGGAGGAAACACTCAGAGAAGCCATAGTCTCCTCCCACTTCTTTATATAGATTGGTTAAAACATGAGGTATTCATAACACCAAGTCTGGAACATGGAAAATACTTGGTACCGGCTATAGTTGCTTACTTGGTTTCATCATTGGCATTCATTGATCTGTTATATTAACAACCCATGACTGTTACTGCTTTTTAGGCATAGTGCCAAGGTTATATGCATACATGATCTCTCAGTCCCAGGCAGCTTTGTAAGGGAAACATTATCTTGAGTATATAGATGAGAAAACCATGTATAAGTAGTGTGAAATCTCGACAACAATGCCTGTGCCATCTAATCCACCCAATTCCAAGTCCTGAGGCTTCTCCATATAAGTAAATGAAAATATAGAGAGTTTAGGGTTTCATTTAAAACCTCATCCTAAAGGAAGGAAAATGAATCAAAGATAGTGAATTCTAATTAGGTAGCACTAAATATAGCTAGTATATTCTTGCAGTCTTTCTTTGTTAAGTAGGGTTACTTGTGGCAGTTCAGCCACCAAGATGTAAATCTCCAAGCACTGGAAGTGGGTGTGGAAAGCTGTAAAAAAGAACAAAGAGACATTGGTATCGAAATGCAGTGTCTGCTAGAATAAATAGGAACCATACACAGTCAATAATGAATTATAAGCCTTAGACATTGGTCTGTAGTTGAGAAGAAGGAAGCCAGGGAATGAAAGACAGTTGCTGTTTCAAAGCATCATTCACAGATGCAGGGAGTGGGCTCACGTCTGCTGTAGTATCTTTTCAGTTCCTTGTCCTATAGTATAGTCCAACAGTTTCCTTAATGCATTTTTGTTGTTGTAGCAGAGCACTTAAGAGTAGACTATTAACAAAATGAAGAACTTTTAAAGCCTCTTGGCTCTGGAAGCTGAAAAGTCCAAGTTTGGAAGACTATATCTAAGAAGAACCGCAGGCTGCTTCATAATATGGTAGAAGTCTGAAGGACAAACAAGTACAAAAAAAATGGAGAGATGAGGGGCTAAATTTCTGTGGTAAGTTGATATGTTTCTATTAGAAAGGTAGTAATCTATTCCTGAGGGCTCCACTGCCATGACTGCAATACCTCCAGTTAGGACCACCTCCCAAAATGTTCTCATTATAGAATTAAGGTTCTCATGCATTGTCTGCCCTTGTGGCAAAACTCTTTGACTCCAGTTCCTCAAGAGGTTGATACAAGAAGAGAGTGAGTCCAAGTCCTGCCTGGGTTATTGATCATAGCCAGTCTAGGAAACTTATTAGGACCTCATCTAAAAACAAAAGGTAAATGTGGACTAAAGGTACACAGTTCAGGGGTAGAATTCAATCTTCAACACCAAAACAGAAAAAGAAATGCAATTCTGAAATTTATAGGGATACACTCAAGCCCATAGCTAAATACTAAGAGAAATTAGTGGAGACAGACAATGCCTATGGAGTTTTTCATCCAGTATCTCAAAGTTTCCATACAGAAAAAAAGTTGCTGTACAAGTCACAGGATAGAGTGGTCACAGCCTGTCATTCATCTGGGAAGATGTGGATAATAAATCTCATAGCAAAGCCTACACCCTCAGTGAATAATTTTCCAAGCTCCTTATAATCATAATGCTCATCATTATGCACACTTTGCAGCTGAGCTCCCAGAAGACCTGGGAAGTTGGTTATGAGACTATTCCAGCGTTTCACAGCAACATAACCACAACAAAACTGGAAATAGAAGGCAGATCAGGAGCAAGAGTAGATGGACTTCAGACGAGTGGATCCAGTCTCTCACTCAAAGTGCCAAAAACCTTATAATAGACACTGTTGTTCATCAGATCCTGTAGTTTCTGCCCTCTGTATGTTTTACTCAAGCTGGTTCCTTTGTGGATAAGCAACCTACTCACACCTCGTTCTACCCACACAAATACTTATTCCCAAATATTAATTTGTTTAGTACCATTAGTTTTACTACTTAATCATTCCCATAAGCATAAAATCATGCTGTCATATCATACACACACATATACATACACACACATCATACCTTCCACTACTTAACCCAGCCCAACTTTCAGTTATGTTCTATTTTTCTACACTTTTATACTAAGAAAGAATAAAATGAATTGTCCAAACATAAGTTTTGACATTACATATATGTATTGTTTGTGTAGACATATTATATATGATATCTATTATATCATACATAATATAACATATTCATATGAATGAAATCTATTAAAAGCTGAATTATAGAATCTAAATAATGAGTGTTTGGATATTCACTGTGAATTTATTTCCTGCTTCTTTCATGTTTAAAGCTTAAAAAAAATAATTCATTGATGGAAAACCTGTAATTCCTCTGACCTTTTGCTTTTCATCTTTATTATTTACAAGAATTTTTCTTCTTCAAGTCCCTGAAGACTAAATGCTCTAGTCAGCTGTCCCATCCTGGTTTTAGACTGCTGGTAGAATACAACACAGTTGACCACCTCTGAGGCACAACTAATGAAACAATAGGAGTTAATATTTAGAAGTTTTGTAGAGGCGAAGAAGAGGAGACATTGCGGCATCTTGGAGAACTTGGCCTTAGTAAGTTTCATCTACAATAATGAGATTTAAAAGCCTCTTTAATTCATCATTCCCATCTGTAACTCACTTATAGCATTATCTTCCCTTTGGTCATTAACTTACTCTCACCTCTCACCTTCATTCCTTCACACATGCACCACACACACACACAGAGAGAGAGAGAGAGAGAGAGAGAGAGAGAGAGAGAGAGAGAGAGAGAGAGAGAGAGAGAGACAGACAGAGACAGAGACAGAGAGACAGAGAAATTTCTCTAAAATTTAAATTTAAAACAATTCCTGAAACTCCCCTTTCTATGCATATTCATATTCTGTGATCAATAGTTTGATAGATTTAGATGTAAAGATGATTGTTGCATGCATATCTTTAATTCTATGTTCCCCACTGAATGTTGAATTCCTACTTCCACGTTTTAAAAATATATGTAAATTAAAACTCAAAGAAAACTGCTAAAACCAATAGATAGCTATGAATATATGTCCAGTCTAGTCTGCTGGAGGCTCAAAAGATAAGGCATCTGAATTAGTTATCTCTTCTCATTGTTCCACCCAAACCCCTGACAAACACAACTTGACAAAGGAGAAGTTCATACTGTGTGGAGGCTGACATAGCTCAGTTGGTAGTGACATAAGTTTGTAGCTAGCACACATCTTGGTAGATTGGGAATTGGAGGACTTGGGGCAGAATCAAGGCGTGGCCATTACCCTAGGAGCTGGGGAGACATTCTCTTTCAAACCACAAGGTGGAGAGAAGCTGAGGAAGACACCTGACAAAAAGTTCTGGTCCCTCCAGATACATACCTAAACATTCATACTCACATAAATGCACACACACACACACACACATGTTGCGTGTATTTGTGCTCACAAATACCAACTTCTAATGACCTACCTCTACAAGGCATGACTCCTCCCACAAGGGTTGTGTAAGCTCCATTCCTGCACTAGGGTTACATACTAGTTCCATTGTCAGAGGACCCACAGACTGCCCAACCCTACCCCCCCCACTGACACCCATGTTCAGAGGACCTGGTTTTGTCTTATGCTGGTTCCCCAACTGTCAGCCTGGGATCTGTGATCCCACTTGCTCAGTTCAGCTGTTTCTGTGGGCTTCTTCAGAATGTTCTTGACCCCTTTGCTCCTCCCTCTCTACAGCTGGATTCCAAGAGTTTGGATAAATGCTTAGCTAGCTGTGGGTGTTTGCTACTGGGTGAAGGCTCTAGGATGGCATATAAGGTAGTAATCAATCTTATTATAGGGGAAAGGGCATTTAAGATAGCCTCTACACTATTGCTTAGATTCTTAGTTGGGGTCATTATTATGGGTTCCTGGAGATTTCCCTAGTGCCATATTTCTCCTTAAGTCCATAACAGCTCCCCTTATTAAGGTATCTGTTTCCTTGTTCTTTCTCTGTTCTTCCACCAACTCAACCTTCATGATCCCCCTTTTTCTCCTGCCCCCACCATGCTTCCAATTTACTCAGGAGATCTTGTCCCTTTCCCCTACTCAGAGATCTCCTGGGGTCTTCCTTGCTTCCTAGATTCTATGGGACTGTGGATTGTAGGCTAGTTATCCTTTGCTTCATATCTAATATCCACTTGTGAGTGAGTATACATCATGTTTCTGTGTCTGGGTTATCTCACTCAGGATGGTTTCTTCTAGTTCCAACCATTTGGCAGTAAATTTCAAGGTGCCATTTTTTAAACCCCTGAGTAGTATTACAATGTATAAATGTACCACATTTTCTTTATCCATTCTTCACTTGAAGGATAGCTAGGCTGTTTCCAGATGCTGCCATGAACATAATTGAAAAGATGTCCTTGTGGGTATGAATGTGTGTCCTTTGGGAATATGCCTAAGAGTATTATTGTTTTGTCTTGAGATAAACTGATTCTCATTTTCCTGAAAAGCTGCCATATTGATTCCCAAAGTGGCTGTCCACCAACAATGGAGATGTATTCTCCACATCCTCTCCAGCATAGACTGTCTTTGATGTTTTTTATTTTAACCATTCTGACAGGTTAAGATGGTATTCAGAGTTGTTTTGATTTGCATTTCCCTGATGGCTAAGGATGTTGAGCAATTTTTTAAGTGCCTTTCAGCCATTTGGGATTCCTCTATTGAGAATTCTCTATATAGATCTGTACCCAGTTTTTAAATTGGATTATTTGTTGTCTTGTTAACTATGTTTTTTTTCCTTTACAGAAGCTTTTCAGTTTCAGGAGGTCTCATTTATTAATTGTCAATCTCATTGTCTGAACTACCAGTGTTATGTTCAGGAAGTGTTTCCTATACCAATGTGTTCAAGGGTACTTCCCACTTTATCTTCCAACAGGTTCAGTGTGGCTTAATCTATCTTAAGGTCTTTGATCTGTGCATGGTAATAGATATGGATCTACCTACAATCTTCTACATGTCAGCATCCAGTATTTCCAATACCATTTGTTGAAGATATTTTCTTTATTCCACTGTATAATTTTAGCTGCTTTTTCAAAAATCAGGTGTTCATAAGTATGTGGATTAATACCACAGTCTTTTATTTGATGCCATTGGTCTACCTGTTTCTTTTTGTGACAATACCAAGCTGTTTTCAATACTATAGCTCTGAAGTAGTACATGAAGTCAAGGATGCTGATGCCTCTGGAAGTTCCTTTATTGTACAGAGTTGTTTTGGCTGTCCTGGGTCTTTTGTTTTTCCATATAAAGAGTATTGTCCTTTCAAGGTCTGTGAAGAATTGTACTGAGATTTTGATGGGGATTGCATTAAATCTGTACAGCTTTTGGTAAGATTGCTATATTTACTATGTTGATTCGACCTATCCAAAAACATGGGAGATTTTTCCATTTTCTAATATCTTCTTTAATTTCTTTCTTTAAAGACTTAAAGTTATTGTCATACAGGTCTTTCACTTGTTTGATTACAATTACTCCAAGATATGTTATGCTATTTGTGGCTTTTGTGAAGGGGGAAGTTTCTCTGATTTCTCAGCCAATTAATATCTATATATAGGGGGCTACTGATTATTTTGAGTGATTCTTGTATCCTACCACTTTTCTGAAGGTGTTTATCAGTTGTATGAGTTCCCTGGTAGAATTCTTAGAGTCACTTATGTAAAGTATTGTGTCTTCTACAAATAGTGAAAGTTTGACTTCTTCCTTTCCAATTTGTATGCCCTTGAATTTCTGATAGAATTCTACATTGAAACCATATGGCTTGGGTTATTTTGTTTTGTTTGTTTGGTTTTGTTTTGCTTTGCATGGGAGATTTTTGATGACTGTTTCTATTTCATTAGGGGTTATATGTCTATTTAAATTACTTGTCTGCTCTTGATTTAATTTTGGTGACACTTATCCAGAAAATTTTCCATTTCCTTTAAATTTTCCAATTTTGTGGAGTACAGGTTTTCAAAGTATAGCCTGATAATTCTCTGAATTTTCTTAGTGTCCAATGTTATGTCCCCATTTTCATTTCTGATTTTGTTAATTTGCATATTTTCTGTCTGCCTTTTGGTTAGTTTGGATAAAGGTTTGTCTATCTTGTTGATTTTGTCAAAGAACTCACTCTTTGTTTCATTGATTCTTTGTTCTGTTTACTTTGTTTCCACTTTATTTGATTATTTCCTGGTGTCTATTCCTGTGGGGTGAGTTTGCTTCGTTTTGTTCCTGAGCTGTTCCTGAGTTGTGCTGTTAATTCTCTAGTGTGACTATTCTCCAGTTTCTTCATGTAGGCACTCAATGCTATTAACTTTCTTGTTAGCATGGCTTTCAAAGTGTCCCATAAGTTTGAGTATGTTGTGCCTTCATTATAATTGAATTCTAGGAAGTCTTTAATTTCTTCATTTCTTCCTTGACCCAGGAGTGATGCAACTGAGCATTGTTCAATTTCCATGAGTTTCTAGGCTTTCTGCAATTTTTCCTAATGTTGAATTCTAATGTTAATCCATGGAGATCTGATAACATACAGGGAGTTATTCCATATTTTTTTTAATCTGTTGAGGTTTGCTTTGTTGCCCAATATGTCATCATCATCCATTTTAGAGAAGGTTCCATGTGGAGCTGAGAAGAAGATATATTTTTTGTGTTTGGATGGAGTGTTCTATAGATGTCTATCACACCAAACTGAGTAACTGAGTCAAAACTTCTGTTATTTATTTATTTATTTATTTATTTATTTATTTATTTATTTATTTTTGATAAGGTTCTGTCTGGTAGTCCTGTCCAGTGGTAAGAATGGGGTGTTGAAATCTTCCACTATAAGTATATAGGGTTTTATATATGATTTAAGTTTTAGTAATGTTTCTTATTAATGTGGGTGCTTTTATATTTGGGGCATAGATGTTCAGAAGTAAGACTTCATCTTGATGGGTTTTTCCTGTGACAAATATAAAATGACCTTCATCTGTTTTGATGAATTTTAGTTTGACATCTAATTTGTTGGATATTAGGATAGCTATACCAGCTTGTTTCTTGGTTCCATTTGATTGGAAAATCTTTTTCCAGCCCTTTACTCTGAGGTAACGTCTGTCTTTGAAGTTGAGGTGTGTTTGTTGTATGCAGCAGAAGCATGGATTTTGTCTTTAAATCTGTTCTGTTATCCTGTGTCTTTTTATAGGCCAATTAAGACCATTTATATTAGGGGATATTAATGACCACTGATTGTTGATTCCTGTGATTTTTTATTTCTTGTTGTTGGTAGTATTGTGTGTGCATGTGTTTCCTTGTTTTTGTTTTGTTTGTTTGTTTGTTTTTTGTTTGTGGTGATATGTGATTATCTATGCTTATGTTTTTGTGAGTGTAGCTAACTTCCTTGGGTTGGAGTGTTCCTTCCAGTACTTTCTGTAGGGCTGAATTTGTGGATGTGTATTGTTTAAATTTGGTTTTGCATGCAATATCTTGTTTTCTCTACCTATAGTGATTGAAATCTTTGCTGGGTATAGTAGTGTGGGCTGGTATCTGTGGTCTCTTAGTGTTTGTAGAACATATATCCAGGACCTTCTGACTTCCACACTTTCCATTCAGAAGCGAAGTGCAATTCTGATAAGTCTGTCTTTATATGTTACCTGGCCTTTTTCCTTTGCTGCTCTTGTGTGTTTATTTGGGGCAACATAGCTGTGGAACCAGGCAGGCCGGAAAGTTTTGTGTACAGTTATCTACTGATCTCTTCCCCCCAGTGGGTTCAGGTGGGGTCTGCAATTCAGGGTCTCTTTTCCTCCAGTGGTGTAGGTGGGGCCTGAGGCTTAGGTGGTTGATCTTCCTCTCCTAGTGGCAGCAGGGTCAAAGCTCCTGTTATGAGCAGTTTTCTGCCAGCCTGGTCCCAGATCCGCATCCACCCCAAATAACACACAGAAACATTGTATTAGATATAAAGCTGCTAGTGTGTTACTAGCATTTCTTATTGGCTAGCTCTGTCTTAAATATTAACCCATTTCTATCAATGTAAGTGTTTCTATGTGGTCTCATCCTACAGGAGAAGAGTCTGGACCTCTTACTCCTCTTGGTCCTACATTTTGACTTTCTCTACTACATCTCTCAGAATCCTCCTTGTCTCCTAGTCCTGCCTATATTGCCTTCCTATTTGCCAACAGTGCTTTATTCATTAACCAATAAGAGAAACATATTTACAGAATGACATTTCCCATCATCTCCTTTTTTATTTTCTGTCTAAAATAAAAGTGCTAGGAACAAAAGGCTCCAATGGTGTTTGGGGTGTGAGGAGGGTGCCCCCAAGTGGGAGCAAGGTCAAGTGCCTCCACAGGGGTTATGAATAAGGGGCAGGAGAAAGCCCAACCTTTCCCAATGTGGGTGGGGCCTAGGCTCAGATGGAGGCAAATGGAGTCTTGGATGGTTTGGGGCTGTCCTCAGATCTCTTGGAATTTGGTGGATAGGACAGGGCCTTTCTTTAAAGTTCTTAAATAAGGCTTTGTACATACCCTTTCTGGACTGTTAAATTTTCTGAATTGACACGTTTCCTGGTCACATGGACTTTAGACAACAGATAGAAACAAATGTGTTCTCTGTTTTAATTTTTAAATTCATACGGTATTCTGTTTGATATAAATCTGATTAGTGGGCTTTACATGACTAACATTTCCCTTTCTTATACTGATTAAATCTTAAGATTGAATCAAAGTATGCTGAATTATTAAGATTTCATTTTTTTACTCTAGATACCAATATGATAACAAATTTTATTAGAATTTAGAAATTCTTGCAGAAGCTTTAGTATGAATATATGGAAAGCTACAGCTACACACGTTTGGATTTGATCCATTTGAGTAGGAGAAGGATTTTACAACTCTAGGGTCCCCAAATCCTGAGCAGAGAATTTAAGATTGATTTAAAATATTGGTAATGAATCAGAACTGATCAGACAACTCAAATGAAATAAAAGGTTCTTAAGGGTCCAGTGAAGTCCTGTACACAGCCACTTTCATTTCTCCACTCTTATTTGCTTGTCCCTCAGCTACAGTATTGTGCTTACATGTAAAGAACAAGTCACATGGGATGCCATGCTTGAACTATCCCCAACTAGCCTCATTTACATGATTCTCCTGTGTCCCCTACCTCTCTGTGTTGCATCCATTTAGCTGTTAATGTATACTGCTGCCATTGTGAGTTTATCAGCCATCTGCCCTCCTAGGTGGATATTCCTTGAGGTCAAGCCTGAGTCTTATTTACATCTGTACACTCTATACCCTGGAAGATGCTTAACTCAACATTGGTGTTCCAAATAGTCTTGTTGATTGAATGAAATAAACAGTTTTATGTCTCATTATCAAAAATAAATCTCCCCCAAGAAGCTTTGGAACTGATGGAAACTACACAAGTGTTTGTTACCGTCATCATCATCATAATCACTCTCTTCATTTCAGTTGCTGTGTTTCCTGTATTTAATTTGTTTCCCCAATCTTCATTATCTTGTAAGCAGCGGGAGGCTGGGCTGAAATCCAGGCCTCCTGGCTCTGAGTCTGTTCATCTCTCCTCAGAATGCTATTGCCATTAGCCTGATAGAGACCCATGGAGGTCAACACAGCAAGAGTGGAATAGAGCCTTCTGGAGGAGTACATCAAATCTATTGCCCCCAAGAGCAAGGGGGAGGAGAATTACCATGGAAGAACAAGGACCCTGTGCCATTACCATACCCATCAGTCAATAAGATTTATCTCTTTTTAATTTTCCCAAGAACCCTAGGAGTCAGGTAATAATTATGCAGATGAGATAGTTAAAGTAAATTTTCTAGGTAACGACAAGTCACAAAAACTCAAGCCAACTAGCCTACCTGGATATCCTGAGAACATTTGCACATAGGTTCAAAGTTGTTTTTATAATCTCATGTCCAGGTAGATTGGGGAAAAAAAAAAAAAAAAAAAAAAAAAGGACATCCATCTAGCAACAAAGCCAACTTTACTGGAGGCTGAATAATAGGATAATTCTATCGGGAAAATCAGACAAATCATTATTTGAGACTAAGTAGGCTTTCAAGATAGAAGGGAGTCTAAATAGGCATATTTGATAAGTATGTTTCATCCATTACCGAAAATATCTGAGAAGGTTATTAGGCTGTGTTTTACTCTGCTCCTGAACCATTGTCTTATGAGCAAACACTTTAAGACCTTGGCTGTTCAGGAGGAATAAATGTCATAAAAGTTGCATGGGCATTTAAATAATACATTTAAATACATAGGTTCTGCATTGTTATCTCAGTCCATATTCCATTTCTATACCAAAACATGAGATTCTGGGAAATTTGTAAAGCATACATAGTGGGTTTCATTTGCAGTTCTGGAAACTGGGGAATCCAAGCCTTATACTGTTTTGAATCATAGGAAAAAATGTAAAGGCAAGATAAAAATGTAAAAAGGAAAAAGAAGTAGCAAGAAGGTGGGAGATCTAGCTCAGTGAGTGCCATGCTTGCTGCCTGATCCTGAGGAATTGAGCATGATCACTAGCATCCCTGGAACAACACTTGGATGTTGTGATAAGTGCTTATAATCCCAGCACTGGAGAGACATAAGAGGGGAATGAATCTCTGGGGCTTAGTGGCCAGTCAGTCTAATCTAGTTAGCAAGCCCCATTTCCCAGTAAGAGACTCTGTCTCAAAGGATAAAGCATGATATGGTGGGGCATGCTTCTACACTCAGCACTCAGGAGGCAAGAGCAGGTAGATCTGAAATTCAAGGCCAGCTTGGTCTACAAAGTGAGTTCCAATACAGTTAGGGCTACATAGTAAAACCCTGTCTCCTCAACAAACAAATAAATCAAGCAGAAACAAAGAAACAAGGTAGATGACACCCATGTGTTTCCTCTGACCTACTCAGAGGGGGAAAGAGACAGAGACAGAGAAAAAAAGCAAGAGAAAATTTAGGAAGTCAAACTTACTTGACAATAGCTCAACTGATAAATACAATTCTGTGAGAGCAAGAACACACTCAACCCTCTAAGAATTAACCCAGTCCCTAAGGGGCATCACTAATGACTAAATCTCCCTTAGCAGACCCCACCATCTCTCAGTACTGTGGCCCTGGGAATCAAATTTCAAACCATTTTCAAATTGTAGCAGATGTACTCACATTAAATAATTACCTTTTATCAAAGATTAAAGTTAAAATTGAGGAGAAGTGGATATGGGGAAGAGGAAAGGTGGGACAGGATGGAAAGAGAGGGGGGAAGGGAAACTGAGGTTGGGATGCAATACATGAGAAAAGAATAAATTTTAAAGTTGACCGTGAAATCCAGTATTTTTGTATGTTAAAAGTGGCAACTCTGCATTGATTTTATTTTTATTTATTTGTTTTTTATTTACTTACTATGCCGATGCTATAAGAAAACTGGCTCTCATAGGCCACTGACCTTTGAACTAGACTTCTCACCACACTGGATCCCAGAATGGGCTATATGATGACTATTATTCACTGACAACTTGTTAGAATCTAGAATCACCTAAAAGATGGAGCTCTGGGCATAACTATAGGGGATCATTTTGATTGTGTTATTGAAGTAGGAAGAACTCCCCATTGTGGGTGTGGCACCCTCACCTGGCTTTGACAGGGAGCTGAGCAGCAGCATGCATTCAACACTCTGCTTGATTATAGATGCAATGGGACCAGCTCCGTAAAGCTCCTTCTGCCTTGACTTTACCATGATGTCAGCTAAAATGACCCCTTCTCCCTTAAGTTGCTTTTGTCAGAGTATATTTGCACAGCAAGAAGAAAAGAAACTGATTCAGGATCTCAAAGAATAACACCAATCACTACATAATCCCTTCTGGCCTCCATTTAGGACACAGCCATGAGTAAAAAGTAGGGCTCTGGGGACATAAGGAAGATGACAACTGTAGAATAAATTCCATTATTCACTGTATGAGTTTCATGTGGACATTTGCTTTCCAGAGCCTCTGTCCCTGAGATTTGATCTGACAATTCTAGGAAGGACCATCTGTAAAAATTTAGAGTGCCTCTAGTGTACACTTCTTTCTATGCCCTTCAGTGACTACTGCTTTATAGACCTCATTTCCTGCAGGACAAAGCCTTGGGGGTGAGGTTACTGCTATGGAAAAATATCACCCTATAGAAAAGAGACTTTGTGCTCTGAGTTATAGATCCATTTCTATAACGTGTGTGCCCCAGATCAAGCAAACTTCTGGTTTTAAGCCCTTTCTTTAGTCCTATGCAAAAGGACAAGATTCATCCATAGTCACTAAAGTTACTTCCAACTCTGATTATGTTCTGGTGAGTTCATCCCTGTCTCTGTGATAGTCACCTGATTGTCAACTTGATCTGATAGGAGGACAATTAGGGCATGGCTGAGGGCATTGCTGATAAGGCTTAGCAGAGGAAAAAAGACTCTGCTGATAGCATGATCCTGTGGGCTGGAGTTCTTGACTTAATAAAAAAAGAGAAAGCAAGCTGAAAAAGTACTCATCTCTCTCTGATACTTGACAGCAAACACAATGTGACTAGTCCTTTTATTCCCCTACCCCCATTCACTTCCATCCATTGTTGAATGTACCCTTGAAATTGTGAACCAAAGTAATCACTGTTTACATTGGTTTTGTAACAAGAATGAGAAAAGAAACTTACATACCTTCCTACACCAGCTTTAACACCAATTAATAGTTGTACTCAAACAGTTTTTCCATCAACTATCTTGTGAATGTCAAATATATCCTAGATAATATTGAACAGTGGTGAACAAAATGCATTCTCATCACTATACTTGAGCTCTGAATGTGACAGGAGAGAAATATACAAATATCTATTTATAACTTAGGATGAAGAGCACCATTGCAAACTTTTAAAAAAGGTACCACAGCATTTACTGAAAAGAAGGGAGGAGTGTCCCTCCCTTAGAGAATCTGAGTGGGGATTAGAGAACAAATGACTCTGAACTTGGTCTTGAAAGAGGAATAGGCTGTCATCAGTCAGAAGGGTCTGATATGTTTGAATGGATGGCAATGAGAGGCACTACATGAACAGAGAAAGCTCTAGAATGCTAACTGGCAATTACATAAAGAGAGATGGAGGGTCTGATTTCTTAGCAATGGAGGCAAAACTGCAGTGATAATCCTGCTAGTTTTCAGAGAATCTTGAAGACAATTATTTTTGATCCTTAAATTCTTAAAATGTCTTTGCTAGCAACATTAGTTCATGTAGATAAAACTGGAGCCACCTAACAAATAGGGTTGACATCTACAAATTTCTAAATGGGATGGTACAGGACCCCAGAGAAGTGCTTGACAGTCATGAGAATATATCATCCTATAAGGTATTTACTTCATTCATAACATGGATCCTAGCAGAATTGGAAAAGTTCTCCCAAGCAGCATTCACCCTGACTCTCCATTTCAGGGTGTTTTATAACATCATCAACCTTGATGAGGTACCTAGAAAGGATGACTGGTAGTTTTCAGGTTGAAAATCAGTGTCTATTGCCTATTGTGGGATACTGACACCTCATTTTTTAAGGATGACATGCAATTACAAAGATGCATTGGAAGGTTAACATTCAAGCACACTCTTGAACATCTTAAGTGGCACACCAGTGAGAGAGTGACTCTCATTAGGTATAATGGCTCTTCTACCTTGAAATGCTGGGGAAGGATGCACGCTCCAAGAAAACAGAACATATGTTGGGTAAATAAAAACATTCAAAGAAACCAGGACAAACAGGATCTCATTCTGTTTCAAACCACGAAATCCCCACACATCTCCAATAAAATGAACGGAGCCAAAATGTCTAGCCACTTACAAGCTTGCTGGCACACTTATAGGCCTCTTTCAAAGACACCATGCAAGTAGTTCATACACAGAAGGATTCTGTGATTTTGAGACAGTGACATTTAGTTGCTATTATATTTGGTAGTGGCTAAGAAGCACCCACCTGCCTCGTGTGAATGAAGAGCTTTCCCTGAGAAACCTCCCCTGAGGAAGGGGGCTTTAGGTTGTTCGATGTTCCCTTTAAGGGAAGGAAACAGAGATGGCTCAGCATTGTACCCAAAGTTCCATTGATTCAATGATGGTGTTTTCAGGTGTCCCTGAAAACAGATGGAGCATCTTTCTGCTGAAAGCCAGAGGCGGTGTTTTCTCTGATTTACTAATGTGATTCTGTGAAGTGTTGGAATCTGAACGAAGAGCCTCATTTTTTCTGACCAAGTTCAGACTGTGCCCTTTTAGTGTGCTCCAAATAACACCCTCTCCCAAGCCTCTTGACCATTTTAAGCTTGCAGTCAACTTGCCTCAACAACTGTGGTCTCTAGTATTTCTGTTCTCTATTGAAAGGGAGTCACTTGATAACCTTTAAAATCCTTCTTTAAAGAAAAAAGAAATAGCCATTTATATTCCTGCTGCAATCCTCACGGTGCAGCCTGCCTCTGAGCTGCCTTTCTTGGCCCCCGTGCTCCTTGGGCTTTGTTAACAGCCTCCCTTTCAGCTGAGGGTGAGGAATGGTAATTCAGCTAGTTGCAGGGGCTGCAGGAAGCAAGCCTGAAAGGTTTCCAGAAAGCCAGCAGGCATGGAGCACGTTTTCAATGCACAAGGGCAAAAGAGTCAAGAGTCATTTTCCTCAAGTGGAGTGTGTGTGTGTGTGTGTGTGTGTGAGAGAGAGAGAGAGAGAGAGAGAGAGAGAGAGAGAGAGAGAGAGAGAGAGAGACAGAGAGAGACAGAGAGAGACAGAGACAGAGACACAGAGAGTAAAAGAGAGACAGAGACACAAAGAGATATGGAGAGAAATACACACAAACAGAAATAGGCAAAGAGACAGAAACAGAGAAAGAGAGACTGGAACAGGAACACATCAATACGAATTCTTTTAAATAATACAAATTCTTTCAAACAATCTCAACTTTTAGACAGCATTTGGTTTACAAATAGATTTACAGACTTTGAAATTTGCACAGTTTCAAAGGTCTCTGTTGCATCCAGCATGTCTAAAACAAACCTTATGCAGAGGATAATAATAAGAACTAAAATGCATCATTAAATAGAAACTGGGGCACCACCATTGTTTTCAAGACATCAATGTATGCAAAGTGGGGTTCTGATGTTGTAGAGGGAAGGCTCCTCCCAGGATTGGGTATGGTTTAAGGAGAACTTCTCACTCATATGCTACAAACAAAGAAAATATCAAGACAGAGCATACATACAGCCTAGTACCCAGATGTACAAGGAAGACCACAACCAAATGTCTTAGAGTGGCCCTGTGCATGGGAAAGTATCAGAATGCAGCAATCCCAGCCTCCAGGTGTTTTGCTTTGGTCCTTTTGAGGTCACTAAGTTTGCTTCCCACTGATGCCATTAGAACTAACTGTAGACGGTTGTGCCATGTCCCACTTAAGCCCTCCATCCAGCCATCAATGCCTCTCATTGATCTCTTTCTTGTGGATAAGACAGGCTCTAGTTCTAGACGATTGCACTAAACTTTAAGGAAAATAACACAGAAAATAAACTGTGAACATAAAGTCTATACATATGACCACAGATTTAAGGTGGAGAACACTCTAAATCTGTATGCTTCTTTTCTTTTCTAACCCTCTTTAATCCATGGCATTCGTATGTACAGCACTCTGGAACCTACTGTCCCATCTCCAGATCCATCAAGCTAAAACCTGCTACATGTTGTGCAGAACTGCAGAATCTCATACAGCCTTTTAAAAGAAGGAAATTCTGACATAGACTCCAACATGGAGAAAACCTGAGAATGTAAGTTGAATGAAATAAGCCATTCATCAAACACAAATATGAAGTGAGGCATAGTGACTCATGTCAAAGATCTCAGAGCTTGGGAGTCCAAAGGGAGGAGATTGTTGTGACTTGACTTTAGCCTGTGTTATAGAGTGAAACCCTAAGGGAGGGAGGGAAGGAGGGAGGGAGGGAGGGAGGGAGGGAGGGAGGGAGGGAGGGAGGAAGGGAGGGAGGGAGGAAGGGAAGGAGAGGGGAAGGGAGGGAGGGAGAGGGGAAGGGAGGGAGGAAGGAAAGAAGGTTGAAGTAATACATGACTGTGTTCACATAACTTCCCTAATGTAGTTATATAGCAATATATAGGATTTTACAAACTCAATAAAAAATGTGTTTTAATTAAATTGCTCTGAACTAATTCAGGAAAACACAAAAGTTAGTCATGTGAATGAGATACCATTTGGTATTTTTAATATACACATTCTGTACTTGAGTTAAACATATTGATCTCAAATATTTATTTCTTAAGCCAAGAAGATTCAAAATCCCTTCTTCTGGCTTTCTGAGCATCTCATATTGCAATTTCTAGCTGTGCTTAACTACTATGCAATAGCACACCGGCACTTCTTAGCAATACCATAACTTAGTACTCATCGTTCAAGCTTCCCTATGCCTTGCTTCACCCATCTGTCAATGCTAACGACCAAAAGACTAAAACCATATAATAAAGATACTCGGTTTGATGTAGTATACATCTTAGCACAGCTAAGGTTTTAAATACTAAAAACATGAGTATCTTCCAACATTGGCTTTGCCTTGGTGTCCATTGCCTTCCCTGACCTTGACAGTTTTAGGTTCCACCATGGAACTAACAAGTTGCACAGTATTTTCTCTATCTTGCTGGAGGAAAATGGGATTTAAAAATCTAACTTTCAAGTTTAAATAAAAACTTACTCATCCCAATAGTGTTGGTTTCATTCAAATTAAGTATCAGGGGTTCCTGTCAGGGTGAGCAAAAGGCAGAACTGGGCAATCTGGCATGAATAGCTCTGAAGATGATACATCACCAGATGAATAACTGTAAGTGGCAAGATCTTAATTCCCCGGGGTTAATTAATTATCTTATCCATTTGTTCACCTAGTCATTCAATCAATAGTATTTTCCATTGCCCCTTTTGAAAACCTTACACAATAAGATATGTACTTTTTGCTTGCTTTCGTATAATAGGAGAAAAAATCTACTCAGCTCACTAATTAGCAGTAGTAAGCTGCTTTTTATTAAGCATCCACAATAAGTTAAGAAACTAAATAATCACGAGTTTTGAATTTTATTCTGCTTCCTATCTAAGCAAAGGGAGAGAGAGAGGGAGAGAGCAGAAAATATTTCTTCCTCTATGGGGCTCTGATCCAGATGACAGTTCAGCTGATACCCATCCCCTTTCTCATTGTGCCGAAGCCCAGTGCAGAGTGAATACAGGGAAACTATCAGTAGAGTATGTACAGGAAAGAAACTGCTTGGCATGACTTAGGGATAGCTTCAGCAATGATCTACTATAGAGGTCAGTGTGCCTCCAGCTAGCACCTTTGCCCTGAGCTGCTGGTGCTCTGACCCTTATGATGTCTGTCATTCTCCTTCCTCCCATTTAACTCAAGATCCCAACAGTTCTTGTATATTTCTCTTCCTAAGGAGAGTGGGTCACTTGTAAGGTGCCTAGAAAAATCCAGAGCTCTTTCTGTCAGACAAGCCAACCTTTCAAATCAGCAATGTGTGGATAACTCATCTTCCTCATTTGGTCCAGTCCCTTGTTCCCAAACAGCTCATTCCTAGAAGCACTAATAAACTTCAAACCATGCAAAGCACAGACATGAAGCAAACCTCCTTCCTCCACTCTCCATGAAGAGGTCAGCAGCCACCTGGTCGGCAGGAAGCCAGGAAGATATCAAACTCTCAGCTGGTGAGTAGCATGCTCTGTTGGCCTGTCATGTCACCTCCCCTTTCTACAGCTGGGGTTGATAGCACCAACTGAGAGGCTCAGCAGTGTGCCTGGAAGCAGAGCTGGCCTCTCCCAGAGGACCTGATGTCGATTCTTGTCCACTGTCAGCTGAAGACTTTAACATCCTGGACCCTAACCCCCTACCTTCTCCTGTGATCTCAGTCTCTGCTTCATTTGCAGCCACCCCACTGTGGGCCCAGACTGAGTTCTTGGCTACAAGTCCAACTCAAGAAGCAATGCATTGCTTCCATTTACCCTCCTGGTCCCATGTAGTAATACCATCCCACTCCAGTTCTCTAGTCTCATCCATGAGTCCAGGGCTGCTACATCAATTCTTGAATACAAATCAAAGACAGAAGCCCACTCCTTAATTTTCCTTGCCACCTACCATTACACCATCCTATGCCAAAAAGGACTTTGCAGTATTCACAGCTTAGAGGCTGCTCAGATTTGAATTTGAATCTAAACTCCAATGCTTAAACAGTCATTCAATGCCCCAGAGACTCATGTTTCACCAGTGATGCCTCCCCAGCAGGATTTGCCAGATAATAAACTGAGAAAGCTTTGAATAGATGTATTTCCCCCTGCCTGCCCTGACTCCTGAAGAGGCAGACAGGCCACCACAAGACTTTGAATCTAAATTACATGGGCTCTCTCAGAGGAAAGGCATTAGAACTTTCCGCAAAGGGAATCGAGAGTTCCAACAACACAAGACTTCCTACCTCCTACAAACGCTTGATAATCAATTCTGATGCAATCAACTGCTTGTGACTATTCCCTGCATCTTGACACAAGTTTGCTTCTGAGGAGCTTGCATATGTCCCTCCAAACTAAATAGGAGACTTGGGGGCTGGCAGCTTTTGTCAGGCTATAAGCTCAGAAACCCTTCCTATTCAACAAATGCCTGCATGCTACTATGTGGTGTCCCCTAGTGCCATGGGTCAGTGTCTAACCACATCTCATTACAGAAGGACTCGAAGGAACAGGGACAGAAACCTCTATAGCCCCTGCCATTGAGCCACATGGATAAGAGCATAAAACAACAGCAGGAGAGGGTGGAAGAATTCTAACTGGTAACATAGATTGGGACTCTGAAGAAGTAACTTTGACCTTCTATTTTCCTCATCTGTAAGATGGAAATTATTATATTGCCAGCAAGAAGTGTGGCAATGTGAATGACATGGTTCCACAAGTCTATGCTGGTGAAAGTTCTTATAATTAGTTGGATTTGAGTGAGCAGTTCATGAACTGTGGGGTATCTTCAGAAGAATGGCAATATGAAGCACACACTGGGCTCAGTTGCTGCTGTCACGCTTGTGGATAATCGTGAACACACAGCATGGATACTTATGCAAAGTACCATTCTACTGAAGAAGGCTGGATGTCCTAAAAAGTTAAGTGACACATCGAGATCAATAGAAGGTTATGGTCCCACATGCTTGCCTCTTGAACACCTGGCTGTGACAGGGCATAGGGGTGTGGCAGAAGGGTTAGGAGTTCACTGTTGGCCTAGGCTGCTGTCTAGACAATATTTAGAAGAGGTGATGGACAGTGAGAAAACAGCCTGCCACTGTCTACTTTGCCACACCCACCTGCTTGGGTCAGACTCGGGAATGGAGTCATCTTGAAATAAGAGGAATGTATCTAAGATTGCCATAGGATGTAAATCAAGAGATTTGGTAGGTGCAGTAGGTCTTGGTTCTTTCTGCATGCTTTTGCATCTCCTTGCTTTGGCCAATTTCTACATGTACTTCAGGTCCTTCATAACATGCATAATTTCTCCTGGGTTTCCACAGTGTCCTTTTGTATTACATTCTTTCAGTCCATTTTATTGGACTGCCAAAACCACGAACTCCAAGAAGTCAAGGACGATATCACACCCAACCCCACAAAGCAAGAAGCATCATCATCTAATCACACCCTCATTATGAGAACAAGTAATGAGTACATGGGCAAAAGCAGGTGAAGGTTGTGGGCAACCGCACACCTCTGAAATATATCTAGGGTGTTCTTAAAAGGGGCTCTGAGTAGGTTCAGTTGTTTATTCATCCATTCAGCATGTGTTTTTTGTGCAAGGCTCTAGTATCCTCCCCAAATTCATAAAGGATAAAGGAAACCTGGCAGTATCTGTAATATAGACATGCGAGTGTAATAAAATATGGCAGGTACTGCTTTGGAGAGGCAAGGTACACAGAGAGCACAAGGGTGCAAGTAGTATGGGTAGATGAATAGGGAAAGCTTGTATGTCAAGCCAGGAGAAAGCAAGACCTTCCATGATGTATTCATCATAATATATACATGATAATAGGGCAGTAGATAAAATTAAATATATCTTAATCTCAGATCATGTTTGACCATTTTATACAACCCCCAGGAAATCCTGTGTCTTCAGAGAGACTGTGAGCCAAGGCTCAGGGCTTCAGTCCCTGCCCCATTTCTCTCTTGGTATGGAGTCTGCTGATGCTACTGTTTTATATTTAAGTCCTGAATCCAAATGAGTGTTGATATCAGTGATAGCC
The DNA here is from genome assembly GCA_030556225.1 of Cricetiscus sungorus. Classification (NCBI taxonomy): domain Eukaryota; kingdom Metazoa; phylum Chordata; class Mammalia; order Rodentia; family Cricetidae; genus Cricetiscus; species Cricetiscus sungorus. Next base: position 40,856,879 of record JANBXA010000729.1, read on the forward strand.
TCTGAGCAATACTGGGCTGCAACCCTGAGCCTTCTGAAACATGATAGAGAGCTTGATAAGGGAGGGCATTGTTTTAGGGTACTATTTCTAAACTGAGACTGTTTTCATCCAAACAGCGGTATCTCCCCCAAAATGTTTCTCCCTTTTAACTCAGGTAGGATTAGAAAAATGACCCAACTCTAGGCTAAAAATATGAATGCTTTATGTTCCTCCACAGGAGGAAAGTAAGACAAGAGAATCTACGAAAGTAACAAGGAATTTCATCCTTCACTGGACTTCAGAATGGATATTTTAGACTCAGCCATCCAGAAACACTGGGTAATGTCATACTCTTGTAGTGCAGAATGAATTTCACCGAACCAGCCACAAATCTACATTAGGATCAGGGAGGGGGCCTTGCTATGTGCATTTAGAAATCTAAATGATGGCTAGGCTTTGCTGTGTCCAGGTAAATATATTCCCCAGGCAGCAGCTAACTGACCAAACAGCTGAGGATCTTAGTCACACGCTGCTGGGGCTGTGGGACTCTGATGGGAAACCAGACTAGGTTGTATCATGGGCACCTTGAAGTACCCAGGCACTCTAAGCTACAAGACTCATCGTGTCAGACTATAAACTGCCTCAGATTCTACTGAACCCAGCTTTTAAGGCCCTGGATGTTTTAGCCCCACCTTCTGACCACACATCATCTCCTTCTATTTCTCTTTTATACTCTTCTGAACTCCCAGCCCAAAGGAGAAGGGCTGTCTGTCTTCTTTTCCATCCCCTGGGTTTCATAAACCCACGGGATTATGAACTTGCTGTTTCCTCACCTTGCTCAGTAATTTTTCAGACCTTCAGATCTCAGCTTAAACCATATAGGTTGCAAGAAGTTCTCCTGATCCATGGTATGAATTAACTGCCTTCTCTGCAGTGACATGCTGATTCAAGGCAGCAAATACCAAGCCTATCCAAATGTTCCATGTCACCTCTCTCCAGGACCAGTTTGTCCAGCATCTCTGCCCCATGCACAAAAAAATCAAGTTCACTCACATACACAAACACATGCAGTTCATTTGCCAAATGGCTAAGTCCTACTCTGAGCTTGCCAAGATGCTCTCATGACTGAGCCACTGTCCAGGCAGATTCCAGTGATTTTTCTCACCTATGTCATATTGAATTCAAAAGTAAAATCCTCTTCCACTTTCTCCTCTGAGGATCAGCTCAAAATGAATATCGCTTCCCAGACCAGACCTTGTACAAATGCTTTCTCCAGGCTGAGCCCCTCCCATTTGACCCTATTGACCCTCTAGTCCCCTCCACCCCAAACAGAAGTTTGTTCACAAGCATGTGTCCAAGTAGATGGATGAGCATGTACCTCAGCTGAATACTTCTAAGCAGACTGTCCTCTTACTGGGCCCAAAACAGCCATTCACACCCATGGCATTAATATGGCTCTCAACATGCAGAATGCTACCTCACCTCATGGGGGTGGGAGTAAATGAGAAGATTGAAATAAAAGGGCTTTCTTCCTCTCTCCATTTTATTCACTAGTAACCCAAGTCTCACAGCCTTTTCTCTCATGCCATGTTCTTTTTGGAGTCTGTGTCTGTGATCATCAAATGTCAAGGCAAACACTGATGGTTATGCCTACATGCAACCAAGGCCTGCCTCACCCAAAAGAACGAGGCATGTTTGAAGACTACATACAGAGGGAGTCCAGTGCATATTCTAAGTCCTCCTGTTTTACAGTCCTCGTATTTTTCAACCCCTACAACAACCTGAGAAGCCAATCCATTTCCCCTATTTTGTAGAATGGGGATCTGAGAGTAAGGACCCAAAATAAAGACATCAAGCATTCAAACTGGTTGAGCGCTTTGGGCTCAAGCAGCCTAGTCTAGAGCTCAGAGCTTCCATGTTTGCCCCATGTCTCTGCACAAATTTTCTGCAGCACATATTTAGATTCTGTTGGAGCTTAGAGAGACTGCACAACCTGTACACATTTAGACCAACATGTCAATAGCAAGCCTTGACTTGCAAGGCTGACAGAGTGGTATATTGAATTTCTACAGTTGCCTTTCATTAGAAAAATAATATGCTTTTGATCACCTTCTGTCTTCCCAAAGTTGCACAGGCTGAAGACCAAGTTGCCAACTGTAAACAAACATCAGCTATCTACTCACCCATTCCCATAAAAGAACATATCAGGTGGTTGGCAGCTGGTGTTAGGGCAAGAAGACTTGAGGCTGGATTTGGGGAAGCTTGGGTTTCCATTGTGGCTCATGTGACCCCACCACATGGCCTTAGGCAAGTCATTTTTCCATATATACCTTGTTTCCTAGTCTGTAAAGTAAACGGTCATTATCAAATTATTAAATTACTGAATAAATGAATTGATGAAATAGTGAGTCATCATCTGACATACCACTCAGGTTCCTGCTCAAAGCTGTGTCTGTACAGGATTTTCTGAATCATTATTGGCAAGAGAGGATTAGCATATGCCCATGTGCAGCATCAAATCCTCTCAGTCTCTTTAACCAACAATAAAAGTCACCCATACTTTAAGGAGGACCCATAGCACAGTGTGAACCACATAAACGTAAAGACTTCCTATTTTTTTTTTTTCATTTAAACCCAGATTTATCCTTCTACACACAGGTGTTCATGTGGAACAGAGACTTTCTAGAGCTGGGGAACAGCTGATTTGAGCACAGCTGACCTCTCAAGGTCTCTTATAGCTCCAGCTTCTCTGATGCAATAATAGTCCCAGTGAATAATAGATCTGTTCCTTGACACTGGGCATGATAAAGTGACCTGGCACAAAGTCCTATTAAGATAAATCACATTTAAGTTTAGGAAATTATATGTTTGAATCCTGTAATTTAATGTCACTGTGATGCCTGAAAGGAAGAAAAGGGAACTCAATTAGAGGCTAATTATACCAAGCAATTCACAAGGCCTGGGTTGTGTTCCTATCTCTGCTAAAATGGAGTTAAGTCCACATTCAACTCCAATCCTTCTAGGCTCAGACTTAGTTGCCCTATCTGTAAAATGGCATAGTCTTTGTGCAAAATAGAAATCCAAAATACTTTAAGTGAGATAGAAAAGGAAATGCTCTAAAGAAATTCTCCAAAGTCGCAGTCCCATGCCACCTACATCCTGTCTCTAACAGGACCCCTGTGATTTCCCCTGTGCTCCATGGTCAAGTTTAAGAGAGTGTTTGAACTGTATACACAGTGATGAAAACTGTGGGGTCAGGTCACTCATATCTTCACATCACTTTCAGAAAGTGAACAAAGCACATAACCTTGCAAACCACATTCTTGTCCAGCCTCCCTTCAACAAAGACTATTCTAAGCATCTCACTTTCAGACAGCTCTTCATTTCTTTCCATCAAAGGCTGTTTTCCCACTTCCTATTATGATCTACCTTGCTGAATCAGTGATCCAATGCAACTTCTCTCCTCCTCCCCAGTCTCCTGTCAGAACCACTATGCCCTGAAGTTCTCTATGCCAGGATCACTGGGGATGTACTAAGAGCCACTTGACCATGCACTGCCCACTTTCCAGAATCAGCCATTGAATTTTCTCTTTGTTGAATCTCTGGTCCTTTTGAATTTGAATTCCTAGTATTGTCACCCCAGGGTTACCACCAGGAGAGTACATCTTGGATCACTTCCTGTGTTCACTACTTCTTCCCTATTGAAAATCTGTCATCTCTACCAGGTAGCCCATCTATGCTGAGGCTACCCATGTGTAATTTCTGAAGATTCAGATCCACATATCTAAGGAACACCTGAATTTCAGAAATTCAACATTTAAGGATAAACAAATTCACTTCACATCTCAAGAAGATGAGATGACTAAAGGCTAGAACTAGAACATAGTCTTCCCAACATCCCCACCCGTTTCTCATCTCTGAAATCCTATCAGGTGTCAAATTTGTGTACATGAGGGAGTTACTAATTGAGAGGAGGTCACTAGGGAAAGAAATACTCTATTATAGTAAACATGAAGATCAAAGTTCCTTTGGAGAGATAAATTCTTCGACAGCCTCTGCTTTGGAATGGAAATTTCACAATGACAATAAGTAAGTATGAAAGGATGGATGAATGCTGATCCATACCTGTGAGAGCCATGGGAAGAATGTGAGAGAAGAGACCTCTACCAAAAATGTGCCTCTTCAATGGCAGCAGATGTAAGTAGGATCATGCAGACTAGGCTTGTAGGAAAGGGGCAGGAAAAGAGGAACTGAAACCTAGGTACTAAGTGAAATACAGATACAAGGCTTCTACAGTGCTTCCATAGGTACTCATGTCCTTAGCCTCCACTTTTTTGCTAAAGTCTGTAGATCAATGGATGACCTCACAAGGGTACCACAAGGAAAAAGACACTTGTAAAAGGATGCAACCCTGTGATAGTAGAGCATACACAACTGAACCCAAGAAAAGCCATCTAGGAGTACAGTGTGGACAAAATGCAGGCACCTGGGAACACTCTGGCCCCAAACACAGTAGCAAAGAGATATCAAGCAGAACACAGTGTGGATTTCTGGGAATGAAGACTCATCATAGAAAGGCCTTCTTTGTGATGTTGTCCCACTGAGGACAGTGATATAGACTATCCCCTGTGATAAAAATAGTAACAGAAAACATCTTTACACAGATTCAGTGAGGCTTTCAAATTCAATAGTTCAGAGTCATTCGTGCTAGAAATAGGTGAAAGAGACATCATTTAAAAATTGATTTAAATGTTTTAGATTTTTGTGAACTGTGCGTAGGTCTTTAAATTTTCATTTTTATTTGGCTTCCCAGGTAGCCCCAACAGCAAATAGTGACTAAAACAAAAATTAAAATAATAAAAAAATATATAATTAACAAAAACCTGAAGATAGTTAAAACTGGAAACACTTCCACCTTCAAATTCTGTGTTTTGTAAGCACATAGCATTGAGGCCTTTGAAGTTTATAAAGCCCAAAGTGTACTCAAGCCTCTGGGACGCATTGTACTTGAACACACACTCTCTTCCATCCTCACAATGATGCTCCCTGGAAGGTATGAGCCATTGCAAGCCCCATTTTACACACAGGAACCCAGAGGCTCTCAGAGGCTCTGAGACTTTCAAAGAATTATTTTGGGGCTAAGGCCACTACTCCTGGGACCAAAATGAGATGTAAGCCATGAAAACCTATGAGGAAGACACCTTCAGATCAGGACCTGGCATCTCTCCACAGGCCTGCCAGGCAAGTTGCTTTTTAAATTAGAAACGGAGTCCTCCTGACAGACCATAGTGTGGACAGAATGCAAACTAGAGAAAAACAGAAATTTGGCCTGAAAGAAAAGTCTCCCACTGCACAGCATGCCGGAGGCAATCAAAGACAGCATGATAAACGTGGTAGGAGATGAAGCCAGGTTGTTTATCTCTGCCCATAAGGGCCTCTCAGTGATGTTTACAGAGACTACACAGAGTGTTTTGATTGGGAGTATACAGGCCAGATGGTGAAGGGTTAAAGCAGAATACAAAAAAAAAAAAAAAAAAAAAAAAGACCTGAGTGGTGCAGGGCATGGGTGTGATGGGTGTGGATGAGAAATGTGGTACTTGGTGAGAGTCAAGCTCCATGTGGCTGCTCAAATATTAATCAACAATATATTTTAATGACATAAAACACCAGTGAGTTTCTGAAGGAACATGGAGGGCTTTGGGTACCTTAAATAATGGCATTGTCACTCAGGGTTTTTATGGTCTCATCTTTGGCAAGAGCCTCAACAAAACCCTAAGCAAATAGTCAGGGTGCTGTACCTAAAGTCTGAAACATGAGGCAGGAGCCATACCATAGCTATCTCCTGAAGGCAAAGCACCTGTCACCCACAAAGTCACTCTCACTACTGTAGCACACCTGCAAATCCTAAGCTGCATACACCTTAGCTATGGAGGATCAAGCTTGTGATCAAATACACCCTACCAAGCACTGCACAATACTCCCACACCTGAGACTCAGGGAAAATTGCAGAAGGACAAGAAAATTTTAAGAGTCAGGAGTCCTTGTCTCTCTGGGGAGAATTGTTCTTCCTCTACCTCTGGGCCAATTCCCCTACAAGGACCATTCGGCTCTGGGTTGGGAGGAGAATTGACTTCTTCTTTACTTGACTTGGTAAGTACTATTGTTATTTAAAGAAAGAAAGAAAAAACGAATTAAATCACAGTCTAATGAGCTGTGGGATCATAACACTATTGATGGGGGATTGTTCTTTTGTATGTATGCTTCTCCTATTGGTTGATGAATAAAACACTGATTGGCCAGTAGCCATGCAGGAAGTATAGGCAGAGCTGCCAGACTAGGAGAATTCTGGGGAGAGGACATAAAGAGGAATGGCTAGAGAGACGCTATGTAGCTGCTGAAGTAGTATCAGGTCCAGACATTCTCCAATAAGATAAGACCATGTAGAAATACATAGATTAGTAGTCATGGGTTAATAATTAAGAGAGAACTAGCCAGTAAGAAGCCTAAGTCATTGGCCAAACAGTATATAATTAATAAATGTCTCTGTGTGTTTATTTGGGACTAAACAGCTGTGGGACCAGGAAAAACAGAAAACTCTTTCTACAGGCTATACACAGGGGGATGAAATAAAATTAAAGACTGTCTTGAGAGTTGCTGGTTCCTGAAGCAGGCAGGAGTAGTGCCACAGGCCAAGAGAAGCAAAGGGACTGTCAGTCTCTGTATACCTGTCATGGTCACAGCACCTTTGTTTAACCTCCAGTTAATATTTACCCCCCTTTGTCTTTCTAGAAGAACAAAAGGGACTTAGGAGAAAAAGTTCACTCTGGGACAATTGGCCTTCAGTAGTCACAGTGACACAGGGATCCCAGACCTCAGAGGCCCAATCTAAATCTTGTAGAACTACCTTCCAATGCTATGATCAGTTCAGGACACCCAAAGGCCATTTACATTCATCTGTAGTGCAGCACAAAGCGAGTGGAAGTCACACATAAGGAGGGCATGCCATGCCAGGGGAGGTGGCATAAAGAGAGCCTATACGGTTTTATGGCAAAGGGCTATAGCCTTGGGCTTCTAGAAGAATGGAAAGTAAAGGGTATTGGGCTTGATTACGTACCATGGCACCCCATCTTCCTGGGACTATTATTAATAACACATATATACCTCACAAAACATTAAAAGTCAAGTAGAAAAAAATGCTTTGATGTGGCCAACATTTTCTTAATGTCATTATTTTTTTCCCTTGGTAGGAATATAGAGTTATTTTTCACATGACTACATGTTCTTGTCTTCTCAATGGTCCCTGGACAGTTTGCATGTCAATGAAAGTGAAGAGAACAATAAGGCAGCTGGTAAGATCTCATACAAATGCTGTGTTCTGGAAACCAGGTACCCCACCTCTAAAAGAAGCAAACTGAAGCCAAATCACTGATAGAAGAGGTTACCAGTCCAAGTTCATTAATGTAACTTTGATACATCATTGGAGTTGTCACTTTTATCTCAGGAAATTAAGGGGCCATGCTGTAGACAAGGAAGCCCTTGGGCCTCTCAGATTCTGAGCTTGAAGACTGCATTCCTGAAAGCTTGAAATAAATCAAATTGATCCCCAAATCCCTTTGTTTAGAAAAATGAAATGTTTTATCCACTTTCCCAACAGGAAATCAGATTTCTGTCCTTGTTACCACTTTATCATTTCCTCTCTGCTGTTATCGAGACCACAGCTTCAGAGATGGTTAAATGCTTGTCCCACTAATATTATTGTCCCCATTTTTCACATACAGGAAGCTGACTGATTCTCATTGAAAATATTGTATGAAAATAAGACTGTTTGTGCAGCTGTGTGTACAGGACTTTGTGGTCACAGAGTTCCTAAGGTGTTTCTCTGATGGCACTGGGTATGCTCTTCTGACTTTTGGAGATAATAATAACATGTGACAGCTGAGGATGGACCATGAAGACATGGGAGGTAGAAATACAAGCCCTTGCATGCATATATTTCCCAATAACACTCTGATTACTGCCACCTAGCACCCTTTTGTGCTGATGTCAACATCTGTCTCCTGAGCGCTTTGATTCTTTCCTCTATACTAGTAGCTATGGCTCCAATTTGGCCTTTTCAAAGCTTCTCCCATATCTGCCATACAGCTCCTGGAGTGACTTTTCTAAGCTGAAAAATGATCATTTGTCTTCCCTGCTCAGAATCCTTCTGTGCCTTCCCATTGCCCCCAGATAAATCCTAGATTCAATTGCAAGGCTCAACAACACTGTTCTTGACTTCTGCCCATTCTATAGTGTCACCCATTACCTCAACTGGTCAGCTAAGCTCTAACCTCTGAGAACTCAATTCCAGTGCCCTGACTCTATCATGCTCCCTCTAACCTCTGCTGTGAGCCTTCGTTCCCACCTCTGAGATGGCAGATTAACCAGAGCTACAAATTCTTTGATACTTCATCTACAGGTCTTTTGTTCTCTCTTGTTCAATCTGGTCAGGAACTGTGGCCTTTGTGACTAGTGAATCCAGGAGCCATAATGTCCAGCTGGTTAAAAATCTGGTAGGTGCTCCCCCCTCTGTCGTCTCTTCCCCAGAGCCTGAGCTATTGGGTAAACATCTTAACTACCTTATCAGAGAAAAGAAGGGAAAACATGGGGAATGTTTGACACTATATAGAAGAAATAACTCTCTTGGCTTTCCCAACCAAGGCATTAGTCACATGCTATAAACCCCTCTGAACCAACCAGACCAAATTAGTTTCCATCTAACCTCACTTGGCACTGCATGGAATAGTAGAATCACCTAGCCACAGACAACCTCCTAACCCAAGAACTGTGAAATGTAAAAGAAAAAAATTTATTTAAATGCACTTAGTTTGGGAGCAGGTAACTATAATTAGAAGCCTAAATACTCTCTCCCTCCACTTCATGCTTCCACTGTGTTCCTATAGAAACTACCCCTCTCCTATCTGAATAATCCCAGATAGCAGTTTCTCTCTTCTACAAAACTGTGAGGTTCACAGAGGCTGGTTCCTCTATCAGTTTACACCCACCCTTTTCTCTCCATGAAAGAGTGAATGAAAAACATTGAGGGAATCACTTTTGAAAACAAAGAGATTTATAATTTATGGTAAGAGATTGATTATAACCTGCTATGGTTTGAATATAAAATTTCCTTCCAAATATCCTTTACTATTTTGGGATGCTCTGGCAATTTTACTTAGTGGAGAATAGGAACAAGGCCTCTGGTAAAGCATCCTTGGAGTGGAGTGTTATCTTTACTATCTTTGCTCAAGCTACCATGAGGTGAGTAGTTGTACCCCATTATACCCTTTCCACCATGACACTCTCCCATACCACAGGCCCAGAAAATATTGCTGCTAATCATGGGCTGACACATCTGAAGCAAAGCTGTGGTCTAGAATCAATTCTCTCTTCTCTAAGCTGTATCTGTCAGGCATTTGTCAAAGCAGTGAAGAGCCTGACTAGGACTTAAGCCAAGGAAAAGAACCAAGTTCTCAAAGTCATCTCACAAGGCAGAGTTAAGTAACTACGAACACTGTGAAGGAAGATGTCTAAATTGCATTCTGCTTGAGGCTAGGTGTAGTGTATTTCCAAAAACCATGATGAGTGACTATGAAACCATTGAATATTCTTTCACACCTCAATATACATAAGCATCTCCTAACAGTTGGATAATATTATTGACAACTACCACCCTCCACTCCACCCCATACGTGTACCAACCTAACCATCAGATTAGACAATGTATTCTTATACATCCCTTTATTTATTTAAACATTCATCAAGTGTCTCCTATGCACCAGATGCTGCATAGAGATATAATGTATAGAACCACAAGGTTCAGTGCCATATTAGGCAGACAGGAACTAGTCAGAACCAACTCCATGTTAATCAAGGAAGGCTGTCCCCTGAAGGGGACTTGAGCTATAAGGAAGGAAATACCTGCATCCACCCTTTGCCCCAAGTCTCCAAGGATGACACTGCTCATAGCTGATAATTATTAAAAGCAGCAGGGAACTGGGGACAAAAATGAAAGCAGTAACCTCAGTGTAGTGTGGGAGCAGACTCTTCTATGAGAAGCAGAGAGAAACAAAGTCCTCCTGGGTGGAGGGCCAACGGTGTGGAGGAAGGCTCAAACCATTAAGGAGAAGAGGAGATAGTTTGAAGCTGTTGGCAAGACCTAGAGCTAAAGGCTTAATTAAGAAAACAGACATTTTAGGTTCACACAAATAAGCAAACAGAATCCCCTCGGCCCCTCCTGATCACTGCCAAGTAATTGCTTTAAAGCCATGGTTTTCTCTGCTTGGATGACTCTTAAATACATGTTGATAAAAGTAATGAAGACACGAGTGAATGGAGACCAGGCTGCTCCTTAACAGCCTTGCTTCTAGCTTTCCTAGGCAGCTCCATGTGACTTAGCAGATTCTTGTCCACCCATTCAGGCTCTTTTCACCTCCCCATCCAGAGTGCCTGAGGGAGAGGTTAGGGCTTAGGGTGGTGTCCAATCAGATGGACCCTAAATCTCCTCTGGTCTCAGGATTACAGGGCCCAGTTAATGTAGCAGCTCAGACTCTGAGATCCAGATCCCTTTCAGATCAAATCTCAGCTCCACCTTTTATTCTATACTCATGTGACTGTGAATTTGAGTGTAAGATGGGAAAACTCTGAACTCTTCGTCCCTCACATTAAAAATGAAATCTTTTGAGGTGGAAAGGGCAGAGCCAGGACTGAGGAAGAGGAGAGGAGAAGGGGACAGACTAGGAAACTGATGGCAGGATGTAATATGTGAGAGAAGAATAAAAATAAATATTTAAAGTGAAATTTTGAGGTTGGGGATGTGGCTCAATGACAGAATTTATCTAATATCTACAAGACCTGAGATTTGATCTCCATCACTACAAAGTAAATAAAACTAAAAGACAGTAATATTTCTAATACTGGAGCAAGAAAATTTTGTTGCTTCTCCATAGACTCTGCTGATGCCTATCATGGGCAAATAGCCTACTGTGAAGAGTTCTGGAAGATATTAGCACACTTTGAGTCACTAAATGCTGGTGTCACCTGGTCTTCCTCCCGGGAGTCATCTTAGTCAACAAATAATCCTTCTTGGATTTGCTCATGGATATTGTACTAAAGTCCCTATATTCAGGGTTATTTTCCTACTATTATCACACCCAGCAGAGTGTAACATACTAACATGCCTCTCTCACCTTGCATACATTTTGGTTTCATTTGTAAATTGGATTGACAAGTATCTACCATTGTAACGAGCACTCTTTCCTGACAGCCTGGTCCCACAGACTAGTCAGCCCCAAATAAACACAGACACTATATTAATTATGAAACTGTTGGCCTGCAGCTTGACTTCTTATTGGTTAGCTCTGTCTTAATTATTAACCAATAACTACTAATCTATGTATTTCTACATGGTCTTACTCTATCAGAGAACACTTAACTTCCATCCTCTTTTCCCAGGATCACATGTTGACTCCTCTCTGCCTACACTTCCCAGAATTCTCCTCCTCTGGTAGCCCTGCCCATCCTTCCTGCCTGGCCACTAGCCACACAGTGTTTTTTATTCATCAACCAATAAGAGAAACACCCACAGTTGGACTTCCCCCATCATACCATATTAATCTTTGTAGGATAATAGGTAACAAGGAATCCTATTATCTACTTTACTACTAAGAGAGATGAAATACTTCCAAACAACTCATGCTTATCTAACATAGAATGCATGTGTTATGGTTAATGATACTATGCCATATCCAAAGCTTTTACTAATACAGTTTAGGTACTCTTGATATAATATACTATGAATAAGGAATTAAGTAAGATAATGGCTATGTTAACTTGCCTGGCTACAAAACCCTTTCACTCAGTATATTATGTCAAAAGATCATGTTCCATGCCTTAAATATAAATTATAATTTTTATTCTGAAAATGCTTAAAAAAACAGGTCCAATATTTTCAATCTCTTGGAACTTTTATTTTTTATAGTTATCTCAAAAGTTGATTCAGACTCAGTTGGTACATACACGTACATATCAATGGCAAATTCCTACAAAAGGGAAATATTATAAGTGAATTAAATTGGCTGAGATCTTTGTAGACCTTAGGCATACTCATATGTGCTCTTGAAATAAAAATCATGAAGCAGGTATTTTTCTAATCAAAGTCACACTTAATGTTAGTGACACAGCATTTTCCTTAAAAAAAATAAGTGCTTAGAAGAACTGAAAAATGTGTTTGTTAGATGTCCAGCTGATCTTTGAATTGTAGTGATAGACCACAACTGATATCTGCTTTAAAGTACTGCCAAATTTGTTCTATTCACCACACCTTTGTCTACAATCATTTGACTCTTGGGAAGTTAAGCAACCAGTTCTTTCCAGGCCTTTCCTCTAAGTTACTGGCACCCATTCAATGAGTTTTGAAATGGATTATGAAAAGACAAAGTCAAGATTATCATGATGATGTATGGTCAATAGCAATAATCAGATGATAACCTACACCAGTTTTGAGCTACTGAGTAGAAACCACACCTTGAAATTGAAGAATCTACCACTATCCCACCTGGAGGACAGGCAGAGAGCCTTCTTTCTCCTGCCATCCTTCTGCTGCATTCTGACCTTCAGCTGATTGGATGGGGTACACACAAATGGTACAGGGCCAAATGTTCCAACCAGTCCACCCAGCCAATGCCAATATCATTCAGATACTTCTGGAATGCTACTTACCCAAATGAAGCTGAACATGCCAAGGGTCAAAGTGTTCTTCATTCCCTCGGGGCTCAATATCAGGGATTTTAGAAAATGATTCTTGGCTTCTCTGTTTTAAATGCTCTCTAAAATGTATAGTATTGAAAATACAGACCTCCAGAACATTTTATCATGTCTTCAGTTCTATCTCTATCAGAAAGCCAGTCTCTCTCTCTCTCTCTCTCTCTCTCTCTCTCTCTCTCTCTCTCTCTCTCTCTCTGTGTGTGTGTGTGTGTGTGTGTGTGTGTTTGTGTGTGTGTCCTCTTTCTCTATCTAATTAATATATTTGTATTTCTTTTTTAAGCTACTAAATCTGATAAATTAGGGCTATTAAGAGATTGTGTGTTATTCTGTATCAGGTTACTATTTTGAGGGATAAAATTCTCATAACTATATGGATGCTAAGACTGTAAATAGATTCACTTTAGCCAGTGGAAGTTTCTTTTTCTCTAATACGCTTTTTATAAATTGTCCTGCTGAAATTCTGCACAATACCTCTCCATGGTCGTCTCACCATCCCTCCCATTTCTATCTGATAAAAGCAGGTCCATCATGAATGTGCTTCCTGTCCCCTACACCATAAATATCAGCATGAGAACATCTCTTAGAGCACAGCAGTGTCAAGTTTAACCAATTTGGGATTTATTATTAAGCCTTCTTGGGACCTGAGCCAAGAGTACCTGCAGGCCTGTCAATGATCTCATGGCCTTTTCTGGGTTTGGACAAATGCACTGAAAGTCTAATATGAGATAAGTCTGCATGTGACTTCAGCTCTCCTTGTTGGGTGGAGGATGGACTAGAATGGCTGTTACACAATGGTGGCTCTCCTGGGTACATTGCAGATTATACCTCTGCCCTCAGTTAAATTACTAGGGATAACCTTTTTTACTCTAGTAGTGCCCTGGTTTGTGTGATAAACTATGTGGTCATTGCAGAGGTAGCTGGAGAGACATAGTACAGCATACTGCCTTTAATTTATTACCATTCCCCACAAGATGAGACTGCATTCCCAACCATCAACTACTCATACTAGTCACTAGCAAGATTTCCAATGTGGAATAAGAGGGGGTGAGAAGAGGAAGACACAAAGATGCTTTTATTGAAAAGGAAATTTCTAGAAACATGAGTTTAGTTCACATCATGGGAAAAGCACTGTACAACTTTTATAAATCAATCAATAAATAAGAAATAGCATGCAATCATTCTTATAACAGTATCACTACGAATTGGAATTCTGTACCTTCTCTATGTGAAAAGTGACAAGAGCCATATTCTTCAGATTCATACAATAATTTATAGTAAATAATGAAAGAGAGAGACAGAGAGAGAGAGAGAGAGAGAGAGAGAGAGAGAGAGAGAGAGGAGAATCCCTAATGGATACATGTTTCCTATAGAATCTGCTGTTTTAGAAGCCAAATCTCCAAGGTTGTTGAGAACTCGGACTATAAGGCTAGAGGTGTTAATTGGTGCTGATAGTCCTGAACTCATATTTCTAATCTAATGAGTGTTCCAGAGGCTGGTGAGTCTTATTTTCAGTTTTAAAGAAAATACTTAATATCCTTGGAGAGAATGAGGGGTAGAGCTGCCCCACATATTGCTCCAGGTCAGCCCTGAAGCCTCTCCTTCCAGTTTTAAGTGTAGGCATCTGCCTTCACATTGTTAAATGAACTAACTTGAGGATTTTAAATACAAGATACCCGAACATTTCCTTCACTCTCTGAGATTCTCTGTGGCCAATAACTGATTGACATCTGTGGAACTTCTCGGATCACTTCCTCCCTTTGGGACACAAAGATGTCAGATGTTGGAATGAACACAGATATCATAGACAGATCTAATTTTAAGTATCATTTTTGATAACTTTTGCTGTGTGACTTAGAGTAAGTTACTGGATCTTTCTGAGCCTTGACTTGCCTCCCATGAAATGGGATTTTATATACAAGGCTACAATTCTATACTTGTATCCTTTCATATATCTCTAGAAATTTCTTGAAACACTTGGCTGACATCACACTTCTGATACACTCTGTCATGAACTAATCACACTCTATTTATTATCTCAACTTACCATGACTTCAACCTAGGGGAATGCATGAATATCAACATAGGTATTACTTTTCTCAATGTAATAAATGTTTCTAAGAAATCAAGGAAAACATATAACCTTATGAAAGTGATAGCAGTTAGCAGGCAAGTGGCGTGAGCAGGATTTTGAGGGCAGAAGAAATAAGAATGGCCAAGAGAGATGGGTCTTTCAGGAGCCAATGAGCTGCATAGCTGGGGCTACTGTCAAGTCTGATGATCTGAGCTGACACCAGAACCCACCTGATAGTTCTTCCAGCTCCAAGGATCAAATGTCAAAACACACACACACACACACACACACACACACACACACAGAGTGAGGGACAGACAGACATAGATGTAAAAACACATGTGTTTGAAAAAAGAAAATCACCAAACCTCATTAACAAGGAAATGGAAATTAAAACAATGTATTCAAGGTTTTTTAAGGCCACATGAATAGGTAGACCTGGGCTTTGAACTTGGAAAAAAAACTGTAGATACCAGTACAGTATAACTATCAATAATATTTGGAAAGCTTTTGATTGTAAAATTATGCTCAAAAATTTTATCTCAGAGATAATTTTTAAAATACACAAAACCATGTTTGTCAATGCTTATCAAATGTCATTTAAATTACAGAAAATGTGAGACAAACTTAAATGTCTAATGGAGAAAGATGAGTGATACATATTTAAAATATAAAGTAGTATTCTTTGCAGATATTTAAAATGTGGTTTTGAGAAACATTTAATAGCAGACAAGTTACATTAAGCAATGACCAAATCAAGTACCTCTGGACTGTGGGGTTACAAGTGACTGTTCCATTGCTCCTTCCTTACATTGCGTTGTGTTGAAACTTAGCTGGGAAGATAGAATGAAGGAAAAAGATAACAGAGCAGTAGGAAAGGACAAATACAGATCCTTCTTTTCTACCACACACTCTGGCTCTCTGGTGGATGGGATACTGGTCCAGAAGGGACAGAGAATTTGGAGATGGATGATTCATTTGCTCAGTGGCATTCTGTGTGAGGTTTTGCTATGGTCCTAACTTCTCTGCTCTTCAATGTTCTTTGTAGAATGAAAATGAAAATTGCCAGACCATCTTGCACACTGGGTTGCTGTGACGATCAGAAGTGATGCTATATGTGAAAGTGCTCATCAAACCACAAAGTGCTCGACAAGTCCTGGAGAGTATAATTATTGCCTTCGTTAGTGTGATCATTCTCTCTTGCTCCGTTATCCTCTGCTGGAGAGCTGCTTGTCGGGTGGTGAAGTGCACTCATGGTTTCTAAATACACAAAGAGAAGCACATTCAGCTGTCCAGACCTATTTCAACAACTTTAGCATCAAGATATAACTGAGTGGATACCAAAGTACCCAGTGGTCAAAGGAGGGAAGTATGGATGGTCATAAGAGAACAGAGCTGATTATGTGCAATCCAGGATAGTGTGTAGCTAGTCCACTGTGAACTGTGTGACATCACAGTCCCACCTGCCTGAGTCCCATTCATTCACTAGTGTGTGGAGAGTCACTCCAGTCCTAATTGTGTTGGAGTCATTAGAGAGAATATGCCTGGTGTACGATACATTATGGCTACTAACACACACAAATGGAGATAACATGGAGAATGTTGTGTAATATTAGTCATGATATACAAACAGCAGCAAACCCCACAGAATACAGATCCTCGCCAAGATAACATGCAATAGAGGGAATACAGGCTGTGTGAAAGATTTTCAGAATCACTTCTCAATAATCTCAGTATCTGCTCATATATATGTTAACAAGTAAATTTATTGTTATTATTATTATTATTATTATTAATGATTTTTGAAACAAGGTCTCTCTATACAACCCTGTCTGTCCTTGAAATTACTATGGAGACCAGGCTGGCCTTGACCTCATAGATTCACCTGCCTTTGCATCCCATATTCTGAGGTTAAAGACTTTAAAAGCACCTTTGTGATGAAACCCTATTTTATGGACCTCATGATCATTGAAACAAACATAGTCCATGTTGAACTAATGTAAAGCTGACTGGAAAATGTAGCTTGCATTTAACCTCACCTCTCTGCTACCCAGAACTTTTGAACCCTTTCATCATAAAGGATCCAGAGTTCCTGGAAACTACACATCATCAGCCTTAGTCATCTATGTGCATTACAGTCAACATGCCTCACCATCCTGTCACCTTCATTTTCATGGTTTATTTTATTAGTTTAACCATCTCCATTTCTCCTTCTACTCTTTTATTTATTCATTCACTCAAATGTTCATTCCCATTTAACAGATAGGAACACTGAGGTCAAAAAGATAAGTTATCTCACCTCAAGTCAAGGAGAGCTTAGATACAAGGTTGTCTGTCTTTTCCTGGGATAAGGCTTGCACCAGGTCCATAATCAAAACCTAAAACAATGGAGCTCAAAGTATAAGTAGAAGAAGAGAACAAACAGGGACATATGAAGGAGCAGACAAGCATAGGTGGTAGGTTAGTCTGGGGTTCTGCCTGGAGTTGATTATTTTCACCCTCATCTTGTAACATGCACTGACCAGCCTAGATCCTTTACTTTCCTGTATGCTATATACAAACCCTCTCCAAACAATACCCCCACAATCTCAGAACCCTCTTGGCCCTCTCCTGTCCCAGATTACACATACTCTGCTTTCTGAACAATGATAGAGGTTCCTGTAGCAAATTTTAGATAATTTCTATTTAGTCATATTCTCAATGTACCAAGTTTGAATAAAAGAAGAGTTGATCTGATCTGAACTGATTTTGGTGAATTCAATCAAACAAACCATGTTCTTCAAGTCAAATTTTAGGGAAAATTCCCTATTTACTGTTGGATGCCTATGCATAATCAGATACATAGATTGTTACAATCACATGCATTATGGGAAGGTGCACATACATTAGGAAAAATGAAATATGTGACATGACCTATCAATCAAAGCAAATAACCAACCAAACTACATCTTTTCTTTTAGATCCCATAGAGACTCTAGGCAGTAGCACTTGTGTGGCCTACTGTCAGTATTGACAACCCATGTATCACCTGTACTAACACTTTCCTCGGAATAAAATTACTTAACTATTTTGATAGATTTGTATGGACTCTTACTTTAATTCTTAGGTGAAAAGTCAAGAACCAGAAAGCACCTGGCTCAGACCCAGATCACCAGTAGCTCAAATACGTCTGATAGTTCTAAGGAACTGCTAAGGATCTGGGTGAGAATAGGGGAGTATGGAGTTCCTAATCAAATGGGTCACAGTTGAGCCTGGGACCAATATTCCTCATTCTAGTGAGCTAGGAAAACAGACAGTGAACTTTGGCACCAATAAAAACTAAGCTTTGGCCAAGGTTCATTAGTTACTAACCATCATTAAACCTCAATTTGCAGAAATTGTGATTATGACAGTTATTTCTTATTGTTAAATAGTTGACTAAGAAATATCTAGGGGATTAGTGAGGCCTACATATGGGCATGTCTGTGATAAAGAATGGTTCTCCATCAACAGATGAATAGAAAATAAAAATTTGGTTTTGTGTCTATGAGTACTAATCAGCTCTAAATAAACACGGTTAAAATAGGAGACAAATTGATAGACTTATAATGTAAAATATTAAGTAATGTCACACAGTCCCAGAAAGAAATAAACCATATATTCTTATATTCTTATATGTGGGGTCTAGCCAATAATATATGTATATGTGCAAATATATACATATACTTGATATTATATACATAAATAATATATGTGGGAACAGTATAGCATGAAGAAAAAGAACAAGAAAGGCTAACTATTAACAGATATAGAAGAACTGAATGGAGATAATGGATATAATTGTTCTTCTAGTTATAATTCTGTCATGGTATTTTTTGTCTTGGTACAGAATTATTATATAAAACATACTCAATATTAAAATTCTCAAAATTCATTTAAAGCCTCACAGCTGCTATATGAGTTCATTAACTTGTATAGACTTTGGGTCTGGTTGATTTTGCTGTGTGATGCTTTTACTTATTTGGAACTGTTTTAATAATAAAATTTTGAGGCTTGGGGTGTGATCCCCAGGGGATATTAGTGAGACCTGCTTTAGGGTATGTCAGTTATGAAGTCTCAAGAAACAATTAGACCATGAGAGCTTTGACCTAATCTTCAAGGGGTTGTTCCTTGGCAGATCTATAACACAATGACATTATTGGGAAGTGAGGCCTGTTCAAGGTAGCAGATCACTGAGTGCAGATCAGTAGTGGTTCTACCTAGCTCTGGAAGCTTCCTACATTTCCTTTACCTGTGCTTCCTATTGGCCAAGGCGCTCCACCCCACAGTCCCACTGCCACAGTGTTCTGTCCACCAGAGTTCACAAGGCCAAGCAACCATGGGCTAACTTTGGAAACTGTGAGACAGAGTAAGTAGCTCCTGTATGTAAGTTGCTTCTATCTGTTACTTTTGTCAGAAGAACAAGAAACCTTACTTCTACAGTGATGATAATACCTATTTGTCAGAAAGCTTTGAGAAAGCAAATAGCCACTGTGTATAAAGGCTTCAATGGTGGTTCTAGCTAGATGGCTTTCACCCCTTTCTTCTCAATATGACACAATATGGATGGGAAGTTTGTGAGAGAGCAGATTAATGAACTCCAAGAAAAGCAAAGCATGAATGTAAAGCATTTTTACTATTGCTGTTAATACTAATAACAACAGCAGCAGGAAAAAACTACTATGATCACAGGCACTTACGTTTCCTGATGCAATCTGTCCTCCAATCTGGTTTTTATTTGTTAACTGATGCTACATCAGAGGCCTCCCTTCTGTAGCCTTGTAAAGCCCTGCATACATTTTCCATTACTCTTTGTTCATTAATAAACAATAAAGTATTACTCATTAAAGTTTGTCCTGCCCTTCAAAGGTCACTAGATACAGGAATTGTGTATTAGCTGAGGCCACATGGAGCAAGAAAGCTTGACTAATTATATTACTAATTATTTGAAGCATCTTCTATTTGATAGGATAAGCATGCCAGAGTGAGGTGAAATATCTCAATTACTTAGGAAAAATAGCATAAGACCCCAGCCTGCTTTTTCTCTTTCAATTGTGCAGGCCCTTTTCTAAAATGTTTTCTCAAGTCACACATCACTTACAGAAAAAAAAAATTAGCCACAACCATGTATTAAAGCCTGACGAGCCCTGTGATATCTTTGTTTTTCTTCTGAGGCTAGTTATTTGGGTGAAACAATGGAGTTTTCTCAAAGGATGAAGAACATCAAGGTATGTTCTGAGCTCTGTATTATCCTTGGCTAAAGTTCAATTCTCATTGGGGTGTGACTTTTAGCAGGTTCTTTAAGAGTATTCTAGAAGGATCAGGAATGTGAAACGAAATCTTCATTCTTTCTTGTGGACAGGGCTGGCACATTTGGAATGTAAGTCATTTCTGATGTCTATAATTCATCAGATCATAGAATGCAAAGCTGATGCTGAAGTGAAAAGACTAAAATAAAATATAATCAAATCAAAG
The DNA here is from genome assembly GCA_030556225.1 of Cricetiscus sungorus. Taxonomy (NCBI): domain Eukaryota; kingdom Metazoa; phylum Chordata; class Mammalia; order Rodentia; family Cricetidae; genus Cricetiscus; species Cricetiscus sungorus. The sequence goes on from JANBXA010000729.1 coordinate 40,877,220, forward strand.
AGGTACAAAGGGATGGAATCTTTATACCAAGCCATTGGAAAGTTGATAATAAATATCTCTGACTTTTCCCCTCATCTTGGAAGAACCACACCTTTCTACAGGGAAAAATAACCTTCCTAAGAGGTGAACTGAACTGAGCTTGTTCTCAGTGACAACCACATATCTCAACAGACAGCCACATGGGCATCCCCTAGAGCTTTATTAGAATTGCACTATCAGCTCTCCACTGAACCCAGAACACTGTAAAATGATGCTCATGCACTCATGTACACAGGAAAGTTTAGGAGCTCTTGAATATCCTATACACCTGGTATACCTCCTTTGCACATTTCTCAAAAGAACTTCGAGTCCACAGAACTACTGATGGACTCATATCTGCTCCAAAATATTCACCAAACCTCCAAGAGCTGGCAGGAACATATCTATAGAAACTTCTGCCAGACCAAATCACAGGCAGATATGCCAATATGGGTCTCATATTAGTTGGTGCTATCTACTTGGTATATCAATTAGATAAAGGATGGGAAGGAAGGAAGGATGGAAGGAAAGAAGGAAGGAAGGAAGGAAGGAAGGAAGGAAGGAAGGAAGGAAGGAAGAAAAAGGAAAGGGAAGAGAAAGGGAGGGAATGGGAGGGAAAGGAAATGAAGAAAGGACCAAACTGATGGGAAATGTTATTCTGTAAATATGTTTCTCATACTGGTTAATTAATAAAGCACTGTGGCCAATGGAAAAGCAAGATAGGCAGGGCTAGGAGACAAGGAGGAAAAAGGAAGTAGTAAGGAGGAGTCAGCATGTAGAGCGTGGAGAAAGCAAGATGCCAGCCCTCCGTGCTCAGATAAGATGACCACGTGGAAATACTTAGATAAGAAGAAATGGGTTAATCATTAAGACAGAGCTAGCCCATAAGCAATAATAGTAACTGGCTAACAGGATTGTATCAAATACAGAGTCTCAGTGTGTTATTGGGGCTCGCATGGAGGTGGGACCGGGCAGCCGGCGGGGAGGAAAAAAGAGTGGGACCAGACCAGCGGCTGGAAAAAACGTGCTCATAACACCAAACCAATAAGAAGTAGAGACATCATCAGTTAGTAGTGAGTACCACACAAATGTGCCCAGTTGTGTCTTAATGAGTTTAGAAGAGAATTTGGTAGCAAAAGGCTTATATTGAAAGCCTGAAGGGTCAACTGACCTGGATTGTAGATGCCATCCTCAGTTTCAGACCTCAGGTTTTCATGTTCCAGCTGAAAACACTGAATTTCAACCACAAGCCATTCCTACCCATTGTTCCTGAATCTCATCAATCCACGATCCTTTGTGTGTTCCATCCCACCACACATATCTGTGTTCCCACACAAACAGATTTTCAGCAACCTCAGCTTCACTTAGAGCACCACCCTCCTCTCCACAGTCTGGTGGTGCCTGCAGGGGTAAAGAGAAGGAGAGGGAAGGGTGGGGATGTCAGAAGGAGAGCCTGCCAAACACACTAGCCTGAAGCAAGGTCCCAGCTCTCCACCTCCTCTGGGCATCTGTTTCCAATGAAGCTGAGGAAATTCCTCACCCTAGCCCTATGTTCTCTCATGGATCTCCTGATCTTGCCTCCCATCTACAGGCTCTGAGTCAAGCCAAAAATCCCCATATGTTTTCAGAGGCCAGAAAGTAGAAAAAGGCCTGGCGCCCTAACTCTCCTGGTGGTGGCTAGCTGCCAATTCTCATTCTCTCAGGCTGTTTAAAAGCTCTTGATAGGAAAGTCCACTGCTGGACATTTGGAGCTTGTCACCAAGCCTCTGAGTATGGCTATGTAGGGAGGAGAGTTCCGAACTAAACCAGACTTTAGTGACATGGTTTCTCTAACATCTGACCACTCATGTCCAAAACTTGTGTCACTGCTGACAACAGAGATGTTAAATATATCAAGAAAGTAATAAGCGAAAGGTGACATTTCTCAAGTTTGGACAATATTATCCCCTGGGAGGCATTTGACCATGTCTATAAATACTTTTGGTTATCTCAAATAGAGAGAAAGTTACTATTGCCATGTAGTAGGTAGAATCAAGAATGCTGAAGAAAAATGATCCTGCAGTTGTAGTAAACCCCTCCACAACAAACAAGAGTCTGGCTCACAAGTCAGCAAGTTGAAAAAAATTGAGAAACACCACCACCACACCACTGCCCCCATCTCACCCTACAATCTGACATCCATAGAAGGCTGAACTTTGTCCTTATCATGCCCAGGCCCCTGTTTTGTTGACTAGGAAATCTTGGTGAAGAGAGAAATAAGTGTTTCAGCAAGCACAGTGAGCTGATAGAAGAGCTAACAGAGTGATCATTCACCAAAAAAACTCAGAGGCAACCAGAGGAAAACAAAAGCTGACCCTAAAGGGAGGCCTCCTCAGGCTTGTGGAAAGAAGGTGGAATGAAGGAATGGAAACGGAGAATGATGAGCTTCAGGGTAGAGTCACCACACCCATAGTAAAGCAAGTTTTCGAGCAACACCTTCAACATGAGTGCTAACTTTAAAGGGAAAATAGAAAAGCATGGAGGGGAAGAGCTAAAGAGGTTTGCTCCCAACTAGGCACATATTGACTCAGTTTAGAAACAGAATTCAAAGAGAATTTCATTTAGATGTTGTTGGAATGATTTCTAGAATTACTATCCAAATTACTCTAGAGAGTGGATCCGGATTCAGCTTTCAAATGCATTGAGATACATCCCTTGCTGGGCCCAAAGAGAAAGTTTTAACCATTTGTTATCTCTAGGTTAGAGCCTGCATAATGAACCACGCAGTAGAGAACTAGCCTAGTATATTTCTGATACTAATTCAGAAAAGTTGACTAAAGTCTAAAAGTTGGATTAGGTGGCTTTGGGTCTTGCTCCATTCATTCATCCAACGTAGTGACCCACTGTGGTAGCAGCAGTAGGTTCTGAGGTTCATGAAGAACATGGAAGTATTTTTCAGGAACCTCTTCTCTAGGAATTGATTTTGGACATTTCTGACCTGTTATCTCATGTATTTCAAGGAGTCCCATTTGTCACAGTCAAACTTTGACTTACAGACAAACATGCACTTGTAATGTCCACTTCTAAGTAGCCAAATGCTATCATGGTTAGGTTTTATTTTAAAGTGCCATTGTTGAAATATGAAGCTTCTAAATCTTTCCTATAGCTCTACTTGTCAGCAAACCATCCCCCTCATCATGAACATTCCCAAAGCACATGCAAAAGTCAGACCCAAATATTTATTTTTATATAAAAGATAATCTGCCTCCTTTTTAGAATATTATACACAGAAGAAGGTAAAGTTCACCTGAAGAAAAAACTTCTCTAAAAGTGTTCTTCCCCAAATAGAAGTCAATATGCTTCTCCACTATTTGTGTATATATGTATGTATGTATGTATGTATGTATGTATGTATATATATCACTGTATAGCACTTTAAATTTTCTCTATTTTCTACACAATTCCATTATCTACTGTGTTAACAAATTATGGATTATAATCTTAATCTTCTATAATTAAATCATTTATGTCATTGCTACATGGCATCATAGTCATTTACTATAATTCATATCTTATAATTAGATGACATTTTCTCTTTATGGTACCACAAATAATTGTATGAAACATTCTTACTTTATGCCTTTGAGCCTTTCCATAGCTTCACAGAATAAATTCCTTCTAGAGAAATAAGAATTTATGATTTTTTTAGACAACCCTTCATATGAAAGTACCTTTGCAAGTATTAGGAACTCCTGTTTCAGACTTTCAGATATATAAATACCCATGTTAAAATAAGTGAAATAATTCCTTTTACTATAATTTTGAGAAATTAAGATCTAATCAGTACCTTTCTTACTCTCACTTGGTTCTATACCTACAATTCCAAAAGTAACCACTAGTTAGCTACTCTTTGGCCAAATAGGATGAAGCCAAGACTAGATTCACAGATGTTTATGGAACTTAAGTCTAGCAACATTAAAATAGTGATTAGGTCATTACAATACACATTTGCTCCCATCTGTTTCTACTAGATTGGAATTCTTCACAGGAAGAGTTCATTGAAATCCCATTTCAGAAAAACCTAAAGATAAGTAAAATGTCTGCCACAGACTATGGACTTATTTTATGGGTGAGGAATTTGCCATCAGTGTATAAACAAATGCCTCAATTAAAGACGCATAGCAAAGGTAGTTCTAAGATCCCAGTGACAATTTGCTGAACAAAATAAGAGTTACCACCTCCAGTATGTATCCTAATGTCAGCTTAATATTAGACCCATTATCTCAGTGAAAAGAAATACAGTTGAATAAAAATGTATTTTTAGGGGAAATAATTTAAAATAAAATGAAAATTTATACAGGAGAGTGGCTAGTGGTAATTTAAGGTAACCAGCCACAGAGATGACATTTCCACACTGGTTTCCAATGCACATTTCTGGGAAAAGATTAGGCTGCACATGAAAATAAAAGTGTGTGCCATCCCATATCCTAGAAAATAGACAGTGACAGGCAAGTTGGTTCATTTCAAAAACAGAGGATATTATTTAGAACTGCTTGATGGTGAACAAACGATCCTTCCCCACATGTCTGGCTATGGCTTCTGTCTACACCAAGTGCCAAGGACATTTAATGTGTGATATTTGATTTGCTGGGTGCAAAGCTCAGATGGGGCCTCCAAGATCCATCTGTACTGTCATAGCTTTTCAAAGAGAAGCAAGGTTACTAACATCTAAGCAGGCTTTATTAGAATGATATGGCCTGGAGGCTGTAAGGGATCAAGCCAATGGAGAACATGAGAAATTGGTAGATTTTGGCTGGGACTTGAAGTACATTAAAATCATATTCCTCGATCTATGAACATCTGTGTTCATCTCTTTCACCCTTCTCCATTCTGACATGGACCATGGTGTGGATCACTCTTTCATAGGAACATGAAAGATATTCACATATTAAGGCATGCTTGTATAATTGCACTGGGAATTTTTTGTCAACTTGCCAGTCACCAAGAAAGGAGATCCTCAGTTGAAGAATTGCTTCTATCAGATAAGTAAGTGTGTCTATGAGGGCACTTTCTTGATTAATGACCGATGAGAAAGGGCCTACAAACTGGCTGTGGCACCACACCTAGGCAGGTGGTTCTGTCTTCTGTAAAAGAACAGGCTGAGCAAGTCATTCAATGTAAGCCAGTAAACAATTTTCCTCCATGATCTCTGCATCAGTTCCTGCCTTTAGGTTCCTCCCTACATGAGCTTCTCATCAGATGTGTGTAAGCAAAATCTAATCCTTTCTCCCTCAGTTGCTATGCTCAATGTTTTATCCCACAAAAAGCACTATGACATTCAATAAGCATCGTTTCTAAAGGCTGAGTGATATGCTATAAAAGAGCTTTAAAAAACTGATATATAAAATGTAGTGAGCAGTATTCTGAGTTTGGTGCATTGTAACACAAAGAATACTTCATAGGCCAAGAATACAAGAACCTGAAACTTTAGGTAATGTTTTGCTGAGCAATATCTTCAAATTTCTTTTTGTATTTTTCAACTCTATGTCAATGTCCTTACTTGCCCTTTTAAATCTTCTACTAGTCTGGCTGTAACTAGTGGTTACAACTAGTTTTGCCCTTTTAAATCTAATCTTGCCCTTTTAAATCTTCTACTAGTCTGCAAGTGACTGAGTATGCTGACACATGTTTGTAATCTCAACACTAGGAAGATGGAAGCAGGAGAATCAAGGCTTTAAGATTAGTCTAGACTATATAGGACTATGTGATGTCCTACCTCAAAGACCATGGAAAAGGAAAGAAGGAAGGATAAATGAATGAAGAAAGGACTATAACTTTCTCAGTGAGCAACTGAGGGAAGACTCAGAAGTGACTGAGTCAATGTGACATACTTGAACAAGATGAACAGAATGCAAACATTTGAATAATCAGTATTGAAACAGCTCAGAATCCAACTAGATAAGAAGATGGAGATTCAGAAAGTATCAGAATGCTGTCACGTTCCTCTGATTTCATGGACAGAGTGATGTGTCAGCATTATTGAAGTCCATAATCTAGAACCATCCGGTTGGAGACAAAAAAATCAATCAGATTTTGTAATGGGAGTGTGTGGGGAAGAAAGAGTAATGGAAGGAGAGAAATTGGCAGTGGGGGAAGAGAGAGGGAGGAAGGGAAGGGGAGAGGGAGAGAGAAAGAGAGAGAGGAGAGTGAGAGAACAAAGAGTGAGTGACAGAGAGAGAGAGAGAGAGAGAGAGAGAGAGAGAGAGAGAGAGAGAGAGAGAGAGAGAGAGAGAGAAAGAGACCTCACTTCTCCCTAATACTGGAGAGCGACGATCAGAGGATTATCATTTTCTGCTTTATAGTCTTCTGTGGTACTCACTGTAGTGTGGGAAAAGATGCTCACCTCCAGCACAACAAAGCTCATCTCCATCTCCATTGGTTTAAACCAAATCCAAGATACTAATAAGATTCCCCTTCTGAAAAAGCCTGTCTGTTGGACTTATGATAGAGGTAGTGGTATCTAGCTGTACAGACTGATCAGGACCAAAAGGAAGGGAACACAAAGGTAGGGCTCAGGTAAGCTAGAAATGACCTTCAAGCCACAGGTGCCCTGGTTCCAAAGATCACCAGTGATTGAAGTGAGTAAGTTGCATTGCAGGAGGAAAGAATTATTTCTTAACACCTCTCATGTGAATGTATTCAGAAAAGTCCAGGCAAATGACAAAGACCACATAAAGGCTGAGTTGAAAATGCAGCAGAAGGAAAGGGCCAGCTCCTTGATACCAAACAAAGCACCTGAGTACTTCCTCCAAGGGCACACAACTTAACCAGGAAGAGGTGACTTGAACCCACCTGAAGAAAGGAAAACTTCTCGATCCCCACTGTGAAGAGAATCCCAGAGAGAAGGAACTGGACAAAAGGCACCACCCTAGGGGCTGCTGCTGGCCACTCTAGGCTCTAACCCAGATATAATGCCTACACTATATCTCCAACACTAACACCTGTACCTTATCCTTTCCAGAGGCAGAAAAGTCAATAAACTCATTTTCTCACAGAAAGAATCTGTCCTCTGAAAGGCCCTGGGGAATTTGGCAGCGAAGTTTAATTTTCTGTTGAAGGATCCTGAGTAGGCAAAGAATCTACAAGGGAAAGGAGCACAGGAAAAATTGAAGGCACTGACATCTGTTTATGGAGAATTTATGCCACACTAGGAATTTTGGGGGTGTGAATTCAGCCAATGCATGTGGCAGGTTTCCAAAATAGACAAAGTAAGGGCATGAGTAGGAAGTTGAAGGGATCAGAGCTGTCCATTCATCTCTAATGCTTGATTAATTCACTAAATAGTCATCAGAGGTTGGAGAGACAGCTCAGTCAGTGAAGTCCTTACCGTGCAAGAGTAAGGACTAAGTTTGATCCCCAGAATCCTTGTAAAACTACCAGATACACAGATCTCTGGGGTTAGACAACCATTCTAGCTTCTCCGCAAGCTCCAGGCCAATGGAGATTCTGTCTCAACAAAATAAGGTAGGCTCTTGGGGTGTAGTTCAACCAACAAGAAAGATTGCTGCATGCTGAAGTGTCCAAGTTTGAATTCTAGTACACAAGCAAAATACTAAACATGACTGTGAACACTTGTAACTCCAGTACTGGGGGACAGGGAGTCAGGCCAATCCTGGGAGCCAGCCAGGCTAATTGAAATAGTGAGTCTTTGGTTCAATTCAATGACAAAAACTGTTGGGACAGGAAGTGGCAGAGAAAGATACCTAATATCTTCCTTTTGACTATGCATAAATATAGTGGACACTCAATGAAACATGCATGCACATACAGGCATGCATGTATGCAACCACATGAGCACACACACACACACACACACAGAGACAGAGACAGAGACAGAGACAGAGAGAGACAGAGAGAGAGAATAAAAAAGGGAAAAGGGAGCTGGAGCAATGGCAGCAGTGGCTTTTTGGCTAAAAACACTGGCTGCTCTTCCAAAACGCATAGGTCGAATTCCCAGCACCCACATGGCAGTCCACAACTGTTGAGGACTCCAGTTCCAGGGGATCCAATGCTCTCTCTGAACTCCTCAGGAACTGGACACAGGCTCCCACCTGGTGCAGACATACATGCAGCCAAAACACCCATACACATAAAACAGGTAAAAAATGAAACCCTTTCAAATAAAAAGAAGGTAGATAGTCCCTGAGGAACAACATCCAAGTTTGCCCTCTGGTCTCTCAGTGATCACATTTGCATCCTACTGACACATATGTACCCACAGGAACACACACCTGCCACATATGTATCCACAGGAACATACACCTGCATTTAGGTATACACAAAATAATAATTACAGTGGTTTTCATTTTTTAGTGACCGTCAGCAAGACACTCCAGGTGCTAGGCATGGAGTTAGGACTAGAAGCCCAGCACAAAAATCGCATCATCTTTTTCTCTGTGATGTCTGGATCTGTCAAAAGTGGAAGCATAGGAAAGGCCTTAAAGCCTCTTCCAGAGCATTAACCACCATTGTCAGCTCTGCCTGGCCACACATAAGAACAAGGTGCTCGCTCTGCAGCAGACCCAGGGCTTGCCAAGTATCTGCAACAGACAGAAAGTACTTCTCCATTTTCATGATGTGTCGAAGATTTGGGTTCATTTCACAACTGATGCAGAAACTTAATATGGTAGTTATTGTGCTTTGGGTTTTTTTGTTTGTTTGTTTGTTTGTTTCCTCCTAAAAATAAAATAACAGATAACAAAATAGCAAAATCTATGGTATTAATCAATCAATGGTGTAGATCAATACAGTCTTAAATTTGAGGAAGTATTATTGGAATTGTTTATAATCAAGATATTAATACCTCCTGTTTTGGAGGCACTATGCAGACTATTTGGGGGAGGAAATGTGGGATAAAATTTGCATCCCCACTCTCACAGGGTACTTTAGTGTTTGAGTGCTTTGTAACTCTTGTCTTTGCCACACACTTACCATGCTGTGTCAGTCAATCGGTGTCCCTGTGAAAAACAAGCAGAATCTTGTTATTTAATATAAATGAAAGATTCCCTTCACTGTATTGAAGGTGAGGACCACAAGGCTTAATCCTAACTGTAGTCTTTCTCTCCAATGGCTCCATCAGGGTAGGGACAAAGATGTGTGTATTTGAGAGTTAGGACCATTGAAGATATGTTTCTCCTGCATTAAATCACGATGCTTCCAAAAACATTTCAACTGCTTTCCTGTTGAACCCAAACTCAACTCTATACAATATACATAATTCACCAAACCTCCATGGCCTAGGGATTGGAAACTACATATAGGTTGTTTTAATGGGGTTCCCAATGTGCTTTAGCTCTCCTCTAAATTGGTTCCACCATAAGCACATCAGAAAGAAATTTCCATGATGGATCTAGTGTATGTTTTTAAAAGATCATGTGAGTGTGTGGAGATGAGGCCACTTTAGGAAAACAGGAGTACATCAGAAAGTTATGGCACCTGGGCTACTCAGAAGGAAGGCTCAAGGGCCGACCTTCCTCTCTCCTCTTTAATGAGGCAGGAGAGAATGGGATTCCTTTTTTCTTAATCACTCCATCTTCTAGGTTCTCTGGGGGATGTTTGTTTTGATGAGATTTCAGGCCTGATTTCCAAGAATAAGGAGGTGCCAACTGTTTGTGAAGCTCCTAAAGCAGCACGCTCTCTGGCCCTCAGGAGATTTATCTTTTATTTATACAGAACATTTTTAAAAGCCTGTTACTGAGACAAAGAAGAGACTGAGTGATTTCACGTAAAAGGCAGCACCACATTTGGAGAGCCCACACTTAAAGGAAAACAGTATGTGAAGTTACAGAACAGTAAATGGAGAAATTGGTTTTAGTCATTCATTTCAATTCAAACATAAGTCAGCACAGTTAGGCTCGAGCAGATTCATCTTCTCACAGACACTGTTAGCAGGGAACGCACAGTTTAGAGAAGGAAGCTAACTTGCAACAAATACAAACTAGAGTAGTGAGTGGCGTTTGGTGCAGCAAAGGAAGCATGGTATCTGAGAAAAAAAAAAACAAAAAACTAGGAACCTGTTGCTACATGAGGGCTTTCAAGAAGAGGTGGCCGGAGTTTGATATATTAAAAGCATATCATCTCAAGTTGATGGTATCTATGCTACATTGCAAACTAGCCAGAGATTTTATGGCATGAGATAAAAATAGGCATTTTTTCCTTTATCTTGTTCTTCCACAGTTGTATTCATAATTGTGACTAGGCTGTATCTCTCTAAGGACTGACTGAGGTTGTGGGGGGGGATGTTTCCAAAGCAGCTTGTTTATTTGGTGGGTAAGTTACTCCAGCAAAGCCAGAGAGACCTGCTTTCTTCACTCTATAGACCACTCAACATAGGGCAGTTCATAGCATGACACCTAGACACCCCCAGCTAATGGCCCAGGAAAAAAACACAGTGTATTTTGGGACTTGGTCTTCTCCAAGTCCTACCATATCCTCAGTATCATCCCTCTGAAATGTGTGAAGACCAGGGCTACAAGACCAAGAGGTTAAGGGTCATTGGGGTCTATCTTGGACTCTGGCTACCATAAATCATGACAGTAAACATGACAGGAGTAAGTCCTCATTGTTAAATCTGTTCTTTGGTTGGGAGTTGGGGTGATGGAGCAGGTCAGTTCAGTGGTTAGGAGCATCACATTTGAGACATGCATAAACCTTTTTACAAATCCTATCTCCATCATTTACTGGATTTTGCATTTCTCTGGGAAGTAGGTTATGATATAAATTACAAAATTCACAATGGATGCAGGAAAGGAAAACACACCTTCCTCCAGCTGTCCCTGATCACCTTCCCATAGACAAATATGTGAGGTCGCTAGAGCCGTTGTGTTTGAGAATCTCCTTGTTAGAAGGGCTTTCCTTGTACCCTAATATATTAGCTGATACAGAAAGCTAAATCTCTGTACCTAATTTTGCACATTGGTAAAGCTAGAAAGAGCCACTTCCCAGGAGTCCAGTGCAGAATGAAATAATGCATGAAAATGTTTTTTCAGTGTCTAGCCCCAGAGTTCACACACTTGTCATTGTCACTGGTGTCCTGCTTTGAATTTACGAGTAGTGTTGCCACACTGGATGAAATAGAAACAATTGTAGATTTTAAAAATATTTGTACTCATCCACCAATGGTGTCACTGGGGCAAGGATTTTAAACTTCTTTTGGAGACCCCTTTCATGGGAACCCTGGGGATTTTAACAAATGCAGTAATGGTTTCCAGAAAAATTAAACACTGAACTGCTTGAGGGCCAGGTTCTGTCATGAACATCTTGGACTTGCTAGGTCTCAAAAGAGAAAAAGGAAGAAAGGATAAAAGGAAAAATTAAAAAGGAAGGAGAGGGGTGAAAGAAGGAAACAAGGTCAGTATTTCTTGCTTCCTGAGCACTGCACAAACCAACCACAGCAATCCAATGTTTATCCACATTGCTTATTTGGCTCTGCATAACTTGTTGCTGTGGAAGGTATTTTATTGCTTCAAACAAGTTTGCAACTTCTGAGATGAACAAATGATCTACAAGTCACCGTCTGGCTCCATGAATCTTCCTTAACCCAGTTGCAGACACTTCATGCCCAGCAATAACTCCTGTTGCAGAGTCCCCTGTCTCCTTCTTTATCTTTTTAGGCGCCTGCATTTGTCCCAAATGGTTTAACAAAGACAGCTGGTATTTAAAGGAAGGAGTCAAGGAGGACTTTCTCAGCCCAGTGAGTTTGCATCTCTGCTCTGACCCTAGCCACCTAGTGTAGGAAGCAGGCAGTGAAGTAGCTGGCAGTTCCTGAGTGGCCAGCAATGGAAAAAGAATCCTTCTGAATGCAATGGGAATGTTTACAGAGAGGATTAAAATGAAGAAATGAGTGAGAACCTGAAATTCCATCACCATCCAGTGCCCTGGCCCTGAGAAGGATGAAGTAATCAAAACTGCTAGTTTATTTTCCCCTCTCTTAAAATGATTTTTTAAAATTTAATCTTCCTACTTAAATTTCTCTGGCCAAATCATCAAACTTTTCCTCGGAATTATCTACACAATGAATTTATATGCATCAGTAAGTAAAAATAAGCTGACAAGATGAGCCACATTCAAATGGAAAATAAATAGATGGATAAATAAATAAATAAATAAATAACCTAACCACACCATAGAAATGTGCTGGGTGAATGGGTGTCCCAAATTGACTTCCCTCATAATGGTTAGTGTCTCATACCCATGGCCTCAGACAACTTCCAATTTCCCCTGGAGAACTTCTTTGGTGTACTACCTTCTGATGCCATCCCCTTGTCTCTGGATTATCTCTCTCAAGGAATCTGGCTGAAGAATGAACACCTAGAATAGATAGAATTTAATACAAAGGGATTCCCCAAGGGCTTGGAAGAAAAAAGGTTGCTTACTTTAATTCAGTGATAAACTGAGGAACTCTTAACCTGAGGTACTCTTAACCTATCATCTAATTTGTGCAGTCACAGACATCTGGATGTCCTGTTAATGGATGGAAGGTCATCTTGCATGTCAGCTATGCAGTACCCACTCCCAACCCTGGGGAGAGCTAGTTCCTTGGTTCTGTTCCTTTTTAACCATGTAAGGAAAGTCATCTTTAAAAAAGAAAGAGAGAGAGAGAGAGAGAGAGAGAGAGAGAGAGAGAGAGAGAGAGAGAGAGAGAGAGAGAGAGAGAGAAGAAAGACAGGAAAGGAAAGAAGGAAGAAAGGAAGGACAGATGAATGGAAGGAAGGAAGGAAGAAAGATCCAGGGCTTAATTTTCCTTTTGTGCCTCTGCCCAGCTTCACTCCCGTTGGTTCTCATTTGTGGCAATGTGTACTTTGGAAGCATAGCCCTCTGCCTTCCCGTCAACTCCCACCACCTGGGATGTGTTATTTTGATGGGGGCAGGGATGCGATGCTCCCACTCCACACTGTGCAAACAGATTGTAAAAGAAGTGAACTTTCAGGGGGGTGTCTTGCTTGAACCTTTCCTGCTGAACTGTGCTAAGGAGTCAAAGCCTTGGTCCTGATCTACATATTCATCCAAGAATTCAAACCCCAGACTCACTCGGGTGGGGTGATGGTTCTCTGAAGCCTTTTTCTCTGTTTGCATCACTTTACTTCAGGGGGTGAGTCTAATCAAGATGGGCTGTGTGAGTTCAAAACAGCTGGAAAGCATTACAGGTCAAAAGTTGAAATCAAGTTAAGAACAATTGGAATGTGCAAGCCTGTTGTTTCTAATCTCTGCTTCTTCCTCTAATCTGTTCAGTTCTCCTCATGGAATGCAAGGTCTTGGTCATGACTGGTGTTGACTCACAGGACAATAAAGATCTAGCCATGAATCTAAAGTTGAGGAAGTCAACAAAAGGACATCTTTTATTTTCTAGTAAACAAAGAAGGGAGACGCTCCAAGTGAAACTAGAGAGAAGGGGCATGTAGAGACAGAGTTGTTCGTGCTGGGAAGATTACTGCAAATTGTTCAAACTCCTTCCCTACCTACAAGTATGAGAAATAGAACCAGAGATGTTAGTGTCGATCTCAAAATCACATAGCATCTAATAGCTAATGCACTTGAGAGCTTAGCATAGTTAGGATGCACCATTGTTTAATCACAAGAGATGAAATTCTCCTAGTCTATTGGTCCTTGATTGATACAGCTTCTACCACTCTTCAGTCACTGGTCCACATCTCGTCTTTGCCACCACCTTTTTGGTGCAGTTTCCTTTCTGACTTCTGAGTCTATGAATGTTCTGTCCTGCCTAGGTGTCTCCCTCCTGCTGTAATATGAAATAAACATCTTCTCCTCATGGTGATTTTAGTGATGAACATACCCAGAGTGGCCTCCTAATTGGGTCTTCTCAGCTCCCTTTCATCCCTCCAACACCCTCTATCCTCTACAGACTAGTGATCCCCCCAAGTGATGTTTACTCTTCTGCTATCATTCCCTACTATGAGAGTGCTGGAAACCTAAAGTACAGTCCATCTTGTTAAATCTTGTTCTTCTACCTTAAAAAATATAGCAGGTGTCCAAAACCTTTTGACAAACTAACTGATCAACCAGCTGGAGATTGAATTTAAAACTTAGCTCCTACTATCTCCGTTGTAATTAAATACTAGGCTGTGCAGTGGATTCAAACTGGGTATTCATTATTTGAGCTGGGCTAACTTGGTACCAGAAGCTGCTGTTCCTGTTAGCATCCCTAGTTGCTCTCAGGCACCCTCACTACTTCTGAGATGAGCACTATTGCCAAGCTCATGTGAAGATGCTCCAGAACAGCTGGAGCCTTTCCCAAGCATGCACCAAACAAATGAACACAATCATTCTAGAATTCCTTTACCCACACAGGCTCAGCTAGCCTTCAATTATTATGGACTGACCACAACCATGGAACAAAACAGGGGTTACTTTAAGCTGCTAAATGTGAATGTTGTCATCACACCACAGTACATAACTGCAATGGGAGAGTGAAAGTTTTCAAATGCATATCTGGCCTTTGTCCTTATTTCCCAATACATAGCTCCTAAAATCTTGGAAACCTCTAGAGTGATATGTCTTCTGTGTGTGTGTGTGTGTGTGTGTGTGTGTGTGTGTGTGTGTGTGTGTGTGTAAGAGTCAACTGGTAGCTGGGAATGTCTGGTGATTAGAAAGATCAAAACACAGAAAAGCACTGAAATAATTTGACCAGTCTGCTGTGAATTCATAGATATCAATGCTTGCCTGCAACAACCAGAATTCTTCAAAAACAACTTTGGCCTAAAATCATAGCCATTTCGCTACCTGTCTCTTCTGTATCACACTTAAAAAAAAATATTTACTTGTTTGTTTAAATTCTTGCTGCAGTTTCCCTTCCCACCTCTCTTTCCAGTCCCTCCCACCAACCAACTCTGTTCTCCCCAAATCCACTCTTCTGTTTGTGTTTAGGAAAGGGCAGGTTTCCCAGGAGTATCAACAAAACATTCATATCAAGTTGCAGTAAGACTTAGCCTCCCCCCCCCCGCCCCCATGTAGTAAGGCTGGGCCAGGTGATACAGTATGAAGAATAAGGTCCAAAAAGTCTATAAAAGAGTTGGACATAGTCCCTGTTCCCACTGTTAGGAATTCCACAAAAGGATATCCTTGACTCCTGTGGCTCCAACAATCCTTTCCCCTCTTTTGCTGGATTCCTGAAACTCCACCTAATATTTGTCTGTGAGTCTGCATCTGTTTCCATTAGTTGATGAATGATGCCTCTCTGATGACAACTGGGCTAGACACCAATCTGGTCACAGGAGATGGCCAGTTCAGACTGTGTATTGCTATAACTGGGAGTCTAAGCTGGGGTATTCCTTATAGATTCCTGGGAGATTTCCTTGTGCCAGGTTTTAAGCCTCGACTGAAGCTCTTTTGTACTTTCAGGGATCGATTTTCAGTAACAGTGGTGATATCATATGATTAAGAGGCCTTTGACCATTGTTGTTTATGTGTCCTAGACTGTACCCTGTCAATGAAGCATGGTTCTTCTTTCCTCAGCGAGTGATAAAGAAAGAATAGTCTGAATATTGAAACTGCACCCACTCACTGCCCAACAGATTCATTCATCCACCCAATCAGGAGAGGGAAAATACCAGCCTGGAAAAACCCTCTTGTCCTTGCTTATGTTGGACCCGTTAACTCCCACCCTCCTTTCTCTTGAATCCTCTTCTCAGTCTTGCATGCACACCCACAGTGACGCACACTCCCAAAAATGACATGAAGGAAATGGAAGAATATTCCCACTGGGACTGTTCCTGGGTGGCAAGATCATAGGCATGTCTGCTTCTGCCTTGTGAATCTCTTTTGTATTTTCCAAATCTTCTACAGCAAATTCTTAATTTTCCAAAAATGTGGCAAAAATAACCATCAATACATACAAAGTGAAATTTTCTTTTATGTGAAAACTAACACATTATATCCCCTTTGTCATTCTCATTAGGTGCTACCTAAAAGTCTCCTGTGTTCCAAATGAACACATGAGCAATGCTCATTGTGCAAGTGTGAGCAGACAGGCTCAGTTTATGTGCTGACTGTATCAGTAAAAACGGTTTTAAATTCTGCTTTTACTTCCCTTCCATTCCATTTTCTATATTTTTATTTGCTTGTGTAAGAATCTTTGTACTAAATTCCTGTTTTCAAAGTAAAGAAATTCTTTCCTGACATGAACAAGCAAGCATTCTGTCACTTATTGTTTTAAAGTCCAAATGCTAGCGGGTTTAAATGGAGTTTCCCTTCTGAATCTCTGTTGATAAACTAATGGCAGCCTCTTAAACATTCATTTAGCAACTGGAAATTTCCAAGGCAGCCTGTTACATTCTGGTTAGAATTCAGTTTAAGGGAGAATGCACACGGATTGTTCATGCACAAGCGAGATGGAGTCTCTGGAACATGAATTAGCAAGTGCAGATTTGTAACCACAAACATTTCTTCTGTTCGGGGCAACAAGGGAGTGTGTCAGTGTCACAGCCCCTTGCTGCTCTGCAAGGGCAGAGTGAGCAAGCACCCATTTTCTCATAAGTTCCTCTCTGCCTCTGTCTTCCTTTCTGTGGCTGGCTTGCCAGACTCTAGCCTGACAACTCAGATTCTTTCACAACTTTTCTAAATAGGTTACTAGTTCATGCGCCTGATTTTTTTTCTGCACTCTTGTCGATTTGCCAGCTCACTGTAACCCAAATCAGTCCAGCTTGTGTGAGATGAATTCAATGAGCATGGAGACTGCCCCTAAGTCCTCCTTGGCTCCCCTGCAGTATATGGGCTCCCCACAAAAGCACCCTGTTTTGGATTCCTTCTGCATTAGCAGTTGAAGTGGGCCTCTCTAACAGGCCGGAGCCCCTTATCGCTGGAGATTTTCAGTTCCCTAAGCCATCTCATCAGGCTTCTTTCTTGGTCATTTCTCATCGTTTAGATCTATAAATATTAATTGCAAACCTCATATTTTAAAACCCTTTTGAGCATATTAAGTATTTAGCCACATAAATCAATCCTAAACTAATCTTAGTGGCTTCATCATATTTTCACAAGTTCCAGAATTTTCCATTTTAGCTACCACTGTTCACTGCATTTGCCGGAGGTTCTTTAATGACTTTTCAATCAGCTAGTTCTTCCGTTAGATAAAGAAGCAGAACTGGAAAGGGACAGAAAAGAGGAAGAAGAGGAGAGAGGAGGTGACTAAGGAAATGGAAACACAGGGAAGGAGGCTGAGCTCTGCTGAAGAGTGGGGATCAGAGACCTGCTCCATTCTCTTGTTCTCCCCAGGGTTCCTGAGCAAGTCACTTGACCTCTCTGGGGTTGGCCTGGTTGAGCACCCCCTTCTACTCTTCTATAGTGAGATCTCAAGTTATCTCACTCCTTCACCAGAACATGTTTTTAAAGGCATCTCCAGGAAGCACAGACTACATAAAGGAAGCTTTGCCCTTTTGTGTAACTGCTAATTAACACAGGTGGAGAGACTCCAGGATTAACAGCCAAGGTGTGAGTCCTAATTCTAGATTCAAGATTAACTGGACAAGACTGGCTCCTGGCATTGCAACTGGCTGTTGCTGTGTCAAGCAGCACTGGGTCTTGGATCACACCTCCTAGGTACCTGGAGGCTTTGCAATTGTCACAGAATTGTAAAATTCTTGCATCATTGGTTACTTTGGATGAGGGCATTGGGTAACAGAGTGGCCTGAAGAGAAGAATCATTTAGACCAGGGTAGAAATATTAACTTCTCCATGTTTGTAGCAATAAGCCAAGCACCTTATCCCCTGAAAAGCATCTCCCTTGACTATAATGGAATGATACTTGTATATGTTTCTTAGTTTTTTATTCAGAATAAAAGAGATCATGCTGCAATGCCAACTGCTCAGAGCCTGACTCATAGTTAGTGTTCAATAAATGTGAGCCTTTATTATTACCATATTTCCTGCATTCAGAGACACCATCGATCGGAAGTCAAAGCATCAATTTAATAACTTCTCAGGGGGAAAAACAATATATTAAACACACATTCCCATTTTAACACATCACAATTTCAACAATACTAAAAGGCGAAAAGAAATGTGTCTTAAAAATCAATAATATATGGCCTTATTGTCACATTCTGGAAGCTTTTAAGTCATTTACTGGTTTACTTGCCTTCCCCTGCTTAGCCTGCTGTCCCCAGGAGAAGTATAAGTACCAGGAAAATAAAGAAATCAGCATTTGTTCACCATTATGCCCTTGCTGACTAGCACAGGCACCAAGTGAGTTATTGGATACAATGTTTGAATGTTATATTAATACAAGGGGCTACGGATAAAATCACCATCAGTTCACATAATGACACTTTCTCTTAAGTCTTTATGTATTCTTGTTACTTAGTTCCAGTCTTTCTTAACTGGGGGAGAGAGGGGGAGTTATTTACATCTTTGAATACACATAAATTGAGGATTAGAATTTTCCTTGATCTATGCACAAGAGATATGTGGATTAATTGTATAAAAATGGATAGCATATACCATAATGCTTGACAAAGAAGTCATGACAAATTGCACTGAATATAAAACAAGCTACAACGAGTAGTTTACAATGCAGTATCAGTTGAAACACCCCTTACCACTGCAGATATGCATTAGACAACTATAAATACCTGCTCACAAAATCAACTTACATTTCTCCTTTCAGTTTATATATAACAAAAATATAAAAAATATCAACATAAAAGTCATCCCCAAGTTCAAAAGAATTTTAGGTGTCCATTCAGAAACTAAAAGTTTTGCTCAGCCATGCAATAAGCATCTGTTATGACCCACTGCATGTCAGGTAGATGCAGATGCCATAAGTAAGAAGCCTAGTGAGTAGCCTGGAGGATAGAGCTAGCACATGAGAGAAAAGTCCTTTATGTATAGACAATTGTTCCACGTCAGTTAGTAAGCAGCATTGATTCAGAGAAGAGAGGGCATCAATCATGTCAGACTGACCTGACTGACAGGTGAGTTCTCTGGGTTTGTGTTGCCTTGGCCATTATAGAAAATGAAGCAAACCCTAGGCCAGGGAACCTGCCAGAAGCCAAGCAATGTTTCTGAGATGTCTTTAAAACATTAAAGCTTCTTGTGGAAAGACAAGTAAAATTTACACATTCAACTGTCTAGAGGATGAGTATAATTACATGAATAAAAGTTGTTTTTAATTTTAACTTACTATCAGGTTGCACTTGTCAAATAATTCCCACAAATAATAAATGATGTCCGTATACTCTAATTGGGAGGAGAGTTCTTGACAAGCGACACTTCTGACATATACTCTTTGTTGATGAGAATGGAGACAGTTTATCAGAAGGCCATAAGAAGCAGCCTCATTATCAGATCCAAACACAAGAAGGACAGAGCAAGGCAAAATGTGCTGAGTCCAATCTTCAGACTTAAAATGGGACTGAATGAATAGAAAACATGAGTCCCAAAATATTAGACCAGAACTGCCAGAGATGGGGGTGACCTAGGCTATTCAATAATGAGAAAAAAAAATAAATGATGGCAGAAAAGAAGAAAGGTCAAGCCAGCCCAAGAAAGCACTGAAGCTGAAACAGGACTTTCCCAGTATGACACAAGTACCGAAAGAAGAGGCCAGTAGCTTTTTCAGTGATGCTGGCTGTAAAAGGAACTCAGCACTGTATTTCTTGTGCCTGTTCTGTAGCTTAGATAGTCAGGGTCCCTGAAGGGCTCATGCATTAAGAGTCTTGATCCCTGGCAGGTTGGGAAATAGTGGGACTTTTGAGAGATTGGCTCTGATGGGAGGAAGTCAGAGCATTGGAGATGTTCCCTTAAAGGGATCTTAGAACCTCAACCCATCTTCTCACTGTATTTCACTTATAGCTACAAAGTTATTGGTCTACCACATACTTCCATCATGATGTTCTTCATTACCATAAATCCAAAAACAATGAGTCAACAGACCATGGGTCAAACATCCAACACTGTGATCCAAGGCAACACTTTTCTCCTTTTCAGTTGTTACCTCGAGTACTTGTTACAGTTGATTACTTCAAGTCTGTATTTCAGTACTGGAAAACTGGCCCACGGTATGTAGGCACTAAAGACTAGGAATATTTGATCATGGAAGTGCTACAAACTAGTACATATTTGAAGAAGAAAATTCTAGTAGTATTGAGATTCTTCTGGGATATTGGGAAACTTGGGAATAATTATTGCAATTGTTCCAACAATGCGTGAAAGGCCAAATGTCAGGGAAGCAGATGGAAGGACCTTGGAGATCAATTAGATGAGAAGACAGAGGGTAAGAAAAAAATCTGTCTTCTGCATTGTGAGAAATAGGACTTTTATATTCTTCTACAGGGTGTTCTGGAACACTTAAAACAGGTCTTTGTATTAGCCACCTACAAATTACCCAGTGACCATAACACAGAAGAACACCACTTTTCTAGATAAAGAAGTGATCCCCAAAAAGAAACAAGAACTCTACATTCACCTGCATGGGAGTATTTTGTTTTACATTATGTTACTCCATGTAAGGAAGTGAGGGCACCTCTAGGAAGCATTCTAATATGCCGATTCCATATTCTAGCTATTCCACTGTGAATATCCACTTCATGAAAATTCGAACATTTGTGAGAAGTTTTGTACAAATATATTCAAGTTTAACTATAAAAAAAAATACCCTTATTCTGGAGAGGGATGGATTGCCCTACCTAATGTGGGCAGGCCTTACCCAATCAATTCCAGACTGAGTTGAACAAAAGAGCTGAGTAAGAGGGAGTACCTGCCTGACTCCAGGGGCTGGACCATCAGTCTTCTCCTTCCTCTGACTTGAACTTACTTCATTGCACACTCAGCTCTCTTACTCAGACCAGAGCTACACATCAGCTCTCTTGGGACTCCAACTTGCCAGTCGTAGACCTTTGGACTTCTGCAATCATTTAGTCCTCTGTATCTTCAGGCCCTCTGCATCTCAGGATGCAGCAAACGGCAAACAGAAAAATTTTGAAGACAAAAGTGTGTCAATATTGAATGCATGCAGACTTTCCTCCTTGTCATTATTTTCTGAATAACACAATTGCTTACATAGCCTTTACATTTTTGCTTTAGATATTACAAGTCACCTGGAGATGACTTAAAATATATATATGAGGATTTGTGTAATTTTCATGCAAATACCAATTATTTAATGAAATTGAGCATCCACAGATTTTGCTAGAAATGGGAGGTCCTGAAACCAATTTTACATGTCTACTTAGGAAAGACTACAATGTCTATTGTACAAGATAATAAGAATTTTAATGAAAGCAATGGCAACAATAATGCCTGCCACGTTAGGATGTTAATACTATGTGCTCTGTAGAAGATGGTAGGATCTGACAGCAACCTTGAGAGGTAAAATGTAAAGTCCCAATTTACAGAGGTAGTAAACATGCTCATCCAGAATAGAACAGGACCAGAAGGAAACTCCCTTTCCTAGTCAGCATTGCCAACTTGACAGATGGCAGAGTTATGTGAAGGAGTCTCCAATGTGAATTGTCTATACCACATTGCCCTGTAGGCATATCTGTGGGGAATTTCCTTGATTGTCAATTGATATAGGAAGGTCCAGACCACTGTGGAAAGTACCAGATTTGGGCAGAGAATCCTGAACTTCATGAGCAAGACACTAAACCAGGTTCCTCGGTTTCTGCTTCAGTTCGAAGCTGCTGCCCTGACCTCCCTCCATGATGAATTGTAACCTGGTAGTGCAGGACAAAACACTTTCCTCCCAAAGCTTCTTTGGCCATGATGTGGCAGAACAAGAGAACAAGCTAGGGAGCCATATTCCTTCAGTTTCTACTTCAAGTTCCTGCCTTGACTTCCTCCTGAGCTTTCCTCAATTGATAGGCTTGAACCTGTGAGGGAAAACAAACCCTTTTCTCCCTGTGCACTTTTGATCAAAGTGTTCCTCACAGCAACAGAAGCAAACTAGGACACTCTCCATTAGGTGGCCTCTGGATTTCACAGGAGTGTTTCAAGAAATACGAACATGATTATTCTACTTTAGGGACTAAATCTGAGAGGTCTCTTTGACCTCCCTTTCCTTGAATAGGCCGACAGTGTACCCAGAGTTTTCCAAACATGTGGGTTATTAAGAGGCACTGACCTCTGCTTGTTTCCCCACACTCTGCCCTCTGGAACATATACCTTCTTTACAAAAGTTTCAATCAAACAAATGAATTCAAGCCAGAAAAGCAAACACATTTGGTATAACAGTCATCTTTTTAAAATCGGTTTCTGTGTTTCCTGTATAAACCAGCAGCCCAGAGGTACTATTTCTGAAAATGTTTGTAATGGGAATTTTTACCTGAGTGCTACTTAGCATTGCCATTACTAGCTTTGTTATTAATAACAATTTATAGAGTGGTTGGAGCAGATGCTGCCATTCAGAGATGAAGAGCACAAGCCTGGTTTGGTACTTAAGTCAGCAAACGAAGTAAGAAGAGGAGACTCCAGAGGAAGAAATTAAAACAGATGACTTTATCTTGGACAGACATCTACCTTCAGGGACCAAGAAGCAGGTAATATGACAGAAAGATTCAGCCAAAATGGAACCCAAGGACAAACATTTCCTCCACTCTGTCACAGCAAGTGACTTGGTCTGCTGAAGGTCACTGAGCCTTGCCGGAGTCTGTTGCACCTTGACAGATTAGCTTTTTCCAACAGGTAGATGTCCCAGGCGAGTTCTTACAAATAAGATTGCACATGACAATAAGAATACTGGGAGCTCGGGAGTAATGACACTGCTTTACCCTCCGTTCCATTCTCCTGCTGAAGGGATTGAAACCCATGTGACAAGATTATTAAAGGCCACCCTACACCACATATACTACCTAAATGGGAAAACCACAGATCCCTACATTAGCTAGCAGCTCAAAAACAGCATCTACTAAAAAATACATTCAAGAGCGAGTAAAATGCCCAGATTCTGCCCTAGATGTATCTGGGACCTGGGGATTTATATTTTAGAAATAAAACTAAGGCCGTTGCAGAATGACAGATTCACTCTAAGTGTCACAGAGGATGAACAACTCTCAGTGACATCTGGCATGAATCCAAAATAGCACAGACTACGAGGAAGTCCTGAAGGCTTGGGGAGAAGAAAGGCAGCAATCAGATTCATGTCACTTTCTACCTTTTGATGGAAAACAGATTTCAGCTATGCGCCTTGCCAGCATACATATAAGCACATTAATGTTTCAGCGAAGAGTAGTTTCCACAAAACAATAATAAGATCTAGAATATACTTCAGCCAAATGAAAAAGAAATCCAAGGAAAATAGAAAAGAAGTCTAGGAAATCCAAGGAGAAATGGAAAGTAAACCCAGAAGTGCAATCAAGTAAAATCTCAGGGTGACAGGCTTGTGGCAGGGAAGCAATCGGTCAGAATGGGGACAGGAAGTCAAGAGGTGCCAGAAATAACCTCTTCAAGAGGAAAACAGCCTCTGTTGTCAAATTTGTATGAAGAGGACACTGCAACTTCTTAATTGGAAGGTGGAGACATAGGGTTTTCTCTCTATCAGTAAGGGAAAATAAAAGGACACCTGGTGAAACATAATGCCCGGAGAGGCCCAGGTTGGGTACAAACGTGTAAAAGGAGCTTTTGCTGGAAACACTTGTCTTTTTGTTTTAAAGATTATCTCATGTTCTTTTGGGTGACAAGTGTTCAGAGACAGCTTTGTATATCCTTCACTCTGAGTCCAACTAGACCCCAAGATTATGTGTAGGGAGAGAGCAAAGTAATGAGTGACTATGTGTTGTTGACATAGGTACAGCCATGTCAAGGTTTCTAATAGTCACCCATATGGGAGTGGCAAAGCCTTCTCTGAGTGAAGCTCATAGGGATAACAAATTTTCTCTTGTCCAAGTGTTTGCAGAAAATGTCCACCATAGCTTTCTCTCCCCAAGATAATTATGTCCAAGGACTGTTCCCTTATAGAGACTGCTCCTACTGAGATTACCAAACCTTTTCCTTGCTTTCTATAAACCATAAACCCTGCTTCCTTGTTCAGCTGTATGCAACAATCCTAATTTTCTGGCCAACAGCATGTAGTAAACACACTGGACTTCTGAGGTGCTATTGTTACAGGGACTGCACCACAGAATACCACATAATTTATAGCTATTTGAAAGTCTTTATTCTAGCTTGTAGGGCCTGCTCTAAGATGTTTGGGACCCATAGCACTGTCTATTTAGGGTATGGGGTTTTTAAAGGCAAGACCATATCTGTGAAACAAGCAGTTTAACAGACACTAAGATAAACAGTCAGCTGGGGACCGGGGTGTTGCAAGAGCAGGAGGTTTAACAGAAGCTAAGACAAGACAGCTAGGGTGTCCTGACCTCAGATTCCTAGAATACAGTTGTGTAATTTTCTAAGGGGCTTCCTATCAAGAAGATAAAATTCTAGTCAAGACTAAAATGGCCTCAGCAAGAATACAAGATGGAGGAACCTCTTCATTGTCTTGCCCTGTCACATCGTGTCTTCTCTATCAAAGAGCCCAGTCCATCAATCCTAGCTATTCTGTGTTTGTACCCATGTGACTGTCCTTCCTTCATTCCCTCCAAGCCCTAGTAAGGTCAATTACTGGATCCACGTAGAGTGTGACAATTCTGCTTTGATTTTGTGGTCACTGAGAGGCTACAAAGCTCACTGGCTCTTACGTGGACTCTGAAGCCTTGGACTGTTCAAAAGCCACCTGGTCTCATATAGAAGCCTTGTAGCTTTGCACAAATTACTTAACTCTCTGTGCCTCCTGTTATCTCAATCAGTGAAATGTCACCCACTTCACAGAGATTAAATGAGCTGATGCACACCAGGTGTAAATAATAGAAACTAGCTGAGAAATAAGTACTCAAATATGAAATAGTTCTATGAGTGTTGTGATAATAAAGTATAAAAATAATAAGTGATTTCCTATGCAATTACTATGCTTAAAGTTAGCCATCCAACAAAATATAGATAACTAAACCACAATTATATCATATAAAGTAAATATATAAACCAAAGTGAAAAAAGGCATAGCTAAAAAAGGTAGGCAGATAAACAAAAGTATTAAGGTTATTCATTATCTATAGAAAAAATTCAAGTACTATATAATTACATAGACTAAACTAATCAATAAAAGACTTTTCACATATCTATATGCTTAATTTAATTAATGCATAATTGCAATCAACTTTAATTTGTTCTTTAATTTTCATTAACTGTGGAAGTATAAAATATACCTATTATAGATATTCATCTCAATTTTATCTTCATAATTGACTTGACTATAGCTGAAATTATGAATTTGTGATTTTAAATATAATTTTAAAAACAAGCACTAAATGCAGTACTTACTAATAACAGGGAGCAGGTGGTTCAAGGAAGGAGGATAAAGGGAGACCTAAGTACTGACTCATGCCTCTTTGAGTGTTTGCTGTGTGCCAGAAACTTCTCTGAGAGTTCTGCTTACTACATACCTCATCAGTTCTCTAATAATGCCAAATGCTAAGCAGCAGCAGCAGCATTGTTATCAGTATTTTATGGCTGAGGAAATTGCAGCAGAAAGAGGCCAAGTACCAGCCCCAGTCCTCTGGCTAGTGAAGGGTGATGATTCTGGACCACTTCCCTGGTTCATCTTTTACAATGGGAAGATAGAAAGAGTGGTTTGCATATTTCTCATAGAGTTAGGTTGCAAAGACCAAAGTAAAAAGTTGCAGTAATAGTTGCATGAACAGGGTCTACAAAAATGCCATGTCTACCCAGAATCTCTGTGACCTTATTTGGAAACAATCTTTGCAGACTTAATCACTTAAAATGAGACCATATGAGATTAGGTAGATCCTAAACCTGATGGTTTGTGTCTATAACACAAGAAAGTAAAATTCATGTGGCATTTGCATCAGAGATTGGAGTGACAGCTTCAAGCTAATGGTCAGGACTGTTGAGAAAACAAGAGGCAAAAAGGCAAAGAAGAGTTCTTCTCTTCATCCTCAGAGAAGTCATGGCCCTGAGGACTCATTGATTCAGTGTTCCTGGACTCTGGAACTATGAAAGAAGGGATAACTGTGCTTCATGCTACCTACTTTTGGGAATGCTTCGCATCTATGAAACCAACAACCAACAAAGACTTCAAAATAATATTGATCATGAGTTTAAGGAGGCATTGTACTGCAATTGATGGCTGGCACTACTTTTTGCTAAAACAAAACCACAATGCAAAACAAACCAGTGTGTTTTCCTTTGGCAATGGACTTTAAGGGAACTCTGAAAGACCCCACATTCCTGGTATTTATACCATGTGTAGAGCCTAGCTGGAAGTGCAATCAATCCTGTGCTTTTGACCATTAGAATATAGGGAAAGTAGCAAGATAATCTCACCCATAGTTGCATTATGTAAGACCGCCATGACAATGTCTCTAGATGCCCTCCCTCTTCTTTTACCTGCCTTAATAAAGATGTTGACCAAGGTGAGGAGGCCCGCATCCCACAGAATGTAAGCAGCCTCTCTCTGCCCACTAACCATGTAGAAACTGACTGTGCCTCCCACTCTCAACCAGCAAGAAGCAGAAACTCTCTGACCATGACACTTTGAGGAACTGAGTTCTGCCTATAACTTTAGAATCTTGGAAGCTTGGAGACATCCACTTCTTTTGTTCCTACCCCTGATGAGACATAGTTCAATTAGATATCTTGAGTTTTCACTGTGTGGCCCAGAAAAAGAGGACACGATTAATGTTTTCACAAAATTTCCATCATAGAAACTGATAGTACAGAGGCAAGTTGTTTGAAGTCACCACAGTTGTGATGTTATTACTCACCAATAGCTAGCTAATATTCTCCTGTAATTAAACACAACTGAAAGAAGCAAGCACAAGGGATAGCCTAAGAACCTGGGACTTGCCTTGAGCTTTTCACACCACTCCCTATGAACATCACACCTAGCAACAACTTGCAAATCTAGGGCTCCCACCTGCTTCAAGCTGCACCATGAGATAAGTTTCCCCTCCCCTTGGCAAATATCAAACTTAGATTTGGCCCAGTCATGCACTGCTTATACCTTGTAGGGAAGATAGGAGATCAGTCCAGCCTGAACTGATTTGGGGTACATACAAAATAAGGTAAAACTGTGTCATTAAGGAAACTTTGAAGGAGACGTCCCTATTTACCACCTAATGCCTACACATAACTGGGCATAGTATGAAATAATATCCATCATCGGAAGGTATATGTAAAGTAGAAAAATGATTATATGACCTAAAATAAATTCCCTTGGTAACCGACCCCTTCCTCCTTTAGACACTATATAAGAAGCCCGAGGCAAAGACCAAGAGCCCTTGAGTATCTTCGCTCTTGCGCCCCACTGTTACCTTGTAGTCTCTTCTGATCTTTTCAATTGCTTTACTCTAAATGAAATTTCCTCAGGCTCCTTTACACTCTGTGTGAGATTGTTTTACTCTTGAAATAGAGGCTAAGCATGCCAGGTTCAACCACCTAACCCTGTAACATAATAAATATAATAATAAACTTAAGATGATAAAGAGTCAGATATGGCATGGGGATCCAGGGAAAATCCCTGCCTTAAACAGATATGGAAATCAAGGCATGGAGAATACAGTAACATGAACAAATTCATGGGGATGGTTAATAGCAATGCTCCATTGATGCCTATGGATTCCCAGTGGCCCTCTATTTTCTAGTTCTCTTCTGCCTGTATGATGACAACTGGAATTTTTTAAAGCAAGATAATTACTCAAATCAAGGGCAAAAATTCACAGTTTTGTCTCAGATTGTATTCATAGTAAGAACTGTCCTCAACAGCCCCCACCCAGTTCCTGGGAGGGGAGATGTGTTAAATAACAACTTAGTAGCCAGGTTTTTTTAAAGTATAAATGCATTTACCATTGCTGTAGCATTATTTTTTCTTTTGAAATACTCAAGAATTTTTTTTGGTCTGAGGTGGAAAATTGAGAATAGCAGATTCAACAATAATTGATTTTTATGAGGAATATGGATGTATTGCACACACCATATATTAAAAACTCATTGCTTTTGTACTGTCCTTGCACACCATACACTTCTTTTACGGTTCCTTACTCCCCAGTGCTCTCCCTACTTAATTGTTTCCATCAGCTTTATATTACTCATTCCCTGTCAGGCAGAGAAAATAAATAGTTAAAAAACCTAAGTGCTCATCAGACACAAGGCAGGGTTCATAAATGTAAGTGGGCAGCCTTGGGTAATTTAAGATATTGCTGTGAGCTGGTGTTGCCAAAATGATGCACTTATTGAACCATAAACAAAAGCAATTAAGATGAGATGCTGATTACTATGAAGAAAAGCTCCTCGGTAGTATAGAAACTTAGAGTCACAAGGGAGTCTCATTGTGTAAGTATCTCTAGAATCCTAGGATGTCCAGGAAGGTGGTGTCCTTTGCAAAAGGATTCTTATGAGTCCTGGGAGATACCTCAAAAATCCCCAAAGATATTTAGCACATGGCATTTGAAAAGTAAGTGGCAGAAGCTGACTAGTTTTCTATGTGCCACCAAGAAGAGAAACATTTGAGAGAGATGGACACATGGTCTAAACCATAGTTAGAAAGCAGTTCTGCCTTAAAAATCAGAGTCTCAATCCAGTGTTGAAGGTCTCAGTACAGAGAACATGGAGGAGACATCCTGGAGTGACCCTTAATGGTAGGATCCTTCCTTAGGGCCTGAACAAAAAAGCAGGTGAGATTTGAAGAGCCAGGCAACAGAAGCTTGGATCTCCAGCTGGAAGTGCGTAGGCTCAGCCTAGATGCAGTCAAGGCATGAACCACAGAAGTGTGAAGATGCTGTAGTTCCTGCAAAGGAAAAGGCATGCACTACTTATTATAAACCTGGAAAGGAAACTTGAGTGACAGGTCTAGACAAAAATAATAATGATATTAAACAATCCTCCAGTTCATCCAGCCGGGACCCCTTCCCAACAACTAATGGCTACTGTGGAAATCTCTAGGAAATGCTTTAAACATCTACTTCTGGATAAAAGAAGCAAACCTAATTGTGGAGAATTGTGCCCAGAAATATATAAGAATATAGCACATAGTGGGTCCTGCATATCTGGTTATAGGGATTAAAGAAGAGGAACAAGGAAAGAATGGCATCCAGATAGAAGGAACAGGAGCATGCATCACTATGACTGAAGTTAAGGTCAGGACTGACATTTAGAAGTGCCTTGAGGAGGCTTAGAAAGTGGAAAGATCACGCTGGGGCAATGTGCCCTGAGATACATATGAAGCAATGGGCAGGAACAAGAAAGGCAGGAGAAGAAAAATGAGCATCCAGCCAGACAGATGATGTTGGGTCAACTCAATCTTTCCTAGTCTGTCTAGAGAGACTGCAGGCACATGTCACAGCATGCCGATCAGCCCCAGGGAGTGGTGATTGGCATCTGCAAGCACAGTATCTGGGAGTAGATAGACAGGGAGACAGGTCCAAATGTCACCAGCCGAAGGCCAGAGCACATTTCAGCCTGACTGGGGCTACTCAGACAGGTGAGTGACCGTCAGACCAATGCAATCACCCCAAGAAGTGCTTTGAATTTCATTTCAAATGGCCAAGTCGCATAACTGGGAGCTATGTCTGTGCTGGTGCACATGTGGCTTTAAAAAGGGGGAACTTGAAGAATGTGTGTAAGAATACATATTTTCAGCCAGACTCTACCAAGACTGTAACATCATGTTGAATACTTAGTAAAATGTTAAGTGGGGCTTATTAGACCAATTCTACTGCCAATAAATGGGCTCAGATAAATTAGACTTGAAAATTTTAGATGGGGGCTGAAAAAGATAGTTCAGTTGGTTCAGTCTTGCATGCAAGCATAAGGACCTGGGTTCAATCCTCAAAACCCATGGGGAAAAAAAGAAGCCAGGTGATGTAGCACATCACCATGATCCCAGGACTAAGGGAAAGTGGCTATAGAGATCCAGGTAGATCCCTGCCTACTGCTTGTTCGATAGCTAGTGTAGTTGAATTGGTGAGCCCAGACAAATGAGAGAGCCTGACTCACAATATGGTAGAGGGTTCCTGAGGAAGACAGAGTTGTTCTCTGGTTTCCACACACACATGTATATCAGCACACACACACACACACACACACACACACACACACACACACACACACACACATTTTCACATGTACCCATAGATGAAATTAGGATCAAAACATAATTTCTTTAGATATGTAAATCTTGTTGTTCCTAGTTTTCACTTTAGATATTGACAGCCCAGGGATTCTAAGGTACTCAAGGTGAGATGTTCCCCAAAACAAAGAAACAGGTAAATGTTGAGGAATTTTAATGTTTATTGGACTAGTGTTACTGCTTTTTTTGCTGCTAAAAGAGAGATAATTTGTGGGATATGTAGAAAATTTGATGATATGAAGTAAAAAGCAAGAAAAAAATTCTTATTTCTGTTGCTGTATTGGTCTGCTGTGCTGTCCAGCATGCCTTGATAGCAGACTGAGCCTCTGGCCTCCTTTGGTTTGTAATAAAGTGCCACAGACCCACTCCATGTTTCTTCTTCACATGAGCATAAAAATGGTCTTGTCTCTCTCCTCATGAAACTGGTCATGAGAACTGAGGGTAGTTTTCTTATACACAGGAAGCTGCAGGTTTAAGGCTGGGACTTCTCATATCGTAAGAGATCACCACACAAATTAATAAGATGTGAGAATGTGTCTTCAATTCTAACATTTGAGAAAATGACATTTTCATTTTAAGGCCTTGGCAGAGTTGATCTGAGATGGATAAGCCATGCAGCCTAACACCCAAGTGCAGAGAGCACAGAGAGCACATCTTAGTGACTGAGCTGCTATTATGTGAGACCTGAGACTGGAAACGTACGAAGGAAAACTAGAGTTGGGGTTTGAGGGATGACTCGGGGGGTAAGAATACTTACTGAACAAACAAGGGAACTTGAGTTTGGGTGTCAGCACCTCCACCAAAGGCCAGGCATGGATCCCAGGTATTTTTTAACACCCCTGCACTATGGGGTGTGGAGACAGGAGGATTATCAGGGCTTGCAAGCTGTGAGCCTAGCTAAAACATTGCAAGCATAGGTTTAGTAAGAGACCTTGTCTCAAGGCAATAACAGAGAGTGATAGAGGAAGACATTAGATATCCTTCCATGACCTCCTCACGTGTGTACATGCCTGTGCATACACACACACACACACACACACACACACACACACACTTGTACACATGCTAGACACACATACACACAAAGAGAAGGGAAAGAAAAGTGAGGGCATTAGCTCATAGTTCTAGCATCTGAAAGGTTCAAGACGAGATGGTCACAATTGGAAAGAACCTCCTGCTTCATCAACCCATAACAGAATAAAGGACATGTGAGGCCATTTGAAAGAGCATGAAAGTCAGCCTTATTTTGTGACCAACCAACCTCCTCCTGTGATAACCAATTCACTCCTATGAGAGGAAGAAACCACTCAAAAAGTTCCCACCTCCTAATACTTCTGCAACACAATCAAGGTTCGATGATTTCAGAAGTACAAAACCTATTGAACTTATGCACTGTGCATGTCAGCTTTTAAGCCTTGAGTTTCTACTTCTCAGTGAGGTGAGATCCTGTCCCCACAGTGGTTCGTGGGTTCTGGGATTCTGAGAACTATTTCTGGCTTGGAAATGCAACTTTTACTCTATAATCAGAAAATACAAAACTCCAAAGTCTTAACAGTAGAAGAGAAAGGAGGAAAAGATAGAGGCAAGCAGACTAAGATGATGTATTTTTCTTGTCACTTGGAGTGTGATGTACAACAGGAAGAAAGGGTTTAAAGGATGCCTTAGAAGTTCTTGCTATAGGTCATGACTGTTGAAGGGACACTATGGTGAGAGAAGGGGAAGCATGGAGCATTGCTGGGGCTCCAGTGTGGTCTCTTAGGTAGAAAATAGAGCTGACAGTAAAGACTCAGTAGGAGCCAGGTAGATTAATAAACAATCAATGTGTCATGCCAAGTGGACATTCAGGAGGTAACAGCACTAGGATTTGGATATGACATTCTGAACTTTATATAGTGTTGGGCAGAGACCCAGAGGAGGCATCCTCAGAATTTAGGTTATGTAGGTTACCACAAGAGTAAATGAATTGACTGGGAAGAGCTAGCAGAATATGAGGATCTGAGTATCGGGATAGCTACTCTTGGCCTTCAACTGGACTGCATTTAACATCACCTAGGACAATGGTAAGACACACTTCTGTATTTGTCTGAGGGGACTAATGGAGAACAGGAAGACCCACCTTGAATGTGGGCAGCACCACATTCAAGCTGGGGCCCAGGACTGAATGGAAAAAGAAACAGGAAGAAGGGAGCTGAGTACTGGCATTTCAGCATTTCCTTCCCTCTGCTTCCTATCCACCCTGCTTCTTATCCATCCTGCTTCCTATCCACCCTGATGTGAGCTTATTCTCTGCCCCCACCCTCACCCAACACAATGGTACTTTGAGTTAAATAAATCCCTCCTTCCCTTAAGTCACTTCTGCCAGGTATTTATTCTCAACAATGACAAAGAAAATAAGGCCAGGATAATGTTGAGGAGGAGCAATTACTGTGAATTAAAAGCAAGTAAAACTGTCTGTGGGACACAGCAGGCTGTTATAATCATGGACATGCACAAGCTAAGGTTACCTGCACTCAAGGAAAGGCAAGAATGGAAAGAATATCAAAGAGGGTATGAATATGATCACAGTAACCGTGTGTGTGTGTGTGTGTGTGTGTGTGTGTGTGTGTGTGTGTGTGTGTGTGTGTGTGTGTAATTGTCAAATATATGTTAAATTTTAAAAAAGTGAAACCAATGGAATGGAAAAATTGAGCTAAACTAGCCCACTATCTGTGATACATATCTGATTTAAAGCCAAGGATAAAGGGATCTTGCCAAGTCTTGTCCTCCACTCACATCAGTGTCAAGATGAGCACATCAATAGTTCTATGGGACATACATTCCTCACATGCATACAGAGAGAGCCTGTAAACGCATAAGAAATGATATTAGTTTTGCATAAGAAAATGCCACATTTCAGGATCCCAGCCATAATCCATTCCTAATCACACCTGAGAAACTACAAAGATGACTTTTGCTTATTTAGTTTTCCAGAACTTTCCGAGTGTTTCATCATTCTCCCTCCTTTGTGAACTCTAGAGAGAAGCCCTTACCCCAGTCATAAATCTACTAGGTTCTTTCTTAACCAGTCAGGTAAGATTGATGAGCTTAGCTCACTGATACACAAGCAATTGGGACCATCACTATTCACTTGTATTTATCTGCATTTATGTTAATGGTTTTGTTTTTGATTAGAGCAGTCTTGAAACCTGGGAAGTGTTTGTTGCACTCCAGGTTTGCCTGTGATGAATTATGTGGGAGTCACAGAATAGTCAAGGTATACAATGTGCAGAAATCATTTCCTTAATTTATTTATTTATTTATTTATTTTGCTTTTGGTCCCAATACCACAGGCTTCCTGAATACTTGGGACCAAACCAACTCCAATTTTCATATTCTGCACTGTCATCTGATTGATTTAATGCTCCTTGTGGTCAGACTTTGTGGAGAAAAAGAACAGACATACATTTTTTCCTCTCTCTTTCTCCCTCTCTGTCTGATATGCTTTTTCTTGCTCATTTTTCCCCAAAGGGTAATTTCATAAAAATCACAGTACTGGGAGTGGGCCTTAGTGAATACTTTTTCTAACTCCTGACAATACAGAACATTGAGACAAGAGAAGTTTGTAAGTCACATTCAGAAGTCAGGCTATGGGCCTGAACATCCCACTGGCATTGTCCTATTTAACCCCCATGATGCTCATGGGGGATTCATATGCTTATATTGAAACTCAGTTAATGCCGGCCATAGTGGCCAAGTACCTCCTGTGGCCACAACTGAGTTTGACTTTTGTTTACTGTAACTAAAATATTCTTGAACGACAACTATGCTTTTTCCCTAATATTTCATTTATGTCTACATAATGGCTACAACCAAGATGAATCCTAGAATGTTTGTTCTCTTGTCTTTAAAAGAAATAACCTGCTGGTTCTTGATTTAGAATATATCATGTCAACAAACAGCACATTTCCTTTTCTTTTATTTTTCTTTTTATTTATTTTATGGTTTTTCAAGACAGGGTTCCTCTGTATTCTTTTGGAGACTGTCCTGGAATTCACTCTGTAGACCAGGCTGGCCTCTAACTCACAGACATCTGCCTGCCTCTGCCTCCTGAGTACTGGGATTAAAGGCATACACCAACAATGCCTGGATCACATTTTCTATTATAACACAAATATTTGAATTGGATAATGTATATAAAAAGGAGATTAAGTTAGATTATAGTTCTGGAAGTCCAAGTGTAATGATGAATTCTATTGGGCTTTGCTGAGGATCTCATAGAGACAGCATCACAAAGGCACCAGAATCTGTAGGGAAGATATGGTAAACAGGAAACAGGCTTTTTTATATCAGATTGCTCCTATAAGAACTAAGTTTGTGGGGGCTGGAGAGATGGCTTAGATGTTATGAGCACTGGCTGCTTTTCCAGAGGTCCTGGGTTCAATTCCCAACAACCATATGGTATCTCACATTGGTCTATAGTGATATTTGTTGCCCTCTTCTGGCCTATAGACACACAGACATAACACTGTACATATAATCAATCAATAATTTAAAAAAAAAAAAACCTAAGTCTGTGAAAGCAGTACAAATCCTTTCTGAAGATAACAGGACTTACTGCTAGGCCACACCTTCAAGGATTCCGTCACCACTTAATACCACCACATTAAGGAGCAGGCATGACACTTGTTCTTTGTTGTCAACTTGACTACATCTGGAATTAACTAAAACCCAAGCAGTTGGATATACCTATGAGGGACTTTTTACTTAATTCAATCATTTTAAGTGGGGTCTTTTAATCTGGATCTTTACCCACCTTTACTCTGGACTGTACCTTCTGTTGGCAACCTACATGAAAGACACAAAGAAGGAAGCTGGATCTTGTTTGCCTTCTTGCTCTCTCTTTTGCTAGCAAGTCCATTCCTCCATTGGCATGAGACCCTACCTCTTTGGGATTCTGGAATATACAAAAGACCACCTGAATAACTGTGACTGAATAACTACTGGATTCTAGGACTTTCTGTTGGTAGACAGCCATTGTTGGACTAGCTGG
Organism: Cricetiscus sungorus; assembly: GCA_030556225.1. NCBI lineage: Eukaryota > Metazoa > Chordata > Mammalia > Rodentia > Cricetidae > Cricetiscus > Cricetiscus sungorus. The sequence goes on from JANBXA010000729.1 coordinate 40,912,439, forward strand.
ACCACGGCCTGTAATCCACTCTAATAAACCCCTTTCATAAATATTCATTCTAACAGTGTTGTTCCTCTAGAGAATCATGACTAATACACCATGACTGCAGCTCATGAAGCCTCGGGGTTAAACCACATCTAGACCACAGCAGCATACAACTGTGATGGTAAGGCCTTGAGCTATCTCAGGCTAAATCTTCTATTCTGTTATACAAAGGACAAATTAACTCAGGAATTCTATCTGTTCATTTCTCACCCGCAATGCAATCCAACCACATTCCCATAAACCAGCAAATTTTTCTGCAACAATTACTGGCAATAGCAAGAATATTACTGTGGGTCAAGCATTGAGAAACAAATGGTTCTTTACAGTTCAAACCTCAGAGGGTGTCTTTTCTGCCTTCTTTCCTGCAGAAAACATAGAGGTCAACTTGAGTAGAACCCCACTTTCTTCAATGGGGAAGAGTGCCTGGAAAGAGTAGAATTTGGTATAACATGTTCACGTAATGGAACATATAAAATGTTCAAATTGCTTCTAAAGCAAATGCAAGAAGTTAAAAGAAGGTTTTAAAGATACAAACCACTTGAATGGCGATTGTAAGATAAGAAGACAGGCAAGAATGCTAGAAGCAGCCATTTACTGAGCATTCAGTACATGCCCCTAGAGCCACATGAAAACATGTAATGTTCTTCAAATGTTTTTAAAAGGCAGATGATTTTGTAACATGGGGAGACAGATACTGAGAAATGCAATGGTATTTATTTACAATACCACAGGTAACACATGGTACAGATAGAATTGGTAGGCAAGTCAGCAAATAAGACTTACTTTCTGTCCCACTATCTACTTCTAAATAAAGGGAATGGAGGAAGAATTAAGTCTGAGACCTGGGCTCAAAGGTAGGTTTTGGTTATTTTTAAAAGTAAAGGAAAATTGCATGACTACACATCAGCCAGAGGCAGAGATCCCTAATCTTAGGAGAACTGGAAGTCTAAATATAAGAAGAAAGGAGAGGTTACTATATGGGAGATGTGAAGGATGAGTGCTGCAGGGGAGGTAGATTGGAGAGGAAAATTTTTATGTCAAGGTTATCTGTCCTTGGTGATCTTTGGAGATCAGTCAGATCAAACGAGCAAGATATATGAGAAGGTGGAAATAATATCTATTAGTGGAGGCAAAATACATAAGACACCAGAGAGTTCATGTTTTACCTGAGGTTTTGATTTGAGATGAGATTTCTAAATAGAGAATTATTGAGAAAATTATTTAGAAAATGGCTTAGAGAAATTTAGAGGAATTTATGGGTCATTTGGTCTGATCTTCTATGTAACACTGACATCCACAACGTCCATCACCAGAAAAGTGCTCAGCCCTCGTTGATCACCTCTCCCAACAGGAAGCCTACTTCCTACAGGTCCAGCTATGACAGGTGATGTCTTTGTGACTTGTTCCAAAAGGATTTCATTTCCAGCCTAAGGAAAACAGATTATACATTCAACTATTCCTATGTGTAACTGTAAATTTTCTTGAAGTACCTGTCTATTTTTGTGTCAATACCAAGCTTTATAGCTCTACTATAGCTTTATAGTAGAGTTTGAAGTCAGGGATTGTGATGCCTCCTGAAATTCCTTTATTGTACAGGGTTGTTTTGGATATCCTGGGTCTTTTGTTTCTCCATATAAAGTTGAGTATTGTACTTTCAAGGTCTGTGAAGAATTGTGCTGGGATTTTGATGGGGATTGCATTGAATCTGCATATTGCTTTTGGCAAGATTGTCATTTTTATTATGTTGATCCTACCTATCCAAGAGCATGGGAGATCTTTCAATTTTCTGGTATCTTCTTTAATTTCTTTCTTGAAAGACTCAAAGTTCTTGCTATATAGGACTTTCACTTGTTTGGTTAGTGTCACCCCAAGATAATTTATATTGTTTGTGGCTATTGTAAAGGGTGATGTTTTTCTGCTTTCTTTCTCAGCCCCTTTATTGTCTGTATATAGTAGGGCTACTGATTATTTTGAGTTAATCTTGTATTCTGCCACTTTGCTGAAGGTGTTTTTCAGCTGTAGGAGTTCCCTGGTGGAGTTTTTTGGGTTACTTGTGTAAACTATCATTTCATCTGAAAATAGGGAAAGTTTAACTTCTTTCAAAGACATCTGTTCAACTATGTTCATAGCAGTATTATTTGTAATAGCTAGAACCTGGATAAAACCTAGATGCCCCACAATTGAAGAATGGAAAAAGAAAATGTGGTACATTTACGGAATGGAGTACTACTCAGTGGGAAAAATGGAATCTTAAAATTTGCAGGCAAATGGATGCAACTAGAAGAAACCATCCTGAGTGAGGCAACTGAGTCACAAAAAGACTAACATGAGCCTTCATCCAGAAACTGATGGAAACATAAGCAAACTGTAACAGCTAAACACTGAGCCGATCTCCTGGAATCCAGCTGTAGAGAGGGAAAAATGATGAGCAAAAAGGTTAAGACCAGGCTGCCGAAATCCACAGAGACAGCTGACTTGAACAAAGGGGAGCTTATGGATCCCAGACTGATAATTGGGAAACCAGCATAGGACCAACCCAGACCCCCTGAAAGTGGGTCTCAGTTAGAAGGCCTGGGCAGTTTATGGACCTCTCTCTGACAATGGAACCAGGATGTATTCCTCGTACACGAAAGGACTTCAGGAGTACATTCTCTGTGGCGGGATACTCTCTTAGCCTAGAGACATGAGTGACAGCCTAGGCCCTACCCCAAATGACTTTGACAGATTTTGATGATACCTCCTGGAAGGCCTCACCCTCCCTGTGGAGTGGATGGGGAATGGGATAAGGGGGACAGGGTCGGGGGGGGGGGAATGGGAGAATGGGCGGGAGAGGGAACTGGGATCGATATGTAAAATAAGAAAGAAGATAAAAATAATAACTATTTTAACATTTTTTCTTGAAGTACATACATAGAGCACATACTCTGGCAATCACTTTTTCTAAAAGAAGTTCCCAAATCACCACTTACAGATTCTTCTATGCATACCCCACCCACTGGCAACTGTATGTCATGTCGTAGTTCTTAGAGCTTTTCATTGTGAGTTCCTCCAGAGAAGAGAAAAGACCTAGGCTCAGAGAATATGGCAACTTAGCCAGAGGGAAAGCGAAAAACATATCATTCTTCAAACCTGAGGATTTTGACCTTTTTGTAAAAATTATGATAATTTTATTCTTGACTTAAGATCAAAGTAGGAAGAAAAGGTAATGAGCATGTTTTCATTTTGTTTGAATACATTGTCAATGGGGAGTAAAAGTAAATGATAAGGGCAAAGGGAATAATGCCAGAAGGGAACAAGCACTTAGAATGTATGAGTCTATTGCTTCAATGTCTACTATGAAAGAAAGGAAAAAGGAAGAAAGAAAGAAAGAAAGAAAGAAAGAAAGAAAGAAAGAAAGAAAGAAAGAAGGAAGGAAGGAAGGAAGGAAGGAAGGAAGGAAGGAAAGAAAGAAAGGAAGGAAGAGAAAAGGGAGGAAGGGAGGAAAGGAAAAGAAGGAAGGAATAAATTAAGAATGAAAAAGTAATTAAGCTACAAGAGTTGAATCAGAGCTATAGCTCACCTGTTAAAAATGTCATCATATAAAATATCTTTTTTGTGTCAGGTGTGATAGATGATGGATGATGTCTATATTCCCAATACTAGGGAAGCAGAGGCAGAAAGACCAGAAATTCAAGGGTCAACCTGGGGACAGGAGGTCCTGACTCAAAATGAAAGATAAAACAAAAATACTTTCTTAGATTGCTCTGGTGGTTAAGTGAAAATCAGTTATGTATATCTATAAATTGAGGTGAGAAAATTTCCCCAGTTTTCTGAGAATAAAATCCTACTTCCTTTTGTTTATCAAAGAGTAAGAATACATATTGGGTAATTGGATAAACTTCTCCTCTTTGTCATTTTATAATCAATAACATCTTTAAAATCTACTTGTATGATAATGTCCTCTAATAAAATGCATCGGAAGAAGCCGTTTCATGGACTATAACTTTATAGACGATGAGGTTAATCAGAGTAGGTAAGCTTTCAAAACTGATTATTACTTCAGTCTCCAAGGTTGAAAGACAGAAATCAACTATAAAATTTTGGTTTTAAACGACATCATAAAGACAATGTCCAGTCTTCCCTCTTGCCATTATTATACCCAACAAATGCAGAACCAGCTTTCTGTCAGTGCATTAATGAAGTTGTAATTCTGGTGGATCCTTCCATGTGGAGCAGCTTCAGTGCATTGCAGTTGAAACCACCCGCAGCCACACAAGCTGAAAGTTTGACTTCTAGTGGCTCAGGGCACCTACTGTCTGACAAACTCTTAGTTTTTGAATATTTTAAAGACAAGGGGGATAGACACTTCAAAAATAACAGATTCTGCTTTGCATGAAAATATAATATGTTTCCATCTTAATGATGTAAAAGAATAGCTTGTTATCACAGTGCATCTGAAGAAAAAAACAAATTACATATGCAAATGTTTTGGGGCTAATTAATTCAATTCTGAAGATAAAATTGGGACAGTGCATAATTGTGAGCAGATTCCTAATAAGATCTGGAATCTAGCAAATTTTAACCAAGGTGTCAGAACATGTATTTCCAGGAGATGCAGCTTCTTGCAGACCTCTATGTCAATGCCTGATTCCTTTCAGGTTTGCAAAGAGACTTAAAATGCTGATGGGTTATTTGTTCCATCATGCCTGCTCTGAAGGAACCTTGGGGTCAGAATTTAGACTAAATGTGTAGAAATTCTAGTCACTTTGTTCAAATTACAATGCCACCCAGGAAACTGGAATTCACCTGTCATGGTGGTGTAAAGATATTATCTTAAAACCTATGTCAGTTCCACTAACTGATCTGAATCTGAATAGTGCAACTCACTTTAACTTATTGGAAAGAAGAAGCTCAGGCCTATCATCCTATAGGCAAACTTTCAGTAATTTGTTATGTGAAAGAAGCAAACATTAAAACCTCTTAATTTAACCTCAAGTTTTCATCTATAAAGGTTGAAAATATACATGCTCAGCATTTTTTGGTTGGTTCTGATGAGAGTTAAAACCAAAAAAAAAAAAAAAAAAAAGTATTTGTGCTTGTGCTTGGGAAAAAAATCTTTACAAGCCCAGCTACCTTTTATGTGCATTGGTCAGAAATCTTTTCTTCTGTCATGAGACCAAAATCTGCTAGAAATCACAAAAGCCTTGAGAGATTCTTTTGGCTTCCATACGGCCAGACTAGACAAGTTGATTAAGCTTGTCACATATGGGGCAGAGGAATTTAGAAGAATTCAAGATCCCATCATAAATAAACTGTTTCAGAGCTAGATATAAGGAGACTCCCAAAAACCATCTGTGTTTGTCCCTTTCAGGGACATTGATTCCATGCTACAACTTCCCAGTTTTTAAAAAGCAGCAAGAGGTTTCTTCTCACAGGGTACAGAATCCCTTTGGCCTACCAGAGAAGAAACAAATCATTTTTCACTCTGTCCCAGATAAGAGATAAGAAGCCTAGAATGGAGTAAGGAGTGTAGAAAGAAGCTGTAATATATATAGATGTATCCAAGCTGACACTGTAGCTCAGTAGTCTTCACCTAGAGGATATAAAGCTAAGTAAGTGTCTTTCCCTAATGGGTATTGATATTGAGGAAGAACTCTGAGGAAAATATTTGATCCTCCATCCTTTCTATTCCCTACCTGTCCAGAGAGATGTCTTTATGATTACCATTAAGGCAATGATAGCATTTATTATCTATATATACCAGATATGGCAAAGTGTAGTACTTGAATAATGCCATGAAATGAGCCACAACTGAGGCACAGATGATTAAAGTCACTTCCCCAAGGTCAACCAGCTATCAGGACATAAAACCAGTATCTGATCTCAGCCTGGTAGTCATAGAGTCCAAGATGTAGTCCTCTGACTCTACTGGATTCTTAGTTAGAGGGGACAAATGATTCTAAAAGGCACTTTTAGTGGGGAGAGAGACTGCTTGCTGGTAGGGCTAACTGGCATTGTTCTCCCTGAAGCAGAGCTCGGGACACAATGTGAAACATATTATAAATTTACAGGGGGTGCTGATTGTGAGTCATATCTGTTCTTACCTGTACTATGTGACTCTGGCCCCTGGGGAAATTACAAGAAAGCATGGGAGAAGAGAAGACAAGAATGCAACTGGCCATGTTATAGGCCTCCATGGCTCCAGACAGAGATTGGACTGCCCAGCTCCAGATCTCTCCTTTTCTCCATGTCGGTTGATATCCACAGCCCCACCCATGTAGGAGTGTGGAGAGGAAGCATAGCACGTCATCTTTGCGTGTGTTTTTCTTTAATTCCCTTTTTTCATCGTCTTATCATGAGTTCCTTGGTAATTTTCTGATTTCAAAGGAAATATTTGGAAGGATATCTGAGGACTGGATATGTTCATGTTTTACACCAAATGCTTTCAACACGAGAATCCGCCCAGTCGTATCTAATAAAAATATCCTTCCTGAGCTGGTACCAGGAGGTTTCATTAAAATAGCAGTCGATAAGCAGAGCTGACTTGGCACCAAGGAGAAAAATCACAGGCGTATCAGGCCTTTGGAATTCAAGAGCAGCTGAATCCAGGCCTTTTTTAGTTGTTGTAGGACCATATTCTGGGCCTTGCCTGATCAGATACTGAGGAACATACTGAAGAGGGAGGAAAAAATATCTTTCATCCAATCTTAGGTTTGTGGCTGAGGCTCATGTAACAAAAGACAGATTAATAGGAGAAAAGCATACATATTTATTTAATGTGTTATGTGACAAAGGAGCCTTAGAAACTAAGATCCAAAGCAACAGAGAAGCCTGTGTGATTTGATGATATGTTGGATGAAGAAGCAGACAGAAAAGCAATAAAGTCATTTAGTAAAGCCAGTGTTTTCTTATTCATCCCCATAACCCTGTACCTTCAGAGGTGAAGATATTCTTAGCCATAAGATACAGGAAAGGAGAACAAGGGAAAGGGATGAGCAATATCCCAGTCTTTCATATTAGGGAGTAGCATGTTATGAATCCTAAATATTTACACAACCCAGGCTGTGCCTAATTGTCACCGTGAAAGAGTTATTGGAGAACGACCATCATGCCTAAATAGAGAGACATGAAATGAACCACTGCCAATGTCCCCAAATCAAAGATCCCTTCTGTTGGTGATCTAAAGCCTGGATGACCTTTCCAAAGAGTTTCTTCCTAGTTCTTCATTTTCTTAACATAATTACCCACTCAAGAAAATGGCTTAGCTGGTACAATGGTGCTGGCCTGAGATCCTAGCTAGTAGGAAATCTGACATGATTACCAGGTTGAGACCAACCTAGAAAACTCAACAAGACTCTCTGAAATTATTTATGTGTGAGTGTGTGTGTGTGTGTGTGTGTGTGTGTGTGTGTGTGTGTGTGCGTTATGTGTATACGGAAGCACATCTATGGCATGTATGTGGAGGTCAAAAGACAACTTTGTGAAGATGATTCGCTTCTTCCATCTTTACGTGGGTTCTGGAAATGAAATTTGGGTCTACAGCTTACTCATCAAGTGCCCCCACTTGCTTAAGCATCTCACAAGCCCCATAAGAAGCTGTTTATAGAGATGAAGGTGTAAGTCACTGGTAGAACACTTGCTTAGCATGTATAAAGTCCTGAGATCAATCCTAATGCCACCCAATGTAAGTCTGAATAAGTAGTTCCTAATATGTTCATTATAAATTTCTGCTACTTGATGTTTCTCCATGGCTTATGTCCTATGCAAGGTTCTGGGGTCACCAAGTTAACCGGAATCTTACTTGAAAGGAACTCATTGTTCCTCATGGAAGTAAGACCTGTACACAGTGCAAAAGAGGAAGCCACCATTGAAAGGAAGAAGTAGTCATTCCCAGCTGGACAAGCCTGAAAGACTTCCTGGAGAAAGTGACATGGGAACCAGGCTTGAACACAGATGCAATGTGGGCATCAAGAATGGGAGTGATCACACTTGAAGAGGCAATGAGCACAAAACATGTAAGTCAAGGGTCATGACAGCATTTTTAGAAATTCAATTATGTAGTGTTAAAGTTGTGTTGAGGAAATGAGCAGCAAACAGTCATCCCCCAGTGACTGGAGTTTACTTTCTCAGGGTAAATTTACTCAAAATCTGGGACCTGGGTTGATATCCTCCCAGGCACTGTTCACTTCTCATATTCACTCCATCGTCCTGACATAGCAAATACCTCAGGCTTCTTTAATGGTAGTTATTAAGAGGCCAGAATGAAACCCTAGAAAGCATTAGCATCCCGGAATCCTCATTCCCATCACTCTAGGCACATTCTGACGTCTATGCACATCTTGCTTCACAACCTGATGCACTTTTCCCCTTTGTACTTCCAAAAGCTAAACCCAAATTGTTGTTCTTTTGTTACAGTTATAGGAATAAAAGTTGGATTGGGGGGTCCCAAGTGAGTGAGGTCCCAAGGTAAGAGACCACATGAGAGAGCATAGCAGGTTCCATAGTAGGTGAGGGTGACCCAGGTGGGAGGGAATAACAAGCCAGGCAGATACAACTTAAATGAGGAATTTATTTAGAAAGGGGAGTGAGGGGGAAGGGAAGAGACATAGAGTCACTGGGAACAGAAGGGGAGGAGAGGAGGAGGAGGAAGAGGAAAGAGAGAGAGAGAGAGAGAGAGAGAGAGAGAGAGAGAGAGAGAGAGAGAGAGAGACAATGAGAGAGACAGGAAGAGGGGGAGCTTGCATATGTAGCAATGACAAGGCCATGTGTGTCCTGCCCATCGTTAGGGGGAAGGGTCAGCAGAATGCCAGTTTCCAACACAAACATCACAGCATCTGTAAAGAAAGGCTGCCTCTGCCTGGCCACCTGGCAGCTCAGAACTGCAGATTCCCTCCTTGACAAGCCTAAACTCTGCCATGCCAGCCAGTCCTTGTTACTGTGCTGAGTTTATCATAAGTAAAATCAACTATGGTAAAGACAGTGTGCTGCGCACCCAGAAAACACATGGTTTCCCTACACCACTCCACCATTACCTCTGATATAGACTGGGACCCTGCCTATAATGAAGAATATGTGCCAGGAGCCATGGCACCTGGGTTGGCTTCTGGGTTTGACATTTAGTTCTGTAACTTAGATAATTTACCAGCCCCTCTGGGTCTTGATATTTCTCATGTGAAGTATGGATATCAATAATGCCAATATGATGAGTATTATTCCCACAGTCAAGAACCCTGTGGGAAAACAGAGGCCCCAGAATAGCTGAAATTCCTTGTTAGGCAACATGTTTATGCAGTAAGTGCTCTGTGCAGAGATGTTTATCCCAAAGTTTTCATTACATTCATTTGGGGTGTGTGTGTGTGTGTGTGTGTGTGTGTATGTGTGTGTGTGTGTGTGTGGGTGTGTGTGTGTGATTTGAGTGGGTATGAACATTCACAGTGAGGACACAGTCAGAAACTTTCAAGAGTGGTTGTTCTCCTTCCATCATGAGGGTTATCAGGATCTAACTCCAGCCATGAGGCTTGGAGTAAGCACCTTTACTTTGTAAACCATCTTCCTGAAACCAGGGAATGTTTATTTTATTATGCTTATTTTTAAACTCAGACTTCTCTGGGTCTAGCAGCCATCTTGAACACACATGGGCAAGTTCCCCAAGATCTTGTATAGCCTCTAGCGTTTTCCAGTCCCAGCTGCAGGCCTGTGTTCTTAGAATCCATGGGGAATGTTGATTGTCATGTGCTGTCCCAGTATACAGGCCACTTGCTGTCAAAACACCTTCCATCCAGGAGCAGAGCCTGCAAGGGGACACCCAATCTGCAGATGCCCTGAAACTCAGGGATAGGAAAACACCCTCTTTCAAACATTTGATTTGTTTTTTGTTATTGCTGTTATTGTTATTTCCAGAATACGAATTGTGTCTTTGAGAGAGAGAGAGAGAGAGAGAGAGAGAGAGAGAGAGAGAGAGAGAGAGAGAGAGAGAGAGAGAGAGAGAACTGATCTGTTTTGTGCCAGAGCTGTCTGGTCTCTCCAAACACTTAATCCAGCAGCTCTCATTGTCCAGGATCAAAGAGCCTTCTGGACCCAACTTTGTTCTACCAGGAGTAGATGAACAGGGCTGAAAGCAAAGCTCCACTCACCCCTCCCCTGCTTCCTGCCCCCTCCCTTTCCCCTGAACTTTTAGAGAACAAAGGGATTTACAAGGCAAGGATCCCAACTACAAGGTGCTAATGATTGGAATCACATGCCTGAGGGGCTTGGACAAGTGTTTCCTAAGTCAGATGGCTTCGAGGTGGGGGAGGGGTGCAGTCAGGGAAGAGAAAGGCAGCAGGGAACCAGGAGTAGGAGCTGCCAGACAGGAATTCTACACAGGAGGAGCCAGGAACAGAACCTGGAGCCAGGGATGCACCAACTTTCTGGCAAGTGTATTTTGCAGGAAGGGAACCTTCCATCCTCCATTGCTAACAGATTCTCCCTCCATTCCTTTCTGTGCTGTGTTGTGGATGTGCTGAGGGTGATTTAATTGCTGAGAATGGCAGAACACAAACTAGGACAGTTTAGGATGAGCATGAACTGCCCTCAGAGCTTGTTAATATGTAGGTGACTCAGCCAGGGGCATCAGTGCTGGTGGAGGGGATCCATTAAGTTCTGAGATGCTGCTGGATCAGGCACTGCTCTTTAAGAGTCTCTGCTCTGTACAATAAAGTCTCCAGATTGTTGCACAATTAACCCACTGGATCCTGTGGTGCTCTCTAATGTCAGCCCCCAGGAATGTGGAAACCACTCAAGCAATTAGACTCTTGGCCCCAAGAAGAACTCCATCCTTAAGAATGCATTCCATAATGGTTCGGTCAGAATGGAAACAGGTCTTACTTTTAATTCTCTCCATAAAACCAAGGGGTGGAGAGAATGTGAGAGGGACCAGAAGATAGTTGCAAAGTGCTGATCCCATGAGCATGAGAACCAGAGTGTAAATGTTGGCATCTAGGTAAGAAGCCCAGTGCAGTGCACACCTGTAACCTAGTGCTGGGGAGGTAGAAGATCTCTAGGGTTTGCTAGCCAGTCTAGACAAAACAATGAGTCACAGGTTCAGAGAGAGACCCTGTTTGAAAAATAAGTTAGGGAGGAACTGACGATGTCAAAGGAAGTCTACCTCTGGCCTTAGGGTGCACACACATGAACATGGGCTCACACACACACACACACACACACACACACACACACACACACACACACACACACACAGAGGCACACCAGCACTGTGAAAAGTGGGGTCAAGCAGATGAAGAGAAGGTTGTTAAGGCACATTGCATACACTTTGCAAATTTAGCTCCTAAGGCAATATTCTTAAACCTTGTTAACCCTTGTTTCTTCACTTAAAACATGGGAAGCAAGCAGCCTACTTAAAGCAACACTCCCAGACAGCATATTAGGCTCTGTGGCCAGTGGTATTTTTAAAAACCTGTGGAACATACCTAAGCTGAATCACCTAGCATCCCTGCCTTGCTGTGACTCTGCTTTGTTTATTGGATGTGGCAAGGGATGGGATGGTTTTAGGTTCAGTGAACTAAATAAATGTCTTCTGAGAGTTGGTAGGATTTCTTTTGAGCAGAAAGAGGGCATCAATATTTCATCTATTTACTGCACTGCCCACCTACAACCCAGAAGCAAGGACATGTGTGTGACTGTTTAACGTGGCCATGCCTAGTCACTGGTGTTCTCCATGCTAGCACTGCCAGATGCCTGTTTCGATGGACCCTTGTTGGGTAACATGTCTTGTTACTTTTGTGGGATGAGAACTAAAGCAGGGGGTATTTCTGGGGATTTCAAATACACAATCTCTGGAAAGGGGATATCACAAGTTGGCAGGACAAATAGATCGCTAAATAGTTCTATCTGGAAGAGATATAAAGAAGATTTTGTTTAATGGTGGTGATCCTCCTTCCTCTTCTGCACATTGATAGTGGATGTTTTAGGGCTGGCTCCCCTGGGATTCTGCTCAGGGAAGTGTTAAAAAGAGAGGGACATTTGCAGAGTGGACGTGGGAACACTTTCTGTCTACTTATTGTCTGAAATTCTCTGTGAGCAAGTTAAAGCCCTCTGTGTGGTCTTGAAATAACCAAAGCAATGGCCAGATACTTCCAAAGTCACCTAGTTGAAGCATCTGTAAGGAGAAAGAAGGTTCCCACAGGCAGCCAGCTGAGCTCAATGTCATCCCATTATCCCAAGCAAGAGATAAAAGGCACATTGTGGTCTCCAACTGCTCAGAAAGTCAAACAAGGGGCTGTCATGTCCAGACCAAAATGGCAGAGGTCAATAGATGTGGTAAAGCCTATGAGTAAGATCTGCTCCCACATCATCACCAATAGTGTCTGAGCATGCTGAGGAGATCTGTGGAAGCTCAGAACACTTTTGCAAACACTGGGAAAAGAAATGTCATTTCCAAAAACATGTGTGAAAAGTCAAGGCCCTTACAATCACACTGAGTATTTCTTCCCTTAGTGAAACTACCCTGTCTATTTTGCAGTCTTAAATTTGGGGTCTCACAAAGGTGGCATTCTTAACATCTGGTAGGGGCTATCTCTGAACCATACAGCCCAACTCAGACCACAGAGCTGTGAGACAGTCAGATGTCTCTGTTCCTTTCCCTCCTCAAACCCAAGTATCTCAATACAATCTGGTACTTGTCTTTTTTGCCCTTTACCAATATAAGCTAGATTTTAAAAAATGTCCCAAAAAGCCTCAGACCACATCAAAGCACACACTAAGAATCTGCTGTAGTGGTCTATATACTCATGTGTCAGAGGCACCTTAGCTTCTATCTAGAGCTTCTTGCTTGGTGTAATAGGCTGAGTAATGGCCCCCAAGTTATCTATGTCCTTATCCCAAGGACTTATAAATGTCCTCTTACATGGCAAAAGGGATTTTGTAGATCCAATTATATTAAAGTTCTTGCAATGGGAAAATTATTTTCACTATCAAGGTATGTCCTAAATGTGATGTATCACTGTCAGAGAAAGATAGAAGAAATAGGACTTCAGAGACAGACGAAGGCAGCAGTGTGGTGGCCACAGTGAGACTCTGTGCTTTGCTGATCAAGGAACAGCCAGAGCTAGAGAAGGCACATGGCCAGCTCTGGATGCTCGAGGAGAATTGATTCTCAATCACAGTCTTCATAAAGAACAGGTCCTTACCTTTAATTTCAGCCCAGTAAACCTGGTTTTGATCTTCTGCTTTTTACCTGGAAAAGAAGAAATGGGCATTTTTTTCCACTCACCAAATTTGGGGATACTTGTTACAGCAGCAACAAAAAAGTAATATACTTGGACACTACTCAATTGCCCATGTAGTTGCCTGTACCCTGCTTTTGATGTTGTTTCCACTGAAGAACCCAGACCTCACTGGTCTCTAAACTGACTGATCTGGCTTACAAGTGACAACCCCCAGGTCAGATCAACAGAGGCTGATATCAGGCAGTAAAGGGCTGTATTGGCTATATTCGGGTTTCTAATGCACAGGAGATGTATACTATATGACATTGACCAGGACATTCAATCATTCAGAGCACAAGAAACAAAATCTCAGTGAGCTTTTACTTGGTACCCACATTTTTGACAGCAGCGCTTTTCACATATTCAAAATGAATACAAGAATTTTGCAGGCACTAGGCAAGAATTGAATGGAACAAATTGTATTAGTACCTGGCAATAGTTAATGTCTACAAAATCAATATTTCCACATTCCTAGACTATGACATACATAGGCTGCTATGTGACAGAACATAGACCAGTCCTATGCCATAGGTCATACTTGTTATTCCCATTGCACAGATAAGAAAACCAAGTTCTAGGAAGGTTGGAAAAACTTCAGCAAAGTCACGTGGCTGCTCTAGGTCTCACAGGCTCCACAGACTCTCTTCTTTACTCTCTCTGAGTACACTAATGTACATTGGTCAAAGTCACTACAGGTCCTTTGGATCCAGAGGTAGTGCTATCTGTCCTGCCTCTAGCTGGCACTATGTCATTCCCCAGGCTTACCACAAAAACCACACCCTTCCAATTTAGAACACATGAGCAAGGACCATAGCTGGACATATATGTGAATTACCTCTAAGTTTGTTGTTCTAAAAATATAGTCGCCCGAGGAGTCATGGTTTTGTTGTAGTTTTTCACACCATTTCCTTGGTAGACATTTATTAAATTCTTTCTATGTTATGCTGACCCCTGGGGCGAGAATTGTAAAGATGGTAGCTCTTCCCTTTGGCCTTTCACACTTCAGTTTAAAGCACCAAAGATTCAGCTGAGGTGGCTCACACATTTAGTCCCAAGTCTTTGGGGGCTAAATTAGGAGGATTCGGAGTTTGAGGCCATTCTCCACTTTAAATCAGAGTTAAGATGAGTCTGAGCCACATAAACTTCTCAAATAATTAAAACAAAAGGCATACATAACTTGGGGAACATGGAGCACTGGCCAGTTCATATGTGACCATCTGGTGATGAAGTCCAGAGAAGAAATGGTCATGCATGCCTGGAAGAATTGAGCAAAGATTGAAAGACATTATGATTCAACTGAATTTCTAAGATTTGACAGAGAGATAGTATATGGCCTTGTAGAATAGAGGGAGCCATTTATCCACACAAAAGTTGAAAGCACTAATGAAAAGAAAATCCGAATGTAGGCATCTGTGTGCGTGGAGAGAGTGGGATACAGGGAAGGTTGGGTTTCTACCCTAAAGGCAAAATATGGAACTTCTATTCCTAATGAAGCCTGAGATTATCCACCAGGCTGCTACAGTTAAATCTCAAATGGACTGAGCCTTCAGCCTTTCTTCCCTCTCTCCCCTCAAACTCTTGAACCTGAACTCTAAAGCATGTCACAGCAAAGCTCCCATGTTAATGAGGGAACGTCAAGGCATCTCATTCATATGCAAACACTCTGACACAGACACTATATGAAATGAATTCAGATGGAATATGCCAGAGTGCTTTTTTCCCTTTAAATCCTTCCAGAGAGTTATGATGTTGCTACATAAGTTAATGAGAGGAATGGAAGAGCAAACGCTGCTCTCAAAACCTGTCAACAGTATAACTATTTAGATGGGTATTAAAGCCAGACACTGTCATATAATTTGAGGGTATGGTTGAAGACATCTTAAGAATATTTTGTTTCTGACAATTGAATCATAATTCTAATAGACATCTCCAAAAAGAGTAGCAGTGGTAGCAGCCATGTAACGTTTATTTAGAAGCTGGTGAAGATCTTTGATTCAAAGTGCTGGATGAAGTGACAGTACCTGGCTCTTAGAATGTCAGACCTGCCAAAGGGTTTGAATTTTATTATAACACTAAGTGCTCAAGAAATATCATCTCCATGAGGAATACTATACAGAGTGCTATACATACAGTCTTTGTTAAATCTTCACAGCAGATTTTTGAGGCAGCAACTTGCAATACTCTCATTTTATAGACTTGTAAACTGAGGCATATAGAAAGTCCATGACTTGCCCAAGGCTACATAGCTAATGAGTCACAGAATGAAGGTTTCTGACCAAGCATTCCATGCCACGAGTACTTTGAAATAAAAATATTTGCCTTTAACCACCTGTGAAGGTAGAATCTCTAGGGCAGCTGGCTTAGCATCTAGATTTGGGGACATTCATTAGACATGCTGCCGCAGACAAATGTCTACTTTGTCTACCATAGTTTTTTCATGTCCATGACAAAGAGACTCACCTACTTTATAAATCTGTCACTGGGAAACTGCAGACTCCTAAATCAAACTTTATGCAAAAGAGCCTCCTTTTTCTTCAGTTGTCTTTAAATTCCATTCTCTCTCTCTCTCTCTCTCTCTCTCTCTCTCTCTCTCTCTCTCTCTCTCTCTCTCTCTCTCTTTCTCTCTCTCCTCTCTGAAACTGTAAGACCCCAATAAACTCTTCTATACACTGTCTGGGCCATTGTGTCTCAACACAACAATAGAAAAGCAACTAGGACAAGTAAGAGGAGCCTTGAGTGAAGAGAAATAAAGGCAAGCTAGAGAATAGGGCACCACCTCAATACCAAGCATTCCTACTTAGAGACTCTTCTTGGTACATGCCCATGGTGTACTGTCCATAGTCTAGACAGTAGGGCACTTCACACTTCCAACAGCCTTCTGGGATGGGTTGTATTATCTTTCCTTACACATGATAGAACTTTGGTTTTTGGTGCAGAAGTTCCTCTCTGACCCATAGACTGTAAGCAGTAGATCTGGGATTTGAATGAATCTCTCCAGATGCAAGGATTTTTCCTGTGGCCAAGATTCTGTTCTTTAGTTCCATAGAGAGATCGTTTTATCTACTTCTTAATCTGAGGTAAGAGTTGATTATAGTGCTGTGTGTGTTGGGGAAGGGGTGTGAATCAAAGTACCTGAAGCTCAGAACATAGATTTTTAGTTACTCAGTATCTTCTTAGAACCTACTAGCATATGCAAAGGGAAAGGGGCATTAGAATGATAATGACCCAAAGTCTGCTTTGACAGTGATGCCTTGGAAAGTCTGGTCCTGGTGAATGTGGTGAATAAAGGAATGGAGGCCAAGGAGCATTTCTCTATGGTAGTACAGCCATCTCCCTGCATTGCATTCCCATAGTGAATCAGGAGGCATTATCTGGAAGAAAAAGTGAGGACTAGAGAGAGCTTGAAATGACTGGCTAAAAGATGCTTAGAACATTGTCTAAGCACCAGAAGCTACCAGGTCTATTAATACACACAGAGAAACTTCTGCCAGGATATCAACACCCAAGCTCGCTCCAAAGGCAGCAAATCCTCAAAATCATGTCAAGAAGAAGCCTCTCTTTACTTAATAAAGCCCAATGAGCCTTTAAAAATAGTGCTGCTGTTCACTGTATTTCTGGCACACAGGGCAGCTGAGCAAAATATTTTATTGCAATGTTCTGAGGAAGGTGAAGGCTTTCACCAGCAGTGCAACAGGCAAGACTAAGGACAGGCTTGCGTTGGAATGTTTGGACACATTTATTTCTTCTTTTGAATCTTTCAGTGCTCTCTACCTGAGGGACAGAATATGTGGGGTTTGCTGCTTGCCTTGGGGAATTTGCATATCATGGATAACAGAATTCACCAGTTGCTGAACTCAGGACCAGCTAAACCATCCTCTGCCACTCCATCAGTTAATCTTGATCCAACAGAAAGTGCCCCTACTGACTGCATCTTCCTCAAAAGTTAGCAAAAGCCCTATACTACCGGCACTTTATTGGGCACCTTGGGAGAAAGAAGAAAGAAAAAAATGTGTCCCCTATTTTTCTCTTATTCTTGTGAGCAAGGTTATATTCCAGGTCCAGGGCAAAAATAACAAAGGAACAGGCATCAGGTAAGAGATTCACAGAGAACCCAGTAGACACAACCTGAAGTGGACCTTTTGCCTTTACCATGACTCTCTCCATTGTGAACCTATCCCAAACAGATTCATCCCCCAAACAAAATGAGCAAGGAATCTGATTACGCTATAAAGAACAAAGTTATTTTGGACCATTTCTCATTGCCATTACTCTGCTAATTGATTTGTCCCAGCTTTGCTCCCTTTTTATAATCTTTCAACAATAAAAAAAATGTCACCACTGACATTTAATTTGTACAGTATGAAATGCCTCTTGGTTCCATTGGTGTTAAAGATGGCCTCAAGATCCAGAGGTGACTTTTTGCATAACATTGTTCTTTGTCAAATTTATGACACTCTCTACTCTTCTCTGGTGTTTGACTTACTTCCCAACTCCCCTTACCTTCCTCTCTATCTGCTGTCACATTCAGGAGTTAGATTTGAGATGTATGAATGATAACATGGGTCTCAATGGTGGGATATCTGTTATCCCACCATTCCAGAGGCAGGAGAATCTCAAATTGAAAGCCAGACAGAGTGAGATAGGAAGGTGTGGAGGTATGAGGAAGGAAGGAGGCATATTCATTTCCATAAAGAACTCAACCCCCAGCTTTCTCCCGAAAAGCAAAAACCGCTGGCCTCAGGGCTTCACCTTCATTAATTAGGATCAAATCTCAATCCCTGATAACCCAAAGAAAAGAAAAGGCAGCCAATCATGTTAAGAGGCCAGAAAAGAACTTCCTCTAATCCTCCCAAAGCACTCAAGAGAAGGCTTTCAGCCAAGGCAGGGTCATTTAATGTAGTCTGCTTTGGAAAAGATATTAAAACCGATTAAGTTCATTAAAAAAGAAAGGAAAGAAACCTCGTCTAAAGTGATGACCTCTGCCCAGCAGTCTTGTTAAAACAAGTACCTTTTTTCAGGATCTGAAATGTGCTGGAAATTTCAACAAAACTATGCAGAAAGGCAGGGCACACCCTCACCAGGGAGCAGATCTGTCTGCCTAGAAAACTGGCAGAAATCAGAAGCAAACATTGCTGTCGGCCCAGTGCTGAAGAGGGATGGGAAAGGGTAATACAGTCTCTGTTCTCAAATGTTGCAGCCTGGACAGAGATGACATTTAGACAGAAAGAAAAGCTGCCTGACAATACACAGTGAAAATCAAGAGGCTCCCCAGAGAAAAGAGGCCCATGCTGAACCTTCAGCGTGGAGTCAAGTCTGGGTAAGCACAGAGGAAGATGCCTTAGGCAGGATCCTATCTGGAGCTAATGCAGGTAATTGACAATGAGGAATGCACACAGTTAGCCCAGTGGGAGAGTGGAAAGCAGATTGCATCCTTGAAAGCTTAGATACAGACCAGTGAACTGTGAGTTATCCTAAACTTCAGTGTGTGCCTTGGTTACTTTAGCTCTTCTCTGTGACAAAATACTTGACAAAACAGTTTAAAGAGGGAGGCTTTATTTTGGCTCATGGTTTTGGGGGATTCGGGCCATGGTTGTTTGGCTTCATAAGCTTAGGCAGAGCATCACAGCTGCAGAAGTTCATAATGAAGGACCTTTGTCATGGTGCAGATTTAGTAGGGGATTATAGGAAGAAGCCAAGGAAAATAACATTCCCTGGAAACACAATCCCTGTAACCCATTCCCTCCAACTAAATCCTACTTTCCTATTTCCTTTTTAACATTTCCATAATTTTTGACACCTTCCAAGAAAGCCATCACACTCTTAATGAATCAAGGGATTAATCTATTGATTTGATCAGATCCTTTATGATATAGTTTTCTCTGGACACACCCTTACCTACATCCCCAGAGGTGTACCTCATTAGTTTCTCAGACCCTCCAAATAGTCTGGTTTCTACTCATACTGTCAGAACTCACAAGTTTCCATTTGTTTTTTGTCTTTTTTTTTCCCCACTATATTTTATCTCAAGAAGTTGTCAGCTAGGGGCAGTATTTAAATACAATTAGAGAACATATGTAGGGTTTAAGGGCACAAAATGATTCCATTGGTCAAGGAAGAATTGCCCTAGGTCAGTAAGGACTTGATCATGCCCTCTGCAACAATAATTATGACAATAATAAAGCAATAGCAATAAAACCATACATCAGTTGTATGGATGAAAGCTAAACCTTTTTTTCTTTCTTTCTTTCTTCCTTTCTTTTTTTTTTTTTTTTTCATATTGCAGTAACATTGTTTCTAGGGACTTTTTGAGTACCTGGTTTTCTATCATGACTGAAGGGACCTCAGCCATGCCCAGCATCTTCTTAGTACTCTACTAGGTATATTAACATTAATATAAGATGCATTTTAAAAAGGGAAAATAGAAGCAAAGAGGATGTTACTGTTTCCTCTTCCAGGATTTCCGAAACAAATGGAATCCCCAAATAGTCCAAAGAATGAATTATGGTTTGCTGTCATGACCCAACAAAGAACAATCATGCCTCTTATAAGTATGAGTGTTCAGGAATAAAACAATTGAGTATCATACAGGACACCCTGGGTTCACTTACCAGCCCTGAACAACCAGTGCATGCCAACATCAAAGACAGAAAATATTTAAGGCATGCTATTGCTACATTGACCATTATATCTCTCAGAACTTCAGGTGAATTATGGCACAATGTAGCTAAATTTTCCAAAGGAAAAACAAAGAGGAAATTTCTTTTGTTGTGTGTTGTGAAAATGTGATAGGCTGAGTTATTTCTGGAAGAATTTCAAGGAAACTGTTGATACATCATGAAGCTACTACTATCATGAGGATAATACAGCTCTACCTGATGCATTTACATGGAGCAAGACCTTGAAATGGTGCTCTGGTTTTGTGACAGACCCTTTTGCAAAAATAATTGGTGGAGGGTAATGAGGATGGCAAGAGACATTGACTTCTGGCGATACACATACACACATTCACACACAGGCACATGAACATGTGCATACACACATACTCAAAAATGACAACTAGATCATGGTTCTTACCTTCTCAATAGGAACCTACTAAAGAGCCTATTGATTTAAATGAAAATCTTAGGTTTCTTTGAATACCTTCAAAGATAATGATAAGGGCATGAGAGGCTGAAATTGAGATTGTCCTCTGAGAGGGTAATAAGGATCATGTACAGTGTTTTCACCAGAATTGTCCTAGTACCCAGGTGCCAGGCAGTGGGCAGTGCAAGTTGGAGTATGGTAACTTACTGTTTGGGTTTTCAGGAACTGAAGGTCTCTACCTATAAAGAGACATTCAAGCTCACTGCTATATGTGAGAAATACCATCTTTTGAAAGTGGTTAAGGTTGACATATACAGAAGTATAAATGCCTGAGCCAGGCCTTGGGTTTTGGCTCCATTTTAATTGCCATCTCTTTCTGCTTATTTCTGGCATCTCTAGGCTCCTTTCCCTTTATTCTAGTCTCTATACTTTAGTTCTGAAGGGTCCCCTGCATGGTTTAATTTGGTCTGTCTTCTGAATTTTAAGTGTGTGTGTATATGTGTATGTGTACGTGTGTATGTCCACTATGAATATTATAATCACTTCTAGCAGAGTTTTGTAGATGTAGCAATATTTTACCAGAACCTCAAGTCCTTGAAACAACACAGAGAATTGCTATCATTCACTACTCTTGTATCTGACTTTAAGAAATGGCATGGTGCAGCCAGAATCTGGGACCTCCTCCTTGAGGGCACTCTATAATGAATCCTTATTCTTCACCTTTGCCTTCTCATTTAAAAAATGAAGTTGAAATACAGGAAGAGTGCCAGAAAGCCCATGCCCTTCATCACTGTTCTTAACTATCAACTACATTACGTTGGAAAATAGTAGGCAGAAGGAAACCTGTCCAACTAGGGTCCTTAGCTAATCATGTAAGAAGCTGCTGGAATGGACATTCAGGTCTCTGATCCAAACTTGTTGCTACCCTTTCCTCCTGACATTCCTGCTTATGTAGAGGGTGGAGGGTAAAAGATAAGAAAATTGGAGGATCTTCAAATATTCTCCAGTCTCAGCTTTGCCAAGGTCCTTCTCCTGAAAGGCTGCCATGATCTGCATTCATTGTATGGTCAGGAAAATGGATTTTGAAAAGTTTCAATCATGTGTCTGTTAAGATTGCTTACATTCCCAGTTGGAAATGTGTGCATGAGACCATCAAGCATCCCAGGCATTGGGATTCATGACTGGTCTCCACAGATTAATATCTCAGAGGTCTATGAGCCTCCTGAGAGACATCAAACACTCCAGGCCCAGTCACAAGCATTTTTCTAGAAGACAGTCCATAATTTTCATTAGACTCTCCAGTTAGTTTCTAACTCAACACAAATTTCTAACTCAACACAAACCTCTTTGCAGAAAATGTGTTCCTTATAAAACAGTAACATGGATTCTACCCTTCCCAGTCTCAACACACTTTGGACACATGTAATTTTAAGTCATTATTCAGACTGCTCACTAGGCTTGCATTGAAAAGAATGATGCTTCCCCAACTTAATGTAATATTGCTATTGGCAAATAGATCACTTTTAGAGTTATTGAACCTGCCAACTTTTATAACCACCAAGGTAAAAACGCTCACCAGATTTTGTCTTTTCAATCTCTCAACTGGCTTTAATAGATTTCTGTCTACGATCAAAAGGTTAGATGAATACTGGCCATGCACAAAGTTTTGTAGGTTAATTAAGATGATCATTAGCTGCTCAGGTTCATACTTAACTTCATGATTGGTAGGTAGTGAGGTTGCATCTATCAGACACAGTTACTCAGGTCACCAGGACTTGAGCATACACAGCGAATTCTGAAGAAGTAGATATAAGACCCTTGAAGCAAACCCAGCTTTCTATACACTTGTTTTGCTACCTGACACTCGAATGGGTGGCTTGTGACTTGACTCCTTATACCACCATGGTAGGGACTTTCATTTAAACATTTGTGAGCAATGCTTTCACTATTTGGGTTGCTTCCTTATATTCTCTGCCGGTGTGCTTCTGTATTTTATGCTGAAATCTGAAGCCATCTATCTATCTATCTATCTATCTATCTATCTATCTATCTATCTATCTATCTATCTCCTTCTGTGCTCTGTATTCATCATTAAAATACCAATTGAGCACATAGAGTGCTGCACTCAGACTGTTGTATGTGAAATAAAATAAGATGGAATATGTTATTTGTGTCCTTCCAGTCCAGTAGGAGAGAAAGGGGAAATTGATACAACATAGCAACAGATTAGGTGGAGGTGAACTGCCTGAAGATGTAACTGTTGTTGAATCTTGAAGGACCAGAAAAACTGAGATAGGTGACTGAGGAATGATAAGTAAAAGAAGCTGTGCCAGGCAGGAGGATGGATCCTGTGAGAAAAAGAAGTCAGGCAGTAATAGGATGTATCCATAGCAGCTGGAGTCAGTTTTCTTAAAACTCTGTGGGGACCACCACTTCTCTTCTACAGAAGTGATCAATCTCATCAAGGTTAGTTGGTTTCTTGCTGTTACTATTGGCCAAATGGGATAGTCATACGCTGAAATCCTAACTGCAAATGTCACAATTAGATTTAGGTAACATCATAATAATAGTACCCTTGTGATAGGATTAAAGTCTTCATGATAAGAGAAAGATACAGAGAACATTAGCATGTACCCCAGAAAGGCCCTGGGATCTCTACAAAACCAGTAAATCTTGCTTCTCTAGGAGTCAAATCTAGGAAACCTTGGTTTCTGACTTTCAACACTGACTTTACAGAACTGTAAGAAGTAAACGCATGCTGTCAAAGCCACCCAGAGCATGCTGCTTTATTCTATCAGGCATGCTAACTGTGAGCTATTGCCTCAGGAAGCCTGAGGATGAATGGTGCCTGAGATCTCAAAGCTCATAAGCCTGGGTGAACTGTCATGCCTGGAAAGGAGCCATTTGGAAGTAACCCAGTAGGAGGAGAAGAAAAGGAGAGAGGGGCTTCACACTCCATATGGCCATGCCAAAGAGTCTTCTTGTGCCCTCTTATCTTGGCAATAAGAACACAAAGGCTCAACAGAGTGAGAACCTTATCTAGTCTTACACAGCAGCTTATTGGTAACCACTAAAGTCTCTACACTAGGAAGGTTTTAACTCTTTGCTAACAAACTCATAGTCACTGCCTATCACAGAAACCTAAGAACTCTGACTAAGTAGCACACTCTAGAGACAATGACCATGGATGAACAGAACAAGAGTCTTAAGAATATTAGTAATGAGGATCTGGGGAGACAAACTGCTTATTATCATTAACTGCAAGTATACAATGAGTGTCAGATTTCAGAAACAGTGCTGTTCATTTTGGTTGCTTTTCTTTATAAGAGGCACTGCTGAATGCAAATATATTACCTGATAAATAACCAGCCATCCTCAAGTGCTTTCTATGTGTCAGATGCTCTACTGGGCACTTCACACACAATGTGTCTAATTATGGCAGTAACCCAGCCAAATACCTGTCACTTCACTGTCAGACAGAATAGTTCAGGGACAACTGCAAAATCACATGGTGTGAAAATCAGGGCTGAAAATCTTCAAGGGAAAGTTGATGCAAACAAGAACTTATTTCCTTCAAATTATGCAGATACACATACAAACAAACAACAAAGGAGTTGAAACAGTATACCAGAAAACCAAATATTCCAAACACAGTAAGCATATCTGGGCTCAGAATAACTAGATGACTGTTGCTAAGAGCCTTAGTTCAGTTTGTTGGTGGTGATGCAGAGAGTGATGTTGGTGGTTGTGGTTGTTTTTACCTTGTTTTGCTTAATTAAATACACAAAGGTGAGCCATGCAACATGGCCAAGGTGCACATGAAGGGAATGTTAAAATGTTCAAAGGTCTTAGGGACTTCAAGCCCAATGTAAGCTGGAGGTATTTTTCAGTTGCCAATGTGAACTCAGGCTGCACTGGCAGGAGTAGAATGCCACTGGAAAAGGGAGGGGTTTTTGTTTGTTTGTTTGTTTGTTTTGTAAGACTTTGGAGATCCCATTTGCTGAATGAAACATGTACTTTCAAAATATCTGGAGCTGAGAAAGCTCTCACAAGTTCCAATTCTTTGTCCGTGAAGTGGAAAGAATGGCAGGTACAATCATCTGAATGTAAAGTAAGTATAAGATCACAGACTGAGCTGAGTGCTCAGCCCAGCCTTTGTTGATGAAATCGCCTCTTGAAACTGGTTCCTTGAATCTGAAGAATTGTGAGAGGGCCATGGGCAATTAAGCCTCAGTAAAATGAGATCTGAAATGTTCTCAGAGAATTCTTTAGGTGATGACTCAATGTAGACATATTCACTGCACTCTGCAGAAACCCAGAGCATCTCTGGAATGAGCTCAAACATCCATAGTGTGAACTGTGAACTTGCAGGTAATGCACGGGTCAGAACTTTCATCCATACCCAAAGTAGACCAAGATAAGGAGTTTTTTCAAACAATCAAGGTGTCTTTATACTAAATGAAATCATCACCACAGAGAAAGGACACCCCTAAAGGAGATTAACATTCTAGTCTAATCATCCCCAGAGCTTGAAATATCTTCCCCTCCTGCAACATGTCTATAGATCTTAGTTTATTGCAGTCTCTCAAAATGTTATGAACTTTGCAACCTAATAAGACCTTGTCTCAAAATCTACAATAAATAAAGGACTGGGGACACTGTTTGGTGGAAAAGAGCTTTCTTCCCTAGCATGTATACAGGCTTAGATTCAGTCATGACTATCACAGTAGAAAAGAAGGAGGAAGGGAGGGTGGAAGAAGAGAAGGAAGAAAGGAAAGAAAGAAAAAAGGAGGGTGGGATGGGGAAAGGCAGCCTACTACCATGTCCAGTATACATTTGTTGACACATGCTTATGGCAGAGTCCTGGGAGAAACAAATCCTGTTCATAAGGAGGCTGCCATCTGGACAGGGAGCAGGAAACACACTTCTCCACTTGTGAGACACCACAGGCCAAGGCCGTAGAGCATGTGAGGATGGCTCTTAAATTTCCAGGGAGAGGTAATAAGGGGAAAATAACCATTTCTTGCTCATTTATTGGATTTTCAACAAAATAAATTATCTCATTTTAGAAACCCTAAAATGAACACCTGGGAGACATGATGGGAGATTTATACCATGTACTATTTTATACACACGGCAAATTCCTTTCAACTGCTGGCATTTCTCCCAGCACTTTTCCCTTAAAAGTCTTGGGGCAGAAATGGGGGCCATCAAGAGGCATGGAGTAATTTATCAGGGAGCTGTAGTGTTCTATTTTTTCCTTGCTGTCACTCAACGTAACATATTGAGTTTTTCAAAAAAGATGAATTTTAATTTGACACCATGCCTGGTGGCTCAACCCTGCAACAATCTGAAGCAGGGAGATCACAGGTTCAAAGGCAGCCTTGTTTACAAAGTAGTTTAAGTCCAAACAGAACTGATGCAGTTCGGTCACGGAGTACTTGCCTAGCATATGAAGTAAGTCCAGGCTCAATCTCTGGTATACTAAACCCCAGATTTGGTTATCGTATATTTCTAGGTGGCTAGCAGGCCGAAGTTGTCCTGTTGGTGTGACCTACCTGACAAAGGTAGTTTAAGGAAGAAAATGTTTAGTGTAGCTTAAGGGTAAAATTCCTGAAGGTGGAGAAGTCATGATGACTAGAGCTTGAAACATCTAATTATATCAAGCCCAGAATTCGAAAACAGAAGGAAGCAAGTGCCAGTGCTTAATTTAGTTTCTTCTTGTTCTTCAGTTTAAGACCCAATCCCATGGAACCATGAAACCTACATTTAGGTTTTGTCTTCCCAAGTCAGTGAACTAATCTAGATAATCTAGATAATCTCTATCAGATATATATCTAGAGATTTGTTCCATGGCAAATCCGATCAAGTTGACAATCACAACTTTACCCCTACTTGATGCACAAATATATTACTTTTAATCTTTATGGATCTTTGGCCCTTGTCCCTAAAGGCTCATGGACATTCCATATTGTAAAATTCATGCAACCCAACATCCAAAGTGTCTGTAGTCTTTAATAATGCCAATATTGTTAATAACTAAATTGCATCTGAGACACAATCTTTTTAATTTATTTTTATTGTATATTGTATATTACATCCATACCACAGTTTTCCCCACCTTCCTGTTCTCTCTACATCTTTACTCTGCTCCAGATCCACTCCTCCTCCATTGCTCTTCAGTAAAGGGTGGGCCTCAACCAAACATGGCATATCAAGTTACAATGAGCCTAAGCACAAACCCTCATATCAAGACTGCAGGAGGCAACCCAGTAAGATGAAAATGGTCCCAAAAGCATGCAAAAGAGTCAGAGATAGCCCCTGCTCCCACTGTTAGGAGTTCTACAAGAGGACTAAGCTAGAAAACCATTACATATATACAGGGCTTAGTTCAAACCATTGTAGACTTTCTGATTGTCAGTTCAGTCTCAATGAGCCCTTATGAGCCCAGGTTAGTTATTTCTATGGTTTCTCTTGTTATGAGGTTTTCCCACCAGCCTGATCTTAGAGCTGCACTAGCCCCAAATAACACACAGAGAAGCTGCATTAGATATAATGCTGTTAGCCTGTTACTAGTGTTTCTTATGGGCTAGCTCTGTCTTAAATTTTAACCCATTTCTATTAATCTAATTTTTTTCACGTGGTCTTATCTTAGCAGAGAGAGGGCCAGGACATCTATTCTCTTCATCCTACATTTTGAATCTCCTCCCTACTACCTCTATCCTCCTTGTCTCCTAGTCCCACCTATCTTGCTTTCTTATTGGCCAACAGTGCTTTATTCACTAACCAACATGAGAGACATATTTAAAAAATGACATCTCCCATCATTCTCTTGTGGTATTGTTAACTCATCTCACTCCTACAAGCTTTCCTCTCCTGTAAGATTTCCAGAATTCTGCTTAATGCTTTGTTGTGGGTCTCTGTATCTGCTCCCATCAGTTTCTGGTTGAAGCCTCTCTGATAATAATTATGGTAGGTTTCTATCTATGAGTACAGCACAGTATCATTGGGAATCATTTCATTGACTTTCCCTGCCCCCGGTCCTGTTTGGTTTTATCCTTGGTCTCTGGGCTATCTAGTCTCTAGTTCTTGGCTCTCCAGGCAGTGCCATGGGTGGGGTCCTTCTTATGGCATGGGTCTTACGCTGGACCAGTCATCAGTTGGTCACTCCCACCTTTACCTTAGCACATCTTACAGGCAGGACAAATTGTAGATTTAAGGCTTTGTGGTTAGGTTGGTGTTTTAAGCCCTCCATTTGAAGCCTTGCCTCCTTACAGAAGATGGCCAGTTCAGGCTCCGTATTCCACATTACTAGGAGTTTAAAAACTCTTGCCCATTTCTAGGCATTTCCATTACAGTAGCTTTCTTCCTCACCACTCCCCCAAATGTCCCCCAGTTCTGGTTTTCTTTCCCATTACTCTATCCCTCCATCCACACACCCCCCAACTGATCCCCCCTGTCACTATTCAATTGCTCCCAGTACACCCTCAAGATCTATTTCCCCTTGTTAGAGAAATCCATGTACACCCTGACCCATTGAACTCTTCTTATTACTTAGCCTCTCTGATTCTATGGATTATAAAATGATTACCCTCTACTCACAGCTACTGTCTACTTGTGAGTACTTACCATGTTTGTCTTTCTAGATCTGCATTACCTCACTCAGGATAATTTTTTTAGCTACATCCATTTGTCTGCACATTTCATGATATTTTATGTAACAGTGAGTAATGCTCTGTTAAGTTTCTTCTGTACCACATTTTCTTCATCCATCCTTCAGTTGAGGGACATAGAGGTTCTTTTCAGTTTTGGCTATTAGGAATATAGCTGCTATAAACATAGTTGAGCAAATGCCCATATGGTAGGATGGAGTGTTCTTTGGGTATATGTCCAGGAGTGGTATAGCTGGGTCTTGAGGTAGATCAATTCCCAATCTTCTGAGAAACTGCCATACTGATTCCCAAAGTGACTGTGTAATTTTCCACTCCCACCAACAATGGAGGAGTGTTCCCCCTGCTCCATATCCTCATCAGCATGATCTGTCACTGTGGCTTTGATCTTAGACAGTCTGACAGAGTCTTCAATTGGATTTGCATTTCCCTGATGGCTAAGGATGTTGGACATTTATTTAAGTGTTTCTCAGCCATTTGAGATTCCTCTGTTAAGAATTCTTTGTTTAGGACCCAGAAAGACAAATGTAGTATGTACTCACTCATAAGTGAATATTAGATGTAAAGCAAAGGACAACCAGGCTACAATCTACAACAGTAGAAAAGCTAGGTAAAAAGAGGGGCCCTAAGAGGGAAACACTTGGAGACCCTAGAATGGAAAATAGTTAAGAAATCCTAGGTAAAAGGGGAAGGGGAATAGATGGGAGGGAATGGGGAATGAAAACATGAGTGATCAAGAGTTAGGGGAGACCAATGAAAGAGATACTATGATAGAGGAAAGCCATTATTGGGTTAGGGTGAAACCTGGTGCTAAAGAAATTCTCAGGAATCCATAAGGATGACCCCAGCTAATAGCAATAGTGGAGAGGGTGTCTGAAGGGGCCTTCTCCTTTAGTCAGATTAGCGACTACCCTAATTGTCATCATAGAATTTACAGTCAATAACTTAAGGAAGCAGATGCAGTGATCCACAGCCAAGCACTGGACTGAGCTCCTGGAGTTCAGTTGAATAGAGGGAGGAGGGATCATATGAACAAGGAGGGTCAAAAGCAGCTGATCTGAGCTAGTGGGAGCTCACAGACTATAGACTGACAACTAGGGGAACCTGTATGGGACAGAACTGCATAGGTCCTCTGAATGTTGGCGACAGTTATATAGCTTGATGTGTTGGTGTAGGGGGAGGGGAGGGAGGCTGGCAATGGAACCAGAACCTATTCTGGTGCAAGAACTGGCTTTTTGGAGCCCATTCCCTATAGTGGGATACCTGGTTCAGCCTTGATACAGGTAGGAGAGATTTGATCCTGCCTCAACTAGGTATGCCAGACTTCGTTGACTCCCCAAGGAAGACTTTACACCCTCTGAGAAGTAGATGCAGTAAGTGGGGGTCAGGGGAAGAGGAGGGAGGGGAACTGAGGTTAGTATGTAAAATAGAAAAATAAATAAAAAACTGGAAACAATTATTTGTTTAGACCTGTACCACATTTTTAAATTGAATTATTTAGTTTGTTGGTGTCTAGTTTCTTGAGGTTTTTTTTATATATGTTGAATATTAGCCCTCTGTCAAATGTGGAGATGGTGAAAATTATTTCCAATTCTATAAGCTGCTGTTTTGTCCTATTGACAGTGTCCTTTACCTTACAGAAACTTAAATTTTATGAGGTCCCATTTATTAATTGTCAGTATCACTTTGGTAAATGGTAACTATCAAGAACATTGCCCATTTCTTTTAAATTATCCAATTGTGTAGAGTACAGGTTTTTAAAGTATGACCTAATGATCTTCAGATTTCCTCATTGTCTGTTGTTATGCTCCCCAATTCATTTCTGATTTTGTTAATCTGGGTATTCTATCTCTGTCTTTTAGTTAGTATTGATAAAAAATTTGTCTATTGTGTTTGCTGTGTCAAAAAAACATCTCTTTGTTTTCATTGACTTTGTATCCAGAAACCCTTTATTTCAACATTGTTCATTTCAGCCTTCCATTTTAATTTTTCCTGTCATTCAGTCCTCTTGGGTATGCTTGCTTCATTTGCTGGAGAACATTCATGTGTGATGTTATATGTAGTGAGATATCTACCCTGCTCGTACCTGTTGCACTGATCACACCCATTGGGGCGTGGAGACAGGTGCAGATGTGACATGTGGAGACGGGAGACCCCAATGGGCATGGCCAGTGCAACAGGTGCAGAAGGGGTGGATATCTCACTACAGTTATGTTGTTAGTATAAGATCTCTCTAATTTCTTTATGAAGACATTTAGTGCTATGAACTTCCCTTGTATCACTGTTTCTTTGTGTCCCATACGTTTGGGTATGTTGTGCATTAATTTTCAATAATTCTAGGAAGTCTTTAATTTCTTTATTTATTTCTTCCTTGATCCAGATGTCATTCTGTAGAGAGTTGTTCCATTTTCATGAGTTTGTAGGCTTTCTGTTGTTGCCATTATTATTGAAATCCAGTTTTAATCAATCATGGCTATCTGATAGGATACAGGGGTTATTTCTATCATTATATAACTGTTGAGAATTGCTTTGTGGCTGAGTATATTGTCAATTATGGATAAAGTTCTGTGAGGTACTAAGAAGAAGGTATATTTTTTTGTTTGGATGAAATGTCCTGTAGATATCTGTTAGGTCCATTTAATTTATAACATGTTAACTTCATTATTTTTGTTTAGTTTTTGTCTGGATGACTATCCATTGATGAAAGTGGGGTGGGGTATTCAAGGTGTTTAAGTCTCCCACTATTAATTTGGGGTTCAGTGTGTTATTTGAGCTTTAGTAATATTTCCGTTATAAATGTGGGTGCTCTTGTGTTTATGGCATATAATTCAGAATTAAGATGCCATGTTGGTGGACTTTTTCCTGTGATGAGTTTGAAATGTCTTTTCCCATCTCTTTGGGTTAATTTTGGTTAGAAATCTATTTTGTTAGAGACCAGCTTGCTTTTCGGGTCCATTTTTCTTAGAAAATATTTTTCAATTCTTTATTCTGAGGCAATGTCTGTCTTTGATATTGAGGTATGTTTCTTTTATGCAGCAAAAGGATGAATTCTGTTTTCACATACATTCTGTTAGCCTGCATGTTTTTATTGGGAAATTAAGTTCATTGATATTGAGAGATATTATTGACCAATGATTCTCAATTCCTGCTATTTTGTTTTTGGTGGTGGTTTTGTGTGTGTGAGTCTGTGTGGGTATGTGTACTTCCCTTCTTTTTGTTTTGCTAGTGTGTAATTATTTCCTGTCTCCTTGGTGTAGTTAGCGTCTTTGAGAAGGAATTTTCCTTCTAGTAAGCCTGGATTTGTAAATAGATAATGTTTAAATTTGATTTTGTCTTGAAATATCTTGTTTTCTCCATCTATGGTTACTGAAAGTTTTTGTGGGGATGGTAGTCTGGGTTGGCATCTGTGGTCTCTTAGAGTCTGCAAGACATGTGTTTAGGTCCTTCTGGCTTTTAGAGTTTCCATTGAAAAGTTGGGTGGAACTCTAATTGGTATGCCTTTATAGGTTAATTTTTTCCCCTAATAGTTTTTAATATTCTTTCTTTGTTCTGTATGTTTAGTGTTTTGTTATTATATGATAGGGGCTTCTTTTCTGGTCCAGTTTATTTGGTGTTCTGTATGCTTTTTGTACCTTTATAAGCATGTACTTCTTAAATTTAGGAAAATTTTCTTCTATGATTTTGTTGAAAATATTTTCGGGGTTCTTGAGGTGGGATTCTTCTCCTATTTCTATTAGTCTTAGGTTTGGTCTTTTCATAATTCCTAGGACTTCCTTTTTAGATTTAACATTTTCTTTGATAGATATATCAATTTCTTCTATTGTATCTTCTACACATGAGCTTCTTTCTTACATCTCTTGATTTCTGTTGGTTATGCTTGTGTCTGTAGTTCCAGTTTTGTTTAGCAATATTTTCCATCTCCAGGATTCCTTCAGTTTGTGTTTTCTTTATTGCTTCTATTTCTATTTTCACGTCTTGCACAGCTTTATTCATTTCCTTCATTGGTTTGTTTGTTTACTTCTTGACTTTCATGTCTTTTTTTAAGAGATTTGCTCATTGTCTCCCATTATTTGTGTTTTCCTCAGTTTCTTTAAATACTTGTTCATTTTTTCCCAACTGTTTGTGTTTGCCCAGACTTCTTTAAGGGATTTATTTGTTTCTTCTTTAAGGACCTCTTATTATCTGCATAAGCCAGTATTAAGGTCATTTTCTTGTTATTCAGCTTTGTCTCTTAACAGTGCCTTCAAACGAAAGGAAGAGAAAAGGCAAAGCTACAAAATGAGTGGAAAGGGAGGTAAAAGAAGGAGAAGGGAAGGGGAGGAGAGAGAGAGAGAGAGAGAGAGAGAGAGAGAGAGAGAGAGAGAGAGAGAGAGAGAGAGAGAACAAAAGAGGGAACCATTATAGGTTTGAGGAGAAAATTGACTCTAGAGAAATGTCCAGAGACCTACAAGACTGACCCCAACTAACAATTTGAGCAACACTGGAAAGGTGATGACTAACTTATCCACCATCATAGAGCCCTTATCTATGGAAACTGAAGCAGACACAGCT
Source organism: Cricetiscus sungorus (assembly GCA_030556225.1). Classification (NCBI taxonomy): domain Eukaryota; kingdom Metazoa; phylum Chordata; class Mammalia; order Rodentia; family Cricetidae; genus Cricetiscus; species Cricetiscus sungorus. The sequence continues at coordinate 40,945,023 of JANBXA010000729.1, forward strand.
AAACACTGAGCCAAACTGGAATCCAGATGCAGAGAGGAAGGATAAGACCATGCTACAGAAACACATAGATACAGCTGACCTGAACAAGGAGGATCTAATGTGCTCCCAGACTGACAGCTGGATAAACCAGCATTGAACCAACTCAGACCCCCTGAACATAGGTCTCAGAAGGCTGGGTAGTCTAAGAAACCTCTGACAATGGAAGCAGGATGTATCCCTGGTGCACAAAAGGACATTGGGGGCACATTACCCATGGAGGGATCCCTCCTAGAAGGCATCACCCTCCCTGTGGAGTTGGGGGCGGGATGGGATGGGAGGGTGGTTGGGGAGCATGGGAGGGTGGGAGAGAGGGAGGGTGGGAGAGAGAACTGGGAATGATATGTAAAATAAGAAAATAAATAAATAAATAAATAAATAAATAAATAAATAAACAAAGTTACTTCCAATATACAGTGCCCCAAAATAAACATTCACATTCTAAAGTGAAAACTTGGCAGACAAAAGAATCTCACATGATGGGGAATGTCTTTCTGTATGCTGTGAATATATGTTTCTCTTACCGATTATGAATAAATGCTGATTGGCCAGTAGCCTGGAAGAAGTATAGGCAGGGCAACCAGACTAGGAGAAATCTAGGAAGAGGAACACAGAAGACAATGGCTAGAGAATTGTCATGTAGCTGACAAAGAAGTAACATTCTGGAGCTCATAGGTAAGCCACAGCTTCATGGCAATACATCATTTAATAGAAATGGGTTAATAATTAAGAGAGATCTAGCTAATAAGAAGCCTGAGCCATCAGTCAAACAGTTTGTAATTTAAAAAAAGCAGGACTAAGCAGAACAGAAACTCCATCCACACTCACAAGACACCTAAGCCTCCTGGGGTCACTTGCCCTGAGTGGGGAGGAAAAAAATCATCAGCCAATCTATTGTGGTATATGGGAAAGAGAAAGAGAGTGGGGGGAAGCAGACTGATTCATGCCTTGTAAATACAGGCAGATCTGAAAGGATGAATTTGTGAAGAGATGAGCAAATGTGGGAGGCCTGCTTGACCTCAAGAGCAATAGTAACATCCAGGCTTGGGCTGCTTCCAAGAGTAATGTCTGGGTCAGTAGCCCTGCCCACCTGTGTCTTGTGTTGATGTCTGTAGCTCCTGACATCACTTGAAGGTGGCCACCTTGGTGCCAGATGGTCATGTCACCACAGGGGCCACCCTGATCTGAGTGGCTTGCACTGCCACCCAGAGCTATGGAAGTATCTTCCTGAACTGCAGCCAAGGGCCATGTCTGTGTTTATTGCCTTATTGCATTCAGGACCCATGTTGCAATATATGATGCCTATTGCCATCAAATGCCATGCAGATGCCTAGACTCTGGGTTACCACCTGGGCCATGTTCGTGCCTAAAGACACCCTAAAGCCAGGGCAATGATTGTTCTGACACCCAAAGTCATGGTGTCATCTAGACCTAAGCTATTGCCAGGGACTGTGTCTGTGTCCATGGTCTCTCAGCAGCAAGAGTCTGTGTTGATGTCCATTACCCTAGTTGCTACCAAAGACCATAAGGATGGTGTGTTCTGGACCATCACCTGTGCCCATGTTTGGGTCCAAAGGATGTGGCACTACTGGGGCCACACCAATCTAAGTGGCTTGAGCTGCAACCCAAGGCCAGCGTGCTGTCTGGGTCTAAGCTGATGCCAAAGGCCAATTCTGAGTCAAGGGCCCTGCATTGATGTCTGTGGCTCCTGTTACCATTGAAGGCTATGGGCTATGTAGATTCCCAGGGTCTGATCCAATACCTATATGCCAGGGCCATATAGATTGGGGTGGCCTGAGCTGCCATCCCAGACCATAGTGAAGTCTGGGCCCAAGCTGTGGCTAGGGGCCATATCTGGGTCTATGGCCCTGATGTATCTGGGGTATATGTTTATGTTCATGGCTCCTGTAACCATCAATGGTCATGTGACTGTACAGGGTCTGAACCATCATCTGGGACCATGTTGGAGTCTAATACCATGCTATTGCAGGGCTCATTTGGATCTGAAAGGCCTGCACTTCTACTTGGGACCATGGTGACAACTGGAACCAAACTATTGCTGCTGGCCATGTTTGGGTTTGTGGTCCTAATGCAGCTGGGGTCTGTGTTGATGTCTCTTGCCTGTTTTGTAACAGGGACCCATGTGAACCATGTGTTGAAGTATGAAGTACTTGATGAGCTTACCCCACCCCTCACTGGCACAGAGAGAGCTACCCACTCCCTCACCAAAGAATTGACCCTGTACTCCACAGGTTCCACCCCTCATCAGAGAGTTGCCCTCCCTCACATACTTGAGAAATCTGGCCCCAGCTCTCACCCTGGGATTGAGAGAACTGGCTCCACCCTTCACCTGAGGTGGGTGGTCCCAACATCCCAGACTGACCAACTCAACTATTACCCAGGCACACTTCCATGGCATTGAGTTAGCAATTGGCAACATCTATCCTATCTATTTCCTGTAAATGGAGTTCTTAATTGGTCTAGATAGTAAAAGGCCAGAGTCAGATATTTGAGAGACATGCTGAGAGATCAGAGAGAAGGAGCAAGCCACATTATACCTTACCTCCTAAGCATTTCAGAAGAGAACAGTTTCTTGTTTGTCTCTGCTTATATCCTATTTCTGTCCAGCTACATCACTTTCTGTCTGTCTGTGCAGACCTCCAAGGCCTTTATGGTTAGCTAGTGGCAAGCTCCATTTTCTGATTCCCAGGCAGGCTTCCTCTCAGAACCTCTCTACAGGGGCTCCAACCCTCCAAGAAATGGTCTGGCTCTCTATAATACAATATTACATGACCTCCTCAATCTTCATCCTTTTTTCACTATAAGGCTCTCAGGCTCTGCTGTTAGTTTGTCTTGTAGCCTGATCCTCTTAGACTACAATTTCAGTAGCATCTGGATAAATACTTCCTTGGGCAACTGCTTTTGAGGAACAAAAAACACTTATGGTGATATTCTGTTCAGTCTCTCTGATTTCAATGAATTTGAATTCTTACCTTTGGAAACTCTGATGGGTAAGATCTTGCTCTCAAGGCATCTTTCCTGCTGTCCCAAAGCAGAGTGCCAGCTTAATCACTAATGGCACCAATCTCTTTAACAATTACAGATACTTTCAAAGCTGACTTGTCTGTGAGATTAAACCTGTTCATAGTCTGTTCCTCTCCAAACCTTTCTGATTCACTTTTTTCTACTTTTCACTACAGACTTTGATGAGAGTAGTAATCAGTAATCATACCATAGACTCAGCTCTTTCCTCTCTTGAAATTATTTCCACCAAATAAATTAGTCAATGATTCTTGTATTCAGTCTCACTCAAGAAGTGGAAATGTCACAAGATTCTTTACCAAAATATCATGTGAATGTCCTCTAGTCCAATTCCCAATATAGGCCTTGTTCTCCCCTGATACTTCATGAGCTGAACCTTAATTGAATGCATTTCTATCAAAACTCTGGCAATCAAAATTACCACCAGAATACCCCATGGGCCTCTGTTTACAGTATGCTAGGGCTTTTCTAGCCCAGTTTCAAGCTCTACAATGTCCTTCCTACAGCCAGTTTCCAATATCTAAGAACCATACAGCCAAGTTATTATATTAGTAACCCCACTTCTGATACCATTTTCTAATATTAGTTATGTGTCTTGTTTCTATAACAAAATTGACAAAATCAACTTAAGGGATAAAGTTTTTATTTTGGCTCACAGTTTGAGGGTATAGTAGATCACAGTCATGATGGTAAAAGATTGAGGAGTCTGATCACAATGCATTACCAGGCAAGAAACAGACAGCAATAAATTCTTGTGTTCATCTCACTTTCTCCTTTTTTTTCAGTCTTGGATCTCAGCCTATAGAATGATTATCATTCATTTAATGTGGGACTTACTGTATGAGGTAAATTAAGCAGTATAATTGCTCACAAATATCACCAGAGATTTGTTTCCATGGTGATTCTAAATCCCATCAAGTTAAAAGTCAATATGAGCCATCATACTCTTAAGACCATTCTTGTTAGTGAGGACTTTCTGCAGCATCCATAGTCAAGGAAACTGAAAAGCAAAATACATTCAGGAGACAGAACCAACTTGTTCCTATGAAAGAGCCACTCTAAAGATAATCTATTAACCTTCTGATCCACAAACTGATCAATGCATCCATGAGGGTAAAACTCTCATGACCTACTTGCCTTTTAGAAGTCTTCCCTGGGCCTGCCTTTGAATCCCCCACAATGGGGGTTAAACCTTAGCATGAGTTTTGGTGGAGGTATTTGAACCTTGAAACCATAACTGAAGGCACTGAAGAACACCCCACTCAGATACATTTGCTATAATGAGTACCCATGAGAGCCTAAGTACTCTGGTTGAATATTATTAAACTTAGCTATGGCATCTTCTGCAGATTTTTACCTTGAATAAGTCTCACAATAAACCCTTTGTGTTGTTGTTCTATTTTTATTGCTATTGTTTATTTTGTTTCAAAAATATGTAACTTCACAAAGAATGAGGTTTAGGAAACAGTATAAACAGCTTAAGTTGAGTACTAAGAGCTAGGTACCCATAGTCACATGTTCATTGGTCAAAAATGAGGGGAAAGTGGCCACAAACCACTATTATCTTTATGTAATACATTTCCATTTTATTTTCATTTTCATACTTTTTGAATTTCTAACATACCCAAATAGAATATTTTACTTTCTTAATTCAGAAGAAATTATTTCTTGGTTTACAACCAAATAAAAGACTATTTATGGCACCCAGGGACATTCTTTACTCGCTCCTATGCCAGCTGTAGAAATTGAAATTATTCTTTTCAAATATTTGGAGTATTTTTGAATGGTCTGAAGATGCTGAGATGTGAAAATGGATAATTTTCACATAGACTTTTCTTTCCTCCTATACCATTAGCTTTAAAAGTTTAATTCCTAGTTCAACAGCACCACACAAAAGCAGAAATACACATGATTCTCTTTGTGTGCACATGTGCAGACACATGCATATTCATAAACCCTTCTACTGATTAAGAGAGCTTACAGGTGGGGAGTTTTAACAACACCAAACAGAAAGTTAGAAAACCACTTGCCCCAGACTTGTAGACTTGTGGGCAGGCTATCAGTGTCAAAGGTAAATGGGAAATCCTGATGTCTTCTTTCCATTGCCACACCCTATCAGTTTGTTATTCTCTGGGTCAGTTGAGAGTGTGGATATAGCCATTTTGCCTAAGTATATTCTTCCAGGTGTTTGTGAAGAGTAACAAGTTGCTTTGTCTTAATCAGCCTTCAGCTGTTGCTGTTTTCATTAATCACACTGCATCAATCAGCAAGTGGGCCCTACAGCTAGATTGCATCAAGCACCCAAGCAATAATGAGGAACCTGCCTACTCTCCCCAACTAGGGTAATCCGGCTTCCCCTTATCGCTCATCCCTCACCCTTCATCCTTTTTTCTTCATCTCTCATCCTTCACCCCTCTACCTGCAGGTGCCTCACTCAGTAAACTGTGGTTTTCTTGCCTGGCTTCACTGTGTCCTATGCCATGTGCCTGTGATACTCACAGCAAGTTGAATGACTTAACTGGGGTATAAACCAGACATCTCACTTCTTGAACTCTGGAGAACTAAGCTTGTGAATGCAATAGAAGGGAAGGACAGGGCATACTCCACATTGTAATTCTGCGTTTGTGCTCTCTATTCACAGCCCTCTGGACTATACCTTAATGGAAACAGAATATTTTTATGAAATAAATATACATAGCAAGGAATCAATCACCATCTTGTTATTGCAACAGAATAACGGATATTATGTTGATATCTGTCCTCTGTCTGTCACCATTTAATATGAGCCTACCAGAGAGGACAGATTGCAAATTACACACAATGGCCATGGATGATACTCTTTTTCAGTGCTGTTTGAAGAATCCCAATCTGCCCTTTCTCAAATCATCACAATCAGTAACCATTTTGCGTCTGGTCTTTGCAGCTACTGCCAATCCATGATTGAAGCAATGGGAGGTACTGGGAGGAAAGTGACAGGCCTCCAGCAGTCCCCAACAAGCCAGCTCATTCTCAGCCTGACCTGGAACACATTCCTCAAATTTTCATGGCCTTAGGCTCCCTATATTTGAAACACAGGAGCACATTAAGAAACTTTAAGGGTCCTCTCATTGACAATCATACAGGCAATATGTAATTCCAACTCATTGGTTTCAGGCAAACAAAAATGTCTCCCTCAAGCCCTTCTGAAACAAGTCAGCCATATTTATACCTACATTCCCTTAGTCACCCAACCAGCATATCCATCCAGAGGCTAGCTCTGGTTTGACATTCCTGGGAGTCAGACATCCTAACAAATTTGTCTGACACCACACCAAGTGAGCAACCTTGGCAGGCCCATTTGGCATTCTGGTGACATTTGGTTTAACTCTGGTTCCAGCAGGACTTGTCCCAGATTTTCTGCATGCCTGTCTAAGGTATTCTGAAATTACAGATTAGAAGCCCAAATGCTGAAACATCACCAATCCTAAGTATTGAACCTTGAAGACTCTTCTGCCATTTACAACTCCCAGAAGAGTCTGTCCCTACTTGGGCAGCAGGAGTCGGTCTTAAATTACCCAAAGAGCCCAAGTGCTGGGCCTGGGCTCCATTTGTTTACAAAATAGGCACTTTCAAAGGCCCTTTGCTAGGGACTGGCAATTCCCAGGTCCCCTGCTATAGGTTGATGCATAATGCATAAGGTGCTGGGAAATGTGTATTCATGAGGGCGGCTTGGCTTTTGTCAAAAAGAACTGTGAAATATTATGATGGAACAATTTTCATTTCTGCCACATTGTTTTTATAGTGCATTCATGACTGGGGATTGAGGGCTTTTTGAGTTTTGTCTGGTGCAGATGTTGTGGTGCAGAAAGCTGCTTCAGACGTCTGTATTTTCCAACTTTGTTGCTGACAATTACATGAAGCAGGGAGAGGGGGCTCTCCCATAGAGACAAAGGATGTATGTCCTCAAGTGATCTGGCCCTGATTTAATCAGAAAGGTGGGGGAGAGGAGTAAAAGATGGAAAGAGGAAAAGAGGTCAGGAGAGAGGGAAGAAACCAAGAGGAAAGTGAAGGACAAGGAACCTAATTCTGTTGCCATGCTGAGTGTCAAGCCTGGGCTGTAGCTTCCAGCCCACCCTTGTCTCTCACACATTCCTGCTGTTCCTGAGGGAACATTATCTTCACTTTACATAGGAGAGAAAAGAAAGTAGGGACCTGGCAAGAATAAGCTGCTTGTCTGAAATTACACAACCAATGAGTGCACTGGAACCCACATTTAGAGAGGAACATGTATGCATTCTACCTACCGAGAACCAGAAGAACTGAAGCTAAGCTCAAGTGCTATCTACCATGTAAAAAACAGTCACAGACAGGGATGAGAGAGCAAAATTACCACTGGGTTTCAGGAAGTAAAGAAAATGTTTTGAGACAACTGAGCACTAGTGTCCATTTGCAAGCACTCAGTCACAGTCACTACCACTGTGTACTTGTGTAGAAACACACACACACACACACACACACACACACACACACACACACACACACATGCACACACCTACACATACTCCCGCACATACAGTCAGCTTATATCAGAGTGAGATGAAGATCAACATGGGATACATGAGATGACAGTAAGGGAGTAAAATAAGGAAGGAAGAAAAGGAAGGGAGGGAGGGAGGGAGAAGGAGAGTCAGACAGAGAGAAGGGAGGGAGGGAAAAAGAAAAATCATGAGATCATCTGCCTTCTTTCCCAGGGTAGAGGCTTCATTGTACTGATAATCTGTACATGAAATGAATGTCTGGAATTTCTGATGATCACCACTTAAGATTAGGGTGGAAAAATCTCTACAAACCCAGTCCCAACACACCCTTCCCTTCCTAAACAGACCTCTTTCTCAGTGAGGCTCTTCACACTGGTCATTCCCTCTGCCTCGAGCATCTCTTCCCCACACAGTCACACAGCCCACCTCAGTCCTCAGTTTATCCAGCAGTTTCTCCCATTCTGTCTCCAGTGAGCATAGTTCTCTTCCCTGGCAGCTGCGGTTGGTTGTGATCTTGCTGTTGCGTTTGCTTGTCTTAAGCTATGAAACCAAATCCAGAGCTGTGGGAGTCAGGAGGTAATTTTCTCACCCTTCTGTCCCCAACACTGAGAATCATGGCCAGGACATAGACAGGGCTCTGTAAATGTTAGAAAACACGTGAATCTGCTCACAGTGCAGTACACAAGAGCATTAATAGGGCGTGCCTAAAGAGATTAAAACCTAGCACATTGCTCATTTTCTGCACAGGGCACTCTGCCTGAGTGGATAAAGTGCACCAGCCAGAGGCAAGCAATAATTAGCATGAGGGAACAGATCAAAGCTCTCACCAACCCAGTCCAAGAGGCTTCCATGGCCCATCAATCCCTGGGCAACAGGGAGGTCATCCTCTTACATAGACTTGGAACAAATGTGATTTCAAAACTTCACATTCACAACCACCAATGTTGTAACAGTTAGCCCCAGTTTTACCACCAGCAGAGAGGACAGCGAAGCCCTGCTGACAGCAATGCCAAGAATATTGACTTAGAAGAATATTTTAAACAGAGGTGTTTTTGCTTCTGAGGGATGTTTGGTAAGGACTAAAGGCATTTTGTTGTTGTCACATTTAGGGTAGAGGATTGCTAAGCATTCTGCACTCACAATGAATGACTCAGCTCAGAATGGTGACAGGATTGAGGGCCTGTAGTGCTAGAGGGCTCAGCTTCTCAGAAACACTGTCAGAAGCTGCCCTGAAAGCAGTTATAGATGTTTCATCAACTTTCCCAGAAGATACCTTAAGCTTCCAATTGCTTGGGCTTGACCCACCCATGGGTCTTACCAAGACTTGGGTCTTCTTTGTAACCTTTATGTGTATGTTTATTGTATGAAATGTACATGTGCCTTTGTGGGCATAAGTGTGGCCATGCATGTGCCACTGGGTCTTTGTGAACCATGTGTAGTTTCTTTCCTTCCACCTTGTTTGAGAAGGGATATCTTGTTTGTTATGCATGCCTGGCCAGCTGGCCTGGGAGCTTCTGGGATTCTCCTGTCTTTGTCTCCCATGTCTCCCTATAGGAGAGCTGGTATACAGACACACGCGGCACAGGTTCTAGATATCTGAATTTGGGTCCTGACATTTACAAGGTAAACTTTGGCTCTAGCCTCAGGACATGTGCCTTCTAATTAGTCAGTCATTTTCATGTGATCTAATCTCACTACCAAGAAGCCTCCTTTTTGCATTCTCTGTCTCTCTGTGTCTCTCTGTGTCTCTCTGTGTCTCTCTGTGTCTCTTTCTCTTTCTCTCTCTCTCTCTCTCTCACTCTCTCTCTGTCTCTCTCTCTCTCTGTGTGTGTGTGTGTGTGTAGGGTCTTACTATGTAGCCCAAGTTGGCCTCAGATTCAGAATTCTCCTACATTAGCCTCTCAATTGCATATGCTGCCATGCCTGGCCTCCCTTGTTCTCTGAACTACATGCCATCTTCCCCCTCATTACTATTACCCTTGCATAGCAACAACACCAGTTTCCCTGATGCAGTCATAGCACCCTTCTTCAAGCTGTTCCTTACTCTGATCATTCATACCTATGCAGAGAACACTCGAGTGACACCTTGGTTGACTAAAAAGCAATACTAGAACTTTACAGACAAGCACACTAATAGTTATAACTGGGCAGTTTCCTCCTTGAAGTTGTTTCTCTTTTCTTATTAGCAATGTGGGTGTGGTCGAACATATATTCCAACACCTTCCTGGATGTGGGAGGTACTATATAGGATGTGTTACATATGACAGACAATCAAATACTATCATTTACACAGAGAGTTTACACCCTCAGAAGATGAATCTGAAGTCAAATGCTCTTCACAATGGTAGGTTTTTGGTTGTTAGCTCTTTGAGGGCCAAGTATACTGCCAAGTGTGATGGGAGGCCTTTGACTTCCAAGTGTCTATTAGGAAGAGTATGCTGTCTCTGAACTTTCTGGTTAACTGTTCTACCTATGCAAGAACAAGTAGATTCTTCTTTTAGTATCAGATCTCTGTGTGAATCTTCAGTGTGTTCCGTGCAACTGTCCCTTCTGTGTGCAGATCTGCCACCTTGGGTATACACTAGGTGTCTCAAGGGAGATTGATATTTCCTGGTTTGAACTGCCTATAGCTGTTTGGAAAATCATGTTGTTATGACAAGAATTCTACAGTAATAACCATGCATGGACAATAACCATATTAAAAAGTGTTCAACATTCCTAGTCATCATTGTCAGCTTACTCAAAAGATTTTGATAATTTGTGCCATTGCCAGTAAACAGAGGCATCCGGGCTTCAACCTTCAGATGTGGGGACTTTCAGGGCCAGTTGACGAAGCAGCCAAAAGTATTTCATCACAATCATTCAGAGTTTGGGCGCTCTCAAAAGCTGGTCACAGCTACCTCTGACCAGCCTATATGTAAAGTGTACCCCAGAAGGAAGTAAACACAAACTAAAGCCACCTTCCAAGGCTGAGTGACATCATGGATATCAGGGCGCACCAGAGATGGGGTTACACTTAGCTGCCCTCTTTTGCCCTCTCTGTGCTTCAATGTCCACATCTGTCACATAACATCAGTCACCTCTTTCCTGCTCATCTGTTGTGGAGACCAGAGGACAGAAATAATAATAATAATAATAATAGCAGTGAGACACTGAGGAAACCAAAGGATTATCTTTAGCCAGTATAAAGCCTATTAAAAGTTATTTTAGTAGCCTCCCCAGTCATTAACTCAGTCAACTCATACTATCCTACAATATTTTAGTGCCAAGTCAAGTATTGTCCCAAATACCACAGTGCTGTCTTAGACTTCCTTATGTGGTCCTTTAGTGTTTTCTTGAATGTTAAACTAAAAACACTACAGAGGTAGTGTTTTTTGTTCTGGTTATGGTTATCATTTAGTCTCCTTTGTATGCCCAGAACGTGTGTGTGTGTGTGTGTGTGTGTGTGTGTGTGTGTGTGTGTGAATAAGTACAATCTTCTTAATGTTGCAAATAAACTGACTAAATATCACCCTACCAATCACTCCTGATATGTCACAATGAAGGTGGCCCTGGCCTTGATAACTAACCATACCTCTAGTAGAAGCCATTATATCTCCCTGAAATCTAGACATTTAATAAAGGTGTCCAGCATTTATTCCATTGCTTGGGATGGCAGAATCCTTCCTTATCTGTAAGTGACTTTTAAACAGAGCTCAGGCACCCTGAAGCATTTAGTGGTTGTATTAAGAGTTTCTCTGAAAGAGAGGAAAAAGCTGGGTTTGTCATCCAGTTTCCAACAACTACATTTGTATAAGCAGAACCTGAAATGAACACTGTTGGGGTTATTTTAAAAGGAATGCAAACAAAGGAAGTTACATGTCACTTGGTGCTGGTGACACCAATGCATGGCATGTATTAAGTCTTAACTATGAGAAATCTAAAGATCTGAAGACTTTTAATTAGGAGGTCAGTGGTTTCCAGAAAGCACATGCCCTGCAACTGTACCGCTGGAGAAAATAGGAAAGTGGTATTTATGTCATACTACTACTATCCTATGACCAACCTGGCACCCTTCCCCCACCCCACACACATTTTTTGAGAATAAAAATGTTCACAAAATAGTACTTTTTGCAATTCAAGTGTCTTATTTATTTTTCTCTCCTTGCTCCCAGCTAAGTGTCCCTCTTCTCTATGTGATCTTTGGCTAAGTGCCTCATTAACTTGGTTATACACCCATTTGGCAGGGAAACAGGTGGGCAGCTCAGAGGTCATGGTGCTAGAATGAAGAGAACAGCAACAACTGAATCGCTTACAGGTCCCAGATGATTAAACAACCACTGTCCCCATAGTTCATATTTTAGAGCAAATAGCATTTACTCTAGACTGCATGTTTCATCTGGGAAATTCATCTGCCTCTGCTGGGGGTGTGTGGATCCCCTTTCTCCAAGATGAAATTTAATGCCCGTGGTACCTCTTAGTGAGAAGAGGCTCTGGTGACTGGTCAAATGAAAAAAAAAATTAAAAAAGGCTTTTACTTTCTCCCCCTTGACATGCATCAATATCTAATTTCCAAACACAACCTCCTTCTCCTGATAGCCCATTGTACTATGTGGCTTCTCTCCCCAACACTAACCTGAGGCTAGAACAACTTTGCTTCATAGCACATAGTGAGAGAGAAATGGGAGAGGCTCCTCACCTTAATGGATTGCCAGCCTTCAGAGATCATTTTTTTTCTAGATGCTCATGCAGGTAACCTCAGAGCTTTCATATCATTGTGAAGAAACAGAACACATCTGTGAAACCATGTGCATCAGTTCCCCTCAGCTGAAGGCATAGGAGATAAATTCCAGTGTCTAGCTTGCAGCTTAGGAGTTGGGCTATGGAAGTGGCTCCCAAGATGCTGCAGAGATCCAGAATAATGAGTTACCCATATTTACACGGATGTAAGATCACTAACAACAAAAACATAACAAGAGTGTGTCTTCCTTGAGAAACAAGGGAGATAGCATGTACTAGGAGTTGCACCTGAAAACATAAGATGCTATAGGTGGACTAAGTTTAATGTTCCACATAATTTAAAGCTATCCATCAAATCTAGAAGAACCAGATTATTAGAATTCAACAAAGGTCTGTTCCTGAGCCAAGGCTTGACTCTGATATGCACAAGACTGTGACTCACTCTGGTCTATACTCTAAACAGCTGTTCTCATATCGTGCCAGCTTCCCAGAGGATGCAGAAAGCTGTTAAGTATGGCAAAGTTCAGTCTGTGGAGGGGGACTGGAATGATGTCAACTTTACACACTGAAATAGATGAGCTGGTAGAAAGGACAGTGTGACCACCAGCAGCTGCATGGCCTGGGACTTAGAAGAGGCCCCATCTTAGCTCTACTCCGTATTTACTGAATTGGAGTCTGCATTCTAACAAGAACCCTATTTGAAAAATCACTGCTCCGGAGTTTTCTATAATCTGTAACCCATGCAGGGGGAGGCTACCTTTCCTTTCTGGCCACATTTAAAGCCCTAACATGTAGTCTTTATAAGGGAAAGCCATTGTTTCCCCCCACTTTAATAGGTCTTTGGTAATGTTTCAATGAATGTCTATACTTGATACTCATGTTCTTTACAGTACATATGCACTAGACAGTCCATTTCTGGCACCAGGAACCATGATTCTAACTTAAGGCTTGCTCAGTAATGGGCTACATCTAAGGTCATCTTACTTATGTTTGTTTTGGGGATAATCTCAAGATTAGTACCATTTTGCATCTCTCACAGGCGTTCTGAGGAAATTCTTGCTTTTTCCTCTGCCTTGCATTTGCAATCATTTGTGATAACAGGAATCACTTCCTATTTCCTATCAAAAGCCTAGAGTGCAGAGCCAACATCCATCTTTCTTAACACTATTGAATTTCCCTTGAAAGTGCCATGCCCCAGCCTGTGTGTAACACTGCTAGAATTCCCCCAGTGTAGCCATGGAGCAGCATGTGGAGCAGTATTCAATGTCTCATTGAAACTATAAACCATGATCTAGGCTGTAATTACCTTTCCTCAAATATCAGAGATAACAGAGCACAGCATAAACTCTCTTGTTTCCCCATCATACTTTTCAAACTAGATTACATCAGCCACTAGCCAGGCCTGTCTTTATTGCAGGCCATCATAAAATAAAACACACACATGATTAGTTTCTAGATATTGGAAGGCAGGCTAAGATGGAAAAGAGTGTATGATATCCAAGGAAAATTTCGAGAGTATTTTACATTCTTTCATAGAAGGGGTGTGTAAGAGTCACAACAGTGGGAGATCCATTGTATCCAGTATGTTTACTTTCTCACTCACAAAATGAGGCAGGCTCTTACCCCTCCTCTCTAAATTTGGAGTTTAGCCCTCCTCCTACACTGGCCACTTCTGCCATTTGTCACTATGATACTCTCACACAAGACAGCTGTGCTCACTGACTATCCTTCCACAGTTCTGTTCCCTATGACCCTCATATGGACATACTGGATCAGAGTTTTTTTTTTTTCTTGTCATCTTTGCCCCTACTAAGAAACATGGTGATCCAACAGGAAATGTCTGAATTTGATAATGAGATGTCAGAAACCTCAGTCTTGTCCCCTGGTTACCTGATGACTTAGGATGATGATTCATTTAACACCTTTATATCTCAGTTTCATCCTCTTTATAATGCCCCACACTGGAGGTCATAGTTCACAATGCAATTAATAGCATTACTCCTCTTCTTGAGGAGCTGCATTCTGTTTCAACACCCACACCAGGCAGCTAACAATTACCTGTAACTCCAACTCCAAGGAGTCAGATGACACCCTCTCCTGGCCTAAACATAGACACACACACACACACACACACACACACACACACACACACACACACACCTACCTTTAAATTTTTTTAAACAAAAAATGTTCTATATTGGGTTGTCCCTAAAGATTAAAAAGCTAGTTTTGGAGCCAGACAGAAGGCTCAGTAGTTAAGAGCACTGGCTGTTCTTTTAGATGACCCATGTTCAATTCCTAGAACCCACACAAGTTCATTAGCATCTATAACTCCAGTTCCATAATATTCAACCACCTCTTCTTGCCTATGAGGGTACCAAGCATGCATGTGGTACACAAGCATATATATAGGGAAAACACCCATGTACATAAAATAAAAAAAAAATAATATACACAATAGTAATATTATTCTAAATATATTCTATATATTCTATATATATTATATGTGTAATTACATGTGTATACATATGTGTGTGTCTATATATAACCTAAGTAGCACATAGATTGATGGTTAGTACATACCAATGGTTCCCACTTTCACTAGTCCCTGCTAATTCTCAACGATGATCTTGAGAAATCAGCTGTGTCAAGAAATAGAAGTGATGACAGGATTATGGGCCCCCATTTTGGCTCATATGTGAAATTACACTAGACTCTTTTTCAGTCTTCTTCATCATAGAAAACACACTTGAAAATCAACCAGTAGTATCAAAAGTCCAGGAGGGAATATGTAGTATAAGGGGAGAGAAAATTCCTGTTTTTCAAGTCATCTGAAATCTGAGTCACTCCAAGCCATTTCTTTGTTTCTGTTTCCTGATCCACACATTGACAATAGCCATGGCTCCATTCAGAGTTTGGATGATAAAACTGTGTTAAAGCATCTAAAATTGGAATGAATAAGTGGGAGAGTCTGTTGTTTCTCATCTTTTCTTTTTTGTTTTTTTGAGACAGGGTTTCTCTGTATTGCTTTGGAGCCTGTTCTGGAACTAGCTGTGTAGACCAGACTGGCCATGATCTCACAGAGATCTGCCTGCCTCTGCCTCCTGAGTGCTGGGATTAAAGGTGTGTGCCACCAATTCCCAGCTGTCTCTCACCTTAAAAGAAAAAAAACCAGGAAGAAGATTGGCATCAGTACCTGCTCCTCAAACAAAGACAGCCACCCCTCAGCTACAGCTAGGTGATCAATTAAACTATTCATTAGCATAAATATTTCACAAGAATGTCATTTTAATGCTCCCCAAGAGCACCTGTTATGTATCCCACAAATATGACATAACTCATCAAAAAGCACTTCCCATGTAGCATAAGTGAAAGAGTGCCATTCCAACCAATAAAGCAGATACTAAACAAAACAAAACCCATGCTGTGACTTTAATAGTTGATCAATTTGAAGATCAAGAGCTTTAATTCTTCTCAGCTTTGGCCTGACAGCAGGAGGTGCATTTCCACTTAGAGATGACTGCTTTGGTAAGAAACAGAGGCTCAAATTGGCTCCCTTTACCCATTGGTTCCACACCCATAGATCCAACCAAATATGGATTTAAAAAATTGGGAAAAATGGGAATCAAACATATACAGACTTTTCTACTGAGTCTTCAAACAGCATAGTATAAGCACTGTATGTATATATTGCACTTATATTGCATTAGATATCACAAGTACTTTAGAGATACCTTAAACTATATAAGGGGAATACATAGGTTATATGCAAATACTATGTAAAGGTATCTGAATGTCTGTAGGTTGGGGTGTCTGTACGTATACTGGAAGCAAGCACTCATAGATACTGAAGGATGCATATGAAAGTTAGGCCATGGTACAAGACTATATAGAAGAATTTTCAAGTCAGAGGGGTGCTGTTTCAAACAGTCACACCTGAGCAGACTGGGGCTGGGAGTTTTGTTACTGTCTATTTATTTTACTCTTCGGATGCAGTTTGTGGAAACTGACATAAGTCAGGCAAGGAGCTGGACAGACTCTGTTAGCAAGAATATATCAAAGGATCAGAGAGAGCTGAGCAGGGAGCTTGAGTTTAGGCTCAGGTTCAGCTTCTCCCTGTCTTTCTGTGCTCTATGAAGTCTTCAGCTTCCAGAAGCTGTGCCTTCCTCATGGTTTGACTATACTTTACTGTGTTCCCCTCAAGAGTCCTTGTGTTAAAATAGCATTGGGAAATGGCAGAACCCTTAATAAGACAGGCCATATGTACATCTCACAATTTTTGTATTTATGATCATCTCTCATTATCTCTCTACTCCTGGACAACTTACACTTGGAAATAGAAAGGGAGATGGTGGTTATAGGCTAAATTGTGTCCTCCATATTCATGTGCTGAAGTCCTCAATTCTCAGTACTTTGGAATGTGGTGTATTTAGACATAGGACTTTAAACAATTAAGGAATTTATAAAAAGGCATCAGGCAAACCCTTATCTAATTTGATGTCATCCTTCTAAGAAGAGGCAGTTAGCATGCTGGCATGCATAGATGGAAAGTTGGCTATCTGAGAACTCAGAAAGAATGGGCTATGTGCTAGCCAAGAAGAAATGACTCAGAAGAAACCAACCCCACCCACATCTTGCCCTCAGATTCTTACAATCTTTAAGAGTTTGGAAAGTGTCTCTGCAAGAGCCACCCAGGCTGTGGTGCTTTGTGACCGCATCTACATACACACAGGTGACATGACCTTTACCCATATTTGCAGTTGACATAATGGAATATTCAGGGCTTTCCAAATGTCCAGTTTTCTTTGGAAAGAGACAGTCATTTTTCTATAGCTTTGTGGTACTGAGAGTAGGGTTTATAAAGTATTTAATAAATCATTATACTTCACTACCTTAATGGTTTCTTGCTCCCTTGTTTAAAATGAAAACTCATGAAAAATTCTTGCCCATTTGATCTAAGTAGTCAAATTGTCCATTTGAGCCAATGGCTGTTAATAGTTCTGTATCAAGAAGTTTGCCCTTCAGGACACCGGGGAGCTCCACAAAATGGCACAGACACACAGCCATGCTTGCTATCATTGAGTTCAGCTGCCTCTGAGAGCTTGGGACACTTGTGACATCTGTGGTATGACCAGGACAATTCCCTGTGTCCCATTGTAACTGGATGCCTTTGTCATACTGAAAAGCTCCAGCTAGGAAGAAAGGTACTAATTGAAAGCCCGTGATTTATAGTCCTTTAGGGAGGAAACTCTTCAGAGGGCCCTCCCACACCTCTGTGTCTCTGTCGGTCAATCAACACCCAAGTATTGGCAGCCAGCTGAGTGTAGAACAGCAAGGTGGTTGAAGAAAAATATAGAAATCCGGAGAAACAAAAATCCCCTGGAAACATCACAAATTAACCAAAAGAGACAGGATCTTAGGCAAAAAGGACCAGTCCTTCTAGGCAATTCTACAATGCAGCTTGACCTGCATTAATACGACCCTTTCCTCCATAATGAGTTCATGGCTTCCCCTCATTTAGCCCACAATACTACCTGTATTCCCTGCTTACTTGTTGCCAGGGAGCTTATTCTGGTGGACGATGTCAGACATTAAACACACACACATATGGACACACACGGGCATTCACGCCTACCTAAAGCTAATTTCCCTGCAGTTGCTATAGTCTCAGTTATTTTCTCTAATCTTCCTTCCAATCTTTTCTTCAATTGCCACAGAGTGTATAGTTGAGAACTTGACATTTCCTTTGAATTAAGGCTGTGAGTTAAGTGGGCATTTTCCCTTAGAGAGATGGCTATTCTGGGCCTCCCCACAGCTAATCATGCCATAGCCTGCGATCTCACCTGTTCCTTTCATATGCACACTCTCTCCTTGAAATTTGCCAGCAGGTCCTCAATAAAGAAATAGCCCTGATTGCTCATTAAAAGCAAGAGAGAAAGCAATTAAAACACAAAAGGCAGAGCAAAACTTAACACTCAGTAGTTGACAGTTGAGCAAGCATTGTTGAAGGCTGGGAACCAATATAAAGTGTGGGAGTCACAGTCAGGGAAACCAAGCATGCAAACAGACTGCCTCCCTGGCTTAGGAGAAGACCAAACAGGCAGTGAAGCCACAGCAAGCCTGGCGCCCATCATTTAGTTTTTCAATTTCATTTCATTTCGATTCATTTACATTCATTCAGTTCATTGAAGTGAGCTGAGCTAAACAGGAAACATTATTTCCTTTAAAAATTTTTGTTTCCTTTTTATTTTTTTCTCAGCAAAGCTCATATTTTAGACAGGGCCAGCTTTCACATGGACGTAAACTCACTCTACAGAGGAACAAGGCTCTGCTTGCAGGGCCCCCAAACTTGATCTCAAGTTTGATTATTACTTTCTTGAAATTAACTTTAGAGCAAGGGGCCCTGCAAATTCATTTGGCACTGAGCAACACAAATTACTGATTTTTAGGTCACAGACCACCACGATGCCTCGATCCCACTCCTGGATACTGGCCCTGACCCCCTTGCATGTGTATTTTGTATTTGCCTTCTCCTCTCCCCATCTGTCTGCCCCTGTGCCCCAACTTCCATCTCCTTCTCTGGCACAGAAAACTGAAATGAAAGAAGCGGTGCTGAGGCCCTGCCATCCTTCCCTTTTGCAGTTTGAAGGCAAGTCAATTGTGTTACCTGTCCCTGCCTCCATTCCAGTTAGCACACAGGCTATGCCAGACTAGATTACTCGTATAAAACTTGTCCAACTCCTGAAAACCTATAGAAGTCAGCAACTTCCTTTGTTCTTGGGATTTAGATGGAAGGCTTTCTCCTCCCCATCATTGTTGCCTGTGGCTATAGTAGCCTATCTCTCCCGATAGTTTAGGAAATGCAGTGTGTGTCTACCTTTGTTATGTCCCCTTCTTAGAATGTAACCTAGGAATGTCACTTCTGCCAAATATGTGCCTTTGGGGCTGAAACCTAGAATCCTAGAGTTCCTAGAGTCTGAAGCAAGTCCCTTGTCCCTCCCTACCTTACAGCCATTTTCAGTGGTTGCTGCAATCAGTAGGTCATCCACATACTGTATGTAGTAGGATGATTCTGGGGCGTTGAGTCCAGTAGGCTCCCAGGTCCTCATGGAGTTCTTCTTCATATATAGTGGGTGAGTTTTTGAATCCCTGAGGTAGTAGAGTCCAGGTCGCCTGTCGAATCCTTTATCAGGGTCGCACCACTAGAAGAAGAAGTAAGCCTTACTCTGGGAGGCTGGTGGTAGGCTGAAAAGAGCATCGTTTAAGTCTAGCACAGTGTACCATTGTAGGCTGGGCAACAATAAGATCAGTAACATATAATGATTCAGTACAGTGGGGTGAATATCAATCACTTTTGTTGACTTCTCTTAGGTCTTGGGCTGGGTGGTAGTTGACAGAGTTTCAGGGAGCAATGGGGTATCCCAGGCTGACTGACAAGGTTTCAAAATTTCTTGATTAATCAGGTGACGGATGAGCAGATTGACAACTGCCTGGGCCTCTGCTGACATGGGATATTAGTGAACCTGCACTGGGGTGGCCCCCGATTTAAGCTTTTCCAGGATAGGGGCCCTTTGTGAAGTGAATCTGTTTCAACAAAGATCTCTGGAAAGTCAGTCAACCATGGACCAACTCCTTGGGGTGGGGGCAAGGAGGGTAACTCTAAAAGTCTGTACTCATCTTCTAGCCACATGGTTAAAACCTGTATTGGTTCCTCACCCCCAAGTCAATTACGGTTAGCATTCCTTGTCAAAAGCTATCTGAGCTCCCATCTTTGTAAGTAGATCTCTCCCCAAAAGGGGGTATAGACAATTAGGCATGATGATGAATGAGTAGATTACCCAGCCCCTTACAAGGTCCACCTGTCTCCAGGTAGTCAATGGCTATTGACCCATGCTTGTAACCACCTGTACTCATGTTTTTTTGTTTTGTTTTTTTGAAATTGGACCCAGGAAGTTAGTTAGGACAGAATGTTAGGCTCCTGTATCAACCATAAATTCAACAGGGTTTCTCCCCAAATGCAGGGTTATCCTAGTTAGGTTCAGGGAGGGGTTCTGAACTCTGTCCCCTTCAATTACTTTCTTCCCCTGCTTCCTCCGTCAGCATATGATGGCATTCTTTACAGCCCCTCTTTCTGGGACATTCCTTGGCCCACTACCCAATCTCCCTGCTACATGTGCATTGGTCCTTTTATAACTTTGGCTTCTTGCTCTTCTGGGGATGGGGAAGCTACCTTGTTCCTGGTCCAGGTGGCAGAGTTGTTTTGCTTCCTCTGGAGCCACAGCTGACACGGCCAGTAGCATCTGAACCATGTTGCAAGCTTGTATTTCTTCTGCAGTCACTCTATCCTTTCCCTTCTTGCTGTCCCAACCCTCTCCTGTCTCCCATTTTCCTCCATCCTTAGTATATCTTGCCTTTCTTCAGGAAGCTCCCTATTATTGTATACCTTGTTCATTACCCTCATCAACTCCTTTATTGACTTATCAACTAAGTCATCTATCTTTTGGAGCTTCTTTCTGATATCTAGAGCTGCTTAATTAACAAAAGCTAAGATTGCTGCAGACCTGTGCTCTGCTACCTCAGGGTCCATGGGGGAATATGCCCTAAAAGCCTCCATTAACCTCCCATTATGTTGCATGGTGGTGATTTGTTAACCTCCTGCTGAACATTATAAAATTTAACCATATTAGCTGGGCACTTAGCAGTCGCCCAGAAACCCCTCATTAGAACTTGGTGGTAAACACTGAGGTGCTCCCTACCTTCTGGCAAATTGACAGGTAGGCCCATAGTGCAAAGGAGGATGGCAGTGGAGTCTGGCTTATGGACAGCAGCTTCCCAGTGTTTTTCTACAGGTATAAGGGACACCAGGGATGGGTTCTGCCTCCCCCAAGGCATTTGGGGACATGGGTGAATGGAGAAGAGGTACAGTGTGAATGAGGTTAAGAGACCTTCTTCTGGTCCCCCTTGAGGAATCTAGAGGGAGAGGTTTGGAGGGTTGAGGGCTTGCAATCTTTTGGAGCACCCTTAGCATCTCCAAAGGCAAACACTGTTTAGGGACCCCCCCAGCCAGTGGTGAGTAGTGTCTTTAGCCAATATGGAGGGTCTGTAACCAGGTCCTCCAGATATTGATGTAGGGAACCTGGTCTGGGTTGTCTAGGCCATCCATAGATGATGTTTTTAGTTCTATTAATGAGAGATAAATTAAAAGTGCCAGTTAGTCTGAAAGGCCACGTCTATCCACAGAGGTTCCAGAGCCTGTCAGCCTTTAGATGTACCCATCCATCCCAGCAGCCACAGTACCTGAAATTCTTAAAATGGTCAAGGAAAAGACTCAGGGGAGCGGGGGTGTGACTGAATGTCTGGCCGGTTATTTCAGAATATTTCAACCACAAAAGCAGGGAAAACATGACCAGAAACACACACAATTACAGACAACCCAGGTGGCCTTGTACAAATTGGGAAGAAGGACACCAGATTAACAGTTCGCAGTTGTGACCAGTTCAATATCTTCAGAGGGACTGGGGAATACAGTCCCCTTCAGAAAGATCTCATGACCCACCACCACAATCCAGGGTCATCACCCAGTCTCCCAGCCAGTGATTGTCTAGTATGTCTGCTTAGATCTTAACACAAAATACAACCACACAGTGACAGACAAAATACACAGTAGCATATTTACCAAAACCATAGAAAGACAACATACCAGACAGTGTATCTGTACAGCATGCAAAAAGAAAAAAATCTTGCACTCTGTCCAAGCTCTTAAGCTACAGCCCTCACCTTCTGAGCCCTTATGCTATATTTAAGCCCTCACACTATACTCTGTATGCTACATGTGAGCACTCATGATATAGTGAGTTCTGTCCTCCTAGATGTTAAAGTGGACTGCTAGCCCTTGCACTATACACAAGCCCTGTCCTCCTGGATGTTATAGTGGACAGCCTCTCACTCACCACTACAGCCCTATACCTTCATAGCCTTTGTGTCCTCCTGATATAATGAGCTGTCACCACTATACCCTTCAGGCTATACATGAGCCCTCAAGCTATAGCAAGCCCTGTTCTCCTAGATGCTAAAGTAGATGGCTAGCAGGAGCAACCTACTTAGTTTGTCTGGGCAAAATAAAAATACAAATAAAAGAAAGGTACCTGTTAGTTCATGCTTCTCAATAGACGGTAGTCTTGTTGGTCTTGGGGATCCCAGGCAAGCCCCCAAATATTATGTCCAAAGTCTAGACCCCCAACATATTACCATGAGACCAAATCTGATGCAAAAGCAAAGAATCTTTATTGTGAATTAACTTAGGCCTCTCCATCTATCCAAAGCAGGAACAGCATCAGCAGCAACAGCACCAAGAGCAGAAGCAGGAGCACAGCAGGAGAGAGCCCAAGCAGAAGGTCTTATAGTGGGGAAGGCCGGTAGAATTCCAAGCTTTTGGGCTCATGATTGGCTGCCTCCCACTGGGTTAGGGAAATTTCCAAGTTTACAGGCTTGGGATTGACTACTCCTCTGGGCTAAGGTCCAAAAAAGGTAATGCCATATCTCTAGACTGGGGGTTATAGCTACTTTCCTAGAATTAAGATCTATGGGGAGTCATGCCTCTAGATTAGAGGTTACTGCTTCCTTAGGCTGAGGTCCAGAAAAGGCTAGAATAGAATAGAAGTTACTACTTCCCTACTCAGGGCTTGGTCAATTTTTTCTATTCAGGGAATGGGTGGTTTTGTGTCAGGGGTAGAGATGGCTCTGATTTTAGGGCCAAATTGTGTTTCTTCCTCTGAACCTTTTTAGCTTTTAGGTTCCAATTTTAGGGCCAGGGCAAATTTCTTTAACAGGTTGTGACACTAAGGGCAAAGTGTGTTCTTTTCATTCTGGTTTCAGTGTCAGGGTGTTTTTCTCTGTCTCTGGGTTCAGGGATAAAGTGTTTTTATCACTGGATTAAGTTCCCCAATCCAGAGTGTGTTTCTTTCATTGGCCTTGGCTCAGAGCCAGGTTGCTCAGATATTGTGCTAGGGCTGTTGATCACAGATCTGCTGGAACCTGGGTCTCTCACCTTTAGGATCCTCAGCATACTAAACATAGTAACTATCTGAATGCAACTTCATCTGTCCTTCACACCTTCTTCAGGTTCTCATGACCCCACAGAGTTCTTCAGCAAGCAATCATATGTCAGCTCCTCTCTGTGAATCTACATTTTAAATCACAATAATGGAGATTCTTGTCTTGGGCAAATTCTGGGTAAACTACTGAATATTATCATAGGCCCATTTTGAAATCCAATCTCACCCAAGATGTTTGCATCATCTATTTAGCACGAACTATTCACCTGATCTTCTATGATGTCTGGTCAGGAGTATAGTAAGAGAGCAGCAGCAAGTTAATATAGTAAAGGAGAGTTGATTGGAAAATCTTCTTCACCTGGACTACAAGCGAAAAACAAGCAAACAATAACAACAACAAAAGCAGACCTTGAAAGAAGGCAGGAGTCATGTGAATGACCTATAAATGGCCATAGAGCTCATGGCTCAGCATTTTTGAATACATGCTGTTTCCTCAGCTCACCCACCCACTCATGTTCTCAGAATGGATTTCATTTTCTTAGTAAGTTCTTTGTTTCTACATCAAACAATATATCTTTGATGAAATTCTTTGCCCTAGAACCCAGGAACCTGGAAACTACAGTGTATGCCCTTGAAACTTGGGTGGGCACCTGCAACAGCATCCATTTGGTTAGTGGTGATCACCCTGGCCAGTCTTCAGCAGCAATCCTGTTAGGATAATTTAGCTAGAATCCCTCTGTTACAGCTCATTTTGGCTGTCAATTTGACACATCTGGAAAGAGGGAACCTCAATTAAGAAATTTCCTCCATCAGATTGGCCTATGTCCATGTCTATGAGGATATTTTATTGATTGTTAGTTGATATGGGGACTGTGGGCAGTGGCATCCCTCTGCAGGTGGTCCAGGCTGTATAAGAAAGTAGCTAAACATGAGCCAGGGAGGGAACCTCCCAGTAGTAAGTAGCCTTTTTCCATGATCTCTACTTTAGTTCTTGCCTTGAGCTCCTATTCGTCTGTTCCCTGATGATGGACCTGTAAACCAAAACACTTTCTTCTCTAAGTTGACTTTGATCTGTGTCTTATCATAACAACAAAGCAAACCAGGAACCCTTCTTACTTCTAATATATCCACTTGGTAATTTCTATTTTCTACCCATTGACCACTCTATCTTTTCACTATCAGTTCCTTGCTATCTATAATGTGTCTGGAATTGTACCCAACATCCCTCTCCTCCTATAAAGTTCCACTGCAGTGGTCCCTATGGCATTCCAATAGTCTGTCTTCCTAGGCTATAACAACCATCAGTGGATAGATGTACTTTAGCATGCTAGTCTGTCCTGCTATTAGAATCAGTAAACATTCCAACTAAATGTAACCTTGCTCCAGAATCCAAGATGGATGAAACACCTTTGTCCTAGCCCTCTGGTCTGTATACAGATGCTCAGTTGGTGTCACTTGCCAATAGAATTGGTGAGCTCAAAAAAAGATTCCTGATTGATTAGAAGAAAAACAATATTCCTAAATGGAATTTCCAAGGAAGATTTTTGGCTGACCTTAAGTAATTGTATAGAAATGAGTCTTCTTTCAAAATGTTCTGCTCCTGGGTAAGTGGGGAGGAACTACTATCACCACAGAACAATGTACCAAGCAATAAAATTCA
Organism: Cricetiscus sungorus; assembly: GCA_030556225.1. NCBI lineage: Eukaryota > Metazoa > Chordata > Mammalia > Rodentia > Cricetidae > Cricetiscus > Cricetiscus sungorus. The sequence goes on from JANBXA010000729.1 coordinate 40,970,051, forward strand.
TCCTAGGTGTTAATTAGCTCAATATTTATCTCATCTAATATGCAAATTAAGGCACTGTGGTCTCATTAGCCTCATCTGAATTTCCTTTAAGCAAAACTAAATCTCCTGCCAATGCAAGAAATGGAGAAAAAGGAGGGGAAAAAAAAAAAGCAAACATCAGTATTTCTCTTTGAAGCTAATGAGGATGTGATTTGGTTCTTCCTTTATTATGAGGTAGCAAGTTAGGAAAAACATGTTTTAAATATGCAAAGCATAGCTTGACCTCATCCATCAGAAGCAAGAGCACAACCTGGATGATGTGTGGTTATCACACTTTTTGCATGAAATTTGTCCACTGGACCAGGGTCTAAGGAGCATTTGGGTGAGTTTGCTGTGAGTGTGCAATGGAGAGATTTACAGAGAAGGAGATGCTGCCTTTAAGAGCCTACTCAGAGAACAGATGTTACCTCCACAGTAAGAGGAGCAGGAGACTATTGTTTTTAATGCTATGAATCATAAGAATAACAAATTGTGTCTCAAATTCATAAAAGAGCAAAGAAACTTAATCCCACAAATTGTGTTCCTTCTACCTCCCCACTTTAGGATTTCAGAATTTATACCACGATAATGAATCCTCAAATACCAAAATTGTGTCCCTAAAGGGAGGCTACCTGCACTTGAGATACAGCAATGCTGCAAAGTAATAATTCTAGAAATATCTCCAACATCCTAAATCTTTGGCAAGCTGCCAAGAATTTCACATTAATCGGGGTCAGGGTATTACCCCAAGATATTGTTACCAGACTTAAAATCTAGGCTGTTACATCACAGGTGATATGGTCCCACAAACTGCCAATACTCTCTATATTTCTACCTGATGTGAGGAGCTGATAGGTGACACATGCTGTTTCCCTGAAGACTCTCAGCCTTTCCTTGATGCCTGGGAACCAGACTCATCCTAACATGGGCACCTACTCTGAGTTATATGCTAAGCCTGCTGCCTCATGGCACAGGATCTCTCCCATTTGTTGAAAACCTGTTAGAAGCAGAATGTGCTTTAGTGGTAGAACTCTCCACACATCCTCTCCCTTTCCACATCTTCTTCTGTGCCATTCCTTGTTCTAACAATTCAGTCCTAAAAGACATTTGCTTCAGCATCCCTCTTTCTTCCCTAACCCCTTACCTCTCCATTCCTCAAGCCTAACACACGCTGTAGACAAGTCATTAGTGAAGCATCAGATTGATGCAAAAGACTGTCAATATGAGAAGACAGAGTGTGGACAGAGTTTCTGTTCAGCCTGGTCCCACAGATGTTTAGCCCCACATAAACTCACAGATACATACTAATTATAAACTTTTTTTAAAAAATAATTATGATTTGCGCTTCTCTTTGGCTAGCTATCTCTTAATTATTAACCAATTTCTATTAATATATGTATTTCCATGTGGTTTTATCTTAACAAGAGAAGGGTTCAGACCTGTTACTCCTTTCTTGGCTGCATGGTATCTCCTTGTGGCCTCTCTTTGTGTCCCCTCCCCAGCATTCTCCTCTTCTGGTAGTTCCGCCTATACTTCCTGCCTGACTTCTGGCCAATCAGTGTTTTATTCATCAATCAATAAGAGAAACATATATACAAAAGAACATCCCCCAGATGTCCCTCAACCTCAACTCTGCATCTGGGGAGGGAGTCTCAGGGTTGCAAATAGAAGGAATAGAGAAGACAGTATGACAGTAGGGCTATGTGCTGAACAGAATCTTAGTTACCCCAGGGCTTGTGGTATTGTTCTGTCTTTTATTTGTTGTTTGTTTGCTTTTGTTTTTGACAGGATGAAACATTGCAATGGACCTTGTTTACTTCTTGCAGCTGGTTCCTATGTTTTCTTAAATCAGCTTTTTTACAAGTTAAACCTCACAGGTTTGCAGAACCAAAGACTAAACAAGGGGGTTACAAAGGTCATCGCATGTTCTAGGTTCTATAAAGCTGAGGATTATTTAGCAGTTAACATCTTCCTTAGAATCTAGCATTCCACCCAAAAGGGAACCAATGTCAATCTTACTAAACAACTGTGATGGAGTGGCAGGATTCGGGGGCAGATAGAAAATGAAAGAAAACTTTAAAGGTATGCCCTGTCATGGTATGAGTACAGGAGACCCCCCCCCCAAAAAAAACCTGGCATATGGATTGTTTTGAGCTGCTGTTTTAAAACACTACAGCCACAAAAGAGGCCCTGAGAAAGTTACTTTTACGTAAGAGATATTTACATGTATAAAGAACGTCACTGTAAGGATGCCACCCTCTCTACACTGGAGCAAAGAACTAGATCACTGCAGACCACAAATCCATGAGAAGGGAGGTACCAACTTATGAATATATAACAAACCTCACTTTTTATTTTATAGTGCTTCTCTGGTCATCTTATCTCATTCAGGACTTGCCCTTTCCTTTCCCGTGTAATTCAAAGAAAGATGTATTCAAGCCTAGAGGCTAAGACAACTCCTTCAGATCTATTCTAGAGATCTATTTATTTCATTTCTTTATTTCTCATGCATACAGAACACATTCTTATACTACAAAAAAAACTATTTGGTTTTCTCATATTAATCTGTCTTTTGTTCAAGGAAGTTTCTGTAAAGAAACAAGCAAGGTTAAGGATGAAACAGCTTCTCTTCTCTTACAATATGCCTTAGCTCTTACTTCCCCACTAACTCAAAAACCAAAAACTGTATTCTTTCTCTCTCCCTCTCCCCTCTCTTCCCTCTCTCTCTCTCTCTCTCTCTCTCTCTCTCTCTCTCTCTCTCTCTCTCTCTCTCTCTCTCTCTCTGCAGGTGATAGCATTTGGTTCAGGGTGGTAGGTCACTGGTCCAAGGTCATGCAGCTAAAACTTGGCCCAGTCACAACAGAACAGATAGATCAAACAAATATGGCAGGCCACAGGGAGGCAGTCTAATTAGCCAGGCATCCTGCAGGTGGCAATGGAAAGGTTGAAAGGGTAGCAGACTCCATCTTCCTCCACTTGCACTTTGTGGAGCCTCCACTTCCTAAAGCCACAAACCTCAGGTGGTCTTTTGTTCTCCTCCCTTTCCCGATTTTAACAAGTTATTTGAGAGCTGTGTTGTGAACACAGTCTGTCTACTCTCTATTCTCCAGGGCAGGAGGGAAACCTGTCTGCACTCCAACACTTCCTGGACCTGAAAACTGAAAACCACTTCTGCAGGCAGACAGAGCTGATTTCCATATGTCGCCAGACGTGTCAAGTGTCACAGCCATAGAACAAGAAGAATTCTCTGCTTTGGTGACCAGGGACCAGCAAGAGAAGCAGGAAGATTGCCCTCAGAGGCTGTGAGAGGAAGCAGGAGAAAAAGGCCACGACCTATTGTGACCTTTGGCTCATAAATGACAGACTCCCCAAAGCACTTCTGTCTACTCGGATTCTGTACCTGTGAGCTCAGCCTTTACCAAGACGCCAAGCTGCTGAGCAGAAGGCAAGGTAAATAGATGTGTCCAGGTCATGGTGGGGACCTTGTGACACTAGTTCACTCACTGCCAATGAAATCAGAACCAAGTGAGGGACACATGAGCCATCAGAAAGTTCTGTGGAAATAAGCTCCAAGGCTGTGTGGTCTTTATGTCCCATACTAGAACTTCAAGGATGCCTCTTGTTTTTGCATTACAAAAAATACAATTATATCCCTCCCCCTCTCTTCCCGTCCCCAAGTACTTCTCATAACCCTTCCTCCAACCCCTCTCATGTCACCCACCTCTCAAATTAACCCCCTTTTGACTTATTTTTGTTTTATATTATATATATGTATATATAAGAAATACAAACAAGCATATAAATACAATCTATTAAATTTATTTTTGTTGTTTGTGTATATAGGGTTTCAGGATTGACAATTTTGTCTTGAATAACCAACTAGGGAGCTCATCCCTGGGAGAGGCTAATTCCCTCTAGCCCTCTTTGGTGCCTGCAGTCCTTTATCTAAGGGTGAGACAGACCCCTGAGATTTTCACCCTTCTATGTTATCAGGTCTATTGACATTGTTGTTCAGATCTTACTTACATGGCTATTTCTAAAAGAGGAAGACGCCTTCACCATATTGTTCTTAGAATCCTTCTTCCCCCTCTTTCGCAATGTCTTCAAGGGTGCTGTTATTATGGTCTTGACACTTTCTCATCCACTGAGCTCCACAGCATGAACCAAAGAACATATGTGCCCACTGAGTGCGAAGTTTGAAGCACCCTAAGGCAAAAATGGTTTATAAGAGACAAAGAGCGAAGGAAACATGGTAGAACTATGTGCAACCACATTAGCTCTTCCCTTGTGTTACCACCATTAAATAGGCATTGTTGTTCTCATTTTAAGGACTGAAAAACTGACACTAAACATGCCAGAGAAAGGAAGAGTATTGAAGCATTTGTTGCATACTCCCTGTGAAAGGGCATGGGGGACACATGTAAGGTGACCCTGCAAAATAAAAACAAATCTCAGAGAAAGGTCTGTGGCTTGGGAATTCTGCATACAGAAAGACACTGAGATGTGAGGACAGGATGTTCTTCTTCCATAGGCAAATACAGTAAATATAACTTGATGGCTCATCCCTAGGCCAAGGTGGGAAAGATTGAGACAAGGGCCAGCTCATTACCTGCTCACTTGAATGTGAATGGAGTGGATTTTGTTTTTGCTGATGTTGAGTGTCTTTGAACTTGTGGTCATCCTGCCTTGCCCTCCCAAGTTCTGGGATTACAGGTGCACACTGCAATCTGTCTGAAAATGGGTTTTGAAGCCCAATGTTGCATGGAGTTTCTGTGTCTTTTGCAGTTTGTATGCCTGCTGATTGATGATATGTTTGCTTTCTTTCTTTTTTTTTTTTACCGTTCAATAAACTTGTTAACATAAACTTGCTCTCAGAATGATTGCCCTAGGTTTCTTTAAATTATGTAATAGATTTAACAAAATGAAATATACATGAGGAATAGGCAAGATATAAAACAAAATCATAAAACTCAGGCCCACATGAAGACCACTTGCCTTGAGAAGTAAATTGTCATTAACATGCTGGATTCTGAACACTGCTCTTTCAGAATTTGACTCCTAGCAATATAGTCCCTGCAACTAATTTGAATGAAATTCATTAAATTATGCTTCATTGGATGCTATAGATCTTGATGATTCATTGACTCCTGTCCCCATTTCACAGGCAGAGATGTCAAGCCTAGGGGAATTAAAACAAATCAGTATGTCAGCCTGTATTTAGGAGAGCCAGGATGTGGACCTAGGTCATCTTCGAACCCCCTGGCAGGATGGAGGTTGGTGCCCCCTTTACAGTGCTGTGTGCTATGGGGCCTCTCAAACTCCTGCTTCTACCACTTTGCTGTATATATCACATTTACAAGTGTCTGCCGGGACCCAGTGCCCACTTTTTAGCAATCTGACACAGCTATTTGTTTTATTTCTCATTATTCCATTTGCCATGGTGAGCCTACTAAAAATTCCTCCACATATAATACCATCCTGGACAAATTAAACTTCACACTACAGTGAAATGTCTCTTTTGCTTTATTGCTCCAGTATCCAAAATAAAACATAAGCACTGAATGACACAAGAGTTTGGAAGATGATGGTGATGAAGTTGAAATGAGATTTCAGCTGTTGATCAGGAATGCTGTGTGGCTGTGTTCACTGAAATGGGATTTAAAGGCAGCAAGAGTAGGGAAAGGAAGGAATTGTGCTCCCTGAGAACTAGCAGCAATGGAATACCCAACAGAAGGTCTGTCTCCCATACATAATTCTGAAATCAGCTGTCATAGCAGCCCTGGCAGCAGTGAATTTACAATCCCCATTTTACAGGTGGATATACTGAGAATTTAAGTACCAAAGGACACAGGCTTAAGGACAGGGGTTGGTCAGTTTGTTGACCTGCAGTTCAAAAAAATTTTCTTCTGAGCCAAGCTTTTCACTCTTTCAGAATTATGGATCAATTACTCATGCCTCCTCATGAAGGGACACTTGTGGAGCATCTACTGAGTAAGCAAGTTTCAGATGAGCAAAGACTCTCAGTTCGAGGACTTCCTACCAGAGTGAACAGCTAGGTCTCCAAAGTATCGGAGGTCATCTTCCACTAGTTCTTAAAACAGGAAGCAACCGGATGGTGTGTCTTACAGGAGCCACTCGGTGCTAGTACTGCCCCCTCTGAGATGTCCTGAGTGTGGAGGGGAGCTCCTCTACACACCCATTGTCACACAAGGTTTACACACTGATTTATATAAAAGTCTGAACAACCCTTTTTGTCTTTGAATAATCAAGGCTTACTGAAAAGTTGCAGATACAGTCAGAGGGCTTCTCACAGGCCCTTCATCCAGTTTCCCCTAATGTGACTCCTTCTAGAACCATGGAAGATTTGTCAAAGTGAAGACATTGGCATTGGCACAATACCATTAACCATGCTATAGGCTGCATTTCGTAATCACCACTTTAGCTATGTGGATATTTTCTACTCCAAGATGCAATCTAGAGTATTAGATGCTAATTTAATTATTTTAAGACTCCAAACTTTTGAAATATTCAGTTGTTCCACTCACTAGATGATGAGAGTTTTTAGAAGGCAAGAACACCAGGGAATAAACAGAAAGTAGGTGCTCATTAAATTTGTATAACAGGTCAGCTGCTGTGAGGGACTGTTGATAATAGAGGTCCATAGGCTTCCACTGCTCCCTAATTCTAACCCCACTTACAGAGTTAAGATGGGGACAGGTTAACCTTGCTTAAACTCTACAGAGCCCAGAGCACATGGTTAGTCCATGAAACCACTCCTTAGGCTTTAGCTCTTTGAAGATGTCTGTGTGAAAACTACAAGATGTAACTTCAGGAGGTCAGGCTCCTTCATCATGTCCTGGAGAATACATTGAAAAGGTCCTGTGGGTCCAGGAGGATGAAGTTCTGACGGATGAAGGCAACCCATTCAGTCTGTAGTCTTTAGGTCAGTTATGTAGCTATATCTCCTTTCTCTCACAATTCATGGGATCATTAAACACAAAAGCAGAAACATGAAAGCTTTCGGATCAGATAGGGAGAGGATCAGCAGGAGTAGAAAGAAAATAAGAGAAAGTAACAAGGAAGGAATATGATCAAAATACATTATATGTACATAAATATGAAAAGGTTATAACAATTACAGTGTGGTAATTAATATAGATTCATAAAAAGTTTGTCAAACCCCCAAATTCCCTTACATACCTGATCCTTCCTATCAATCCAGCCTCTTGAATACTGACCTTCAAGTAAGACAGCCATGACTACTTACATATTACTAAGTAACACAGACTTTTGTGTGATAATACATTTTTAATCTATGAGGAAGCCTAAAAATAGCATCATACTACAGTAGATCCTTCACCCATATCATATCTTCATTTCTGCTATAATTATATTAAGAGAATCAACATACAAAGTCATGAGCTATGTATTATGGTGTTGTGTGTGTGCATTCATGCATGTGTGCACGTGCATGCACTTACACACACACACACACACACACACACACACAATCCCTTTAATATAGAAAACACTTACAGGAACATATTCCATTACTAAGAATATGTTTCAAATCAACTGAGAGATTCTAGACAATAGACCAAATGATTGAGAGCCTCTGGCTATTCATTTGACATAAGTTCCTACCTAATACCATTCATAAAGTTCCAGAATTATTAAAGTGCCAAATATTGAACAAGTTAATATATTGAATGGCTAGAAGAAAGAGGAATGTATTTATAACATTGAATAACATCAGACCTTTAAAATACAAATATTATGAAAGAATAAAACATTGAATTCCAAAGTTCGATAAAAAAATGCACTCAAAATACATAGCAGTCCAAAGATTGATAATGGGAACACCTAAAACAGTGCCTGATCAATAAGTAAAGGCCTAAACACATCAACAGAAGAATTAACCTGAGGATTCTTATTGGCAGTCTCACAGAGAGAAGCATAAATAGCCAGAAACACTGAAGCATATTTATTTTCACTGGTCATCAGGACAAAAAATTTCAAGCAACTGTGAGGTACCATTTTCATTTTTGTTGCCATGGGTCAAAAGTAAATATGAACAAGCATGAAGTTCTGGTAGGGGATGGGGCATAGGGAGCCTCTGTCTGGCTTTGTAGAGTTCAACAGACTGAGATATCAGAAAGAATAGGAACAGACACAGGCTGACCCAATAACTACTCATATTTAACCACCAAAGGCAATGCCACATCTGCAGACAAGAGCCTGTTGGAGTGTTCCCAGAGGACTGTGTGTAAAGGCTTAGCCTCCAGCTGGGCACTATTGTGCGATGGTGAAATCTTCAGAAACAGGATTTTGCAGGGGGTCTTCCAATCATTGGAGGCCTGTCCTTGAAGAGGATATTGGGACCCAAGCTTTTATTTTTTTTCCCAAGTATTAGCTCTGGTATTTATCAAGTACTGTCACATGATATATGACATACTGCTTCCCGCAACTCCAAAGCCCAAAGGTAATTACTATGCCTGGTCTGGGATCAGAACCTTTAAATCTGTGTGCTAAACCAACCCCTTCTCTTCGGTCGCTGATTTTGCCAACGCTAAGGTAACAGAAATCTGGCACAGCTGTGACATTCCCAGCCTCTAACTGGGTCCATGTGACACCTGAGAGATGGATGCAAAGCTTTGAGGCTCTCTCTGTGTCCTGCAAAGCAATTAGTTCTGGAATCTAAAGATCTAGGTCAAACACGGTGGTGTTAGGCAAGAAAGTAACTCAGAAGCTTCAGCCTCAAGTCAGAACTTCCACTAGAGAGCCAGCGTGTTTGTTTGAGGAGGAGCAAATTGGAAGCAGAGGAGGATCATTAAGATGCTTTCCTGGTGGGTACCCTGTCACTGTGCACATGCGCCGTGCCCAGGTGTTCTGCTTTCCCATCCTCACTCAACACCATCCCCATAATAAAGGCACTTGAGAGATTCAGCAGAGAGGCACAAGGCCTTCAGCTATAAGCATGATGAAGCTGTTGCTGCTAGCCCTTCACACTGCCTGGGTGCCTGGCAATTTATAGTCCAGCATCAGAACCCTTGCTGAGAAAAAAATCTCTTCCCCAAGTTCCTTAGGGCCAGCTGCCTTGTTCTATCCTCATCGTCGAGGAAGTACCACTAATGACACTTTCAGGAATGACTACCCTCCTTTGCTCTTCCCAACCCCTTCCAATCATTACAGGGCCAGAACAGCCAGACGCCCTGGCACAGCACCCGCAGGGGCAGGGCTCTGTCTTCTGCAGGAGTCAGTGTTGCTATCCCAGAGAAAGGCTAAGCAGTTCAGACTCTATCAAGTAGTCTGGGATGACTTATGAGGTTTATTTAGAGCCTAGGAGTGCCTTTCTGTGGTGGAGAGAAGCTAGGCCTCCTCCTGGCTAGAGGCCTGGACAATTATGTGCTGGAAGATTGGCTGGCAAGGAGCTACAAGGCTCTCTCCAAACTGCAAAGCAATTTGTTCTTGAATCTGAAGGTCTAGGCCAGGAGTGGGGGTATTGGGCAAGAGGGTACTCAAGACCTTAAAGATATTCTTCAGGAAGTAGCTCAAATGCCTTCAAGTGTGTGTGTGTGTGTGTGTGTGTGTGTGTGTGTGTGTGTGTGTGTGCAAAGTACATGATCTTTTAGTGGCAGTGGTTTGCATTAGTCAGAAAGCTTGGTGGCTGAATGTTCAAACCCATTTTGGTGATAAAAATATACTGTTGTTTCTGTTGCTATATTCTTACAGATACTGTATTCTCTTGTCTGTCCTGACACTGGGTCCCTCTGACTGTCTCATGCTCTATTTCTTCTTTTTGAAGCCTGCTCCAAAAAAAACAAAACAAAACTACTGCTGCTTTAGTGCATGGGACAAGACTTTAATTGGTTATCTGAGTGTCGACCTGATTGAGTTGAGAAGCAGCAGGGAGGTTAATAAAGAACAGATCTGGGGGTAGCTGAACTGAGGGTGTGGCATGATTAAGTCTCAAGGCTCTTGTCTAATCTATGGTTCCTTATTGGAGTCATAAGATGATGGCATTATTGGGAGGCAGTGAAGAGTAGGACATGTTGCCTCTCTGGAAGGTGCAAATCACTGGAGCTATATGTCCATGGGAACTGTATCATGCCCTGCCCTCTTCTTGTATTCTCCATGTTTTCTGTCTGCCAGGATTTGAAAAGCCTGCTCTACCATATGATACCACTGCCATGATCCTACACAACATGGGGCCAATAACCAGGTTTGTGCCATTTCAGGGTAGTCTCAACAATACTCCATAGTTCCAGGTATACTCTCATTGGGCAGTTGTCTTATGCCAAGTTCTCACTCATTTCCTGGGAACCCCAGCCCATTGCACACTGCAGTGAGGAGAAATTTTTAGTGTTGATGCATTTATTCATGCTATTTCCTCAGGCTCTGGCCCTAGGTTTCATTTACTGTGGCTTTAAGTCCAACCCATGCCCTCGATACCCCAGATATACAACACTACTGGACCCCACAGGAGCAGTACAACCACAGTCACCTGTGTAGCTGAGCTGTTTCTACTGCAAATTAAGCCACTTATGTGCATCATTGAAACCCTTCATCCTAAGATTTCCAACACCTTAGATATATGCTGTGGGCATCTCTACCACGATGAGCTGCTTCTGGACTACTAGATGCCATACCACATTGATATTCCTAGATGTTTCCTAGACTCTGGTTCACACTCAATGAAACACAGAAAGAAATCCACAGTTTGAGTTTCTAATTCTTGGGGCAGCTAAAGGCATTGGGGAGGTTAAAAATACAAACCAAAGATAATGGTCAGGTCTGGTGTACAGGTGGGATTTAACAACAGAGGAGAGTGTTCAGGGTCTGGACTCCCAGCTATGAAAGTGCAGAGAGGACCTTCTTTTCAGTAGAGAATGTCCATCTTTTGGGACTGACAGACAAATTGAGTGTGGGAGCCCAGCACCTGGAGGCTAGCAAGTAGAAAGCTCCAGAGCCATGCATTCTGCTTCAGTCTACCTCATTATGCCATAGCAAAAGAGAATTGGTAACAGAATACCTGGGCAGAAGCATCCTAGAAATATTTTAGGGCCAGGAATGATATCTACTGTGTGTCAAAACTGAAACCAGAGGGCATGGTGCATTTCTTGAAGATTAGAGTTCCTCATCAGTCTCTGTGGAGATTCTGTTCACACAGAATTCCCATCCATAATTTCCCATCCAGACAAGAACCTCACCTGAGTCAGGTAACTTCAAAAGACCCACATCTGGCAGATGCCCTATATCCAATTCTCCAAGGCTTTTTTGTTAAATCATAATCCTGCATTCACTTTCTTTTTGGCACAATGAAGTGCTTTAATTTTCATTCCTCTGCGACTTATTTATTTAAAACAGTGTGTGTGTGTGTGTGTGTGTGTGTGTGTGTGTGTGTGTGTGTGGTGGGTGCACTCATGCAGAATCAATCTCCCAATGTAATTCCCATATACTTCTAATACACCTCTCACCATAGTACCACACCTGCCATGTGGGCTCTGAGATTCAAGGGAATTGAATAGTTGAAAACAAGAGGTAAGTATGCATTTCCCCAAATGAATTTGGTTGGATGCATTTTCCAAAGTTATTTAAAGGAAGAGTTCATGTATCCATGTAAGATATCTCAACCTCTCAGAGCCTTTGATAAGCAAATAAATGCTGTATAGGAACTGACTGTCAATCATCAGTCTGGAAGGCTCACTGTATGCCATATTCTAACCTCTCCCAAGCTTGAACCACCTCATTCCCTCTAACAGACATTCTAGAACCAAGAGTCATATGGAGCACAGCTTCAGAAACCCTGGTAGGGCAAGAAGCACTATTGACTCTGGATAGTGTATGCTTGTCATTTAACACAGGTCTTTTGATAAAAGCTAAACATTAATCATATCTATTTATTGTAGTTTGTCTTTCGTACCTTTACTTTCTTAAATTTCTATAATAATTAGTTTAATACCCACTCCTTAAATTAATGAGTCAAATGCTTACAATGCAAAATGAAAATCTGAAACTTCCTGCCAAACCCCTAGCCTTTCCTCTTAAAGTATATCCTTTGAATTTTTCCACATGGGGACTTGCAAAACCTTTTTAAAAACTGTATTTTGTTTTCAAATCATGGTTTTGGTGACTGTCAGCTTGGATTTTGATGGTGAAAGAGGCCCTATGCATTAATGGCCCAGCACTGTGCTTGGCACAGGATGGATAGCCCATAAATATTGGTTAAAATTAGCCTCTTGCTTTGGAATTGGCAAGCCCTGTGCCAGTTGCTTCCAGAGCTGATGACTTCCAGAAGTTGCTGTTCCATGCAGATTCAGAAAGAAATTCACACCTTCTTGGTTCCTTGGAGCCTCTGACAGCAAACAACTGTGTATTTCTCCTTCAAGAGATCGTAAGGCTCCCAAGGAATCCCTTTGGCTGCCAGGGGCCAAAGTGCATTCCTGACAGCAATGCCAAGAGAAATATCTCTGCTCTGGGAGCAACATTTGCACAGGAAAGAGAAGCAAGAAAGATGGTGTCTCCATGCCCCATGGGCAAGAGCTATCTGTTCGATCAACTAGTTCCCTCCATTTTTTCCCAGCCAAGCTCAGAAAGCTCCTCGTGGATTTCCATCATGGTCAAATTACCCATTTACAAAAAAAGTGCTGCTGCAGATGGGTAAGTCCCTACAAAACCATGCCAGGGACTATTTAGGGCTGATCCTGCTACTTGGCATAACGAAGCCCTGATTACCACAGCATTAAGGGGTGTTGAGCTTGCCAGAGGCCTGCATTTAATGAACTTTACCATCCAAAGTTGGCCCAGAGAATGCTAGCTAGATTTTGTCAATCAATTGGAATTGATTACTTCTCAAAATTTGGTCTTAGCTTGCAGGAAACATAGACAAAACACACCCAACTTTTGAGGGTTAGTTTGATTTCTTGGAGAAAAAGGAGTTGTTGCAGCCAGGGAGAATGATGGGATACATTCCCAGAACACTGTGTAGACATAGTGATTCTTAGAGGAACTTGGTGGGTAAAGAAAGCATGGGCAGTCTCAGATTATCACTGGAGTATTTTTCAATTATTTATTCTTATCCATCCATCTACCTATCCAAGCTTAGCATCACCTACTATGCGTTTCACAGTACCCAGTGGTCTTTGATCTTCAGATGACAACCTCTCTATTACACCTGTGAGATCCTAGCATGCCACAAACTCTTGGTCAGCCATTGAACTCTGAGTGACCAAACACTGGCTGTCCATCTTCAGGCTGGCCCATCCCTGTGCCAAGGCAAATACATGGTATAACAACTATTGCCCAGATTAACAGAAAGGATCATGGAGTGTCTAAGATCCTAGACACTGATGTCAAGCCAAGTGCCTTCATTTTTGTAAGCTGTGTTTCCCCCACAGATAACATAATGCTGAGTCATAGGGACAGTTTAATCCTGAGTGGAAAAAATGTTTGTTCTCCCTGCCTGTCCTTGTCCCCAACATCCCTAGTTCATTTTTCCTATAGAATAAGATGATCTTCACACAGCCAATTTGACAACAGAACCTCCCTGCCTGTAGCCTATATCTTTCCCAAAGAGGACACAACACTGTCCTGAACAGAATGGCTAGTCTTATTTGTTTTTCACTTTCTGAATTAATGTTTTCCTATGCTGGAGAACACCTGTCATTACTTTCCCTTCTATTTAACCTATAGATATATATACTGCTTTCTCCAGAGCCTGCCAAAAGAGCTCTGTTTCAATTAACTTACATTTCATTTTTAATAAGCAGTAGCATGAGATAATAGGCATGTAAAACTGGAAGGGGCCTTGGAGATCTTCTAATCCAACCAGAACATTCTATAGCCCAGGAGGGACATAAGACCCAGACAGGCAAGGTCAAAAGGTATATAAAGTTGTCTACATTTATAGAGGCATTCAGACATGAACTTGATTCACCCTATTCTCATATTTAGGCTGTTTGCACAAATCAACTATCATATATTTGTTTGCTTTTTAATTCATTTATTATGCCATGATTGGCCTTGTAATGCTCAGCTTTTGGTTTCAAATTCCCAAGAACTGCTTCCTTTTGTTACTGTTAGCCATTTGGTTCTATGGGATGTGTTCTTCTCTGCTTTCTGATACTCAAGGGAACCAGTACCCATTGCTCAAACCTACCACCTATTTAGAGAATTAGGATGTAAATACTGGAAGTAGATACTCCAGAATGCATTTTCTGATTTCCACAAAAATCCATGGACCCATGTACACCAACAAGCCTTTCTTGAAACTAACACAGAAATCCCTAATTATCATGAGGTATGTTCTAAGATCCGCAGCAGATGCCTGAAACCGTGTGATACCAAAATCTATAGAAAAATAAGTGTTTTACTTTCCATAATGTGAGCCTTAATGTATAGATTAGACACAGTAAGAGATTAATTACAATAAGTAATAAAATAGAGATAGGTGTGGTAGTGCAAATCTTCTGTCTTAGCACTTGCAAGGATGAGGTAGAATGATTATGAATACCCAGCCACCCTGTGATACATAGTGAGAACTTGTTATGTTATAACAGAGGTTATATGAATAGACTCTCAAATGTCATAGAGGCTGCCACATCTTTCTGGGGATGATCAGAGATGATTCAGTGTCCACATGGTGAGATGGGGGGGGTGTGATTGACATTCATTGTGATATAGTCCTTGACATTCATCATGATATAGTTCTTGACTACCGATACCACTGACAAACTACTTGGGTGGTCCTGGATCATGGAACCATGACAATGCCAGTCAGGAAACATACAAGGTACAGATACATTCAGCAAAGATATGACTCATATGGTAGGTGAGCTGATGAGCACACCTCAGGTAAGATGGTTTGCTCAGAATGATAGCAATTTAAAGTTTATATATTGGCTGGGTGTGGCGGTGCACATGTTTACTACTGGCATTAAAGATATAGAGGCATGCAGATCTCTGTGAATTCAAAGCCAGCCTAGCCTGGTCTCTATAGTGAGTTCCAGGACAGCCAGCACTGTATACTGAGACTCTGTCTCAAAACAAAGCGCGCGTGCACACACGCACACACACACACACACACACACACACACACACACACACACAGAGAGAGAGAGAGAGAGAGAGAGAGAGAGAGAGAGAGAGAGAGAGAGAGAGAGAACACAACAACACCCACACCAAAACCACAAATCTCTTTGCTGCACACTACTATTATTTATGGAAAATTCAGTTGGTATCTTTAGGTCATGATTATTGGCTGGGAATAATAAAATCTATGAAAAGCAAAGCTGCAGGGAAAGGGGCAGGAAGTATCCACAAGGCCCGCAAATTTCTCCCTTGCATCCCAGCTTGCTGAGCCCGACCATTTGATTCTCCTACAGGGTTGCACCAGTCCCTTTCCTTAGCCATTAAGACAGTGCTGTCTGCAGCAGGAAGTCAGCACATAGCAGCCAATAGAGGCAAGAGTTGGGAAGTCTGAGCAGCACAAATGGAGAGCTGTGGCTCTGGCTGGCCCCTCCAGAAGCCCCATCTTCAAAGAAGACAGCCATCATAAGTGGCATATGATGCAATTATTAAACATACAAGCAGCATTTGCCCATTTGATGGGAGAAACTAGTGAGCCTTTAACAGCAAAAATGTTTTGTCCCCAATTCTAAGTCACATATTTCAGACAGACACCTAGGCCAAGTTCAAAGCCAAGATGTATCACTTTCCTGCATTTATTTTTCTAAGATAGAAGTTTGGGAGTGGGTAGTAGGTGCCCAAAGGAGACAAGTGGAGAAAGAAATTCTTTTGTGAACAGCAGCAAACTATTGATCAGTGTCTTGAAGAAGAAGCTACAGTGAGCAGGACCAGAGAATGAGGATGAAGAAGAAAGTGCAGAAGACAGATAGATAGATGATGGATAGGTAGGTAGGTAGGGAGATAGATAGATAATAGAAAGATAGATCGATCGATAGATAGATAGTTGATAGATAGATAGATGAGAGATAGATGAGAGATAGATGAGAGAGAGAGAGAGAGAGAGAGAGAGAGAGAGAGAGAGAGAGAGAGATAGTACAGTTCATAGCACAATAATAGTACAATGATTTCCTGGCATACCTGAGGTCCCAGGCTCAATCCCTAGCATGGCACCCAGTCAACCAATCAATCAGAGGCCCATGGGCTGCTTTTGATACACACCTTCCTTATCACTTCTATTTCCAATCTACAAAGTCTCTCCCACACCTGAGAGTAGCAGCCATCAAAACTGCGCAGAAGTTTTTTTTCAAAGCAGCTTCTCTCGCTCTCTTCGCTCTTGCCTTTTCTCACTTTTCCTGTTTCTATTTCTCCCTGATCAATTCGTGCCAAAGGCAGTGGAAGTTTGGAGTCTGAGTCCCAGGGTGATCCGAGGTGACAGGCAAGGAGGGAAGACATCTATCTGTATTCTGCAGAGGCTGTCCTCAGCATTACTAAAAAGGCATTCCGCAACCTTTTGCTGGCTTTCTTTAAAAGCTTCAGCAATTTTGATATTTTGGTTCAGTGTCACTATAGAAAAGCTTTACAATTCTAGTTCAGGAATTAGAAGATATATTTGTAATAAGAATTGCTAACCACTGTCAGCTGGCAGGCCCATGTCCGTGCATGAAAATGATGCCATTAGCTTTCATGACTGTGGGCAAAATGTAAAGATCATATAAGAAACCAAGAAGAGTGAGAGGGGAAAAAAACACCACCCAGTCTCAGCCCCAGGGGATTTCAGTCAGATAGGGTGTGTGGCTAACATATGTGTATTTAGCCCCTTGATGAGGTAGAAAGCTCACTACTACTTGTCTTTGCAAATACTAATCCCCCCTTATTGTATCTAACAGCTTTCTCCAATAATGCCGATCAATCATGCAACTGAATTTTAATGAGGAGGCTGTAAAGTCCCAAAGACAGGAGGAAAGAAGAAAAGCAAAGCAAAGAAAGATAGGAACAGCCATTGGTACCAGGTTCCCTGCAGGCCAGTGAGGCCCAGCCAGTTTCTGAAAGAACAGCAGAGCTGGTATGGTATGAGAGACTGCAGAAGCAGGCAGGCAGGGCCAGGTTCCAGCTCTGAAATTTCCAGGCCATATGAGATTTGACTGAGTTTCTGACCCATCGTTTCCAGTAAAATCAGTTCCCAGACAGTAGGGTTCAGCACTCTTCAATGAATCAAGGGAAGCACATTCCTGTATTTGTAATCCTTAGATTTTAATAGGACAAAGACACCAAGAACCCTGACAGCCTTGGCTTCTCTGAAGATCCTGTAGGCTAACACAGTCAAAGGGCCAGGGGCATATGGGGTGTTTAATCGATGCATGTTTCTCTTCTACTCCTAGTTCTCATCTGTTGTCACAGCACCCAAGAGTGCATATTCTCTTCAGCACCTTTTCTAGATAAGGAGGAGGATGAAGGTAGAGGCTATAAGGATGTATTGATGACAGAAGCTCTGAAGTTTCAAGCTTTGCAGCCTGCTATTGAGAGATGGTGGCTCTTCCTGTTATCAGCTCCTATAAAACCATAGGCTGTTTCCAGGGCTTAAGCTCCAGAAAGGTGGGCAGTTCCCATCACAAGGAGTGCTGTGGCAGTGGCACAAGAGGAGACTGAGAAACACTTCCTGACTCATTCTGAAGAGTATGGAGAAGAAGTTGGACATGTGTGACGAGATTGGAGCCCGGAATCCCGCACTGGAGACCAAGGTAGAACATATAGCAGAAGCATCGCTGGGCAGAATGAAGGAACAATGACTCACAACTCAGACCTCACATCTGTCATCTAAGGGATCAAAATGAACCCTAGTGCCTCTGATCCTTTTCAGTGCTGGCTTTGTAGATTACAGTGGTCTCTATAGGAGGTTATCTCCATTCTAATCCCATATAAAGTATCTTTTATTTAAAAAAAAAAACATTGTTAAACATTACATGAGGAGCTTGTTGGAAAAAACAGACTAATACATTACTTTTTAAATGTAGCATTTAGAAGATATTTGATGGTTTGTAAGGTGCTTCTCAGTATCTCAAGACACTCCTAAACTTGTCCCTTAAAACCTGGATGTAAGGGCTGGAGACAGCCCAGTGGTTAAGAGTACTGGCTTCTGTTCCAGAAGACCCAGGCTCAATTCCCAGCATCTACAAGATAGTTCTTAACTATCTGCAATTATAAATCTGACACTCTATTCTGGCATCAGAGAGCACCACACATGTACATGGTATACAGACATACATTCAAGAAAAACATTTATATATAAAATAAAATTCTCCAAAGGGGAAAATCTACTTGAACCATACAGAAGAAGAGAGTACACCTAGAAAAGTAAAGTCACATATCTAACCTCTCACGGTTGCTTTTTGGAAAGCAAAAAGTTCAATTCCAATTTTCTTAATAACAAATCCAGCAGGTTTTCCCACCACAAAGGCCTCCCAGTGGATGAATTAAACACAGCTATGATCCAATGAACACAGACACTGCACTTCTCAAAGTGTATTCCTCAGGACATCTACATAGCATCTCGGCTCCCTGGGAGCTTCTTGGAACATAATTATCAGATCCCATCCCAGACCTGTTGGATGGGAATCCCTAGGGACAGACGCCAGACTATGGTTACTCATCACCAAGCTTCTCAGAGATTCTTACTGGGGATTCACAACAGTAAGATGATGTCATTACCCTGTCTATAGATGATGAGAGAGGGCCATGGAACACCAGCATCTTGCCCAGGATAGCTAGCTCTGGTTCATGAATTCAGTTTTCACAAACCTGTGATCCAACAAATAGATTTATGCAGATAATAATGAAATACTTCCAGAGAACAAAGTATGATTCAGGCTCTCAGGGACACACCAAGCTGAATTCCACCCCCTTATTTCTCTAGATACCAATTAGAAGAGAAACCAAAAAGGAAAAAAAAAGTTGAAACTGAGCATAAGTAAAGAGCTTATGGAAATATGTAGCATCTGGAACTCTTCATGGACACAATGGTAGGTATTTCTCAAAAACAATGTGCTAAATTCTATTATCTTGTTTAATCAGCCAAACAGCTGTAAGGAAGCATTATTGCTATGCACAGTTCAGAGAACTGGGTACCATGATCAGGAAGCTTAAGGAAATGGTCCAGGCTCTCACAGTGAGTGGAACATGAGCCAAGTGTCTAATTTCTCATTATTTAGCCCTATCCTGGGAAAGTCCTTTGTCCCCATCTAAACTCATGAAGCAAGCTGATACCAAGCTCTAAGCTAGTGGGCTTAGTTTCTTCTGCAAGAGTGTGTAGTTGATTAGCAACATCCCATAAAACAGAGAATGTTAATACCTATAAGCTAATATTACAATGTAATGATCATTAGAACAGCTATCAACATCACCTGAATACTTTAATGAATTACTGATTACTTTCCATTGCCTTAAAGGAAAACACATCTCAACAGCCAGTTCCAGGAGGACATAGAAGATACACGTCTTGATTAATAAAGCAATCCATTTAAGTGGGCCATTGTGCCTGGGAATGGGGTTTTCACCACACTCTGAGCTCTCAAACTGATCGCAGAAGATCCTTCACACAGCACCTATGTCCTGCTTGACTGGAAGGCAGCCAAGAATTTCAGAGTTGAGCCAAGATCTAGCTTCAGAAGACTGACAACCAATCTACACCTTTCCCCAAGGCTACTTCTGTCCTTTCTTTTTATCAGTAAAGGTTCAGTCATAAGACAAAAGCCAGTTTGGTTTTGTTAGTCAGCTTTCTGTCCTTTTGACAAAATATCTAAAATAATAATGAGAAAAGAAAAGGGTTGTGTAGGTAACCGACAGTCTTGGAACGCCAATCCATGGTCAGTTGGCCTTATTGCTCTGGGCCTGTGGTGACTCAGCATACCCCACAGAGCTACAGGGGAGGAGGACAACTTATTTTATGGCAGCCAAAAAACCAAGGACAGATAACAATGAGGCAAGGTCACAATATCTCCCTTCCTAAGTCCTCAGTTGCCTAACTTCCTTCCACTGGACCCTTGTACCTAAAGAGTTCACCACACCCCAGCTTTGCTGGAGGCTGGGCTCCAAGCCTTATACACACAGTCAAGATCTGATCTGTAACACTAACTGTTTGAACTGAGGATTCAGTATTGCATGCTTCAAGGGCAGGAAAGAGAGAAGAGGCAGGGCTGGCAGCTTCAGACTAAAGAGGCAATGCTCACCTTCTGGCACAGGCATCTCCGGAGGGTGTGCTGGGAGCATTTCTGCAAATCCTAAAGAAATTTTAGGGCAAGCAGAGCTGACAGGGGAGGAGCTGCTCTGTCAGGGGACGGTGCTTTAGGGAACCAGGAGCTGACAGCAAGCCCAGAGGAAGGGGCCACTGGAGCCTCTTCCCCGAAAGCATTTCTACATTAAATGCTATCTCTGTGTCTCTGAAAACTGGCTGGCACATCAGCGAGCACTTGAGGTTTGAGTTCTCTCTGACACTTTGAAAAGTGCCAAATGTGAAAGCACAAACAAACAATACTGCTTTCGCACTTCTGAGTACCTGTTCTGTGCTGACGCACCGCACCTTTTGCCTCATTCAGTTTTTCTCAATGCCCGCGATGATCATTGTTACTCTAGTGTAGGCAATGGACTTTCCCTGGGAGGAAGGGCATGCACTAAGACTGCCTAGAGCCACACAACTATCTCATCCCTGCTTGAAAACTTCTTGGGGAAACCCCCACTCCAGTTTATACACGGATCTTGATAGAAGTTGGCACCTGGCACTTATCAGGGAATGCTGACTGGGCATGATGCTCCAGTGCTCCTGTGTCAGTTACTTGGCCATGACTGATCAAAACAACTGGGAGAATAAGCTAAAAAAAGAAGCATTCAGTTTTGCTCACTGATTCGGGGGTTTGGTTCATGTTTTCCTTGGTCCTATATATTTCAGTAAAAACTTCATGGAGAAGGTAAGCGAGGGAAGCCCTTTACCTCACAACAGATAGAAAGTAGAGACAGTAAGTTCACTTTCTGCCTTGCATTCTGTCCAGATTTCCAAGCTATGGGACAGTACTACCCACATACAGGGTGGATCTTCTCATTAATGCTTTCTATAAATGCCCTCATGGACACTCTTGGAATCTTAAATCCAATACAATAGTTTTACAAAATTGCGCTGAGGAGGTGGCTCAGTAGTAAATCTTGAGTTCAGATGCCCAGAACTCATGTGCATGCCAGGTGGGTATGACAACCCATTATAAATCCCAGAGCAAGTTAGCGAGCTCAACTAGCAAATTTGCTGAGCTCTGGGTTCAAATGGTCGATTTTGCCTAGATACGTAAGGAGGAGAGTAATTGAAGAAGATATCTGAGATCAATATCCAGTATTCACAAAGTTATATATATTGTACACATGGGCACATACATGCACCTGCACATACACATACACAACCATATACATTCAAACTCACAACACTATATGCATATATAAACACACATGCAAAAACTCTCATAATTATCCATCATACCCTTCACATACAGAAAGCAAGCATAACACAGAATGCACTCCTCCCTTGAAACACATTCAAAAAAGCACATGAGGCAGCTGTCAACATGTATCCTTGTTGCATGCATCACCACAAAATGCCCTGAAGCATCTTCCACAGTGACTGGTCCTAAGAGATGCTCTAGGGAAAAGTCCTGTCTTATCAAATGCATCTGGGAGATGTACTAATGTCATCCCCTCTTGGAGGGTCACTTAGCAGGTTAGCTTAACAAAGGCTCTAAGAGAAAAACAATGACCCTCAGTGAAAAAGGTTATTTTATTTGGTTCAGTTAAATCTTTTTGCAAACCTATGCCTCTACTTTTGTCTGCCTATAACATTTATTAATATTCTGTAGACATAGTGTTTTGTATAACATACTTGGGAAGAAGAGGCTTGGGTGGGACTGACAAAGAGAAGGGCATAGTTATCCTTCTCTTGAGCAGACATAGACCATGATCTATGAGCTCAGAGGCTGGGAGGTATGTGGGGGGGGGCGGGGAGACTCTGGGACTCTGGAGATCCTGAAGTGTAGAAGGGAGCACCATCACTGAAGAGGGATGATGTCAACATGTAATTGGATGTCCAGATCCTAATGGAGTGAACAGAGACAAGGAGACAGGAGCACAGTGCATCTGGGAAAGGCTCACTAATTATCTCAGACAGCAGCTTTTTAACCTAATGCCCTTTGAAATGCTGGCTGCATGGCATCTTCAAGTCTCAGTCAACTGTATAACTGATGAAAGATTAATATTCAGGCATTTTAAAAAGCCATACAAATCAATAAAAAGAAAAACAGCCCAATTCAGCAGTTAGAACAAGAAAGGAGGGAGCAAATTTGTAAAATGCACAAAGAAAACAAAACTCAACAAATACAAGACAAACAGAAAATATACTTATCTTACAAATAATCACTAAATTGATGAAGGTGAGTCTTAATTATAAGCCTGGTTGGATTGAGAAGCATGAGGAGATAAATAAAGCACACCTCTCTGAGTATGTGCAGGCATTTCCGGAGATGTACTGAAGTGACAGCAGCCCCATTCCATGACTTGGGAGGTGGGAGGAAGGAATAGGAGGCTTTCTATGACAGTGCTTGCCTTCTCTGTGTATGTGTTTCCTGACTGCCATGATTTGAGCTGCCTGTCTTGACCATGTTTTCTACTGGAGATGTGAACTCTCTGGCTTCACCACACTTTCCACACCAGGAAGAACCATCATCTCTGAGAATTCTTCCTTTCTTATGTTGTTTGGCCCAGATATTTTGTCACAGGTACAAGTAATTCTGACTAGCACTTTATTAAAATGGTTGTAATGTTGTAAAATGATGGCCTATGTAGTCTTTTTTGTGTGGGGGGATAATGAGTTCGTTAAAATATAAGCTGTGTGTACCACTTCCATCTAGACAGTTTCACTTACTCCGTTCTATTTTGATAGATGAACAATGAGGACACTGTGTTAATTTTGCATTATTGTAACAAAATATTTGAGATAAGTCTAAGTTAAAGAGGAAATGTTTATTTTGACATATACTTTCACAGGTTTCAGGACATAGTACTTGATTCTGTTGCCCTTGGGCTCACAACCTGTGAGATCATTTCAGGGAACTCATACTAAAGCAAGCACTCATCTCGTAACAGCTGGAAAACAAGTATTGATGGATAGTTCAGGGTGTGAATATCTCCTTTAAATGCACACCTCTGTTGGCCTGACTTCTCTTAGGTACAACTTCCTGAAGATACCACTGCCTGCTATAGCAGACTTGGGACAAAGCGTTTAGAACATGGTATTTGAGAAACATTCAAGAGCCAAACAAGAAAAGCTGATCCTCTCAGCATTGTTTGTGATTTCCCCAGATGAAAAAATGACTCAAAGCTCCAATATTATGAAATGCCAAGTGACCATTTTTAATCCTCAAATTTCAGGTGTGCATATACTAACAGTGAAAAGTTAAACAATGCCAAACCAGTATGTACAAGACAAAAATGTATTTAAGCACTAAATAATGACCATGTTGTATTGTAAGAAAAAGACTAGAAGGAAAGCCTTCACTGTCGGAAATGCCATAGGATGGAGAGGGAGCAGTTTTGTAGTTAAAGTACCAAAGGAGACCCACACTATATATTTAATATTTGAAACTCTCTAACAAGAACAACTTTGTATGTGCTAAGATGATTTATAAGGAAAGCAATTTTAAGTGAAACAGTAAATCAGTATATGGTATAATAGAGTAAGAGTTCTCTTCCAGCTGACAGGAAGCAAAGAGAATAGAACATCTGTGGAGGGCTAGAAGGGGTGTTGTGCTCCCTACATAGAACCAGCTAAGTGTGCATGTGGAAAGAAAATATCTTTCCTAAAGTATACACTGTCTGCAAAACTCAATGCTGGAAACTTTGTAAATAGGCA
Organism: Cricetiscus sungorus; assembly: GCA_030556225.1. NCBI lineage: Eukaryota > Metazoa > Chordata > Mammalia > Rodentia > Cricetidae > Cricetiscus > Cricetiscus sungorus. The sequence goes on from JANBXA010000729.1 coordinate 40,993,971, forward strand.
TTCACCTGTCCTTCTCAAAACCTCATGGTTCACTAGCACAACATTCTGCAGATGAGGAAGCATCAATTTGTTTGGGGAAACAAAACAAACAAACAAACAACAACAACAAAAGATACCTGTTCTGAAATTCAGATGTGCTTGGAGATATGCAACTAAAGTCCAAAAGCTACTGACACATATTTTTGTTGTAGAATATTAGCTTAATATGTGTTACATTTGTTTGTGCTATGAAATATTTGTTTAATGATGCAAAAATGTGTCTCATTCTTTTATGTTGTATTTATTTAACTCTGTAAAGCTATGTTCATTTGCCTGCCTAAAACATCTGATTGGTCTAATAAAGAGATAAATGGCCAGTAGCTAGGCAGGAGAGGGATAGGCAGAGCTGCCAGGCAGAAAGGATAAATAGGAGGAGAAAGCTAGTCCTCCCCAAAAGGAAGAGGAGCAAAAAAAGGAGGAGATGAGGATGTCAAGGACCAACAACCCAGCCACACAGCCAGCCATAGAGGAAGAAGGAATGAAAAATATATAGAATAAAGAAAGGTAAAAAGCCAAAAGGCAAAATTTAATTAAAGAGAAAGGGGATAGTTTAAGTTAGAAAAGCTAGCTATAAACAAGCCAAGCTAAGGTCAGGCATTCATAAAGAAGAATCAGTCTCCATGTATTTATTTGGGAACTAGGTGGCATGCTCCCAAAGAGTTAAAAAAAATCAACTACATATTTTCCAGGAATATTCCTCTGTAAAAATATAACATGTTTGTATATAGAAAGTATCAAACAGACAAATCATTAAAGAATAGGAGGAGCAGCCCCATATGAAAAGAGACATGAGAAAAGAGGTAACAAATCTAAAAACAAAAAATCCGTCAACAAGCATAAGAAAACACATTTATCTTAACAGTTATCAGGGGAATGCAAATTTAAGCAAAAATACTGTTGTTGTTTTTTCCTTTTTATTAGATTAGCCAAAAATAAATTTATCCTGGTGATACAGAATCCTGGAGGGCTGTAATGGCCTTATCCATTCTGGAGAACAAACTGACATTTATAATTACAATTTTAAACACACATAGTCTCTTTCCTGATCATTACATTTCTTACAATCAGTTATAAACAAATAGATAGTGAAATTGAAGGTTCCCTGCTCATGTGCCTATCTAACTAACCTAGCACCTGTTGAATATCTGCCACCTCAACTAGTTGTATTTATATGAGTGACTCTTAACTAGAACTGAGTTTGTTCCCTTGGGGGTTGTGTAGCAATACCTGGAGACATTTTTAGTCTTCTAAATAGAAGGGAGAGGGATATTGCTGGCATCTAGTGGGTAGAAGCTAAGGATGCTATTACTATTCTGTAGTGCACAACACAACCCTTCACATCACAGGATTTGCCAAACCCAAATGGTAAAACACTGATACTGAGATTCCCTAGACCATACCTATAGGATCGAATGAAAATGAGATGTCTTCAGGAAGGTCCTGGCAAGGTTGGCATGAAGTAGCCAACTTATGTTTGCTCTCTGAACTTAGATTTATCCAGTTCCTACAGTCAAATGATATACACAGTGAAAGATTATTGCTCATTGCCCTTTAGACCAAAGTCACTCATGTTCTTTCTGCAGCTTGTTGGGAAATAAATAGGAGGGCAGAAGAGCCTAATCTTGTGAAAGGTAATCTGCTACAGCTGAGGTAATGCTTAAAGAACGGGGAAAATAGCCTCCTTGATTTTTTTTCTTTTACCAGAGAAAAGGCTTATCATAGTCCTAACCCATTAGACTAGGAAAGTGTAAGGAATATTAGTAAGTAAATAGAAATAGCCCATGATGTATTTGGAGTCTTTTTTTTCTGATCAGATAGCATTTGGATTTAAAGATATGTTTGGATAAATATTCTCTCTGAGCATTTATCAACTAGCCTTTCAGGATGGATTCTTCTCATTTTCTTCCTTTTAAAGTCTATTTCCACTACTGAAAAGGTGCCAGTGATAATTAAAGCCTAATTCTATCTCTGCATTCATTACGAAGAAAACAGAAAAGATCTGTAAAGCTTTCAGAAATAATAGTCTCCATATCTTCCCAGAATAACAGTGATTTTAGATAGATAAGGTACACAGAAGAGATATCCAAAATTCATGAAATTAATTGCTGTTTTTAAAGAAGCTGTTCAAAATACAGCCATTAATTGACCTATTGTTGCAGACGGTTTCCACTCAGTTAATAGCCACTCTTTTTAGACACAAGAAGGCAGATTTTTTTTTTTTTTTTTTTTTTTTGCATTTGCTATCAGAACCAAGTGATGGAGAGCACCATGATTCTGGTGGTGCACAACATAGCTACATGGGGTTTCATAAGCTACTATTTAAGCTCCATAAAGGCTTATGTGTGTTATCAGTGATTTTGAGAAATATGCTTCCAAGCTGTCCCAAGTCAGACACATCTCTTACCCAGTGGGTCGATAGTGTCTGGAAAGAACTTTCATTCAGGGATTGATGTCTTTTGGGAAACTTGGTGTTGTGGCCAACTATTTCTAGTCGTTGGTCTAATGAGCAAGCTAACATTCAGCACTCTCTCTCCTCTTTTCCCTCCCATTGAGCATCCCTGTGACTGGAAAGTTTATGTCCTTGGAAGCTCAAAGTCTTAGTGTTTATATAAAATTCTATGTGATTCCTACATCAGTCTATGAAATATCAACCCTATAGCCAACTGCAACCCCCTCTTTTCTGCTGCCCTTGTATTAGAATGTTGACATAGTTAGAGAACATTTTCTCTGTTCTTTCAGATGGAAACAAATTTGTGCAAAAAGAACAAATCTTGGAAGTTTGGATTTTATTTATCATATAGTTGGAAGTTGAGCTTAAAAGTTTTCCAAAACCCCTCCTAATTTAAAGTGCTGGTGCTACTGTCACAGAAATTGGTGTGCTATTTTTACAAACTCAAAGACAACAAAACTTGCTAGCTCTGGTTATTTGTCCTTGTTGCTTCAATTTTTCTATAGTCTTTGCCTAGGCCAGAAAAAAAAAGAGTTCCTGTTCTTTAAGTCAGACTGTGTGCCAGATCTTTAGAGGTCCTTGCATCCACATTTTCCCAAAAAGCAATATACATCTTCATCTCTATCTGGTTTCAATTGTTGTAGTAAAGACAATGACCAAAAGTAAGCTGGGAGGAAAGGATTTATTCCATATTACAGCTTACAGTCCATCATGAAGGGAAGTCAGGGAGAAACTTGGAGGCAATAACTGAAACAGATGCCATGAAAGAGTGTTGCTTGATGGCTTGCTCCCCCTGACTTGCTAGGCTTGCTTTCTCATATATTCTAGAACCACCTAAACAGGAATTACATTGCTCTCAATCAGCTGGGTCCTTCTTCACCAATCATTCACCAAGAAAGTGCTCCTACAGTTACGTATAGTAAGAGCATTCTCTCAATTGAGGGTCACTCTTTACAGAAGACTCTAACTTGTGTCAAGTTGACAAAATGTTAATCATCACACATATTCTAGTTCTCTTTACTCTTCTTTAAACTCTTTCCCCTCCTCTGCCACAGTCAGAACATATTTGTCTTTTTCCTCTTCCTCGCCATCTTCCATTTCTTCATTTTGTAAAGAAAATCAATAATAACATCCCAATGGGTGACAGGTAGTAAGCCACCAAATCAAAGCATTTAGTCATGCGACTCTCAGACTATGTTCAGCCCCTCCCACTATCTGACAGCCCATGTTAGTCTTTTTTGTTTTGTTTTTTCCAGTTTCGAAACAGGGTTTCTCTCTGTAGCTTTTTGAGCCTGTCCTAGAACTAGCTGCTGTAGACCAGGCTGACCTTGAACTCACAGAGATGCCCCCCTCCTGCCTCTGCCTCTCAAGTTCTTGGATTAAAGGCATGTACCACCATTGCCCTGCCCCATGTTAGTCTATTTTAGGTTTATGCTGCTGTTGAATCTCAGTTTGAACAATGATATATATATATATATATATATATATATATATATATATATATATTCCACAAAAGAACTTACCACTTCTCCAGGTGTAAAAGGTCAAGTTACTAGCTATCACATCAGCAAATCTTGGACCTGGACTCCAGCTGTAGAAAGAAAGGAGTTAAAATGTGAAGTTGAGGAATCTCCCTTAGCGCTAGAGCCCAGTAGTCCGACAGTTCCCCCGAGTAGCTGGCATCTTCTCTGCCGACGTCCTCCTACTCCCACCATGATAATTCTGTATAAACTACATTTCTGGCATGATAAGGACCAAAGAGGGATGCCATGCCTCCATCATCCATGGAACCATCTTTGGCTCTGGGAAAGGAATTTCAGGTAGAAGGTTCAAACACAGGCTTTCCCTGACATGAAGAACTCTGGGGTATAAGAGTCACATTAGTTCCTGAGAATTACAAATAAGAGCCTTCCTTTCTCAAACTATCCCTCCAAATGAACCATTGGTTACTAGTGGTTGAAAATAACATTCAAACCTTTCCCATGATCTGATCCAGAAGAAATCCTGTGGCTTCATCATACTGATAGTCTACCAAACACCTCAAAGTTGGCTGTGTGAATAATTACCTTGGTTGATACTCATAAGGTGATTTTTACATACAGGAACACTTAAACAACTAAATCAATTTACCATGCAGAAGGAGAGTGAATAATGATAAAGAAACCAAGAAAAATACCCTTGAGGTATTAGAGTAAGGATTGTCACATCTTAACTAATGTCCCCAAAAAAATTCTTCACAGACTCTGACAGCACCATTTTTAAAACTTAATGTTTGCTCTCAATCATTTTTCATACGCTACCAATAAAATTTGTTGGTTGCCTTTTTAGTGCATATTGTAATCAATGCCACCTGAAGCCAAGTGCTACATACTCTTGTAGAAGACTCCCAAATTTTGTATTCCAAATGCTTGCTTTCTAAAACTATTAGTCCAAACTGAAGATCTGATTACCAGGCAAACAATTATTTTCTTTCTTAAAACTCAAGGAATGGAAGGTCCCTTTATGGACTTTTCTTTCCTTTTGTAGTTTCAGTTGATGTTCCTAAAAGGTATAAGCTTGAAATAAAATAGTCCTAATCTGTTGGAGAGCAGGAGGGAGCTGAACTTTCTCTGGGGGTCATATGTTCAAGATCTTTCATTTAGTGCCTTTCTGTATCAGACTGGAAGATCTCAAAGGGTAAAATTTGGAAGGGAAAAAGAAAGGCAGAACTAGCTTCAACAGAAATGATGGGGGTTAGGGAGGAAGAATGTACCAGGAAAAGATGCCTTAAGGTTAATGAAGGAGCTGTTCACTAGGCTGGGCTACTTATACACAGAAGTGTGTGTGTGTGTGTGTGTGTGTGTGTGTGTGTGTGTGTGTGTGTGTTTATGCAGAAACAAAACAGGGGGCTGGGGTACTCATAAAAGGGATGAATCCGAATCATCAAAGAACAAATGTACCAAATACTCTAGTGAGGAAATTGTGAAAGATCCCAATGTCTTTCTTGTGTTCTCTCTGCACATTTTTGATTCCATCTCCTATAATATCTGCTCCATTCTTTATTGGCTCCAATGCAAATTTGAAATTCTACTATGATTTTTAATATATTTTAAAGTAATTTAAAAAATATGTCTTTATAGTGTATCCATATATTCTTAGCGTTATTTATATATTCTCCCTCTCCTTCCCTCTATGTTAACCTCCCTCCCCCATTCCCAGTTAATCCCCCTCATTGAGTGTGTGTGTGTGTGTGTGTGTGTGTGTGTTGTGTATGTGAAAAGAGAAAGAGTTTACATACAATTTCCTGCAATAATTATCTTTTTACTCTTTCCTCTATTTTCTATTTCAATTTACTTCTCTTCTTATCTTCTCCATTTGCATTTATCTGTTCCCCTGAGTAGGTTTTGGGTTCTCAGCTTTAAATTGACCTGATAGTTTACTTTCATTGCTTCCTACTTAATATAGAATTGACTTGCCTTTATTCTTGAAGAACAGTTCAGACAATGTAACATGTATCACTAGAAAATACCCTTAACTTCTATACCTAAATAATTGTTAATGGTAATGTAACTTGAGCTGTGTTTTGAGTGAAAAATATTTATTTTCAATACTATTTGCTTTAACTTTTATTTTTAGTTATTTATATAGTTCATCTTATAAAATATTTAAAAAATTTATTATGCAGCAGGACATGGTGGCTCACGCCTTTAATCCCAGCACTCTGAAGGCAGCGGCAGACACCTTTCTGAGTTAGAGTCTAGCCTGGTCTACATAGTGAGTTCCAGAACAGTCAGGTCCAACAGAAAAACTTTCTCTAAAACAAAACAAACAGCAAAAATAATTTATTATGATTATTTCTGTGTCTTAGAATAAGGTACACTTTTGTAAATCTTCTACAGAAGTTTAAAGAACATTTTTCATTATATAAACCCAGCTTATTATTTTAGTAAAACACATACCTATAACCCCAGAACTTGGGAGTCTGAGGCAAAGAGGATCCTGAAATTGAGGCTAACCTGAGCTATATCCTCTGATTTTTTTTTATATGAAAAGAATAAATAACTAATAGATTAACTCGAGTACTAGTTCCTTCCAATCTCTCCTATCTGCCTGGGTTAAGAGGACTGTTTCATTTTCTCTTAAAGTAAACATGTTTCTTAAATTTCCCCTTTTATTTCTAGCATTTCTAGAGTTATATATTTTGAAGCAGTTCTATTCAGCACATAAATTTTCATGACTGTTCGATCCTCACTGGGGACTATAAAATGACACCCTTTGTCCCCTTTAATATTATTTGGCTTGAAATAAAGTCTGAACTAATGTTACCAATCCTGTTTCCTGTGTTTTTGCATTTCCTTGATAGCATTTAAAATTCACCTTCCTCTGTTCTTTAGTTTTATTCAGTACTATTATTTACTACTGAGCATAATACAAAATTCTTGAGATTTTTAGTTGTTAGAAAATATTGTCAAATTTTAAAACATAACCTAAATCCTTTCAATAGATAGCACAGCACTGTATCTGTGTGGCAGGGATTGAACGGCAGCCCTTATTTTAATGCCAATCCAGGTACAGGGTGGAAAGCCTTAGTGAAGCTAGCCTTGGGCTGTGCAGACAAAAGTCTGAGAATACTAAGTGAGAGAGAAGCCATGGTTCCTGGAATGGTAATATTGTCTATCAGATGTGTTTCTATCTGTTTTTCTTCTGCATGTAGCTTCTGGACTCCTGGTATAACAACAGGGTGGTAGCAGGACTGGTGGTTTTAGAAAACTTAGAAACCTATATTACAGATTTTAGAGGCATCTTTTGGTCCAGTGGAGGTTTAGACAAGGACTTTGCACCAGTGGTGGGCACAGTACCACATGTGAACAGAGCTGCTCCAAGTACTTGGCATGTACTTTAGCCACATGTGCCTTGGTTCCTCTTATAAACTAAGTACTGAGTGATGTAACAGAAAACATGGGAAAACTGGGGCCAATATCTTGGGCACATCACTCCCAACACAAGTCTTGGTGTGCTACTGACTGACTGCTTTGGTCATCTAGTTTGATAATTTTCTCTCATAATTATATCACTTTGATTTGATTAGCACTGTATGTTTGAAGAGCATCTCTTGAGAATTATCTAGGCACTTGCATTCTGATGGATATTTACCATTTCGGTTGCCTGGTCACTGTTTGATTTTCTTGAAATAGCTCCTCCTGCCACAGTCTGTCCATTTACACTCATTTAAGTCAGTTCCTCGTCACAGGAAACTCATAGTAGGTTTAGTCTCCTTCATATAAGCACTTATGGAAAGCCTGTTTAGCAAGTTTTTCAAGATGTTCTTTTCATGGTGTGTAGCATGTGTGAGAAAGACAGACAGTGAGTGTGTGGATGTGTGTATGAGTGTGTGTTTGAGTTTGAGAGTGTGTGTATGACTGTGTGTATGTGTAAGAGGTGTGAGTGTGTATGTATGAGTGTATATGAGTGTGTGTGAATGTATGTGTACGAGAGTGAGTTGGTATATGAGCATATGTTTTACGTACGAGGACTGTTAGTGTTCTCTCACCACTGTTATAAAATATCTGACAGAAGCAAATTAAAGAAGGAGAGACTCAAACTGCCTTACAGTTTCAGGGGATCCAGTCTGCCATGGCAAGCCATGTAAGGCATGAACCTGAGGTAGTTGGTCACATGGAATCGCTAGTCAGGAAGCAAAGAGTGGACAAAAAGTGCAGCTGTATGATAAAACTCAGTCTTCCCTGGTCTTGCACTTCTTCTGGCAAGGCTCAGCCTTCTAATACAGCACCACTGTCAGGGGACTCTGTGTTCATCCACATGAACCTCTGTGGTCTATTCTATAGTCCAACTATAATAGCAGCATAGTTTGCATCAGTTGTTACAACCAGCAGAGATTGGTGAATTTAATAGTAAACATTTGTGAGCTCACATTTCTGAAGCCTAGGAAAACCAACAACATGATGTTATCATCTTTCCATGCCCTAGAGAGAACCTGCTTATGGCACCATGGCCAGATATGGAGATCACACACATCAACAAAATAAAAGATAGTACAATCATGTTTTTACAATAGAATCCATCCATTGATAACCCATTAATATCTGGGTGACTTAATCAATTGATAAGGATGGGTATAGGCCCTCATGGCCCACTTTATTTCCCCAAAGCCTTACCTGAAAATACTTTTAATATGTGAATGTTGAAATTAACTGTAAAATACATGAAATTGGACTTGATACATACATATTTAAGTTTAGTTGCTGGCCTTATGGCTGACTGTAGCATTCTTTGGTCACATGCTTTCACTGTAAACACTATGCAAGCTGTTGCATTTTCTAATATTTCCAACATCTTTGTATTTGTGAATATACTTTCATTATCTTTGGTTCTAATACATTGGGATTTTTTAATTTCCCTTATTTAGATGTTTTCAAGTTTATACAAGACTAATGAGACTAATGCCATTCTTGATAGTGTTCTTTTTCCCAAATGTTCCCTCTTCATCTTCAAAGTTAAAGCAGGGTGCACTGGACCAGGGAACTCACCCAGAGTTTGATGTCATCCCAGACTACATAGTGAGTTTCAGTAAGACTCCATGAAAAAAAAAAAAAAAGCTAAGCATCTAAGCATCTAAGCATTCTAAGCATTTAACACTCAATCAAGAGGCAGAAGCAGGCAAATCTCAAGCAAATTCCAAGTTCCAGGACAATCAGAGTAACCCGGACACACACACACACACACACACACACACACACACACACACACACACACACACACACACACACGCAAACACACACACACACACACAAATAAGTAAATAAATATGAAAAGTAAAAAAGATCAAAAATTTAAGTGAATTACATCTATTTCTCCTTCCTTTCTTTTATTCTTTCCTTTGCCTCCTTAAGACAAATACATTTAAAGCATGTTTCTTGGAAGATAGATAGTAAAGAATGGAATGAGAAAAAGAGAGAAGGAAGGAGAAGGGAAGAGAGTGAAGGAAAGGAAAGCCCATTCAGGACTCAACTCAGCTTGGTGTTGACTCTGATTATCTCTGTCTACACTGTGGAGAGTTGATCTCATCTTCTATGACTTAAAATTGATTCATTGCAATTTTCTTCAGATCACCTAGCTCTATTTTCCTATCAGTCCATTCCATGGTTGTTGCTTGTAAAATGTTTTACATAGTATTTTGGATTCTAATTTTTTGCATTTCACCAAGTGTCCTATATGTTCTAAGCCCACATACTTATTTCCACTCCTTAACAGACATTGTCCAGTTGTACCACACACATTTGCTAGCCTATAGCATGCTTTCTGTTTAGGAACTGAGGCCAAAGAAAGTCTATGCTGTCTTAATACATCTGTTTTATTCTTTTCTTCCTTCCTTCCTTCCTTCCTTCCTTCCTTCCTTCCTTCCTTCCTTTCTTTCTTTCTTCTTCTTCTTCTCTTTCTCCTCCTCTTCCTCCTCCTCATTCTCTCCCTCCTCCTTTTTCTTCTTCTCTTCCTCCTTCATCTTTGATTAATTGATTGATTGATTGTTTTGTTGTTGTTTTGGTCTGCTTTTTTTTTTTTTTTTTTGACAGAATTTTCATTGTGCAGCTCTGGCTATCCTGAGACTCACTACATGGACTCAAACTCACAAGGATTTTCTTGCCTCTGCCTCCAAATTGCTGGGATTAAATGCGTGCACCACTATGCCTGACTCTGTTTTGTTTTTTGACACTTTAGATCAATAACATAATGAGACATAGGAGTGCCTTTTATTACAAGCACTGATGCCAGTGACTTTACTGCACCTTCCAAAGATAGCCCTTTCCCCTGAGAACTGGCTCCTGAGATATAGGAATCCTATCATTGTTTCAGTTTATCTCAGATGAGTAATCATCCAGAGGACACACAGCAAGACATAGGATGGCTGTTTCAGTTTCATTGCTCATGCTGTGATAAAACACCCTAACCAAAAGCAAGTTAAGAGGAGGAAGGGAGGGTATTTCAGCTTACAGGTTACATTGCATCATTGATCGAAGTCATGGCAAGAACTTAAAGCAGATACCACTGAGAAATGCGCTTCATGGCTCACTAGGCTCATGCTTATCTAGTATTTTTTTCACCTCCCCAGGGAATAGTGTCTTCAATAGTAAGTTGGGTGCTTCCAACATCAATTAACAATCAAAACAACCACCCATAGATACAGCCACAAGACAATCTTAACAGGGCAATCTATCAGTTGAGACTTCTTTCTTAAATGACTCTAACTTGTACTGGAGTTGAATCTAACACTAAGTAGTACAGTGACCAATGCCCCTTGTAAAAATGGATTGGAACTAAAGCAAGATGCAATTTAAATAAATAAGCAAACATATTTATAGTTGTTTCAGATCGTGATTAGTTGTGATTCTATAATCCTATAATCTCTCTCTCTCTCCCTCTGTGTGTGTGTGTGTGTGTGTGTGTGTGTGTGTGTGTGTGTGTGTGTGTGTGTTTATAACTCAAGGAAAGAACTAATTTTGGAAATTTTGCATTTTTCCTGTATGTAACACAATTCCACAACTTATTAGTTTTCTTATGTTTTTAAATTAGTATCTATTGATCCCAAAATATACTTATTCTCACAGAAAATGAATTAAAGATTCAAGTTCTCTGAAGACAAAGACTATGTGGTTGGCCTGCCAGAGTTCACAGTAGATCAGAACACGTACAGTTTTGAGGGAATAAAAGAGTGATTAAATGAAGTTTGAAACTGCTCAAACCAGACGTACATTTTGAAACACTGAGGGCAGTCTTCTCTGTGGTGTCTATTTATCCTAATAAAGTAACTACTTCCCACAATATAGAAAAGGGTTCTTCTTGGTGTATCTCTTGGTGACTGTGTGAACTTTCAAGCATAACTAAATGATGTGTTTTTCTGGTTTAGTTCTTGTACAACCTAAAATAATTACATAACCTATATTACATTCTTCCCTTACTATGATATGTCCAAATTCACAATATTTATAAAGTCTATTCTTATGTTCACCATAAAAAATCATTCCTCCCAGCATTCAGCATATGGTGATGATTTTAGTGAGAATTTATTTTGTTACTCCTCATTGTAATTTTTGATATTTTAATTTCTCATGTGTGCTGTCAAAACTGCTGGAATGAACAGAATTAGCCCCTGGCAGGTTTAGAGGTCAGGTTGACATACATGAAGCTGTCATGATTACAGAGGCTTTTCAAAAGGTGTTCTTTTCTTTTGAAAATCTTGGAAGAACATTTGGGAAACGGGGTGGATTCCCTTAATCCCAAAGCTACACACAACTGTTGTAGGCTACTGCAGCATGCTTATTTTCAGGAGTCTTTTTAGTGTGCATTCTCCATGGCTGCGTGCATGAAATCATTTGCCAGCCAAAGCCCAGTGTGAGGACTGGATTGCGTAACTTAGCAAGAGAACTGGAATCTAGAGATGGGCAGCTAAGACATTATTCCTATTATATGTACTTCCCATTTGAAAAAACAATGGAGGCTAGACAAACCCCTCCACAGTGCCACACCTCAAGCCAAGGAGGAGAAATTTGAACCACTGGAGAGGGCAGAAGTCAGACAACTCCTCAGAGCAAAGCAGAGAAAACAGAGCCAAGAGCAAATTGGAACCAAACAGAACCCCCTTTAAGTGTGGATTTGTATTAATGTTATTATTCACAATTTACAAATTTAGTGATTCCTACTAACAGAAATCTATGAAACTATACAATATAAAATCCTGGGTCTGACCCATGGAATGTTATCATGGGTAAATCTCCACGTGTCCAGAGAAATAAGAAAAGAGGGGTATTGGATGTGAAACAATTTTAGCTAAGTGAAAATTATTTTCTTAGCAAGTAGAAACTGCGTGTTTTACCATATCTTAGTCAGAAAGAAAAAAACATGTATGCTTTTATTAAGACTCTGCTTTGTAATATTCAAAGGTTACAAGAATTATGGGATGTCAACTGTCTAGAAATCTCCATAGTTTTTTTTTTTTCAGATTAGGTTCAACCATGCTAAACCATCCTTTGATTACCTTCATTAAATCCTAAATTAAATCTTACCCTTCACACTCAGCTCCTAGAAAACCTGTTCTATTAAATACAGAACTCTGGGATCTAACCCAATGAGATCAGTTAGAGTTCAGTAATGTAGGCAGAGTAAATAAAGTAACTACTTCCCACAATATAGAAAAGGGTTCTTCTTGGTGTATCTCTTGGTGACTGTGTGAACTTTCAAGCATAACTAAATGATGTGTTTTTCTGGTTTAGTTCTTGTACAACCTAAAATAATTACATAACCTATATTACATTCTTCCCTTACTATGATATGTCCAAATTCACAAATATGTATATTGTATCCAATGGTCATCACTTAAGACATTGTATGCCTCCCTTCCAGTCACACACCATTGGCATCTATTTATTCTGTTGTGAGGGGCTGAGAGAGTCTATGTGGAAAATCTCAAAGTGAAATATTCTCCTGAAAAGTTGAGTTATTCATGCCCAAAGGTCAAACTTCAGATATCTGAAGACAGATATCTCCCACGGAGAAACAGAATGAGCCATTCAGAGTTCTACTTTTCTGTAGTTTTTTGTTTGTTTGTTTATCACAACAAAGCAAGTCTTTGTTCTTCTGATACTAGTAAGTCCCTATTTACACAAAATCTAGACTCACTTCTACAAGAAGCTTCTTTGCATAAAGATGCTGGGGGATTGGTACTACTTTAGGAAGGGATGTGGAATAAAAAATGTCATTGGCCCAGGCAAGCACCCTCCTCCTGTGGTTCATGGTTCCTGACTCACTCCAGGCAGTCTCCTGGCAGAGTCCATTCTTAAATGCTGGCTAGAAGTCAAACCACCTGATTGGGAGGAACTTGAAGACATTTTGCAAATACTCCAACTACAGACCCGTAAGCTTTCTCTTTTTTAAAGCAACATTAATTGATGAATCTCCTTTACCATATTTAATGTATGTGAAGTTTGACAATTGTGGGCAAAATTAATAAAAAAATAAGAGGTGCAGCCATGTAACACATCTCTGGTTAAACTCCTTTCCGAATAGCCTGAGAGAAAGGAGAGAAAAAGAGGCAGACAGAGTGGTATGTGATCTCTAGTCCATAGAAGGGAGGAGAAGTTGGCAGGGAAACAAAGGCAACTTTACCACAGACAATATTTTAACCATCTGTTTCATTATTACTTTTACATTCTCTACAGATAGTATTCCAGACTGTCCATATTCAGGGCAGGCAAGCCATATTTGCCTAACATTGCTATGCCACTCATCTTCGTGATACCTTATCCTTACACTACAACACCCCAACAATAAAAAATAGGATGCGGTAGTTGCTGCTTTGAGCTCCTCTTCAAGCATGAGGTAACTGAAATGTAGATAATTTAAACAACATTCATTTGCTCACACTGCCAAAAGGATGTAAAGTCAAGGTCTGAATGCAAAGCTTGCCCACTCAAAAGCCTACAGTCTGTAAAACCTGATAACCCCAGAGATGATGATGGTCTTCAGTGAGCTGTGGAAGAGGAGCTACAAGATATACTGAAAGCTCCAGAATGTGGGCTGGAGATGTAGCTGCATGGTAGGGAGAGTGCTTGCTTTGCATGCAGTGAGCCCTAGGTTTAGTCTCCAATGTCATAAAGAAAGAAAGCAACAGATTGTTTTAGATATTTTTAGCCTAAACTATTTCCCTCCCACCTCATTGTGTTTTAGCTTTATTAATTAATTTTATTTTACTTTATGTGGGTTACCATCTATTATGGTGACCATTCACATGTTGAAGCCCTAATACAGAATTTCTCAGAATATTATGGCATTCAGAGATAGGCCATTTAAATGGATAATTAAACCACAATATGGCCATATGGGTAGGCCTAGCCCAGTCTCAATAGTGCCCTGATGAAAAAGGAAAAATTGACACAGTAATAGGAGAGAAAACAGTCACCTACAAGCCAAGGAATGGACGCATCCTTAAACCCCACACCAGCACCAAAGAATCAAACTCCACTAACACCTTCACCCTAAGCTTTCTAGTTTAAGCCACCCACTCTCCATTTTGTTATGACCATCTTGGCAAGCTAATGTGGCATTGTTTGGACTTGCATGAAGGTGGCAAGCTTGGACATCTGACCATGCTGAGTCCTGCAAAAGTCTGTGGCTTAGGGCAACTCTGTAACAGCTGTTTTGGTGTCTCTACAGCAGGTTGACTGGAGAAAGCCCCGGACACTGTTATTTACACTCAAAGTCAAAGTAAGGCTGGTGCCAGGTGGACATTCTACTAAAGGACCCTACCCCATCTTTCCCTTTGTCTTTGTCAAGTGGGATTTCCCTAAAAGATAGTAATGAAATGAATCGGGGCTGTTTTGGCAGAGACAAGCTCTCTGTTAGGGAGCTACTGCATCAAGGCTTTAACCAAACATGAAATGACAGAACTGTCTCCAGCAGAGGATTAATTGAGCCAACTCTAGGCAAACACAACGTATTTTGGCATTACTTTTGACAGATGGAAATAAAACAAACATTAGCGACTGGATTGTAGCTAACAATATGCAAAATTAAAGAAGGCACCTTCTTCACTCTGTCTGGAAGCCCACTGGCTTTTCTTATAAGAAAAAAAGACATAGCCGTTTATCTCACTACAGAACCAGTTAGCACATGCAAACAAGGGGAATTAAAAGTCTTTGCATTCAGGGGAGGGAATAGATATTTGACACATATATTTATTAAGGAGACTGGACTGGAAAATAACACTGCTGTACTCATCAGAAATGGTGTGGGAAACATTTAAATAACACAAGAGGGTGTCCACAGGAAGCCCAGACTGCTTACAAATGGAAACCTAAGGTCTAAGTACTTTTTTATTTGAAGGTTAAATTTTCAATTATTTTTTTTTCAGCTTTTGCCATCCCTTCCAAGCATCACTGTTAATTGCTATATAAGGATGTCTCTCACTGTTTGAATTCTGGACACAGGAACTCAAATCTGTCAGCCATCTAATGGGCATCAGAGTATTGGGGCAGAAATAAAAATTACTATGTAAAAGCTGAACTAAAATGTCAGACTGAGAAGCCAACAGACCAGCTAAAACTCCCTTATTTTTACCCATTTGCTTAATATATCAGTCTATTTGTAATTCTATGAAGAAACACCCAAAATTGAGTAATTTGTAAATAATATGTGTTTACTTCTTAGTGTTCTGGAGGTTTGCAAGTCCAAGGACAAGACAATGCAAATGGTATAGGGTGCCTGGTTTCTGCTTACACACTAGCTCTTGGATGCTATGTCCTCATACAGCACAAAGGCCAGCCTTAAGTCTTTCACAATTAGGAGGACCTATTCCACTCCTTTCTCCACTATCTTCTAAACCCTACTCTCTGACCAATAGAATATTGACAATTCAGTTTCAATATAAGAAGTTGGATGACGCATTCTGAGATAGCACCCAGCTTTTAAGAACTTCCATCTCTAAACGCTACACACAGTTGAAATGAGCAAATGGAAGCCAAATAGTCAAGTTTCAGGGGGTTGTGGCAGACAGTGAATTCACACAAGATAAGGAACCACTTGTATTCTTTAAGATGCAGCATGAGAAGTCTGGCCCTGGCCATAAGGAGATTGATTATGCTAAAGTTGGGTTAACTAGTACTGGGGGCTCTCTTCTCAACTTACTGTTTTACTTACTTCCCTTACTCTTTCTGTCTGAGCTGTGGGAACTTAGGACACACTTGGCTGATTAAGACTTGAGATTGACACTTAACAGGAGGAAAAATATGCCTGGTGCTATAAACTTAATACACTGAGTTCAAATTATGCTGCTGTGTGCACATGGGTATGAGATCATCCACTGAGGCATGGATAGCCTATCAGTGGCTAATCCCCCAAAGAAAAGTGACTCACTCTCCCCCAGTAACCATCAGTTGTCAATGACTCCTGGGCTAGGACCAGGGCTTCTGAAGACCCTCCTGACTCCATACTAGAATTTGCAACTGCTTGGATCATGTGTAGGTCTTGTGCTGTAAATTCATGAATGCAATAGCCATGCCATATTCAGAGAACAGCACTTTATAACACTTCTCCCCATTCTCTTGTTTCTCCCCTCCCCCATCTTCCCAGATGGTCTCTTGAGCTTTGGGGAAACAAGCTGACACAGATGTTCCATCATTGCTCATCACTCACAGAGGCTTATTCTCAGCACTTGGAACAGTTGTAAGCCTCTATGTCAACCATGACTCACTGCAACAAGAAGCATCTCTAACCAAGCAGGGGGAGAAGCACAAATCTGAAGACAACAAACAAAAATATTTAGAAAGCAGTGTGACCACATGTCAACTAAGCCAAACAATATCATTAAGTTTTCCTGGCACCTTTGACTTTTCTAGCCATTGGCTTTGAGCACATTTACAGTAGCATACATAAATTCCCTTCAATGGAACATACTTGGCATTGCTTTTCTGATTTCATAGTTTGGGAGTTATCAAAATAGGTGCCTAGAATGCCACTATACCTGCTAAAATGCACAGGATGGCTCCCTAATAATTATTAAATTCCAAATATTAATAACACTGACAGTGAAAAATTTTGTATTGGATATAGGGAATAAATGATAAAATAATGTTAATTTAGTATTTGATGATTTATGGGTAGCCTAGTTAGTTGATATATGCATGATGTCTGTTCTGACATGGGACAGACCAAATTCCCAACAAATACAAGTAATGTTTTGTATTATATTTGCCAAAATAGTTCACAGCACTGGAGCTGAGATGAAATGAAGAACATTGCTAAAGATGAAAAATCCTCTCATCAATGACAGTGTCCTAACCATCAAGCTTTTAATATTTACATCATTAATATTTGGACACATCCAACTTAAAGAGTAGGATTAGTGATGTAGATATGAATTGGGTCAGTCAGAATCAAATTAGAGTACGGGGTCAAGTATACTGATGAAACCACAACCCAGTAAATGTTTTGGAGGATGTGTTAAAGAGCTCCATCAGCACTGGGAAATCTGTGTAAACTGCCAGAGTTCAAAAGGGAGAAGAGTTGTCCTAACATCTATATCAAAGGATGGCCTAGTATATAGCCAGCCACTTTCCCAGGCACATGTAAGCAGGCACCTAGAACACACAAATGAATAGGTTTATCAAGCATTTTAATTAATTTCCATAAGGGTAACCTGAAGAGACTGGGTTTGTGCAAAAAGAAATTCCAAATGCATTCTGGTCATTTGAAAGGAAAGCTGCTTATTAATATGTGTGGAAGAAAATAGGAAGTATTTGTGCAATTCTCAAGCTAATGTCTCATTTCTGGATAAGACCACTATGATACAAGTGTAAACCCTTTGAGAGATAATTGGCATATCAGCTACCTATAGTCTCATCTGGCTTACAAGAAGGAAGGTCAGTATGATCAAACCAAGATTTCAACATTACAGATCTACAATATCTACCCCTAAGAATGAAAAGACTAGGAAGAGCACATGGAATTCTTGGCTGGAGAAAGGCTGGACAAGCAAATCTGTATGGATGCAACATGTTAAAGGGAGAAAGGCTCTACTCTGTGACATCTGGTCAAGAGTCACAAAATATGGGACATTTTCAGCAAAGAGGTTCATAATGGGTGTCTTAGCAAGTGGCTTATTTGACTTAGGTTTCTTGAATGCCAAGTGTAAGACCCCCCTCATTCACCATCCTTTATTCCAAATCTAGATAAGAGTCTCCTAATGACAACCCATCTACAGCCACTCACTACAAGAAGACAAGGTCATAATGGGTAACATGAAAGCTCTTGTTCCTGAGAAGGTAATTTTATTCAGGAAAAATCATGAGGTGGGGTTTAGTTTGAATTTCAGCCTCTTGAATATGGTTTCATGTATTTCCTGGTGTTATCTATTTTTCTAAATTCTGCAAACAAATCTTTGAGTGAAAAGAGAGGTCAGTGATAGAATGATAATCTCATGGGCCTTGCTGACTCAATCTGAAAGACAGAGAGAGAACACACAACCACTACTGCATTTTAGAACATTTTAGTTAGGTCAAGATCTTGTGCTTTCTAATAATTAATCCCTGTTCTTCCCAGGCTCAAGTCTATCTCTATGGATTTACATTTTCTTGGCATTTCATATAAATATATAGTCTTCAGCATCTCATTTATTGTGCTTAGCATTTTTAAAATTTAGTCTTACTGTAACATACCTCAATACTTTATTCTTTTAGATGGCTTAATAATATCCTCTTATACAGAAATACCAGATTATGTTTTCCCCTTCAACTGTTGTAAGATATGTGTTTATTCACATTCTTGTTATAGTGATTCTTTGGCCTTCTATATGCATAGACATAGTTTTTAAAGATCTCCTGAACAGGGGTAGATTGCTATGTCTCTGAGAGGATGTTTGTTCTTTCTTGAAATGTCTTTATCTGGCCATTGATAAGGCCTCCTTTTCAGTATTTGTTAGGATAACAATGGAAGAGCCTGAAAGCTACCTACTGTGTGCTTATATTATATACTCCCTGGGAGATTTTCTATGAAAACCCTTGCAACTCTGTTCACCATTAAATAGAACATACCCTTTGGTGTACATCTGGGCAAGGAGTTCAATGCAATAATTCTCCAAGATCTGTAAAAGCACCTGACAGAGTTGACAACATGAGAGATGATCATCCTGTTCCTGCTGTCTGGGATGATCGTTTTATTCCTGTCATCTGATACTTAAAAATATTTTTTTTTGACTTGTGTCAGTAAGATCAGGAAGGAGATAAGAGCTAGTGAAAACAACCTTTTCCTTTGACATTTTTGTCACAACACATTTCCAAGTTATGGGAACTTCTGCAATATAATTTGCTTCACCGAAAGTTGCTTCACAAAAAATAATAAATAAATAAAAGTAAAAGCCACAACCAAGGTCATTACCCAAGGCATGGTGGTTGGGTAAGAGTAGTCTCCATAGACTCCTGTATCTGAATGCTTGGCAGGGAGTGGCACAACTTGAGAAGGATTAAGAAATGTGGACTTGTTGCAAGAGCAAGCATGGCCTTGTTGGAAGAAGTGTGTCACTGGGGGCAGACTCTGGGTTTTCAGAATCCCAAGCCAGGCCAAGAGGCCCTCTCTCCTCGTGCTGCCTGTGAATTTGGATGTAGAACTCTGTTACATTTCCAGCACCATGTCTGCCTGAACACTACCATGCCACCCATCATTATGGCAATGGGTTACATGTCTAAAACTTCAAGCAATCTCTAATTAAATGCTTTCATTTATAATATTTACTGTAATCATGGTGTCCCTTCACAACAATAAAAGACTGACTAAGACACAAGTCTCAATAGGATGAAATCAATCCCATAGGGCTGGTTTGGCTGTTGTGACCTCTCCAATCTAGAAAGACTATAAACATCAAGGGAGACTTTAAAGCAACCAATATGTTGAAATATGGGAGGTTTCATCTTAGTCACTCATTTTATTGCACTTGGGATTTCTTCATTCAGAATTTTGATATATTTCTTTTAAATAGAAGACACAAAAATAATATAATTATATACTTCCTTTAAAAGACACACTTATACTCATGTTATTAAACTATTAAGAATTATGACTCTGGTCTTATGGTTCATTAAAACAAATCACTTGGGCAGGCTAGGGAGATGGCTCAATACATGAAATGCTTCAGTCTCTAGGTACATGCACACAAAAAATGCATGGATATACATGATAACACTTATGCATACCACATACACACAAAAATATAGACATACAGATTTACACATGAATTTACACAGGTACACACACACACACACATGCATTCTTACTTATGCAAAAACAAATCTTCTGGAGCATGTAATAGTCTTTAATGCTTAAACATCACTTCAAAGATTTGATTCAGTGAATCTAGGAAGGGCCTCAGGAATATGGACTGTTTTGCTCCTCAGGTTCTTCCCATGTAGAGGCTGAGTTCAGAACAGCTCAAGTGGGTGTAGAAGATGGCACAGATGTCATCTTCTCTGTTCCTTAGTAGAGCATCTGGGAGAGGTTGTTATAATATTGGTTCAAGAACATATATCAGAGTTGTGAGACCACTGGAATTTGAAGCCAGGTCCAGAGACTCAGTCTCATACTCCTTCTATGTCTTCCAGAGAGAAAATGAACCAAAATACAGTAGGAGTCCTTGGGTGAGAAATTGTCAATAGGTGGCAGTAGTAGATATTCCTAAGATATATCCAAGGAAGGGCACCATCTTCTTCTCCTTGCACATGTCCAAATCATAGCGTAGCTTGTGTAAATACATTTTCAATGAAGAAGTTCAATGAGAGGTGGAGAATCCATGGAAAGAAAAATTTATGAACAAGACCACTCAATTGTCAAGTACAGGAAGGCCTTGTACGCAGGTAAACAGCTCTATTACAGTAATCAACAATGGGCCCAACAAGCATGGAGGCCATTAGTGTTCATGGGATACTCCAGAGCATGGAACAGAGGCAAGACTGCTCTCTGAACACAGACAAATGTGATGAATGAGGCCACACCCCACCCAAGGCCTGATTAAGTTCTAACCAACTTGCAAAGCAATGCAGACAAGGAAAAGTGCTGAGCCAAAAGGAATGTACTGGAAGAATCATTAGATTTGAGAATAAAATGGGCATTTGCAATCCTCTAATTAAGTCCCTCTTTTTACCTGTTAAAGAAAACAGGCTCCTAGAAGGAGCCATGCCTTGCTTCAAAGTCTAGGGCTAAGAGGTGTGGAAAACAGCCCCCACCCCACAACCCTTGGTTCCTCTGCCTCTGAAAACTAAACAAGAAACCATATGCAGCACAGATAATCCTCCATTACTATTAGACTTCTCCACTTTCCCACTAAACACTATTCTCTCAGAAGCCTGCAGAGCAAGCAACTAATGTCAGCTTCTATTCAGTGTTTGTAGTATATAGGAAGCAGCGTTATCATCAGACTCTGACTCTTTGTTGTGTCTTGGGTTAACTTGTTTCATCCATTTGGGCAGAATCACCTTTAGAAAAAGGTTTAGTGGGAAGAGACAATTGGTGCAATTGTGTGTGTGAATGGTGTGTGTGTGTGTGTGTGTGTGTGTGTGTGTGTGTGTGTGTGTGTGTGTTATGTGAACCACATGTATATGAAAGTGGTCCTACCTCTGTTCATGCACTCAGGGAGGCCAGAAGAGGATATCTGCCATTAGGTGCTTGCCTATCACCCTCTGCTTTTATTCCTTTGTGACAGGGATTCTCATTGAGTCTGCAGTTAGGCTGGCAGTCAGTCAGCAAGACCACAGATCCTCTAGTCTGTGTCACTCACAGCACTGGGGTTGTAGGCAGGCAGCCACATCCAAATTTTTATGAGAAACTCAAGTTTTCATGTATGCCTAGCAATGCTTTAAATCACTGAGCCATCTCTCGAGACCTAAGACATGTTTGTTGATAACATTGGTTGTCACTACTCTAAACAAGGAATAGGTAATATAAGGGCCAGATTTTATCTATCACTTGTTTATATAAATAAAGCTTTATTTAAATACAGATATGCTAGTCATTAACACTATCATCTATGAGTGCTTTCATGATTGGATAGTAAAGTAGAGCAGATATAAAAGGACAATAGTATAGTCCATCACCATAAAACTACTTACTGTTTGTTCCTATGCAGACATGTTTGCTGATCTCTGTAAAAGAACATTCTTCTTGCTTAGTGCCCATGAGACACATTTAAACACATATACGTGCATGTACAGTCTCCTACAATGTGTTTTTATACTCCTGGTTCAAACAAATTTTCTGCTTGTATATTTGCATGTCATGATTTGGGATTCAGGCATAGGCTTGCAACTTTTAATAACACTCCTCCCCCCCAGTTACTAGGATGATGCTAATCAGAATACAAAGCTTTGAGAGACACCAAAATATGACTAATCAACAAACACAAACTCAATAAATGATATTTTCATTTCCCTAATTTTACAGATATTAATATTCAATTTCATTCTTTACTATACCATAAAGTACCTATATCTCTTTTTAAAAAAATCCAAGTTTCTCTAAGCATGAGAAGGAAAGTATACACTGGCAAACATGCATATCCATCCATGTAAATGACTTGAAGAGGTTGCCACAGCTGTCAAGTGATTGTCTAGTTTCCATCTATTTCACATGAGTAACAGGGTCAGACTTAGGGGAAGTTCAGTCTAAGTAACAAGAAACATGTTTTCTATATATTCAGAAAATAATGGCAAGTTTATAAAAATCAAATACATGGTCTAATTGAAAAGTAAAGCTTGTGATTTGTTTTTGACCCTTAGTCACACTTAACTAGAAGAACCTGATACACTGCGTACCCACTGCAATAAACAGGACAACATTTAAAGAGAATAACCTTTTCATCAGTTCTTATTCCTAATTCATTTAATGAAACCTCAATCTTTAGAATCATTCTTAATTAGAATATCCTTTTGAAACCACTGTTACTTTTGCCAGGAAAAGTAAAACCTTTGAGATTGCTCTGGACATCACAGTTGGGACAACTTTGTTTGAAGTCAAAGCCACCACAGGCACTCAGCCTCTCCCGACCTGGTCCCAATGCACAGAAAACCAAGGATAAAATATTGTTTCATCTTCTCCAGATATGACAAAGACAAGAAAAGAAGTCTGTCTTTGTCATTTGCTCCATCCAGATCAATGTGTGTCTCCTACAGCTATGCAATATTTTCTACTGACTAATTATTTGCCTTTTTGAGATTCTTTCATAGTATGCATGTATTGCACAAATGTGCACATGTACTGAACTCTAATCCTATATTGGCCCTTGCCATCAGTAATTGGGCTAAGTAGCAGGTGAACACTAATTAGCGTCAAGAGCTAACCTTTAAAATGTCTTCTTGTCCAATATCATCCTGGTGCAGAATTTGCTGTTAAACATGTTTCTGCTAATGGCACGTTTTTGTCTTCCTTAAAGAGGAAATGTCCTATGTTATCACACAGACACTTAGCCATTGAAACACTTTTTTGAGACTAAAATATGCATCATTTTTTTTTTACTATAGTTGTTTCATTATGCTCATATCTCCAAGAATAGGGTTGGGATGACACCAAGCTGTTAAGTTCCTGCCTATCTTCTGGATCTACTCAAGTAGTCATTTGTGTGTTCCTCTCTTCAGAGTAAGGAAAAGTATCTTTAAGCTTTGAGATTTGGTATTCCTCAGGCATCTGTTAGTGCAGCTCCATGCAAAACAACAAAGCTACAACCATGCCTTAGGCATCTCAGCCTCAAGGCAGGAACCAGAGTGTCACCTGCATGGGAGCAAGGGGCCTTTGGAACGTTTAGATTCTTAGCTATGTCATAAATATCTACAATCAGGAAGATTAATCATGATAATAATGTCCTTTTCTGAAGGCAGGATTTCTTTCTTCATACTTAACCTACTCACAGATAGGAGGTTAAAGCTATGCACCTTAATCCAAGTCTATTACAATGCCCATAATTAAAATGACTTTTATCTGAAGTGTTCAAAGAAGATGACTTTGTTTTCTCTTGAAAACTATAAAGACATAACAAAATTACACTGAACATTTTGAAAAGATTCTCTCCTCTAATTCCATTCTCTTTAAAAGGACAAACAGGAAGAGTTATGACAAGGGTGACCATGTTTGGGAGCCACAGAGTCACTTGGAGAATTTACTTAAAATGCAGGTGCACAGATTTGCCTCACACAATCTGATCTTCATGATTTGGTGTACAGGTACAGGGTTGCATCTCTGGTTACTAGGATGATGTGTCAGAATGCAAAGCTTTGAGAGACACCAACTTCACATACTTTTTTCAGACACAATTCATAGCTTTATCTTCCAAGTCTGCCCTGGGCTCCTGTTATCCATTGTACATGTAAATCTGCTGCATGTATGACTTGTAGCCTGGTGAAATTCATGAGACCTACATTTGAGTTTCAAGCCTTCTCTTAAATAAATTTATTTAGGTAGAGTCTTATAAAACCACTAATGGGCCAAAAGGCAGGAATGTATTTATAGCTTCCATCGGGTGTCGCCATACTGCTTTCTTCTGGTGTTAAGAAATTTATATTTAAACCATCAGATTAAAAGGACCAATGTTTACCACAATGCCACCAGTACTGTATATTTCAGTTTATTTTTACTTTGTCCTGTTAATTTAGTCAGTGTAAAATGGCATCTCAAGGTGGATTTAATTTACACATTTTGCATTTCTGGTGAAGATTAATGTTGCCTCATATTTATTTGCTATTTATAAGTTTCTTAGACATTCAAACTTTTGTGTCTCTCTTTGGATTTAGACCATTGCTTACTGTTTTCCATTTTACTGTCAAAGAAATTAGTAATTTGAAAAAGATCAGACCAAAAGCCAGCAATAAAGCAAGTACCAAGGCTTAATGTATTCATCAAACATGACACTTTGGCCTGAACTACCTTGGTTTTATGGCAAAAACCTTAATTTTAAGCCTTAATGTAAATTGGAAAAGATGGAGGAAGAATGTTCCTCCAAGCCAGGTTCTCTAGCAGAAGTTCATATCCAGGGATTTACTGGGGCTTCTTTCTTTATGTCAAGATCTGGAAGGGTCACTGGTTGCTGGGACCAACAATGGGAATTATTTTACTGTTGCTATCTCAGCAATGGAACTGAAGAGCCACAGAAGTGCCAGGATTCTTTGTTGTATTATATTGAGGTGAAGTCTCTTTCCAACCACATACACTAGTCATTACATAACCACTCAAGGGAAGGGATTGTGAGCTTACATGAGGTGGCTCTTGTCCTCTGAGAGTAGAGTTTAACATGACACTGCACTGAGAGCTTTCAGACACCACCATTACTTGCCAACTAGATCCAAAGAGGGGATATGAGTGATAGACCAGTCCACTCTGTGTAAAAGACTTTTATTTATTGTGACCATGTCATCCATAGTGGATGCTCTGTCCATAGTGGATGCTCTGGATCTGGTTCTTACAACCCATTCCAAACTTTAGTACCTTAAAATAGCCATAAGCTGAAGAATGAGATGGGTGCTGTAAAAAGCCTGTCTTCTCAACATGGTATGGCCATTACACTCATGAATTCACTGTAGCTCTGGTTTTCCCATGTAAAAGTTGCATAAGATCAAGCCAACAAGATTAGTCACTATCACAAAAGGCAGCAAATGGACTCAGTGGATATAAAAAACAAAAGAAGGAACATAAAGACAGGGGGTGATGCTCCCAGGTTCTTGTGGGGAATGTCAATGTGACCAATACACATTGTTTAAGTGTATGAAATTGTCAAAAATAAATCAAAGATACTCTATTTTAAAATAAACTCCAGCGATAATAAAAATGTAAATGTTTTCTGTTTCTGAAAGCTGAACTGGGTGGCTCCTTGGCCGTTTTTACTGATGATTTCTGTGTGCTTACACTGAGTAGTGAGTCATCTATAGGGCTAGACTTATGTAAAATGTGGGGTGGGTGGAGTAACAGTTCATGTAGATCCTCACATTGACTATGTTAAGAAATGGCGAAGACATTAGTGAGGTCCACCTCTGAGTGTGCCTTGGCTTTTACAAAGTGGATTGGCTGAGGAGAGTCACCCTGCATGTAGGTGGCACCATCTCAATGGCTAGTGTCCTAGACTAACTGGAAAAGGAAATAGGAGAGAGCCATATAAGCACCATATTCCTCTCCTGATTCCTGTAACACTTGGGTGTGAGAACTCCAAGCCACCTGCCACCTCTCCTCTGCCTTCCCTATGGTGAAATGTGGATCTTAACAAATCTCTCCTTCCTATAGTTGCTTCCCAACAGGTAGCAACAGCAGTGAAAACAATAATCAGTACATCTGCCCTTCTTGTGTTCTCTCCAGGAAGTCTCTGGATCTCTTCTCATTGTGACCCTGTCATCTCAATGGAGCTCCCTCCCTTGAGCTCTCCAGTAAGACAGCTGGAGATTGGCAATCAGATCTCAGTTCAAGGATTTAGAACCGCTTCCTCGTATAAAAGCTGTAAGCATTGGGGAATGGATTATGGAAAGATGGCAGCTATGCATCTTCTGCATCATAGACCATTTGGCACTCCTATACTTCATTCATTAGCTGCCAGTAGCATTCCTCCAGATGGGATCATGAATAAAATGCCTTTTGACACCAACATCATGTCCCTTCTGAGGAACAACAAGTAATTTCTATTGAAAAATTATTGCTTTGGAAAATTTAAACATTTTAAGAGGTTCTAGTACAATCTGTTTATTAAGGTAAATTCTAAAGAAAGCCCAGTTTTAATGCATGTGAAACCAGGAGACACAGTTCCTGAGCAGTGGACAGCAAAGGAGAGAATTAGGTTCCTGTGAGGGTCACATGAATAGCCTAACACTATAATGTAGAAGGGAGAATTGTTTTTTCTTAATTTATTTCTTATTTTACATATCGACCCCAGTTCCCTCTCCCTCCCATCCTCCCATGCCTCCCACCAACCTGCCATCCCATCCTCAGTACACTCCCCAGGGAAGGTGAGGTATTTCAGGAGGGATCATCAAAATCCTTCAAGTCATTTGGGGTAGGGCCTAGGCCCTCCCCTTGTCTCTAGGCTAAGGGAGTATACTTCCATAGGGAATGGGCTCCCTAAGTCTGTTCATGCTCCAGAGATACATCCTGGTTTGACAATCAGAGGTCCCAGAGACTCCCCAGGCCTCCTAAGGGAGAACCATGTTCAGGAGTTCTGGGTCAGTCTTATGCTGTTTTCCCAGCCACCAGCCTGGGGTCCATGAGCTCCCCCTTGTTCAGGAGAGCTGTTTCTGTCAGTTTCTCAAGCCTGTTCCTGACCCCTTTGCTCATCACTTCTCCCTCTCTACTACTGGATTTCAGTTCAGCCAAGTGTTTAGCTGTAGGTGTCTGCTTCTGCTTCCATCAGCTACAGGATGAAGGCTCTAGGGTGGCATATAAGGAAATCATTAATCTCATTATCAGGGAAGAGCACGGGTTAGGGTTAGGGTTAGGGTTAGGGTTAGGGTTAGGGTTAGGGTTAGGGTTAGGGTTGCCTCTCCACTATTGCTTAGATTGTTAGTTGGGATCATCATTGTGGGTCTCTGGATATTTTCCTAGTGCCAGATTTCTCTTTAAACCTATAATGGCTCCCTTTATTATGGTATGTCCTTTCTTGCTCTCCTGTATCCCTCCTCAACTCAATCTACATGCTCCCTCATGTTCTCCTCTACCTTCCTTTTCTCCCCTTCTCTGTCTCCTAACTCCCTCTCCCCTCACCCTCATTCCCTGCTCCCAATTTGCTCAGGAGATCTTGTCACTTTCCCCTTCTGTGGGGGACCATGTAAATCTCTCTTAGGGTCCTCATTGTTTCCTATCTTCTCTGGCAATGTGAATTGTAGGCTGGTGATCCTTTGCTCTATGTCTAAAATCCATATTTGAGTGAGTACATACCATGTTTCTCTTTCTGTGACTGGGTTACCTCACTCAGGATGTTTTTTTTTTTCTAGTTCCATTCTTTTGCCTGTGAATTTCAAGATTCCATTGTATTTTTGTTTTGTTTTGTTTTTGTTTTCCTGCTGAGTAGTACTTCACTGTGTAAATGTACAACATTTTCTTTATCCATTCTTTAGCTGAGGGGAATCTAGGTTGTTTCCAGATTCTAGCTATTACAAATAGTGCTGCTATAAATATATTTGAACAGATGTCTTTGTTGCATGGATGCCTAAGAGCGGAATTGCTGGATCTTGTGGTAGACTGATTTCCCATTTTCCGGAGGAACAGCCATACTGATTTCCAAAGTGGCTGTACAAGTTTGCACTTCCACTAGCAGTGGAGGAGTGTTTTCCTTTCTCCACATCCTCTCCAGCATAAACTGTCACTGGTGTTTTTGATTTTAGCCATTCTGGCAGGAACAAGATGGTATCTCAGAGTTGCCGTGACTTGCATTTCCTTGATGATTAAGGACTTTCTTAAGTGGCTTTCAGGAATTTTGGATTTCTCTATTGAGAATTCTCTGTTTAGTTCTGTACCTCACTTTTTGATAAGGTTATTTGGTGTTTTGGTGACTAGCTTCTTGAGTTCTTTGTATATTTTGGAGATCAGCCCTCTGTCAAATGTGGAGTTGGTGAAGATCATTTCCTATTCTGTGGAATGCCATTTTGTCATGTTGACTGTGTCCTTTGCCTTACAGAAGCTTTTTGGTTTCACAAGGTCCCTGTTACTTGGGGGTTTTTCCCACTGCCAGTCGCCTGGTCCCACGCTTCGTTCCTCCCCACCAGCCGCCTGGTCCCACTGCCCCACCAGCCACCTGGTCCCACAGTCACGCCAGCCCCAAATAACATGCAGAGACTCTGTATTTGATATAATTCTGTTGGCCAGTTACTATCATTTCTTATCAGCTAGCTCTGTCTTAATAATTAACCCATATCTACTTAGTGCTGTTCTCTTTCAGCTCTCCATGCTGACTCCTTCTTACTCCTTCCTCTTTCCTCCTAGTCTCCTAGCCCTGCCTATCTTGCTTTCCTATTGGCCAACAGTGCTTTATTCATTAACCAGTATGAGAAACATATTTATAGAATAACATCCCCCCATCAGGTCCCATTTATTAATTAACATCTCAGTATTTGTGCTACTGGAGTTATGTTCAGGAAGCAGTCTCCTGTACCAATTCATTCAAGGGTACCTCCCACTTTCTCTTCTAAGAGGTTCAGTGTAGCTGGATTTATGTCAAGGCCTTTGATCCATTTGGACATAAGTTTTGTGCATGGCCATAGATATTGATCTATCTGCAGTCTTCTAAACACCAGCATCCAGTTATGGCAGCACCTTTTGTTGACAATGCTTTCTTTTTTGCCACTTTATAATTTTAGCTGCTTTGTCACAAATCAGGTGTTCATAAGTATCTGGGTTAATATCAGTGTTTTCAATTGGATTCCATTGGTCTACCTATCAATTTTTGTGCCAATACTAAGCTGTTTTCAAAACTATAGTTCTACAGTAGAGTTTGAAGTCAGGAATGGTGATGCCTCCGGAAGTTCCTTTATTTTGCAGGGTTATTTTACCTATTCTGGGTCTTTTGTTTTTCCATATAAAGTTGATTATTATCCTTTCAAGGTCAGGGAAGAATTGTGCTGGGATTTTGATGGGGACTGCAATGAATCTGTAGATGGCTTTTGGCAAGATTGCCATTTTTGCTATGTTGATCCTACCTATCCAAGATCATGGGAGATCTTTACATTTTCTCTTATCTTCTTTTATTTCTTTCTTTAAAGATTCAAAATTCTTGCTATATAGGTCTTTCACTTGTTTTGTTAGCATTACCCCAAGATATTTTATGTTGTTTGTGGCTATTGTAAAGGATGATGTTTATCTGATTTCTTTCTCAGCCCATTTATTGCCTGTATTTAGTAGGGCTACTGATTATTTTTTTTTTTTTTAGTTAATCTTGTATCCTGCCACTTTGGTGAAGGTGTTTATCAGCTATAGGAATTACCTGGTAGAGTTTTTCAGGTCACTTATGTAAACTGTCATATTATCTGCAAATAGTGAATGTTTGACTTTTTACATTCTATTGTATCCCCTTGATCTCCTTTTGTTGTCTTACTGCTCTAGCTAGAACTTCAAGTACAATATTGAAGAGATACGGAGAGAGTGGACAACCTTGTCTTGTTCCTGATTTTAGAGAAATTGCATTGAGTTTGATGTTGGCAGTTGGCTTATTGTATATTGCTTTTGTTCTATTTAGGTATGTTCCTGTTATCCCTGATCTCTCCAAGACCTTTACCATGAAGGGGTGTTGGATTTTGTCAAAGGCTTTTTCAACATCTAGTGAGATGATCATATGGTTTTTCTTTTTCAATTTGTTTATATGGTGGATTACATTGATGGATTTTTGTATGTTGAACCATCCCTGCATCCCCAGGATGAAGACTACTTGGTGATGGGAGATAAGTTCTTTGATGTGTTCTTGGATTCAATTTGCCAGTATTTTATTGAGTATTTTTGCATCAATGTTCATGAGGGATATTGGTCTGTAGCCTCTTTCTTAGTCGTGTCTTTGTATGACTTGGGTACCAAGGTAATTGTAGCCTTGTAAAAAGAGTTTGTCAGCAAACCTGCTTCTATTGCATGGAACAATTTGAGGAGTATTGGTATTACCTTTTCTTTTAATTTCTGGTAGAATTCTGTACTGAAGTAATCTGGCCCTGGGCTCTTTTTGGTTCAAGGACATTTGATAACTTCTTCTATTTCATTAGTGGTTTGGGTCTATTTAAATTGCTTATCTATTCTTGATTTGATTTTGACAAGGGATATTTATCCAGAAAATTGTCAATTTCCTTTAAACTTTTGAATTTTGTGAAGTAAAGGTTTTCAAATTATAACCTGAAGAGTCTCTAGATTTCCTTAGTGCCTGTTGTTATATCCCCCTTTTCATTCCCAAATTTGTTAATTTTCATGTTCTCTCTCTTCTTTTTGATCAGTTTGGATAAAAGTTTGTTTATCTTGTTTATTTTCTTGAATAACCAATTCTTTGTTACATTGATTCTTTGTATTATTTTTTGTTGTTTTTGTTGTTTGCTTGTTTCTACTTTCTTGATTTCAGCCCTCAATTTGATTATTTCCTGGCATCTATTCCTCCAGGCTGAGTTAGGTTCTTTTTGTTCTAGAGCTTTCAGCTGTGCTGTTAATACTCTAATGTCACTATCCTCAAGTTTCCTCATGTGGGCACTTAGTGCTATGAACTTTCTACTTAGCACTGCTTTCAAAGTGTTCCAGAAGTTTGGGTATGTTGTGTCTTCGTTCTCATTAAATTCTAGGAAGTATTTTATTTCTTTCTTTATTTCTTCCTTGACCCAGGAATGGTGCATTTCACATTGTTCAATTCCCATTAGTTTGTAGGCTTTCTGAAATCTGTGTTGTTGTTGAATTCTAACTTTAAAGCATGGTGGTCTGATAAGATACAGGGGGGTTATGCCAATTTTTTTTTTTTTACAACTGTTGAGGTTTTCCATGTTGCTTAGTATGTGGTAGATTTTTAGAGAAGTTTCCATGTGGAGCTGAGAAGGTATATTCTTTTGTGTTTGGATGAAATCTTCTATAGATGTCTGTTAAGCCCAATTGGGTCATAACTTCTATTAGTTCTTATATTTCTTTGTTAAGTTTCTGACTGGTGGCCCTGCCTAGTGGTAAGAGTGGGGTCTTGAAGTCTCCTACTATGAGTGTATGAGGTTTTATGTGAGAATTGAGCTTTAGTAATATTTCTTTTTCTGATGTGGATGCCTTTGTATTTGGGGCATAGATGTTCAAAATTGAAACTGTCCTGATGGATTTTTCCTGTAAGGAATATGAAATGACCTTCTTCATCTCTTTTGATTAATTTTAGTTTGAAGTCTAATTTTTTAGATATTAGGATAGCTACATCACCTCGTTTCTTGGGTCCATTTGATTGGAAAATCTTTTCCTAATCCTTTACTCTGAGGTAGCATCTGCCTTTGAAGTTAAAGTGTGTTTCTTGTATGCAGCAGAAGAGTGGATTCTGTCTTTGTATCCGTTCTGTTAGCCTGTATATTTTTATAGATGAGTTAATACCATTAATATTGAGGGAAGTTAAGGACCATTGATTGTAAATTTTTGTTTGTTTTGGATTTGTTTTTATTATTGTGAGTAGATTTACCCTGCTTTTTCTTTTGGTTTCTGGTAAAGTGGGATTATATATTGCCTATGTTTTTGTGAGTGGGTTGGAGTTTTCCTTCTAGAACTTTCTGTAGGGCTGGATTTGTGGTTATGTATTGTGTAAATCTGGTTTTGTCATGGAATATCTTGTTTTCTCCACCTATCATGATTGAGAGTTTTGCTGGTATAGTAGTTTGGGCTAGCATCCGTGGTCTCTTAGTATTTGTAGAACATCTATCCAGGACCTCTGGCTTTCAGAGTTTCCATGGAGAAGCCAGGTGTAATTCTAACAGGTTTGCTTTTATATGTTAGGCCTTTTCCCTTCGCTGCTCTTGATATTTTTCTTTATTATGTATGTTGTGCATTTGGTGTTTTGATTATTATATGACAAGGGGACTTTTTTTTTGGTCCAGTCTGTTTGCTCAGTAAGCTTCATAGGCATGTCATTCTTCAGATTGAAAAAAGTTTTCATCTATGATTTTGTTGAATATGTTTTCTGCACCTTTGAGCTGAGCTTCTCCGCCTTCTTCTATACCTATTATTCTTAGGTTTGGTCTGTTCACAGTGTCCTGCATTTCCTGGATATTTTGTGTTAAGGATTTGTTGTATTTAAGATTTTCTTTAGCAGATGAATCTATTTCTTCTAGTTTATCTTCAGCGCCTGAGATTCTCTCTTTGATCCCTTGAATTCTGTTGGTTATGCTTGCATCTGTAGTTCCTGATCATTTACCTAGCTTTTCTATTTCCAGCATTCCCTCAGTCTATGTTTTCCTTTTTTCTTTATTGTCTCTATTTCAGATTTCAGGTCATGAACTGTTTGAATTGTTTCCTACTTCCTGCATGTGTCTATTTGATTTTTTGTTTGTTTGGTTTTTTCCCATTTCTTTAAGGTATTTTCTCATATCCTTTTTGAGGGCCTCTATCATTTTCATGAAGTTGTTTTTAAGGTCATTCTCTTCTGCTTCATCTGCACTGGGATGTTCAAGTCTTGCTGGCCTAGAATCCCTAGACTCTGGTGGTGTCATGTAAGTCTTTCTGTTGTTGCATGCGTTCTTATACTATCATCTTCCCATCTCTTCCTCCTGTGGGTACAGGTGGGGTCTCTCCCTCTCCTGGTGGGTACAGGTATAAGGCTCTATCCTCTTCTCTCTGGGGAGGGTGCAGGGGCAACACAGAAATGTCAGTCATTGCTGGATACTTTGTTCTTCCTCCAGGTCCTTCTGGGGGATTTGGTGGCAGGAAGGGTCCGGTGGTAGCAAGTCAGGGGACTTGAAGATGGAGAGGTGGGCTGCTGGAGGCACTCCTGGCAATCACCTCTCTCTCTACTGTAGAGTGGAGGGGCAGGGCCAGGAATTTTTTGGGGGGTGGTCTTACAGAAATGTATGGGACCAACAACCAATCTCATGCCAGTCTGTCAGCAAAACCCACAATCTCTTTACTATCTGAGCTGCCTACAGTAGGTGCCAAAGGGTTACTTTTAGAAATTGAACTATCCTCAATCTCCTACAAAAACCTGCTAGAAAGAGAGGCTTTTCTCAGACTTAGTTACGGTTAATGAAGAAAACACTAATCACTTGAAGTGCTATTTGAAGCTCATGAAACTGAAATGAAGCACAATATGAAATGTTCATTTACTTCTGAGGGATTTACTTTGTTACATTCAATCACTCAATCCTCTTTCCCTTGAAGTTTGAAGGGGGGAGAACACTCATTTATTTAAACAGGAAATTCTTCTATGCATGATACAAATAACAGCTTCCTTCTCTTGAGGATACAATGGGGGTCCTTAGTAGAAGTAGGATATCCTATCATTTTCCTTGTATATCAGGGCAGAGTTCTTTGAAGAAGGATTAACAGCTGTGCTTTCCATCCAAATGGCAGCCCATTATGGCCTCTATAAGACCACAAGTCTGGGAGACCTCAGACTGTAGAAACAGGATCTATTCCTGGTGCACAAAAGGACACATCACCCACGGAGGGATACCTCCTTAACTTAGAGACAAAAGAGAAGTCCTAGTCACTACTTCAAATGACTTGACAGATTTACATGACCCAACCTGGATAGCATAGCCCTACATGTGGAATGGGGGTGGGAGGATGGGAGGGTAGGGTGGCCAGGGTGCATGTCGCAGGGGAAAGACAGTAAGAGGGAGGGAGAGAGGGAGGGAGGGAGGAAGGGAAAAAGGGAAGGAGGAAGGGAGGGAGGGAAAAAGGGAGAGGAAACTGGGATCAACGTGTAAAATTTTTAAATTATATCATTAATTAAAAAAAGAAAGAAAGAAAAGACCACACTTTCTACCAGAGAAGCATCTGCCTGGACTTAAAGATTAGCTCCACCACTTACCCCTTAAGCTATATGGATACTGAGTAGTCATAAAATGTCTACAATTTGGCTATTGCATCTCCAAGTTGTGTGAAATTATAATTACCCTGTAGAAATTGTGTTGAGGCAATAAAATGTGTGTGTATTCGGTTCCTCTCTGGTCCTTTCTGAGAAAGGTAAGAACTGCAGTGAGTGTCACAGACCCAGTCAAAGGAGGTTTTTGAGTCACAGGCAAATTAGCTCATGTCTTATCTTTGTCCCTTAGGGAAACCAGTGTAAGGTTACCAGTGGTCTGGAGCACATTCTCTCATCACCAATCACCAGGACTTGTTGATCCTATAATGTAAGTTTTGAACAATGTTATTCTCATTATAACATCTCCAATGTGTCTTCAGTGCATTGGTTGTAATTCTTGCAACTGGCCCTCATATAGCCTTCCTGAGGAAATCTTAAGGAAAGGCATGATGCAGCTGTCCTATATGTCAACTGCTGTGGTCTCAGAGACACATTAACTTTTCTCTGTCATCAGTCACACTTAAGCAACCAAAAACACAAGAATAATTTGGCTCTCCCCCTCCCTCCCATTCTTCAAGCAGACAATGAAATCTAGGGGTTGGTGGGAGAAGACAAGAATAAAATGAAGTCTAGAAGTCAGTTTTCCTGTATCAATGGGTAGTGTCTCACAGCCTCCAAGTGTTCTGTGAACTGTGCTGTGAATTCCTCTCCATATGGTATTCCTTACATTTTTATAGGGAAAACAGTTTCATCTGAAATGTTTAGGACCTTAATGTGCTGGTTAATTGAATGCTTTATTTAACAGGAAGATATTAGACACTGCATGCATGAAATTCTAGTTTTCAGCCTCGTCGGAATATGGCAAAGGTTTTTCAAACAAAATTTTAATCAAACATAATTTAATATTTATCTGATAGCTGTAAAGGAATGGTGGGTTTTTGTATTGCCTCCAAGACATGATAAGAAAAAACAATTTTCCAAGACTTATAAGGACAAATATGTGGATTATTAGAGGTGCCTCTTTTACATAGTGAAAAAGACACAGGCTCCTCTAATCATTCAACAGCCCTGACTGTAGACTTTGGGGGGGGTATACTCAGGCAACATAATCTCCACAGCCTTAAGGTATTTTTTAAATCTGTAAGTCTGATATAATGTCTTTGCTTTAAGATGGCAATCAAATAATAATTGAACAGCACAAGCCTGTTCTCCTCAGAGTACATACTTAATCAAGTCAACTCTATCTTCTCCATTTTTTCCTTTCAATTCTACTTCCACTCCATGAAAAATAAATATGCAGAGGACCAGCCAGGGAAAAATATGGAAGCCCCAGCTGTTCTTGTGGAGAAGACCTTTACGAATCGGGTGTTGGAAGGCTATGCATAGGGAGGGAAATGTGTGGGAGGTGATCTGCAATTGTGAGTGCATGCGCAGCCGGACCAAGTCATGGCCTCCTTGTAGTCAGGAACACAGGCCCTTTAGAGAGGCCAATCCAGAATGTTGGCCTCACTTAGCATTAAGACACCTCAAGTCCGGGTTTAGGTAACTGTTCTTTAGGGTTTCTTCTACTTGCAAAGATACCCTGGTGAACCTCTAGCATTTAGGTTCAAGTTCATAAATTCTGGCTCCAAACAGTCTTATTGAAGTGACTTCTGAATAGGCAAGTGGAGCTCTTGCCTGTGCTTCATGGTGTGATCCCAGACAGACACCAAGGCTTTGCTCTGTCCTCAGGTACCACTGGAATCAAAGAGTGAAACTATTTGCTAGAGATGTCACCTCAACTACCTAGCTTACTAATAAGTGAGATAATCATTTTTAAATGATAGTAAAGTCCCCTCCTCCCTTATTCAATGACCCAATTCTTTATCTCATTCTTAGTGCCTCTCAATATATTTAAGTCCACCTATATCTTGGCTTAGATAGGTGGACTCTCTGGGGATAATTTCCCTTTGACTGGGTCTCAGCTACATAAAGATGGGGGAAAAGACATTAATGTCTACCAAGGGCTAGGTTTGTGTACAGGCTTGGCTCTCAACACCCATCAGGAGACAGTGGCTATACACCCTGCAGGAGACGGTGACTAGACAAGTGTAGAATTGCAAGTCAGTATTCTGGGTTCCATTTTGCCTCTTGCACTATCAACAGCATCTTGGGTCTCTGCTTCATCACAATGAAGTGAAGATAAAACTAATTACCTTTTGAGGTGGTGGACAGATTAAATGGGACAACATAAATTATCTTTCCCTTTTCCCCAAAACTTCCTTCCTTAGTTCAAATGCTTTAATAAATTGTGAGCAACATCCTACTAATGCTCCATTCTTCTTTTTTCCCCCCAATTAAAAAATTAAAATTTCTGGCTTTATTCCTAGGTGACCTAAACTTTGACTAGCCAATGACATCTACTAGCCTGCCTTAAAGATAATAGTGGCCAGTGAGATTAAAGACATTATTGAGTGAGGCTTTGGGGATGGTACCTTTCCAAGCTTGACTTTCCTACCTAGGGACAAAGATTTGAGCTCAGACACACAGCTGGAACAAGCCAGGTGCCAAAGATGTTTGCTGACTAAACAACAGGAACAATAAAAATAGAGACAATTAACACTCATGAACATTTGCACTATGCCTGTCAATGTGCTAAGCCTTTAGTTCTCTATCTAACCCTCAAAATAATCCAACAAATATTTTTTTCTACTATTTATCTATTTCAGACCCAGGACACATGAATAAATACATGCAAATGTTAACAGATGAACACATGAGTTAATGCATGAATGAAAAGACCCATTGGAATTCAAGGAGAATTCGGGTATTTGAGGTGGTAGGTAAGTACGTTAATTTTCTATTACTGCTGCAGTAACTGCAATCACGATCACTTTAAGCAATATGAGTTTGTCATCTTACAAACAATTCTATAGGTTAGAAGTCCAATATGAACCCCACTGACCTAAAATTAAGGGGAAAGTAGGGCTGTGGAACCATTTCTTTCCTGTTTCTTTCTCTTTCTTGCTGAGAGTCTGCCAGTGTTTCTTGGTTTAAGCTCCTTCCTTCATCTTCAAGCCACCACCATCAAATAAAGTCTTTCTAATATACTATCCTTCCATGTCTGCTCTGTTTTTTGAAGGACCCTCTGACTATTTTTAGACTATTCATACATCATCACTATCATTGCCATCATTTTGGTGTGTGTGTGTGTATATGTGTGTATGTGTGTGTGTGTGTGTGTGTGTTAGAGAACAACCTCAAGTGTCAGTCCTCCCTTTCTACCTTGTTTGCAACAAGTCTCTTTTGTTGTTCACTGGTGTGCTCACCAGACACTTACCAGCCCTCAGTTTCCTCGTGTCTCTATCTCCCATTTCCCCTTAGAGACATCCTGGGGTTACAGATCCATGAGCATCTTAAGCAGGTCCTGAGGATTTGAACTCAGGTTTTCAGGCTTGCACAGCAAGTGCTTTGCCCCCTGAGCCATCTCCTCAGCCCTGGCCCACCCAGGTAACACAGCATGATCTTCCTCAAGGGCAGCTGGTCAATATTCATAGTGCCATCCAAAATCATAATTTCCCTTTGCCACATGGGGCTCTTATAATCATAGATTCTAATGTTTACATCCTAGAAGGCCAATCTTTTCACCACAGTACATTTTTGTAAGAGATTCCTTGTCATTCATAGGAAGATTTTGCAATAGGAGCAGCTGCAGCATGCCCCTGATTCCATGGCAGTGTATCGTATCTGTGATTCTAGATCATAGGAACACAGGAACATGAGCCCACTTGGCTCATATTTCTGGCATGGCATAGTGGGCACAGCTGTAGTCACACTGTATCACACTGCCATCCTTCTGACATATACTTGCAGTCAGCAATTTGAGGAAAGAATAGGAATAATGCTGTCTGCATGTTTCCTATCCTTATACATAATGCCACTTGGCCATGGGTGGGGTCATTTTAATAAAGTTCAGAAGAAGTATGGGAGAAATATATTGATGAAGCCAATTTTGTGGTCAATTTTTTATATCCCATCCCTTTAATCAGACATGAGGAAGGATTGCAAGGTAAAATACAGAGTTCCTGGGATGGAAAGTGGCTACTGCCATGTGGCCCACCCACTATGTGACAAAGCAGGAAGAAGAATCTTGGATTGTCTAACCAGCTGATGGTTATCAACTCCCATGGCAGGGCCCTCTTTGGTCCAGTGTTGCTCATGTTAGAACCTCTTCATAACCTTACCTGTGCCTCAAGTCCCTTCTCTCATTGAACGCTTGATACCTCTATAAAGCCACCTTGCACCACCCCACCTGAGTAGCCCATATAGACTTCCTGTTTTCTCCATTGTCCATTTCAGCCCTTCAACAGGGACTGGTGTTGTGTACACGATGAGTCTCTCTCACTTGACTTGGATAATGAAATGTTCAATCACAGTTGTCATTAACTTCTTCACTCACTTTTTCCCCTATCACTTTTTCCCACTGTGGACAACTTCTAATGCTTTGTAGTTGCTTCAAAGGCAATGACTTGTAGGGTTGAGTTGAGCCTGTTTGACAAGTAATATCCTTTAACCGTTTCCCATTTGTGCAGGCGCCCTCTAAAGCAAATCAGTTACCTTTCCCTTGATAAGTTCATGATTAATAAATTAATATTTTAGATCTTAGTATGTCCCTGCTCAAGTTTCTAAGGTCAGAAATGTCACCTTCTTGTGAATTAAAAATCAGGATACAAATCAGTTGGTCCTTGAGCTACCCTTGATATTTTCACCAGCTGAACTACTCCAGGTAATACCAAACAATTCACATTTGTGATACTGAGAAGCTCTGTCCCCTTCAGGCTCTGTCCACTACCAATCCAAGGAGCAGATGGAGGTTTTATGCCCAGCTGAGCATTGCTAAACACTAATGTTTGAACAGAAATATCCATAGGTCACATCTCTGAAATAAACAGATAATTATGGTTAGTCCCTGCTGACTTTCATCCCCCTTCTGCCCAATATACTGGAAAGAAACATTGGTCCTTTCCAGGGTCTTGTAGGGTGGACAGAGACTTCCATACTTCCATGGAACCCTCTGGAAAACAGTTTGTGTCCCTATTTGAGGGGTGAAAACACTGGAAACAGGCAATGTATGTGTTTTCGGAGCTACAGGGGGATTGGCCTCAGAAGCTACATGCCTGTAGTCCCATTGGACAAGGTGCCTGTGGTATGCAGAGCACAGCACTTACCTAAAGAATTCTGTCCATCCTTGCATGCACTTGACTTTGGGACACTTAACTTGGCAGCTACTGTGCACAAGAAACTTTCCTGGACACATCCACCTATCATTTGATCTTCCCCACAATACTGTGCTACAAATTCCATGTTTCAGCCAGCAAATCTCACTGTTAAGGGGCTGGAGTTTCTTGCTCAAGGCTCCTTCATAAAGAATGAAGAAAAACCAAAACTGGAAAGCAACGAACTCACTCATTTCAATGTGCTCTTCAACAAATATCTATTTCAGAATGTGCCAGGCACTGTGCCCATTAAGAAGCTCGGCCACTGAGAAAAGTCAGCACCCCTGCAGGGCTGGGCTTTAATGGAATGTCCTAGCCAGACAGGACATGCTGAGTCTCTGGGGCTGAGTCCAAGGAAGAATCTGTGCCCTGGAAAAATCACTTTCATTTTGGCATTATCCTTTTTCCTAGGGTGTAGGTAATTACAGGATCACTAAACATGGTTTTACAAGACCTTCTCTTTCTCCCAAGTCTGGGAAGGATGCCCCAGAGCCACAGGCTCGCTCCCTGCCCATCTCCTTCAGACACTACCTTCATTAATCACTCATTCAGAGACAGCTTTTTCCTTCCTGTTTTCTATGAAATTTCAATTTGTCCTTTAAGATCACTTCATGTCACCTCCCAGTGGGACCTCTTCTATCCCCAGGTGATATTGAATGCCTCCTTCCTTTGTACCCTAGAAAGCTGCTGCCTTGTGTCTGAAAATTGACCCTCACAGAACCCATGTTCTTCTGCAGTAGGGCTGGCAATACATGGGGCTCAGGTAAATACTGGGGGCATAGTTCAATAGATCATTAATCATGTGAGGCAAAAGTATTCTGTGTGGAAGAACTGGCTATGACCATGGCAGGGCCCAGTTTTCTGTCTTCCATTCTTGCACCTTCCATTGCTTCTGTTCTGGAGTGAGCCAAAATACTCTTCTTTTTATTTTCTTGTTTATTTTAATCAAAAATTGGTTTATCTTTATGTAATCCTACTTTAAGAAAGAGATATATTTTAGCCATCACACCTTAAAATATACAGCAAAGTAGAATTTCATAGGTCATGATACTTGCTTCCCCAAAGGACTCCAATGACCTGTTCAGCATGGTCAAGGAGAGGCACTCATTCTCTCAGTTGGCACCAATAGGGACAGTATCTCATCACTGACACAGCATGCCATAACTTTGGTGATAGCAATGATGACTGTGGCCACATTGCCTTCCCTTGTTATGAACCTTCTCTACCAAAGACACCTGCTTGGGCTTCGTATTTGGCAGAATGACTCTTGTATGCTACACAAGGTCATTTCCACTTTTATAGACATGGAAACCAAAGTAAAATGGTGGACATTTCATCCTGTCCCAGAGCTTACTTTTCACTGG
Organism: Cricetiscus sungorus; assembly: GCA_030556225.1. Classification (NCBI taxonomy): domain Eukaryota; kingdom Metazoa; phylum Chordata; class Mammalia; order Rodentia; family Cricetidae; genus Cricetiscus; species Cricetiscus sungorus. The sequence continues at coordinate 41,035,062 of JANBXA010000729.1, forward strand.
AATGGAAAATAAGGTCCTGCTATCGCAAGATAAGCCTACCAAAGACTACCACACAGACTAACAGAGTTAAAATGGAAGTCTTTATTGGCAGTCAACAGATGCCAAGGGAGTTTGACCAAATCATGCAGCTGTTTGTCAGAACTGTGTCTCTAACATGGTGTCAGTTGTGATAAGGTCTGGAGGCCTGTTACACTGATATTTCCAATTACTTGTTTCAATATCAGCATGGCTTACTGTAATAAATTAAGAAATATGTATATTTAGTTTTTAGTCTTGTTTTTAATGGTACATGGCTCCTAATCTCCAAAGTCATGAGTATTTTTTTATATATTAATGAGGTAACTAATGGTCAAGGGCTCTGAGACAGATTTCCCCATAAGGGAAACTTGTACCATTCTCTAGTTTGTACCATTCTCTAGTCAAAGGAAAAGAAGGCTGAGTTAGTTGATCACTAATGGCCAATAACTTAATCAATCCTCAGAGAAAACACTGTCAAAACACCCAGAATGAGCTCGCCTACCCATTGACACCCTCTGTGGAGCACACAGCCCCAAACTCAGCAGGCACATGACTAATCAATAGATTCATTTTAAATTTCCAATGGCTGTATTTACTGGCTTACCACCTGCCTCAGCCAGCTTAGTTGACCATAGCACCTTGGCTGGACAGAGCTAGGAAACCTTTCCTGACCCCATTCCTGCTTTAGGTTCCAACCCAGGCTTCTGACATCCCTCCATCACCACCCGACTCTGCCTAATATCCTATTAGTGTCTGAAATATTGCCATGATACAGCCTGAGCAGTGGCAAGCCACAATTAATTAATTAATCAGTTATACTCTATCAGTAAGTGCAGACTAGGAATGTTAAATAAACAAATTAAAGGGCATGTTTCACTAAAGCTCAGCCCAATGAAATAATAATGAGGCAAAGTTAACTGCTCTGAACAGAAGGAGGAATATTATAATGGAATATACCAGGGCAGTAATATCCTAGAAATATGCCAAGAGGCTCCAACCACAGAGGGGACTGCTATTTCCCAAACTCTGTCATCATACCTCTGCTCAGAGGTGATAGGCACTTAGCAAGTCCCAGCAGAAAGACCCTGGCTCTGCAGCCAGATAAAACTGTATCCAAATCCTAGCTGCTGCTCACCAGAAAATGCCTATCCCATCTCTTCTATTTATCAGGAAGTCCTCAACCACCTTGAACCTACTAAAGGGAGAAGCAGGAGGAGGAAGAGGAGGAAGAGAAGGAGGAGAACATCACTTTTGCACCCTCTCAGATTGCACCCTGGCAAACAGTTCTAATACAGGTAGGTCATGGTGCTAAGAAGATATCACCCCTGGAACCAGCCTTTTCATAGTGATGGGCTCAATATTCTTGCTGTTCACCCAGTGGGTTTTGAATATGGTTTGCTCCTGCCAACTCTTGCACTGCAGTTTGCTCTTCATTGGGCCAGTGTAGGAAGATGAAGTGTAGTAAAAACTGTTGCCTTGAGGGAACAAGTCTTTGTGAATGGGTTCATGCTTTTCTCTTCTTATAAGTTCTAGCTCTCACATAGCTAAATAATTAACAGGAGAGTAGGTTGTTATAAAGCAAGACTGCCCCATCCCTGTCTTCTTTGTACATGGGCCACTTGCCTTTTTGCTTTCTACCAGGAGTTAAAATAGAAAAACAAGCCCTCAATAGATGTTGCTGCTTGATCATGTACTTCTCGGACTCTAGAACATGGGTCAACATGAGCTTCTTTACAAAATACCTGGGCCCAGGTAATTTTTAATAATAAATAGCACTTTGGGATTCTATATTAGCAATAAGAAACAGACTGAGACATCACTTTAGTGTGGGAAATATCTAAGTCTTTCAGAGTTCCCACTTGGACAGATACTATACCCAGAGCTTGCTTGTTCATGCATAGCTGTGTTGTCTTTCTCTCCTTCCTTATCTCATTCTCCCTTTTCTCAATGGGGTGTCTTTGATCATATCCCAAAGCAGTCCTTTGCATTCCAAAGCAGTCTCTTGCATTCTAAATCAGCTTGTGAGAGAATCTAGCCTAAGGAATGGCTCATAGACAATGTCTACAAGTTGTAGTTGGATGTTCTGTCCACTTCCCTTTTAGCTACTGCTTTGTCATATGTTATGGTAAGCATAGGACTACTCTTCTCCCAGGACTCTAGACCCAGCTAGCCCACTGCTAGCACAGCTTGGGAGAAATTGCCTTTGTGACTAATGATCCATATGACAAATATTCACAGCAAACCCCTGTGTGCTGGGTCTGTCTGAGGACTGGGGATCCAGCTATAAGCAGTGCAGACAGATGCCACTGATGCAAAGTGCAAATAACACAACTCAAGCATGATGTATAGGCAAAAGGAGCTGTGTTGCTGCACAGGACTATATGGGAGCTCTGATTCCTGTCCTGAAATGTTCCTTGCTATTTTCAGGCTCCAAGGCCAGGGAAATCTACCTTGACCCTCCAGTTTAGAGTGAAGGGTGAAGATAAAGCAAACCCTAATGAAAAAAAAAATTCAAGAGCCCTGGATTCACTGAGAAGCTCAGTCCCTCATTCTTTGGGAAGCTGGTCACTTACTCGAGAATTTGTCTCCCACCAATTCTAGAGGGTTGCTGAAAAATTATGTTCTTTCCAAGATTTATTTATTTGTAATTGTGTCCATAGCCATCACAGAATTCTTGTTTCTATTTTCTTCTTCTGGGGCCTTCCATTTATATCCTAAATTGCCCCCCTCAGGTAGGCCCCCTAATCACTCACCTGGTGTAGTGACATCTAATTCTCTCTGCATCATGTCATCATGTGGGAACCTGATAGGATTTTCCTGAGGCCTAAATATGGAAGTCCAAAGCCTGCAACTTAGCAGAAACAGGCAAGCAGTGCTTCCGAAAGCCAAGGGGAAAAAAATCTCTGAGAACATCCTATAGCTCGGGAGAGAAGCAGCAAGATGATAAGAACTATTCCCCAAGTCCCTTCCTTGCTTCCTTCTACCCAAATGACTTTGAGAAGGCAAAAGGGAGAATCCTAGGCATATTTAGACCAAAGAAATGGTAATTACCTCAGGGCAATGCTTCCAATTAGGACCTTTCTAATGGTGATGGGTTTTCCCTGCCTAGCTACAGGTGAAGAATTTAAGTGAGAAATGGTGATGGCTAGTTCATTACATCCTGGCAAGGATATCCCCAGAGAAGAATATCAATGTGCCAACCTACCCACATCTCTTAAATTTTCCTAGTAACCTCAGAACATCAGCACTTTCTATATAGCTACATGATGGTTGAAGAATGTGTGTGGTTTTCATGATCCTCTGAGCTTTGCTACTTTCATGGACATCTTCACAGCCGGCCAGAAGTTCTTTTCAGTTTTTCACAAGGGACTACTTGTAAAGATAGTATTTTCTCATGTTATGCCTTGTACTGGGTTCTGTTTTAAGTTCTCTATGAGTATTCATTCAGGGATTCACAAACAAAGGACTTCAGCTGCTTCAAAAGGTTTTTACTGGAAAAGCCAGCTAGCTATTCCTTTATGCATCATCTATGGCTGATTTAAAGCTACAATAGCAGAGTTTAGTAATTGAGACTGAAGCAGAAGAACCCACAGCCTAAACTATTTCTTGTCTGACTTGTTCTAGAAACAAATCTGCTGAGCTATGAATTAACTCACCCCTTTATAAAAACCTTGTGGCTCAGGAATCATTGTGTTCATTTTATTTAAACAAACAAACAAAATTGTGAACAGAAAGGTCTGGTAGTTGATCCAAGAGCTGAGACCAAAACTCAGGCTCTAGGAAGCAAGTACTAGACCCTAAGTATTGGCTTCCAGAAGTAGCTTCTTCTGGAAATGGATCAGAAATGACACACAAAAGAGTGAATTTGCTATGGTATGGTAGCCCTAGTCCTCAGAAGAATAGGACTAGGGGGCATAGATTAAGAATCTCATTTTAGCTAATGTCTCAGAGGAACAGAAAGAATTGGGGTATGCAAATGTTCTGACAACACAAGGGTTGTTTTATCTCTTCCCTTCTCATCCCTGTGACTGCAAGTGTTTTATATCTGTTGGGTTTATAATATGTCTCAGCATCATGTAGATCAGCTTGCTACCTGATGTCATAATATACATTCTGCTTTTCCTCTTTTACAATAGGTTTGTGGATTTCTTATTAATTTTTTAATGAGACAATGTTCCATGTATTTCAGGTTCCCACTGCTATATAGCCAAAGCAGATGCTGATTCTCATGACTCTACCTCAACTCGTTTACATGGGGCTGGGGATTGAACCAAGGGTTTTATGCAGAGTAGGCAAGCACTTTTCCAAATGAGCTGTAGCGCTAACCCATAATCTCATTCTCAGTTTCTGCTTCATATTAGCTGGCAAATGAAAGGGATAAGTATGTCCTAGATTCATAATACAATAACACATTAACAGCTAAAAAATTGACATTTTGGGGGGAGACCCACTTTCCCAAGAGCATCCCCAACTTGCTTTCTCTAGTTCTCTTAGATATATGCTTTGGACAACCCCCCATGAGCCCCCCCACGTGTTGCTGCTCATTTGTATTTGCACCTAGATCTTCTCTAGCCACCTCCAAAGCCTTTGTCACCACACAGAAATCTGTTACCCCTAGAGCAGTGGTTCTCAACATGTAGTCAAGAGCCCACAAGGGGTCACTCAGATATCCTGAATATCAGATATTTACATTATGATTCACAACAGTAGCGAAATTACAGTTATTAAGTAGCAATGGAAACAATTTTATGGTTGGTGGTCACCACCACACGAGGAACTGTACTGTTTGAGAACCACTACCCTAGAGGTTCTGAGTCTCCAGGTCAGAGTTGCAGGTCAGGGTCCCCCAAAACCAGCATAGCTTGAGAACTTGTGCTTTGTCGGGTTCCTAAAGTTCATGGCAAGCTAAGAGTGTCTGCAAGCCCTGATTTACCGAGAGGCCAACTTGGTATCTGTGGTATCCCCCAGTCCAAGGAATATGAAGTTTTCAGGGCCAGAGAAGCTTCAGATGGAAATGACCTCCAGAAAATAATCACAATTGAACAGGATGATCACACAGGCATTAATAAGCAAAATGAAAACTGGTAGTTAAATGGAATAGAAACTTGGTGACAGAACTTCAAAAAGCTCTTTATTTTATAATTTGTTATGTTTTTAAAGAACTGATTAGTTACAGCTGAGACATAAAGATTACAGTTAGATCAAGGTTAAATTTCAGGTTTGACAGGTCCTAAGTATCTCTGTCTTTGACAAGTCCCTAAATGTCCTCAGTCCCAATGTCAGGTTAGAGAAAAGGAAGATGATGACACTTCACACACCCACATCCCAGTGTCTAGAGGGTAACTTTCATGACTGGAACACAGTTTGTTCTAAATAAATAGTAACTGGGAATATGTTAATTTTTTGCCAAGAAGTTTGCAGCTTGAATGAAGAGGAAATTGGCACACACAAATTTATAACCAAAGAAGAAGAAACAAATACTCAAGTGGGAATGTGAAGCGAAAACATATAAGGAGGAATGGAGTGAGGGAGAGGGGGAGGGAGAGAGGGGAGAGGAAGGGAGGGAGAGACAGAGAGAAGAATTCAGGAAACAGGAAATGATTGGCTTTTGAGATGAAGGATGTCTTGTTGATGGAGAAAGAATATGGTCTGACTCCAATATTTAAAAGTTGGGGAAAAAATGAGTGTGATGAATATGTATGAGTTGAAATGGATGATGAAACCCATTTTTGTATTATTATTATGTTATTTTTATTTTTTAGACTTATTTTTATTTTCTGTATATGTGTGTGCACCACTAGTGCCCAAGGAGACCAGAAAAGGCTACCTGATGAACTGAAACTGGAATCATAGAGGGATGTGAGCTTCTATCTGGATCATATGAGGGTCTTCTACAAAATCAGGGCTCTTAATCACTAAGCAATCTCTCCAGCCCCTATAATAATAGTTTCTTAAGAGTGGAGAGACAAGTCAAGCCTGGTAAACGAATAATAAATGTGTGTTGGGTCAAATATATGACAGACCAAGCAACTGTACTAACCCTAACTTTTCAATGATAAATGGGAAAACTTATGGAGTAAGCAATGTGGTTATATTTTCCCCACAAGGATAATCAACAGCATCCTAGTAATGGAGATAGAGATGCTGAAGGTGATTCTTTATGCCCATGTTTGGGTACAACTGACAGATCAGCAAAGAGTATCTTTTTGCCACTAGAAAACCTATAGTGGTTGTGTGGAAACATGAACTGGGATGACAAGGCTGAGAGATCCAGGAAGCTGCCCAAAGGTCAGGCCTTAACCAAGAATACAGTCCAAACACATGGGAACTTTACAAATCCTGGGCCAGGAAATACTCAGCCAGAAGAGAGAACCAGAGCCAGCCAACTGGTGTGGTTCAGAAGGCATCCTATTTTATGCAGTATGAGCTATTCCCATCTCCTGTGGAAAGACTTTAAGGGTTTGGAGAATGACTTTTTCTTTAGTTTATGGTTGCTCAACATTTCCTGAGATGGCTTGCTTCAATCTGCACAAAGGTTTCCTGTCCTTTTGCATGAGATGGCACACTTCATCTAGTGAGGAGACTATATCCACTGGGATTCTTTGCTCCAGAGTCCCAAACTGAACCCAGAAGATCATCAGAATATCAGCGTTCCATTATATGGTTTGACCACAATCATGGAAGACAAAATTTCAGAAAAGGTTGAGCCAACATTTCATAGTGGTGGTAGGATTTCAGAGAGGCCAAGACACTAACACACTAAAATCTACAGAAAATAGTATGGAGCTCCACATGAGTTCATGTTACCATGCCTACTACTCTCTTCTCCCCAGACACTAATTTTTCTCCAGAAGCCACTTATAGTTGTTGCTACTGTAGCCAAAGCAGTTGTCTCATTATAAAGAATGATTAAACTCCTTATGTATCCTGAGCAGGTGTTGGTGACAGAAATGAACTTCCAGCTTATCTTCTCAGACCATCTAGGTGCTTCTGGAGAACCAATGGTGATCACACCCTTCTATGTTCCCATCACTAAGCTTCCTTATTCTCTTTTACCCTTGTGTATTCATTCCACTGTTAACCATATGAGATCATTATCCATGACATCTTGTAGAAGGGAAAATCAAGGCAGGTCATGCAGAGTAAAAGCACTACCCAGCATCCCTCAGTTGTTATTTTAATTATACCTGCTTATACAGGGCTGGCAACTCAACCTATTGACTGAAAAACATTGAGGAAAAAAATCTTGTGGTATCTCTGCAGTGAAGAACAGGAGATAAGGGACTTGTTGGTTTGTAGTCATCGGTACCAACAGCAATGAAAGTTGATGCACTTGGGTTAGGAAATCTTGATCAGGTAAGTAGTCTCTTGGACCCACAGTAGTTGTTAAGCAACTCATGTTGGCCTTGGTCTGATGCCACAGGAAACTGGGTGACCAATAACTTCAGTCACACTAAGCAGTCCATGATGACATCTCTTCATGACTCTTACAAACATGGAGCAGTTGAAGGATGAATAGAAAAGAGAAACAGAGGTACTGAAGATGAAGAGGCTGTATCATCTCACAAAGAATAATATCCCATGTTCTGTCCTTATGCTCACCCCTTGCTTCTGCCTGGGTATAAATGAACTCTACTTGATCCAGAGAAACATTTAAAAGAGATCCCTTCTGATTCTTCCTTCTGAAGCTGACAGGATTTATGAAATCCCTCCTTCTAATCCCTTGCTTCTTTGGATATTGTATTTCTTTGAGCTTTCATACTAAGCACAATAGACTGAGTAATAAAGCAGACATGTATGGTCACACAAAAAGTGGTGGCTAGAAGGTCAAGTAAATTTGTCAGCACCATTGGTTTCTCTGATGGCTGTGAGGGAGGGATTTACTCCAGACTGTTCTCCCTTACTTACAGAAAGTCATTGTTTTAGTATCTGGGTAGCTATAACAAAATGTCATTTACTAGGTGGCTTAGAAACAATAGAAATTACTTTTTCACAGTTCTAGAAGTCAGGAATTCTAAGATCAAGGTGTTGACAGCTGTATAGCTCAACAGAGACCTGTTTTCTAGTTTCTAACTCGTGTCCTGTTGTTGTGTCTTCACAAGGGCAAACTAGAGATTGACAGATAGACAGTCAAAGGGCAAGTCATATCTTAGACAAGGTATGATTCCTCATATGTAAACTGATAGTTTCCACTTTATATGTCCCCCCCAAAAACATTTGTTAAAGATTTGGTCAGCAACCTATAGAAGCTTGCAGGTGGTAGAACTTTGAGGAGGTGGGGTCTAGTGGAAGAACGTTGGGTGACAGGGCTATGCCTTTAAACATGATATTAGAACTCTGGACCCTTCCTCTCTTCACATTCTGACTAGTGAGAGGTAAACAGCTTTGATACAGTATGCATTCTTACCATGAGGTTTGGTCCTATCACAAACCCAACTCAATGGAACCAAATATGCAGGAACTAAAATTTCTGAAGATGTTACACAAAAGAAACCCTTCCTCCTTCTCAATCGATCATCTCAGATATTATGTCACCATGGCAGAATACTGACAGCATGTGTAAGAATAAGAACAGTATCTCTTAGAATGTGAGTGAAATGGTGTATTGATGCTTGACACTAGGTAAATGTTCAGTACACATTTATTTTAAAAAAGCACAGTTCCTCCAGGATTTCCAGCCTGTCATTGTGATATCATATACATACAAAGTGTGACAACTATTAGATGCTCTTGTAGCAAAGATGTTACTCCAAAAACACTGGGTTCCTTACATTTTTTCTAACTGAAGAGACATTTAGAGATTCCCAATTACAACTCCATGCTTTTTTATTTTGCTGCTATGACAACTTACTGAAAGTTTAGTGCCATAAGAAAGCACACCTGTACTAGCTTACAGTCCTAGTAAGGTAGAGAAAGGTGCAATATGGATCTCCCTGTCCAGAGCAGAAGCCTTGTCAGTTTAGCTGCAGGACCTGAATTGTCAACTTACATCAGATGTGTGGGTGATCTCAGAAGCCCATCTTTTGTTTCACTTCCAGGGGTATTAGAATTGCAGGTGTTGGAAATATGAGCTCTACAAAAGCAGTAGTTCCAAGAGTCAAGGTTCCAAGGTGAGAAACAAATGGCCCCACTTCTGAGATAAGTCCATTTCATAGCCTGTGCCAATCTTCAGAACAAGGCTGCCTGTAAGGGCAGCTGCCATGGGAACCTTTATGGCCCTATTGAAAAGCTTTTGGTATCAGGGCTCACCTAAGCACATAGCTCCTCATTCTTTTTCTAGCATTTCTGAGATAAGCCTGTAGCCCAGCTGGGAATGAGAGTCTTCACTAGAGTGATAGTGAACAGCAGCAGCCTTGTTGAAGAAGGCACATCTGGGTATATGGAACATGAGTCTCTTAGTCATCATTGATTAATGAATTCATACTGTACCTAATGAAGCTTTGATCCAGTATACAGTTCTGGGTTCAAGGGTATCCATCTGTAGGAAGCTATTTTCATGAACTTGGATTCCCACGGTAAATGTAGTTTTCCTAAAAACATATATTTTCAGCTGCTGTACTCCTGCTTAGCTAGAATGCCTGCCTTTTATTTCTTCTCATTGTATATTCCTTACTTTTAGCATCTTTTCTTTGGATTGTTTCACTACTCCTTCAGGGATAACAGATGACCCCATTTTTGCACCCCTTGGAATAATGTGCATCTTTTTTGTAGAAATTCTGTCTACCTGATTCCCCCTCCGCACTTAAGTACACCCAGTGTACTTTCTCCTATCCCAATGTCTCCAATCAGGGTCTGATGTAGAAGCACTCAAGAAGAGTTTGACTAATAAATCAATGGATCAACATGCTGAAACAAAGGAAATGGTGATATGTAGAAGATTTGCTGGAGAGGTTGTATACTTTCTCCTTTAGGGATCTAAATGAGGTAAGTCAAATATATACTTCTCCAAAGAAGACCAGTGAAGGTCAATAGGCACATGGAAAGTCTCTCAGCCTCACTAATCATTAAGGAAATGCAAATGAGATTATGATGATATACTTCATAACTGTGATGATACCTCTTACAAGGAAAGAAAAGTCATCCCAAGGGTTAAAGGTAGAATTACCACTGACCCATTACTATTTCTGGGCATATGTCTCAAGAATTGAAAGCAGGCATTCAAATGGGTCTTTGCAAATCTATGTTCATAGAAGCATCCCAAATACCCATTGGCAGAGGACTGGATGAACAATATGTGTATATGAAATACAATCAGCTTTTAAAAAGCAATTTCTTATGCATGCTACAATGCGAATTAACTTTGAAGTAAAATAAGCCACATATAAAAGGAAAAATGCTGCATGGCTCCTTTGAATGCTTGTGAGGACAGAATTCAAAGAGGCAGGAAACAGAACAATAGTTACTAGAACTATGGAGAGTAAACATTCAGTGGGTGTAGATTTTCAGCAGGGAAGAAGAAAAATGCTTGGAAATCAATGATAGTGATAGTTGCATAACAGGTTGGCTTTATTTAAGACCACTGAATGTTAAAAATCTCTCTTTAAGTGGTTCAAGATGCTCATTTTATATGTATATTTTATCCTAATTTTAAAACAACGAGATGCTTTTCTGAGATGAGAAATACAAAGTAGCCTCCTTGATGTGATGTTTATGAACATGTAAGTGATGCCCTGTGCTGGATCTATTCACACACATAGAAACTGAGACACTGCACTCACAGTCCTGTATCAAAGCTAGTCATCAATTAAACTCTGGGCCAAACCCTGATCTTCTGGCTCTAAATCTAAAGGATCCCTATTGTTGCTATCAGTGGGGATCATGTAATGTTTCCTAAAACCCAAGGAATGCTTTGGGGCAACATCAGCTTATCACCGGCAAAGAAGAGTATCCTAGTGAGAAAAATTTGTCCCTCCCTGCCTACCCTCTGACAGGAATCTTCCATTCTGATCACCAACAAGCATGGATTTTCCAAATTCACACTTAGCAAGAGAAATAAGATATTCCTTTTCCTAAATATTAAACATTGATGAAGCAGGAAAATCATTCACTCAGAGCAACATGTATTAGCAAGTAGAGGCAGAGAATGCCCATAGAGGGCCTTTGAAGGCAGCCTTCCAATCAGTTGAGATTTCCTCCAAATCACCGACCAATGGGAAGTTAGGTGATAGCCCCAATGGACATCTTTGGTGGGAGAATAAGATGACTTTCCAGAAGCACAAGCCCAGGAGGCTCCCTTGCTGCTTCTGTGCTTGCAGCCAGCTCTGAACCAGCTGGGGACCTGGGATTCACCAGCAGCTGGCTGTGCAGCCATGCATGGTGGGCAACAAGTTACCAGTCTTGCTCACATGCACAGTCATGATGAGTAGAGAAAACAAATCCCTATTGCTGCCAGCTTTTTAGAAGAGGAAGAAGTCACTGCCACTTCCCCTACAGAGTCGCAGCAAAGCCTAGAAGAATGAGAAATCAATCCTGCAAAACTGAAACCCATAATGTCAGCAGGGAAGCTGTATAGAAATCTACTTGTGGGAAGTACACCACCCTAAGCACCTGTATCTTTCAGCCCATCTTCTTCTGGGATAATTTTACTAAACCTTCAGGAATATCAGAAGCCCCCACTTTTGTGCTCCTTTGGAACAATACACATCTTTTTCATAGAAGTTCTTTCTACCTGTTTCCCTGTGGCCACCTGAGTGCACACTCCATACTTTCCCCCACCCCAATATACCCAGCATTCTATCCAGACTGTGAGATAACCTGACTGTTAAACAGGATGTTGGAGTGTGGGCAGGGCACTTGTGGACATCTCCTTAGGAATATTAGACTTGAAGCTCACACAAGTAAAAGAGCTCATATAAGTTCACAGAATGGGAAAGCAATGGAAGAGGAAAGTCAGGTGTCCTAAATGTCCAAGAGCCCCTCTTATTTAAGAGGCTAGATTTGGCATCTGATTGAAAGTCAACTGTGGTGTTTACTAACCAAATGATTTGGTGTGTCTGTGTGTGTGTGTGTGTGTGTGTGTGTGTGTGTGTGTGTGTGTGTGTGTCTGTGTGTTGCACCCTTCTTGTTCTTCAAATGGACAAAGTACATCCGCATTGCAGAGTGGTTGCTAGGATGCAAGGTAGTGGCGATCCTGGAGGTGGAAGAAGGAGATATTTATATAAAGGCTCCAGGCTATAGGTCTGGCTTGGTTAATCAAAGGAGTCTTACAAACAGCAAAGATTCAGTATTCATAGGCAGAGTAGACACCTGACTCTGAATTTTTACCTATGTTGTATGACTTTTCCATGGGAGAAATAAACAAACATCTGGTAACCCCCCATATAAGGTACATATAAGGTACTGATGGCATATCAAAGAAACAATTCCAACCAAATGAAATGTGGTGAGCTACGAAGTTCAATGTGGTTACTCACAGGAAGTCACTCAAAGGCAGTTACATCATCAAAATGCCCATCCAGAATGGATGACAACAACCCAAAGCTGCATGACTGAAGGTCCCTGCAACTTGCAGGTAGGTTCATAAAGGGGTCTCCACTCTCTGTGATCATTCATTGCTTATGTAACTCCTGGAAGGGGCCTTGCGAATCTTCTAAGATTCACAAACTTCTGGAGTCTCCTGAGCTTCTGTCTTCCTGCCAAGAGGGAATGTTTTAATTTATAGGACATGGCCTTACAACAGCCTGTCTGTTGCTTAAAATGTTCCCTGTATTCTTGCATCTTGTAATCTCAATGACACAGGTTCCCCTTTATCTACAAAGAGCAAGCATGAAGTGAGATTTCAAGTCTTCCAACAGGAGGTGTGGTGTCCAAAGAGACCCAAGGGCTCATTGGTGTATCACGTGGACTCAGGGAGATAAAGGCACAGCACCTCCGAGAAATCTGGCACAGAGCAGGTGTGTGGCACAAACGGTATGAAAGTGGAAATAAATGGAAGGTTGGCATAAGGCTGTGTTTTTATGGAGACAGGTGGCTGGGCTGTTCAGTCTCCATTTACCAAACCTTTTAAGGGAAGGTTCTGGAACTGAGACCAGAGACTAATTGGGATTTCATTGGATGCTTCCAGTCTCTTTTGGCTGGCTCCCTCTGCTGACACAGTCACAAAAGCCAAGTTCCCAGGTCATGTGAGCTTAAGTAAAGACAGGCCAATGGCTGTCTTCTCAATAAATTGGCCACGAAATGTCGTATTAGTCCTTGACGGATAGTTTTCATAGATTCTCCATACTTTGCAGTTCATCTGGAAAGCTCCAAGTTTAGCTTAGCTCACTTCCTAGTTGAATGGGAGTTCTAACAGAAGCCAGAGTTGCTGTGTGCTCCTGGAATGACCTTGACTAAGGGAAAACTCCTAAAAGAATACCTGCTTGGAGGCCTGATACTTCTGAGTTAGGTATAAAGCCATCATGTCTTCAGTCTCTTGAACACTGGCAATTTGAAGATGAGAGGTAGGCTTCTTGACACAAGGTAGCATAGGCCAGAAAGAACAGTGATAAGCAATGAATACTGCTTAGCAGTAGAACAGAGGACCAGTTGCATGGAGGATAAGGGAGCATTGTGTGGGATACACATACAGAATTGGAAGCAAAAATCCTCCAATAGTGTGAGAAAACACTGGAGCCAAGAGGGGCTTTGTTATCAGGAGAAAGCCAGAGGTGCTTATTACCAGCTATGAGTTGGAGAGGTGAGGCTGAGTTAGTAAGAACCCTGTATTTTATTCTCAAGCTTAATTTGTTATTTTGTTTTGCTTTTGTTCATGAAACAGACTCTTGCTATGGGCACATAGGCCTGCCTCAAACTGGCAACTACTGCCTATACTTCTTGGGTGCTCTGATAATAATAGACCACCTAAAGCCAGTTCTTGGATTTTGTTCTAAATTAATAACTGCCTAAATATATCTGACCCAAACATAACATGACTGGACTATGTCAGCCTGACAAATTCTTTGGTTTAAAGGCAGGGCAAGAATTCTAGAGAAAGAAGTGGATGGACCAACACTATTAGGAAGTTCAAGTTCCTGAGTGTTACCATTGCAAATGTGTTCATGTTAGTACCTTTCTATGCTATGCAGACAAATGTTCTCTGATCAAATTATCTAATATGCCCAACCCTACAGTCCCTGTCACAGAGCTTCATGCTATTTCTCTCTACTCCACAGAGATGTTTCTCTCTTTCTTAAGAATAAATTCCAGCTTCTATAATTTCTAAGCATCCATCAGTCCTCTTGACTATTTCTTCTACATACATATCTTAAAGTCTGCTCAGATAGACATGTGTACTGTGGGTCAAAATAAGTTTTCCACTCTACCTGCACCCTGATCCTGGTTTGACATCTCAAAGTCTTTTCCATTATTCATGTCTCTCAAACAAATTCTGTCACAGGAGGCCCATATCATGTGACATCCCTGTGGAGCAGTCTAATTCACCTAGTCAGTAGCAAGACGTGTACCAGCTGCCAATCCTACCCCTCTGCATTAAAATGACTAAATTATACTAAAAATATTGGTAACCATTATCCATTCAGTGCTAATCTGGTGAGCTAGAGGACAATAAGTCAGCCTCATAGTCCCTTGCTTCATTTAAAGGACGTACTGCATAAGGTATTTGTTTTGTTTTGCTTCTAAGACAGGGTCTTATTATGTAGCAATGACTGCCTTGGAACTCACTATGTAAATCAAGCTGTCCTTGAGCTCATAGAGGTCTGACTGCCTCTGCTTCTGATTGTGTAAGAGATATTTTAATAAGTAACTGTTAATGAATCCTGTACATCCCCTTTTGTGGGCAGAAGAGTGAGAACATTACACGGAAACCTGAGAGAAATCAAAACCCTTAGGGATGCAGGGTACCAGTGATGTTTAGGATAATTCCTGGCTGAGACAAAGAAAATGGATTTGCTTCATTTAAACCTTCTAAGTATTTAGGTCAGTGGTTCTCAATTCATGGGTCACAACTAATTTGGGGGTTGAATGGCCTTTTCATGAGTGTCACCTATGACCATCATGCATATCAGATATTTACATTATGATTCAAAGCAGTAGCAAAATTATAATAATAAAGGAGCAGTAAAAATAATTTTATGGTCAGTGGCCAGGTCACCACAACATGAGGAACTGTATTAAAGGGTCACAGCATTAGGAAGGTTGAGAACCACTGATTTAAGTGGAGACATAGATATAAAAGTGTATCAACTTGATGAATTCATTTATATAATCCAGAATTACCTTTGGTCTAAAGAACCCCCAACATCAGTGATGAGATGTCATCTTCTGGCTAAGAGTTGAACAGTGGTTACAAGAGACAAATGAAAATCTCCAGTCACAGAGAGAAAATAAAAAGGCAATCAACATTTTTCGAACAAGAAGATCCCATCAAGTTGTGGGGAGTTAGAGATGGGTGTCTGTCTGGGCGCGCTGAGTCCCTCTCCCCTCTAATTGGTCCTGTCTGGGGTATCCTCCCTTGGATAGGCTCTTTCTCTGCTTGCAGTCTCCTGGTAGATGGAGGGACAACCTCGCCCTGCTCCTTCCCCTCAACAAGGAGCAGCCCTTCTTAAATGGATCCACCACTATTTTTCAGGTTGGCCTAAGTTTTACTGACCTCCCCCTTTGCCCCTTTCAATTCAACCCTTACTTTTACTATTTCTAGAACTGAGTTTTCAACTTGACTTTTGGAGCGGTCTTCACAGGCCACATTACTAAACTACTCCTTGGATTTCTCCTCCTAACCCACCCCACACTAAGCCATCTTCTCTTTCTCACTCATCATCCAGGCCATCACCTTCACTAAGACACCATTTTTGGGGCCAATGATACATCAGTAGATAAAGGAACTATGAGGACTGGGTTTATTCCTGGAGCCCGACAAGGTAGAAGGAGAGACTGAATCTCCTCACAAGTTGTTCTCTTGCCTCCACATATACATCTTGGCACTCATGTACACAAATATGCACACAGAATAAATAAATGTAATCTATATAAAATCTATATTCTAGTAAGTTTAGTTGGGATAATATATCCCAATTAAAATGCATGGGTCCTCTGAGAGGGAGCTTTTTTCTGAGGGCCAGGACCCAGAGGAGGGATACCCCAAAGGCCTCGGATAGAACCAAAAATGAATAGCAAAAAAAAAGTCAATGAAATGATTCTCTACTAACAGACTGATGCCTAGTCCAACTATCATCAGAAAGGCATCACCCAGTAACTGATGAGAACAGACAGAGACCCACAGCCAAACAATAGGCATATCTCAGGAAATCCTGTGGAAGGGGGAAAAAGAATTGTAGGACCCAGGGGGACCTCAGGAAAACCCACATAACTAACTAACCTGGGCTCATAAGAACTCATAGAGACTGAACCAACAACCATGGAGTTTGCATGGGACTGACTTTGGTGCTCTGCATATATGTTACAGTTGTGTAACTTGGTCATCTTGTGAGACTCCTAACAGTGAGAACAGGGGCTGTCTGCTTTGGGTACTCATTCCTCATACCAGATTGCCTCATCTACCTCATCTAGTCTTCATAGAAGAGAAGGAGCCTAGTCTCACAGTAACTTCATATACCACAGCTGATATTCACGGAAGACCCCCCCTATATCTAAAACAAAATAGTGGAAAAGTAGTGGATGGGGGGGGGTTGGAGGAGGAACTGGAAAGAGGAGAGGTAGGAGAAACTTTGGGATGTAAAACAATAAATAAATATGTATGATACAAATGTTCTTAAATGTGTTAGTCCATTATTATGACTGCAATTAGCAAACTAGGCAAGATCCTTGTTCTGCTAGGTCTATAGGTATTTGATTTCTTAATGAAAAATAAGATGAACCAATGTACAACTTACAGCTTGAGTTTGGATGGAAATACTAGAGGCTTTGAATGAGTGTTTAAGAGCCCAGGGAAAGAACACCAATGAATAAAATATGGCCCTGCTCATTTCAGTACATTCCAAAGCAGCCCTCTAATGAGCTTTGATTCTAACAGGTAAATGAAGATTTAGCAGAAGAAAGAAAGAAAAGTGGAAAAAAACAGATACAAGGTTGAATGGAAAGACATTTGGCAGCAGTTGTGCAATTCAAGTTCAGGATCAGACATTATACTTACTCTGATCACCAAGACATTAGTTTGCTGCTGGATACAACCATTATGGAGAAAAGCAAAATTCAATTCACCTGCATTTGTCACCAGAGTATTGTGTCTGCTACATAAACGTAGGAGAAATAAAAGATGCTTCTTATTGAATTTTAATTTTGAGAATGTGGAACCAATTTCTGGGCCTTGCAGATGCAGTGAGCCAAATCAGTATTAAGAAGGCTTAGTGCTTGAGACACAGGTTATTTCTGCAACACTAAAACCCACACTGCCTACCCGGGAGCATCCACACACTGGCCATACCCCTTTCCACAGTTATAGTCACAAACAGCAGATCATTAGCCTATCTTATTTGTGAATGTTGAGCTGTATATTTAAGCAGAGCAATCTGAAAAACTCTTAAGTCTCAAATAGATATTTTCCTAACTGATACCATATCGGAAAAATATTATAGCTTGTTTTGGGGAAATTCCTCTCTTACATAAGTCTAATCGCTATGGTATCCGGGAGAGCTCTTAGTGCATCCCCATTATTAAAAGCAGATAGTTTATCAAGTGAGTTTGCTATAGTACAACAAAGAAGAAAGATCACCCTTGCTTTAACCTTACCCTCCTGGAAAAGCATGCACTAGTACCAAACACATGGTGAAAAGATAAGAAAGGGGCATGACTATGCATTAAGAGTGTTTCTCTTCAGTTTTGTCTGGGAGAAAACTCTCAGAAGAAACTGACAGGCAGTAGTGGTACATACCTTTAATCCCAGCACTCAGGAGACAGATGCAGGTGGATCTCTGTGAGTTTGAGGCCAGCCTGGTCTACAAAGTTATACAGAGAAACCCTGTCTCAACCCCCTGCCTGGTCCCCCAAAGCAAGAAAGAAAGAACCTGGAGTAAAGGCAGTCTGAACTCATTCTGATTTCCAATCTTTGAGTTGTTCCTGTGGAACAATGAATCCATGTTTCTGCCACCCATACAGTAGGAGTGAATAGCTACCTTCTGTCACAGAGCAGGATGGGCAGAGAGAGCAACATGCAGGAGCTACTGTGTATGAAGGACCCTGCCAAGGATCCTGCCAATAGTCAGGATCTTGTAGAAAAGGTTCAGTGTTCGTAGATTAGTCAGCTTTTAGGGCTTAAGGTTTGGTTGTCTGTTATTTGAATTTCTGTTCTTTCTGCATCCTTGAAAAGATCCTCTCCCTTTGTGACACAAAGATGGAGTCTTAATATACAAAGTGAAAACATCCGAGATTCCTTCCTTTCCAGGTGTCACTGGTGCAGTATGTAACTGGAGCTCTGCCAATGAGTACACAACTGAGGAGGGGGTAATGGCATGAGGACTTGGGGTTCCAGAAACTGTACCGACAGTGAGTAATGATAGTGTTGGGACGAACACTGAGCTCCCAGTGTTCATGGGAGCAAAGGA
Source organism: Cricetiscus sungorus (assembly GCA_030556225.1). Taxonomy (NCBI): domain Eukaryota; kingdom Metazoa; phylum Chordata; class Mammalia; order Rodentia; family Cricetidae; genus Cricetiscus; species Cricetiscus sungorus. The sequence continues at coordinate 41,053,574 of JANBXA010000729.1, forward strand.
CTCCTAGCCCCCAGGGTCTGATTGCAGCAGTCCTCTTAGACTTCCTGTGTGCTGATGTTACCAGCACTGTAAGCATTTCTCACCACTTTCCCACTCCTCCTTCCTCGGTCTTGGTTTGTTTTTCCTTTCGTCTCCTATTCGTTCTCACCAGTTTCATATTTTCAGTGGACCATGTTGACAATAATATAGTAAGTCCAAGACACACAACTATACAGCTTCATAAGACATATTAGCATCTTCTCCTCCCTACATTTGCTTAATCTTCAACACAGATGTAGCTTTTTTCTGCAAAGTTCAGTTCACAGAAAGCATTTAGGACAAAAAAACTAAAATGCCCCTCACCCCATCAACAACCTCATTTGTAAAATAGAGGAAGCGCCTATGGGATAAAAGTGAAATAAAGTCAGGAAACAAGAGTAGTGATCACACTGATATCCATATAACTGGCCTTGAAAACTCCTGTAAGATAAAAGGAAGAAAACTATTGTGAGTAAACAGGAGTTGAAAGAGGAGGAGGGAAAGAGGATGGTGAGGAGGAGGAGTGGGGAAAAAAGAAGGTGAAGAGGGGAGGGATAAAACAAGGAGGAGGAGGAGAGGGAAAGGAGGAGAGTAAGGAGGAAAAGACAGGAAGGAGGAGAGAAGGGAGGACAGTGAGGAGGAGAAGGAAAGAAGGAGGGTGAGCAGGAAGAGAGGAAGCAGGAGGGTGAGAAGGGAATAGGAAGAGAGCAGGAAGGAGGTGGAGAAGTGGGGACAAAGGAGAGAGAGGAGAGGAAAAGCAGGGAAGGAATAGGGAAAGAAGAGCTAAAACTGCTGGCCATGGTCAGACAGAAGATGGATAGCCTCATAGAAAATAGAGAACCTTGAGCACTGCTGTTCAATGGGGTGGGGGGCTGAACCAGGAAACAAGCATTTCTGGCAAAGTCAGTGGGAAGGTATTTGCTTTAGGCTGCAGGGAGAGGGAACACTAAAATGTCCTCACTCCACTGAGCATGTCTCCTGAGGGAAGTATGACTACTTTCCCTGCAGAAAGCAAACATGAGGTCTAAATGTGCTCTGCCTCATAAGAGCATAAAATCCAAAGCTGAGACATGGTGTCTGAGTTTAGCATTACTTCTCAACACTTTGAAGAAGAGAATGCAAAACTTGTTATAGAAAAGAAAAAGTACTTTCAGCGAAATCCCTTAGTTGTAAAATTAAGAAGTGCCAACCAAGAGAAAACAGCAAAAAATCAGTGGTATAATGAATGGAAAAGATGAAAAACTGGGAAGAAAGTCTGGGAAAATTGCAGAAATAGTTGATCTTCTCCACATTAAGGCCCCCTTGACATTTAAATGATCAAAATAAATGTGTGCATATATAAAAGAGACAATATTGAAGGAAATGAAAAATAAGAAGCTGAAAACACTTTGGAAAATGACAAAGATGAAGAAAACAAACAGGCAGGTGTTTAATTGAACTAAATAGAAATTCTAGGATTTGAAATTTACAATTATTGAAATTTAAAACTCAAGGAACTGTATATAGAAGTTAAATGAACACACCTGAAAGTATTAAGAATACAGTCTGATCATAAAGACAATTTATGGTCCTATTTTCTACATTTTAATTATCATCTAAATTATATCATACCACATATATCCTCAGCAACTTGCTTCCATGCTATTACGTGGCGTCTGGGGAGATTGATTGCTTGTTACATATCAATTTTCTGCCACGTACCTTCCTCTTGATACTTAAGTAGATACGAACTTTGCTACCATAAATGATGCTGCAGGCTCCATTCCTACACATGTCTGCATCTTCTAGGTCCATATATCTATATGTAGAACTACAAATTTAAAATATAGGATCTAAGTATCTCCAAATTGCCCTCAAATGTGACTGTATCAACTTACATGTATAAGGGCATTTCTTCTTTCACACAGACAACCCACATCCTTGCACTGGCATTGCCATTGACACTGGTAACAATGAAGTGTTATCTGCTGGTCACCTTCTCCTGTATTCACTAACTAGTCTTGACTCCTCTCTCATGAACACTGAGATAGACATTTCCTGTGCTCACTTTTATCCAGTTCTTTTCTTTTGTTACAAGTGAGGTTGCAATACCCACCCCTCACCATCCCACAACTTCTGCACAACTAGCCAAGTTCTGGGACTAGTTTTGATTATTGCGCTGTGCTGTATAGGTGGAAGAGAAATCTTCAATGGTTCACTCATCCCTTCAACAACATGTTTTTATAGAGAATCAGAAAATTTAATGGTATCTTCTGAATTGATCCTCATAGCTCCAGAATTGGCTCTCTAATATGATTCTATTTCAAGACACGAATGACCCATTTCCAGTAATAAAGAAAGCACTGATAGTCCATTGTATGAACAGAAATAGAGATATGCAAAATATCACTACTGTTTATTCCTAATCAGCCACTTATAACTGCAAGTACCTGACTGGCTGTGTATACAATGCTTTCAAACATCCTGGTAAACTGATAGGCATTATGATACGGTTTTGTTGCTCCTAATGTCCCTGGACAAAACAGATGAAGAAAATGATGAGTTCAGAGATTTGAATTCCCATATAAGTACTGAGAACCCTCACTGGCACATATGTGAGAATCCAGGAAAGGCAAAAAATCACAGGTGGAGGCCATGGGGTCACATTGGACATGAAGGAGCTACAGAGATGGTACACAGTATGAGATGAAGATGATAGGATGATGGAATGGTGGAGGCTTTGGGTTCATGCTGGGCATGGAGGAACTGCAGCAATGGTACACAGTATGAAATGAAGACGATAGGATGATGGAACAGAAATTGGACAAAGATCTATGGAATATTGCTCAGGACCAGAGAGCCAAAGTCAGAGCTCCCACCTTCCCCATTACTACTTTTTGGTTTATTGTTTCTTTTTTTTTTATACTCAAATGAAATAAATTACATAAGATCTTCAGATTGTCATATTTGTTTGCTTTTTTCTGATAAAGATGTGGGGACAGAGAATAAAGGAGGATAGAGTGTCTGCTAGTGAGGGCTGGCTGGCAATCTGTTCTGTGGAAGTCCTTATCTTTCAGGAGAAAAAAAAAACCTTTTTGTTCAAATATCATTGTTATAAAGTAATGTAAACTCTGTGAATAACATGCTTAGTGTAAAGAAATGGAAATTAGCAATAAAAAGTCATTCACAGACTGCAGATACACAGACATCAACTACTGCTATCATTTGAGACGTTTCTTTTCAGATAAAGAATGTAATTTTTAGGGATGTGAACACTGTCAGTTAACAAAGCTATCACCACAGAGAACTGACAGAGGAACCCTGATGGCCTATCCTGCCTCCTATGTGTTACCATACCAATGTTCTTCTATTCCCTTGTCTACAGCCACTGAGCTGGGTCACTCAGAGCACCTCCCAACACAAGATACCCTGAGGTACATTTCCCTCCTAGGTTGGGTTCCTGGACACCCTTAATCACTATGAGGACACTTTTCTGGTCTATCCATGGGTATCTCTCCCCCTCCCCCAATAGGAAGGCTGAGCTGCTTTACTGTGCATTTCTGTATAGTAGCCTGGAATATATCAAAAAGGAATGTGTGTATGTGTGTGTGTGTGTGTGTGTGTGTGTGTGTGTGTGTGTGTGTGTGTGACATGAGTTGGCTTCCCAGGATGGAAGCTGGTGTGGAGACAGACACCAGATGGTAGGAGATGTGCTTATAAACAGCCTGTGGGAGGTCCTGTCACTAGAGCAGACCTTATCTCCTGCTGTCCAGCTCAGCTCTAAACCCTGGAGAAGATCAGAAGCAGTTAATGTAGCAAATCCTAGCGCTGTTATGACAGTTGTTCTAGTGCAGCCCAGCCTAGCCTGTGCTCAAGTGCAGCTGTAGAAGTCTGTAGGCACTGCCCTCCTCATGAGAACAAAGCCAAATGTGCAGCTGTGGCCTCCAGGAAGTCACTGTAGACCGAGAGGGAGAAGTGTGTGAATGTGAGTGTGTGTGTGTGTGTGTGTGTGTGTGTGTGTGTGTGTGTGTGTGTATGCGCGCGCACACACACAAGTGTGCATGTTTGTGTTGACAGATTTATGAAGGAAACACTGATTCCTAACAAGACCATATCAACATCCTTTTTCCTGGTTCAAGGTCAGTGCTCAATAAATCTTGGTTTTATTGTCTCAGTAATGAGCTAGAAAAAGGGTGGTTCATTTCTGTCTGACCTCAGATGGATGAGGACTAACTTTACCCCATGGGATTCCTTTAAGAAGGAAACTGATGATGAAAAAGGCAGTTAATCACATGACCTGGATAAATCTCTACTTTCTCTGAATCACAACTCCCATCACTGTTACATGAGTGAACTAGGTCTTTTTCTACATTAATGTCAAGGATTCAACACAATCGCTCTTTTCCCATGATCAAGATTTGAGCCTTAGCTACCCATGTAAGCACAGACCAGATAGCCTATATACAAGATTTTCAAAATTAGACTAAAAGCTTCTACTTTACACTACAAGTGACATGGGGCATTAAATAATAGCTGTTTGTGGAAAGAAGCCAAGCACCCATGAATTCAAATCTGTATTTCCCTTTTGAGGAGAAAGCTTAATTTAATGCCATAATAACCTATCGTTGGGCATCTAGTGTGGCTCCAACACCATAGATATATTTGCAATGTACTGCCCAATGTCCTTCTAAAGACAACCTCAGAGAAGAAACCTAGGCTGGGCTGTGCAGAGCCCGTAGGCTTCCCAAGGACATCAGGCCTGCAAGCAGCAATGCTCTCCAGCCAGGAAAACACAGCTGGGAGCCTTGTTTGTCTTTTAAATTTTTCCTTCAAAACTAAAAGATAAGCAAATAAAATTAATATCAATATATCCCACTAACCCAATCATCAAAGGTATTACAACTTCAACAACAAGTAAATATCAAAAGCATAATTGAGATGTACTTTCCTCTATCCATCCCCCTCACTACAGATTCTGGAGTAGGGGGCTTTTATAATTACAAGTGACTTCAAATCTAAAAGCAAGCTTCTGCTGGGAATAACCCATTTATATGTAGGTCTCATGTATCTCTCAGACCATTGATTCAGTGAATGAGAACTTGGGAAACCAAACCTATTGGTTCGGTATGGTCAATCTTTGTCACCAGTTCCCACCTCTGAATCCTTGTGTCAAGTTTCCTGCCATGAGCTCCCCAAGCCAAAACTCACACATTCCATAGCTCTAAACACTGCCATCTTCCTTGACTGTATCCTCCCTGTTCACCAGCCAGTCTTTGCCCACAGGCATTAATTTTCATTCTCCTAGGTATAATGATCACTTAACACACAAAACAACTCAACTCAGGCTTGCCTCCTTGAAATTTTTCTTCACATCTAAACTTGAGGAAGCCAGCACCTATCAGTGCTTCCAATTCTCAAAGGACCAACATTCAGATCCTTACCAGGATCTCATCTATATCTGACCCAAAGAAGCAACCCCACAAGAACCTGTGACTAAGATTCAGCTTCCTTTCTCATGGAGATTGCTTTCTAGCTAAATATTTTGCCCAGAAGAACATGGATATTGACAACACATCTCTACAGCTTCTGGGGTGGGGGCAGGGGACACACTTCAATGTCAGTTTGGATAATTACTTTCCTGGCAATAGTAAGCCCCGCTTCACAGAGAGCCTTCCACCACCACTTGCCTAAGTCCCTCTCCAATGTGCTGGGTTTTTTCGCACTATGGTTTATCATTCTTTTAGTTTTTTGCTTACTCGTTGCTTTCAAATGCATGTTCTCTTTACTTGTTAACTCTCGTTACCATATATGTATGCATGCATATGTATATAAACATATATGTGTGGTTTCCTGAGCTAGATCCCAACTCACAGGGTTTCTGTACCTTTCTAAAGTAGTGCTATCAACTGAGGACTAAGCAGTCAGCACCCAGGAACCTATGCAGACTTCTTCCTATTCAAACCATAAATATAAAGATACAATCTCCCGTCTCTTGTACTTTCCTTTCTGTGCACTGTGTTTTATCTCCTGTACGTTCCCTGTACATCTGTGCTGAATGAATGAATAGGTGCTTGCCAGGTAGGTGGAGGACTTCTCCTAAGCCCACCCTCTCTGATAGAAATAGAATGTGAACCATGTCTTTAATTTTGAATTTTCTAGTAGATACATATTTCAAAATAGCAAAAAGAAACAGGTGAAATCCATGTTATTTTATTTTATTGAACCTAATGTGTTCAAAATACGGCTATTTCAACATCAGTCTAAAAATACAATTGAGGTTTTTTTTTAACCTTAACTTCGTCATTCTCTGACTTTGCAACCCAGTGTCTTTTCTAATTATGCCATATTTCAGTTTAGATGGTGAATTTTTATCAGAAATACCTGGTCTATATTTATGCCTCATAAACTGACAATTGAAGAACTAAATTCATGTATTCAAGTTGTTCCAAATGCAGTTATAAAAGTTTTCCAATATCTGAGTCAAGTAATGATTTTTTTTTTAATTTAAGCTAATTCAAATGAAATAATGTGAAAGATCCAGCACCCCCACTTCATTCTCACTAGTCACATTCCTGGGGGACCTGTAGCTCACACATGGGATGGTGTCAGTCTAGATGGCACTGCCAAGTGGAATCAGAGCCTGTGAGCACTGTGGATAAATTTTACTGCTTGGGCACTGTACTCAGGGTCTGAATTAGTTACTTTTGCATCACTATAACCAAAATACTTGGCAGAAGAGATGGCTCCATTTCAGAGGCATAAACCCTTCATGGCAAGATTTATGAGCAGTTCACACCATGGTAGCCAGGAAGCAAAGATGAGAGGAAGGGGCTGTGGATCAGAGACCCCAAAACACCCCCCAATAACTCGCTTTCTTCAGCTAGATACCACCTCCTAAAGTTCCATATCCTTCCAAAGTAATGTCACCAGCTGGGGACTAAGTAGTCAACACCCAGGAGCCTACCCTACAGGGTACTTCCCATCCAAACCAAAGCAGAGTCAAAGCTGAAGTTTCAACTGTGGATGGTTCAAAGGCCTTTAACATCTGCTGTTGCCCACCTCTCTGTCTCTCACTGACTCTACTGCCATTGCCTTAGCCTCCTCTTGGTTCCTCATACTCTATACTATCTTCCACCTTTGGGTCTTTATTCCCACCCAGCTTCCATACCTCTTTGGTCAATACCACTTCATTTCCCTCTTATCTCTCTCCAAATACTATCTCTTCAACACATCCTCTCCCAGCAACTTAACTTTGAAGAATTTAAATTAATTGTTTTTAGGTGTGTGTGTGTGTGTATGTGTGTGTGTGTATGTGTGTGTGTGTGTATGTGTGTGTCCAAGGGGTCCAGGAACATTGGATCCCCTACAGGTAGCATTATAAAGGTTGTGAGCTACACATTGTGGGTACTAGGAACCACATGCAGGTCCTCTAGAAGATCTGCAGCCCCAGGCCAATCTATTTTGAGTAGAAGGTTCCCTACTCAGGAAGGAGCTTCCCCATCAAGTTCTCTTCCTCTGATTTGTCCTGCTCACCAGGTCAGTTGTCACTATATAATAAGCTTTGCATTTTACTTCCTGAGATATTCATTATTTATTCCTCCAATAAAATGTAAACCCTAAGAGAAGAAATATTTTGCCAAAAGGTTTTCATCAAACTCTGTACTTTTTATCGTGCATGCTACCTTAAAAGGTTTGTAATTCATTGTAGAATTTAAGAGAGGGGACTAAATTAAAATTGTCATAAATGTAAATATTTCAAAAACCAGATCATCCAGTCAACTAATGATTGTGAGGTACTCACACTGTGTGGCCAGATCCACATCTGGATTTTGCCTGTCTCAAGAACACTGTGCATTAGATTGAAACTTGGGATAGCCTGGCTTGGAGGGACATGTCTATAGGTCTGAAACAGTCTATTCTGCCTTCAGCAAATTGTGTGACGCATAGCAGGCCTCTTTTCCCTAGTCATGCATACCAGAAACCCCAAACTACAAATGGTGGTCACACATTCAAACTTGTTAGTATGTGCATAGATTTTTGTTTACATAGTAACAGTCAAGACATTTTAAGTTAAAATAATGAGGCTGGAAAAATGGTTCATCTAGTAAAGACTGGCAACCTAAGTTCTATCCCTAGAACTCACATGATAGAAAAAGCAAACTGACTCTACAAACTGTCCTCTGAATTCCACACATGCTATGCCACATGTACACACATTCCAGTGTAAAAATATGAAATATCAGATGCTAATTATTACCATTTAGCCTCTTTGTATGTGTGCATCTTCTTACATGAATATACAAACATGTGTGTATAAGTACATATGTAAAAATACTGACAAGAACATGCACAGGCCAGAGGTTGACTTTGGGTGTCTTCCTCAATTACCTCTTCTCCTTAATGTTCTCTCAGAGAGTCCTCTCACTGAATCTTGATCTCAGCACATTGCCTAGGCCAGCTGCTGATCCAGCTCCAAGGACCCTCCTGTCTCCACCTCCCCAGCACTGGGATAGCAGGTCTAAATCACTACACTAAACTTTTTATGTGGGTAGGGAATCAGGTTCTCATGTCCACACTGTGAGCACTTTACTGAACACTACATGCTAAATTTTCAGATGCTCATGGCCACATGTATGATTAGCCATATGAACTAAATATTATTGTGCCCGTTTGACAAATGAGGAAACTAAGACTCAGATACGGTACTACCATTGCTACCCGACAGAGTCAGAATTTATCCGTCTGTAATCCTCTCAAGAGAAAACTGTTTGGAATGTCTTCCATAGCTATTAGAAACTGCTCGTCAGAACATCTTCTGGAATAAAAGGAAGATAGAATTAATTCAACAAGCCAAGTTAAAAACCCATTCATTTCCCAAATAAATTCACAAGTTCATTTGCAGATATGTAGAATCTTGTAGCAATTACGTTGCCTTGAATTTGCTTAATGGAATGACAACCCGGCAAAGCAGCAGTGGAGCTTGGAGGGCCTTTTATTAACATCTTTCTCTCTATAAATCCACCCATGAGTCAAGTTAATGATAACAAATCATTAGTGGGAAGCACCTTCCTGAAGCTGCATGCTTTGGTCTTGACCTTGGGATCCATAAAGTCTGGTGTAAACACATTCCCTTAGCTTCCCCTCACATCAGGTGTGACAATCTTAGGGAGACTAATTCAGCCCAGGCGCTATGTTGACAATCATTTGTTTTTAAGTGACACACATATTTCATATTCTCAATGTGCAATCGACCTGCCTAAGTATTGTCATTAATATTCACAATGTGGCGGTGACAGAGATGCATATTGAGAGGACTCTCTGCATTTCAAGTTTTCCAGGGAGAAAGAACTAGATGTTGTTCAGTGAAGGCTGCATGGGTAGCATATAACAGCCCCCTTCAAATAAGCTGAGCTAGAAAAAGAAAGTTTGTTGCAACAATAGACTTCATAATTCAAAGGCAGAGGAGGTAGCTGGGCCTCAATCATGCTGAGATGAGAAACCTAGGAGAGTTTAAGAATACAGGCTACTGCATCGCATCATCTCTGCTGCCTCACAAATAATGCCTAGGCCTTCGCTTTCCTCCTTCTCCCTCCCTGCAGCTTCTGTTGCTCCATCTGCTCTCACACAGAAAGACCACCATAGCACTGTAGTTTACTAACCTCCTTAAAAATAACCTTCTGACAACTGTGAGTCCAAATTCTCAGGGAGTAAATCAAATTGGCATAGTTTTGCTCCTGGAAACTGACATGGTATCAGGAGCTAGCTTTGTAGGGAACAGGTGTGGGGAAGGTTAGAAAGGGAGACATGATTGGATCATGAATGAATGGAAGAAAGGCATCACCTAAGAAGGTATCAGATGTGCCTGTCAGGGCAATCCTTCACCCTTATGTCAATCATTTTAGAAAATTCACTGTTTCTCAACTCAGGCTGCATTGCCATTGCATTTGTATATAAAGCGTCTCCACAGTGGCTCAAGTTTTTCTCAGCCACTGATGATGTTTTAGAGAGTTTTAGAAGCATAGATATGAGTCCTCACTAAAGTAAAGGCCTGGAAGCAGATCTTAAGAATACCTTACTCCTGGCCTCTTTCTAACCGTCTCCTGCCTCCTGTATGCATAAGACAAGAAGCAACTTTGAACCATCTGAAACTATGAGCAAAAATAAGTGCTTTTTCCTCTAAGTTTATGTTGGTTATTTTGATCACAGCAACAAACCCTAACAGGTAAGAGGTGATAGATGATTGACTGATGCATAATACATACATACATATATACATACATACATACATACATACATACATACACACACACATACACACACACATACACATACATGCACACATACATAAAAGGATAGAGCAATATATGATCTGAAAAGCTGAACTTTATAATACTCCCCAAATTAAAACTTCTTGAACACTTCCCTGTTGCCAAAGTGAAGAATTCCACACCACTGGACCTTCAATTATGCACCAAATGATTTAAAATATTGTATGAACTTACCCTCATGCTATGTGTATAAGTTCTAAATAACACATGAATGAGTTTCATGGTTTGACTTCAGTCCCTTCCACAAAATACATATGCAAATATCATAATACATGTGCAGTATTTCCAAATATGAGAAAAAAAAAGCCCTCTCCAGTAAAAAATACTGCTCATCTGTTGCATTTCTGATAAGAAGTGCTCATCCAACTGGTGCTTATTTGGTCAATAAGCATTGACTAAGTAGCAAAGGCCAGTCCTAACTAAAGGAAGAACCACAGACGGAAAAAACTAACAGTCAAGTATTAGGCTTTGTAAAGCACCCAGGCATGGTAGATCACAGCTGTCATCCAAGCATTTGGAAGACTGAGACAGAGTGGAAAGTGTTCAAAGCTACACAGACAGGTGTGTGTCTATAAACATACATACTTATGCACACATATACAATGACAATGTGACAGTTACTATAATAGGAATCCATGAGGTGCAGGAGTGGATATATAATTCTGCCCTAATGGAATTGGATAGATCAGGATTGGAGAATACTTCCAGAAAATCCAAGATTGAATTGAGGTTTCAAGGGTAAATATGAATTAAGCAGGTTACAAAATAATAGGTAAATTTTTAGAAACAAGAAATACAGGTCACTGAGTTATCAGAAAGCAAGAATTTGAGAGAAATACAGGAATTTGAGTTGGGAAGATGGGCAGGGGAAAACCAAAGGACTCAGAGGTTCTTTAACTGTTCTAAACAGCTCAATGGAAGCAAAAAACAGCCACTAAGAAGGCAAATTTAAGAACAATGGTTGGTTTTACAATATCTCTTTGGAGGTTAATAACTTGCTTTGGGTTATTAAAGGTTCTGAGAGTACTGTAGTCTATGTTCAAAAACACCTGGTTAAGTGTGCTTAACCAAAGGATTCTCCATTATATTAGACTGTGAATCTCTTTTCAGCCTACCTTGTGAAAGCTCATTTATTCAGTGTGAGAAATTCTGCTGTGCAGCAATGGGGAGCCTGTGGGGTTTTCAAAAAGTGAAGTGAAGTAACTCAATTTGTACTGTAGAAATGGCCTACTGCCTACTGCAGAGAATGGAACAGAGGCATGTAAGCCAAGATGCTAAGAGACTGGTTAGCAGCCATAGTAATTATCTGAAGAAGAGATGATGAGGGGCTCAACTGAGACTGTGGCGGTGTTGATGGCGATACTGGGAAAGTCATGGTTGCCTAAGATCCTAATACAGATGGCTGTTATATGTCAGGTTCCATTGAGGGAGGTAAAAAATGAGCATGAGACTGAATGGTATTGTGAGAGCCAAGAATGGAAGCACTAACAGGGCGCAGGGTAATTACCAACCCAGGGCTGGAACTCTCAAGCAGCTTCTACAGGATCTGTCCTTTCAGTGAGGACAATGCCCACTCTGCTCAGTAACAGAAAGCCTGCCCTCTGGGAATGCCTCCCAGGTCAGGATCATTGGCCAGGTTTGCAGATCAATCCACTTCCATAGAGACATTGTCTTGCTGAAGCAGAAGACTGCAGTAGGCAATTGGAAGGACCAATCTCAATGCCAAAATGCAGTATGTCCTTTTTCCTCATGTGCTAAATGTGTACTAAATTATTTGGGACTTAAATGTCCACCTTCTAGTCTGTCATTGGTCAATGCTAACAAGCAATCATCCTACAGCTATAGCATTGAACCAATACCCCCACACAGTCCGTTTGGGTGACAGAGTTCATTGGGTACATGTTCTGTTTTCTTTGTAGTGAGTGTCAGTCTTCTTTTCATCACTATAACAAAATTCCTCAGTGAGAAAGTGTCACAGTTTGGAGGTCATAGTCCATGAAGGGACCGATTTGCCACTCTAGGCCTGTGACATGACAGTGCATCATGGAGGGAGCACATAATAGAATCAAAAAATTCTCATGGGAGTTAGTGAAGCTAAGCAAAAAAGGAAATGAGGAGGGGCTCCCATGGTTTCCTGCAGAAGTACATCCCTGTGACCTGAAGACATTCCACCAGGCCCAAGCTCTCAAGGTTTCCACAGTCACTTAAGACCTACTGTCTTTTGCTCATGTGTGATCTGATAAAAATACTTAAAGTTTCCTCATCCAAGAAGAAGGTAGTAAAGGCTGCCTTACAGAACTATGAAAAGGATTTAAAGACAGGGAGATTCTATGTATAACCACCAACATAACAAAGCAAACATGCATCTTTCTGTCCCTTGCTTCTGTTACTCAGCAAGTAAAGATACCATCCTGCATCATTTTAGTTCAGTTGTACACAGAATAGTGTTTTCAGCATTATGCTTGTCATTTCCCATCACTGAGACTTGTTTCCTGGGCTTTGTCTGTGGCCTTTTTAATTGCTGAGATATTCTACTACAAGTGTGTAGTCATTTGCATAAACCCACTCTGTTTGCATTGAAGTTATTTCTTATTTTCAGTTCTGTAAATTACACCGATGTCTACATCTGAATTGCTGTTCTCTAAAAGCCATTCTTCTTGCTGTAATTTCTCAAACTACTATTTGGTGGCAAAGGTATGTAAAAATATTTATGACTCTTGTGTGCACTGATAAACAAGTCTCCCAAAATATGTTCACCAATTCCATCACAATGCCACCCACACTGGGTTTTGATAATTTCCTTTGTTTTGTTTTGATTTTCCTTTGATAGGAATGAAATATATGCTCTGTCTTATGTCTGTGTCCCAAATTGTCTGTGTTATGTTGTGCAGCTAGCAATTTATGGAAAGCTCACTGCAAGCATGTACTATATTAAATATTTTCCAGATGTGTTTAGAGTTACAAAACATTTTCTTTTCATTTCTATTTTTAGTGACAAAGAAACAGCTACTCAGAGACTTTTAATAGTGAAGGATCTGGACCAAGTCTGGCATAGCATTAAAGAAAAATTACTTACTCTGAAACGTTAATAATTTCATCCATTCAGAAAACACCACCACCACCAAAACATTATAAAAGACAGTAAACTGGGTCCTGGTCAGTAAAAAAAGAGTAAAGTATGCTGTTGGGCAGAGTTGGGCAGAATGGGATAACACACACACCACACCAAACATCTATTAACAGTGTTATTTTAATTCTTTTTAAAATTTACACTATCTATTTTATGTGCATACATGTTTTGCCTACATGTGTGTATGTGTACCATGTGTGTGCTTGGTACCCATGAATGTCAGAAGAGTGTGTCAGTTCTCCTGGAACTAAATAATTGTGAACTACCATGTGGATTCTGGGAACTAAATCAAATCCTCTGCAAGAGAAGCTAGTGGTCTTACCATAGAGAAATGGCCACAGCTCCAGTATTATTTTAATTCTTAACAGTGTAACTGAGAATTGAACTGATATGTAAGCCACTGTTTTCCATGATGGGTGGATAAAATGTGTTCCTTGCCCAAGAGGGTGGAAAGAAAAAAACAAATGTATCAAACCAGGAACTTTCGAGAACTCATCCTCCAGGGCTGCACTAACTCTAGGTAAGTCCACATAAGGAGCAAAGGGCCATGAGCTCATACCCCACTTAAGGCAGTGCTGTGAGCTCATGGAGTAAGAGAGCCTTGAGTTAGCCCTGAAGCAACAAGAAGGTTCCAGCCTTATAGTGCTGAGAAGAGAAGGATAATCCTGGGTGTTAGCTTTGTAAGAAGGTCGTGGCATTTACATCTTAGAAATGTCTCTCCTCCACACTAAAAAAAAAATGCACCCAGTTTTCCATTACACAGTCACCAGCCACCTCTACCCCAGCTCTCAGGGCTATTCAAAATTAAACGCTACAGTATGGGACTCCAAGGAGCTGAACTGATGCAGAACTAACTGGAGAAGAAGATAAACTGGGATACAATTAAGGGCTAATTGGGTGGGCCTGCAACTCGGGCAGCTTTCTCAAATGCACCAAACGAAAAAACACCCCCAGAGCACTTTTTCAGAATTTTCAAGACCCACTCATCCTTAGAAATTCCCACGCAGTTGGCTTGTTGGGAGGTCAGACTCCCAGAAACCACCAGGTAACTCCCATCTTCACTAACACTACCAAGTGCATCTCTTAAGTTAGTAGTTCACAAACTACCATCAGATCTACCATACACACCCAGGACTTTAGCAAACTGTATTTAAGTTTGGTTCCCATACACAAATGTTTGCTTCCCCAACTCTGCCATGGTATTATCAAACAGTCCCTGAATAATGTTCTTATACTTAAGTTTATGAATCCACAGCTCTGAACGTTGAGTGAGCTTCTGGGGAGTTGCACACACATCCAACCAGGCACAGCTACAGGAGCTCCAGCTCCTTCTCCCAGATGAAACAACGGTTTTCCAAGTATACAAAACTCCATAGACCTGCAAGAATCTAAGTGAAATGACGAATTCTTAAGCTCTCGTGTGTGCCAGGTGCTCAGGAAGCCCTGTAGGAAGAGGATTCCCAGCAAATATGGGCTGAAGGTGGCCTTGATCATGTTAGAGTTCAATAAAAGGGGAGTACAGGAGCACTCTGAGGGCATTTAAGAAGCTTGAGCTGAAGCCAAGATATGGAATTATAATTGGACAAATGATACTTGAGGCATCAGTAATAAAGAGAAAATGTCTAAAGTAAGAAACAGTAAAAGAGAATCTTGAAGGTCCGGAGTAACCAATGATGATGAGAAAGAAATAGAAGGAGGGTGAGAAAGATGAGGAGGATGAGAATATTATAGTGATGGTGGTGATTACTATGGCAACAAATTATGATAAATCATTTGGTGTGGTAGTCATGGTGGTGATGCTGATAAAATGATGATAAAAATTCTCAAAAATACAATACATTATAAAGAGCAAACAAGGACACTAGAAAGCAGTCTGTAATGTCTTGGCAAGCCCTATGAATCCCTGCTGCGGATGCGTTAGGTAGAGGTTTTCCTCTGTACAAATAGCACCTGCACTGCAGGCTGCCAAGCTCAGAAGAAATCCATCTGCCTCATGGTATACTAGGCAACCTTTAAAAAAACAGATTTATTTTATTTTTAATTGTGTGTTTATGTGGAGGGCACACAAGTGAGTGCAGGTGCCTGTGGAGTCTAGAAGAGGATGTCAGAGCTACAGTTACAGGTAGTTGTGAGCTACTGACATTGACGCTGAGAACCAAACTCATTCTTCTGCTTGTTAGAAATGGGTCTGATGTCCCAAGCAAATAACCATATAATCCAAAGCATTTCATTAATGCAAAAAGTGTTACTATTGCAGAAGGATGTATAAGCATGTCAAATCAGTTCAGGCAAGTAACTCAAATTGGTCCTATGTCTCACTCTGAGAAGTGAGAGCTTGATTGTACACTCTGAAGAGGTTAACTCAGAATGACTTAGCAAAACACAACTTTTGAAACAGGATACAACCCAGAGTACATGTTTTGATTTCAAGAAATGCTGATCCTGGAGAAATTTGAACTTCTTCCAAGTCCCTTCTTTATAGTTATTTGTTTGTTTGTTTTGTTTTATAAAGTTTTACCTTACTTAATACTTGAACAGAAAAGACAGTAGATTTTCTTTTTATTTGTCACATACAAAAACATTGCACATTCTTAACCATGAAACAATCTCTCCTGCCCCAATGTCCTTTTCCTTCTTGATTTCAGTTCAACAGGCCATGGTAGGCATGCACTGTATTGTCAGGTTCAAATGATGGCCAAGTTACAGAGAAGTCTGGATGTCTTGTCTCCTCTATTGGCTCACCTTCACCTGCCTTGTACACATTCCATTTGAGCCATACCCTGTCACTTACATGGAACCTTTCTGTTGACCCACTCAACTTTCTTTTTTAATTTCTTCCTCATCAATTGGAACCCCAGACAGGTTGTAGATAGGAAACAGTTTTTTTTTTCTTTTGCCTTTCTCAATGGAGGTAGACTGTAAGATACAGAGAGAATCCCTCTTGTGGACCTAAAGCCCTCAATGTTGAAGGGTCCCAAAGCCAGTTTCAGCATCTAACTGCATAACTTGCATCCACTAGATTCCAAGCTCCATGAGAGAAGGGATTTCCATTGATTTTGACACAACTATGGTACCAGCATGTAAAACAATTGTAGTCATACAGTAGATACATTATCAGGTACACTGCATAGATACATTATCAGGAACACTGTCTATCAAGTTTGAGGGCAAAAACTAGTGTTTGTATTCTAGCTCTATTGAGGGCAACTGGGAGTTATGTATGTTGATATGGAAGGAAGTTCATACTTCCAACAGTATGTCCCAGAATGAAACTAGCCTAATTATAAGAAATAAGATTTATGTTCTTTAACATTTATCTGAGAGACAATTAAGGACCCATTCCACTCTGAATGCTATTTCATCTGCACACCTTTACCATGCCTGGTTTGGAGAGAGGTGTATGAGGAAGAAAAGAAACTGGTAACTAGGGAGTCATCTAAAATATCAATATCTAAGCACTGGCTCATTCTGGTTTCTGCTCTCCCCTGAGTGAGTGTGTGTGTGTGTGTGTGTGTGTGTGTGTGTGTGTGTGTGTTGTGTGTGTGTGTGTGTGTATTGGATGTATATATGTGTATATACATATGTATATATTGTATCCATATATATATATATATATGTATATATATATATACATATATATATATATATGGATAACATTTTTGTGTCTCTAGGGAGATGCTTGCCTGCCCCTTTTTATTCTTTCTACAGATTAGAAAAGCAAAGAAAGTCCTAGGAAATCCTGCCTTGACTGCTTAAATTGTATGTAGGGTAGGCTATGCACCCTCCCCTCCCTCAAGCACAGTAACTCATAAGTTCACAAGCACCATTCTAGCACTCATGATGGGGACAGAATAGGCAGACTTGGTATGGAAGAGCAGCACAGGTCAGTGAAGAAACCCACCTAATCTGGATATCCTTGAGCTTTGCTCCAGCATAATTCAGTTCCATGAAGAGGCTGTATCCATGACTCAAGCAAGACCTAGCAGAGTTGTTACTCAGTACTCACCAGAGAATATCTAGGTAGAACTGAAGTCACTTACAACTTCCTTAACACGAACACTAAAAAAGAAAAAGCTAGATCCCCAACATGATAACTCACAGCTAGCAGCCCAATTCGAAAGTCTGTTCTTGCAGGATACAGTATTAAAAGCCCTACTGAGGTGTGAGGGAAAGTAAGACCCAGTGATGTTGCAAATTAGCCATGTATTTCATGTTTTGAAAAGGGCATATGAACTTCTTCAGCCTGCAGTGCCCTAGAGAGCACCAAATAGGAAATATACAGGTCCTCCTAGCAAAGAGTGTGTGTTGGTTCCCAAGGACAGAAGCTTGGCACTCCCTAAAGGGGAAAGCCATTTCCTGGAGCACATTTCCCATTAACACCAGATCTGAGATTTGATGATATGCTCCTGCAGAACTGAGAACTCCACAGCACTGGGGGATTGCCACAGAGGAGGTGAGTAATTGGAAGAAACAATTGATGCATTGCATGGGCTTGCACTGTGGACTTAGGATGAGTGCTTTGGTTAGGCCTTGGGAAAAGACTGTTTCCCAATGATGGAAGCACTGTGGAGCATTTGACAGGGTAGACACAGAGAGGGAGATAGATGAGCAAGGCACAGGACAAAAGAAGAAGGAGGAAGGAGGGCAAGAAAAGCATCCATTCCAAGCCACATGTTTCTTCCTGATCCCAAATCTCATGGAGAATTCGGTTCTTGATGAAAATAAAGAAATAAAGAAAACATAGCTTCTTTTACCACATTCAGACATTCTTTTAATAGGAAACTCTCACTGTATACCTGCCTTTGTATTAGGTTTCAGGATGTGCAAGGTGTGATTATAAGAAGCCTATGATAATGTAGTCACAATTCTCTAGCTCCTTGGAAAGGTGCCCACTGTCACTGGTCTACAAATTTCTCCCAACATGTATTGTAACTCCTTTCTGTTTTATAGAATTCAGAAATCTAAACCCATCTGTGATAACTAATCTTGTCTGCCAACTTGACAGGATTTAGCATCACCATGGAAATAAATTTCTGGGCATGGCTATGAGGGATTATCTAGATTAGGTTAATTGAGGTGAGAATAACAACCCTAAACATGGACATTGCTGTTATATGGGCAAGAGTCCAAGACTGTGTAAAAAGAAGAAAGTGAGGTGGGCTCAAGAATAGGTGTCCTGTCCTATGCTTCCTGACAGTGGACATAATGTGACCAGTCCATAACTTTATTTCTATGATGGAGTGTAACTACAGGACCTAACTTCTTTCTCAAGTTGCCTTGATCGGGTGTTTTGTTGCAGCAATGAGACAACTAATACACTTCCTTACTCAAACTCCATTACAACTGAAGGTCCAAATGTGATGTATCTTACTCCTGGTTTTCTTATGTGTGGAATTAGATCTGAGTCAAGCCAGAGGTGAGGCAAGCTACAAAGAAACACCATGCTTGCTAGTGTGAGTCAAGATGGAGTGTGAAGGGAGTGTGAAGGCTTCCTTCCTGAATTCATAGGCTACCTCCCAAGTGTACAATTTCCCATATGTGACCAGGGTAGTAGTATTGTTAGGGTTATGGTTCTAGAGTACATAAGGTGCTCTACCCATATTTATTATAAACAATTCAACCAATGATCCTGGCAAACATTTAATCATTGCTCTTTTAGCAGAAAATAAAGGCCATGCTATTGTTTAATACTTTCCATGTCTTATTATTTCCAAAATGGCTATGGCTGATGTCCATGCACATCATCACAATGCATATTTACTGTATGAATATGTAATGGTTTCCTTTGAGTTGAAATATTCAACCCCAGACTCAGGATGTAAACAACTCACAAGTGTCAGGAAAGCCTTGAAATTTATCAGATTCACAAGGTCCCTTCTTCCTAAGGTTACAAGGGCAATAAAGATTACTGATCTAGGGAGCTGCCTGGATATTGTGCAGAGAGTTACAGAATTGCAGTTTTAACTGATGATATTCAAGGCTTGGTGGGCTTTTCAGTGATGCACCTGCTTTTCAGGCATCCATGCTCGCATACATAACCCTTCACCCATACTTCACTCTGTAAGTCATAAGTCACTTCACTCATAAGTCACCCCAGTGAGCTATACTGACAAATTGGACTGTTACAGAATCATTTCTCTGGCCTATCATCAGTTCCACCTCTCAAGGTAAGTAGACATTTGTTTACATTTCCCCAGGAAAAGTTTCAGGAAAGAATTTCTAGGTGACAACAACCTCAGGAGCACAGATCATAACAAAATAGCAAAATAATTAAAGGAGATTGGAGGTTTATTTCCTTTGCCTCTCATATCACTTACTTAATTATACGTTTTTAAATGCAATTTTTAGTGATGTCTATGTTTAATAACCAGTTAGCAAAAATTTCTGAAAGGTTGACAGTCAACTCTTGGAAACTCACGTGAGCTAGACATCCATGTACCCCAGATGTCGCTGAGGACTTTATAGCTCACTGTCATCTGTGTCTCCTCCTAAGAACCTTTGCCAGGAACAGTATCTCAAATGGACCACAGCAGCAGCAGAGTTTTTGCCTGAAGAGACTTCCAGCAATTCAGATCAGAAGGCAGTGAATGAGTAAACGTGCATGCTCCCATACACATACATTGCAGCAGTTTTGATTCATGTTCCCTCAGCTTTTAGACAACCCTGAAGATTGTACTAGTTGCTGATAACAGTGACCTCCTCAGTAGTGCACCCGACACAGCTGCCCCTTCTCTGTTCTATGACATGCCACCCCCCAGTTCATCATGTCGTCCACTGGAAGTCTCCAAGTAAATGCCTCCTGTCTCAGAGTCTGCACCAGAGAATGTCCTAACTAAGTCAATGTGGTATTCACACTGCTAGTGAAGCAAAGTGCCTGGAGTCAGGCACAGTGAAAGCACACACTTAAACATGTTTAGTTATCCATTATGCTATCCAGTATGATATCCAGTATGGAAATTACTGAGTGCCTGATATGTGTTTCAGTTGGGATATGTTTCATTGTACATACCTGTTAGGTCAGCATCCCTACAAGGTGCACAAGGGTGGACAGATGATCCTGGGACACTCACTAATAACAATTACAGCATGGAGACATTTCAGATGATCTTCAAGATCTCTTGGCCCAGTGCCCTTATTGGTCAATTGAAGAAACTAGAATTAGAGGAGAGGAAGAGATACATCAAAGATTACTTAGGAAATAAGCTTTAACAATGGAAAAGGAAGCTGGTGTTTTGATGGCCAATAAAGGGTGCTGTCCATTCTAGTCATTGGAATGGCCCAGAGCCAAATTTGACAGCATATGAAGAAGCTGCCAGGAGTTCTGTGAAAGATCCATATACTAGGGGAAGATCCATTCCCTAGACTGTGAAGTTGACTCAGGTAAAGGATTTTCTAAGTGAGAATTCCCTGAGCAATGTTGGAAATTCTAAAGTGTGAACCATAAGTCATGATAAGGCTCAATGGAATAAGATCCCCAAGACCATCTGAACTCATACAATCAGCCACTCACGCAATGGCTAGCACTATGTGGTCTTTACAGGAGTGGGACTCAATTAAGAAGGGACTACCACCCTCTACACCTCGGTTCCACTGGCTCTTAGGGAATCAGATGTATGACACTATGTTCATACCTTAGTCCAGACACCAGAAGAACTCTCCTAACTGCCACCAGTATCTGTAAGGGAGCAAGAAAGCTTCACTGACATTATCATAACACTTGGGTGGCAATGTGCTATACCTCATGCTGCCCAGAATTTTTGTAAGAGTTTTATGAAAATCAAGATTATGGATTTCATTTTCAGCCAGGTTCTTGAGGTTTGGTGCTATTAACTGATATACCCAAGTTCGTGTTGTTTTAGAAGAACCAGGCTTTGATTCCTGATTTTGGAAAGTGAACTTAAGGATTCTCACTGACCAATAACTGGCTCCATTAAGTAATAAGAGAATGTCACTTTTAGGCAGAGATTTCAAGTTCATAGTATATTCAAGAACAACTAACTGGTCCAGGACTAGAATGTAAGGTCTATAGTCTTAAAGGTCTTAAAGGTCAAACTGTTCCTTATGCTGGATTACCTCACCCAGCCTTTTTGAATAGGGAGGAGCTACTTGATGTGCCATGCTTCATTCAAGTCCATGGGAGGCCTGACCCTTTCTGAATGGAGAGGAGGAGGAGTGGATGGGAAGCAGTGGTAGATGGGAGTTGGAGGAAAGGAACAGGAGGAGAGAATAGAGGGAAAACTGTGGTAGATTGTAAAATAAATGAAAAACTGTTAATTAAATATATATGTATTTTAATATATGTATTTTAATATACACACATACACACACACACACATATATATATATACATATATATATATATATATATTACAAAAATATCAAATTGACTGATTTTGTGTTGTCAATGGGGAAGCATGGAGAGTTGAATGATTATATGAAATTAGTCCCTTGTCAAGGGTACAGAAAATACAAATCCTATATCTAACAAAAGTAAGAAGAAAATATCCAAGGAAGCAAAAAGAATTTTTCTAACAACTTGGAAGTCAAAATCAATGCCATAGTAAGAACTGAAGACTCAATTCAAAATCAAGCTTTATGTCTAGAGGTTAGGTATCCAAGAATACATGGGATGCAAAACTTGCAAATGGAAGCCAATGGCAGAGATACTGGTGTCACTTGGAACTTAGACCATATGTCTTTAGACGAGCTCACTTCTTTCTTTCATCTGGCCAAAGTGGCCCTTTCTGACACTTGTTTTAGTGAGTCACACTGCCAGGAAAACTGGAAGAAGCTTTAGTCTACATGTTGCTTCCTTGATCAGGCTTTATAGGATGAATGTAATTAGAGCTGGAAGTGATAGTGGATGGAAGCATGATAGACTGGTATCAACAGGAGTGAATACATGTGTGGCTTCTTGGATGCCTAGAGAGGTAAGCCTGGAAAATCTAGAACGACCTGGTATGTCATTATAAGAGAATGACAGGGAGGAAAAAGGGGGCAAGTTAAAAAATGTACACATGTGCAGATGGATTGTTAATGGCTTTGATGATTAGCACCACAGACAGAACTCTGTGGTGAGCTTCATAGATGAACAAATGGAGAACTTTGGCAGGATGGTAAGTTCTTTGGAGACACACCGGAAGCATGTCCATCCCTAGGACAGGGCCAAGGCTCTGTAGAGGCAGGGTGGGTAGCAAACACTACAGCAATCCAGCTAAGAAATAAAGCAACCATGATCTGGTAACCAATGCAGATATTCTTTCTATGGAAGCCTGTGTGTCCTAGTTCTCATATGAAACCCCGGCAATGATTCCACAAAAGCCAAGTAGGAAAACATCATAGAAAATTCTCTGGCATATAAAGTTTTCAGGTGAAGAAAGAATTGAAACCTATATATTTTTTTTCTTCTAAGTATGCTGCCTGCAGAAAAATGCCTGTCCAGCCAAAACTCAATTTCTGTCTTTTTAATTCAAGTGCAAATGGATTGAAGGCTCAGATAACAACATAAAATTGGTTAATCAACTTTCATCCCATATTTATATTGTAACAGGGAGATTTTACAGTTTTCTGCAGCTCAGCCCGGTGTTCTGTGAAAGCCAGCCAGCATTTTATGTCCCCTTAAAATTGCAAACCAGAGTCCCCTCTGCTGTCAGTGACCCACCGCCCCCCTGCTAACCAGTTCTGGCCTGCCTGGACAGAGCCAGTCGGTTCTGTTTTCATTCTGTGTGCATAAGGCCCTGCAGGAATAGGTTTTATGTTTTACTGGAGAAAGGAAAATCGTTTTTTTGCGCCCATCATCACATCACCACAGAGGCATGCCAGGGAAGTCATAGAATGAGTAAAATTACTGAAAATATTTTAAACTTAATTTTCTGTGTCAGGCAGACCCACACCATGCTCATCACAAGCCTGGTTAAATCTCTCTCTTGGCTTCCTATTGTTCACAGGCTCTGGTTAAAGCTTACAGCCTGACACACAAGGGCCTCTAGAATCTGCCCCTTGATTGATTTTTCTAGAAACAATTTTTTGGAACCTGGGAGGTGCCTGTCACAGCACTGCAACTGGAAATACAGCTGTGAAAGAGAGGGATATCCTTTCATGGCATCTGAATGAGGGAGATGATACGTCCCTCCCCCACACACACACAGTTATGATATGGGTAACAAATGAATGAATTACAATGAAATACAGAATAACAAAACAAATGATTTAGAACATGTAGGGGTGTGGAGTAGAATGGAAAAGAGAAAGATAGTATTTTCTCTAAAACTGAGGTTGCCAGGCAGCAGGAACAGCATCTGTGAAGGCTCAGAGGAGAGATGAGGCTGATGGGTGTAAGAACAAAGAGTTAGCAAGGGCATGACAGTAGACGGAAAGCCACTAGGAGAACACAAGGTCTGGACGGTCAGCAGAGGCCAGCTTAGACCTAGACAGTTCCATTGTGGATCATGAATGACACAGGGTGAGGTTGCACTGTGGAAGGGACTGGGAGATGGTAAAAGCAGAACGATGTCAGGCTCCTTGGGCTGAAACAAAAAACACATTGGTGATGGACTCAGTTATCAGAGTATATGAACAAGCTGAGACACTGTTTGCATCTCCCACAACCCCTGCTTCCTAACCAACTCTCCAGCCTCTCCCTGGATATCACATAATTTTCTCTGATTCAAGTCACCCATCTCTTGTCCTTGGGAAACTTCATTTTATCCATTAAAATCCAGCAAAGGGGGACGAGGAGGGAGATAGCACCAGCCACATGAGGAAGAGTTCAATTCCCAGCAACTATAAAAGAGCCAGGTCTGTTGATGAGTGCTTGTAATCCCTGTTCTGGAGAAGGGAGACAGACAGACAGACCCCTAGGCTCCCCTAGAATAGGCAAATCAGTGAGACCAAAGTCCTAGTGAGGAGTCCCCTGTTTAAAAAAAAAATGAACAAAAGCTCCTGAGGAACAATGTCAGAAGTTGACCTCTGGTCTCTCTTTTTCCACAGAAGTGTACTCACAAACACAGATATATTCTTGTATAACTACACACACACACACACACACACACACACACACACGTCCCCTGATAAATATTAATGCAAAAATAAGCATATAAACACACCTGAGTTTCAATGCTTACATTTAGGGAATTATCCCTAGCTAAAGCTGAATGAGCAAAGGAAAGCCAACCAAAGGAAGCGAACTTCCTGGCTTCAGAAAAAACCTGGAACTTCTTCCCCAGCAAAGAAGAATCCAGTGCCCTCTCTAAGAAACCCTGATTGTAGCTCCCTGCAATCTGCATCACTCCCTCTGGCTATTGTTTACTGTTACTTTATTTGTTCCTCTGTACCAGTGACGCTAAGTTAATTGTGTCATTTGCACTTTAGTTTTTAAAAACTGCAAGCCCACAAGTACAATTAGTATTTAAAATCTAAGTTCTCCCCCACGTGAGTTAAAGACTAATGATATTTGCTTATTATTGGATGATCTGCCTCCAGTAAGTGGCATGAGTAAGGACTACCTCTCGATCTTAATGTATTTATTTTCATAAGCCAAACAGCTATAAACAACATCAGATGCAATTCTCCAGAATGGTAACAGGTTATTAACTTCTTAAGCCATTCCCTAATGGCTTGTAAATCTCTAAAATACAGTGACTTATAAAACAAAGAAGACATTATGAAATTCCCTCCTGCCTTGGAAAACCAGCCCATGTTCAGGTTCTGAGCTTTTGGGCAGGGGCTAGCCTGTGGCTTTTCCCAAACCTTCTCTGGAATTCCAGAATGACTTGCTTCCTCCCCCATACCCCTGCCATTTTCACTACAATTTTCCACTCCTGTTCCACTGGAGGTACAGACTTGGACCACATTACATCACAGATATTTGTGAACATGAACCAGAAAGCCAGAAACTCATAGCAAGCCTAGAGTTTGTGCTCCAGCCCCAGATCCCATGGCCATAGAGGGAGAGACGGCAAAACCCCTGAATTCAGAGGAGCAGGACATTTGCTGCACATGCCTCTTGTCCTAGACACCTCTCTTCCTTACTAAGGCACGCTGGGGAGGAAGATCTAAAAATGTGAGAAATAAGGGAGACGGACCTGATTTGGGGTGTGTTTTTCAGAGAAGGCAGGAGGAGGACACAAAGAAGCTTCTCTTCAGCTTTATTTTTGTTGCCCTTCCTGCAAATGCTCTCAGCTTCCTAGGATGCAGGACTCAGTGCCAGACCCAGAGAGACTGACTGATCCTCTTGCCCCCTTTCCCAATCTGAGATGCTTGACCTGGGAGTCCTGCTTCGGTGTCCTCTGGGAAGGGTCTGGTCCAAGCTAGTTCCTAACCCTGCACAAATTAGAAATCCAAGGATGTATCTGATGCATGAAGGGAGAGACACAATCTTGAGACTAGTGAAGCAGAGAAGAGAGGTGTTACTGTGGGGGAGCTATGTAGCTGGTTACTTCTTGTCTGGACAAGCCTTTGACCTCTTTGGCTAAATGTCTCTGGATGTTTTGCCTTCATCCTGACATTCTGCAGCATCTAGGGAGATTGGTGAATTTACAGACTCCTAGTTACTACTGTGGAGGGGCTGAATACAGGAAGGGGTCGCTATCCAACAAGGCGAAGTTTATCTGCTCCCCAGGCAATTCCGAGATCCCCTAATGATTATAGGTCTGTTCAAGAGAAAAGGGCAGAACCAGAATTGAGCACATGGGCTAAAACAGGGATCTGCCTAGTCTCTGGCCTTACAGTCCCTCTGTATCCTAAGCTACAAACTGCAGACAATGAATTGGTTTTAAAGGGCTCTGCCTTGTGTTCGTGAACTTAAGTGGGTTAGCAGGTATGTACGCATTTCATCCAAGACCTGCCACAAAACACATTCATTGATGGGAGCTGCCCTTGAAGAGGAATGCAATTCTGACCTAAAGCTCCAGGTAGGATCCAGCAGGGCTTCAAGAGCCAATTTCGTCCATAATCCACAGAGACAGAAATGAAAGAAAGGGAGAAGAAAGGCCCCACATTGGGTAGTGATGCCCAATCATTTCTAAAAAGTGGCATTAGTCTGACTGTGAGGACCCACAGGACTCCCAGGAAGAGTAGGAATCATTTTCTTTCCCTGTTTCACATTTTTAAAATTGCTTAAAATGTTCAAGATGTGAAGTCCCTACTCAGCAAGGCCATCAGCTGATGTACAAATAGTTGGGAGAAGAGCAACCCCTCAGCACCATGCTGAAGTCAGAGCAGTGGCCAGGCAGGCTGGCCTTCTCTTAATCTCCCTGGTGTGACACTGCAAGGATTTTGCATTTAACATCAGCTCCACATGTCCTGGGGGAAGGAGCAGGTGATGAAGACAAAACCCTATGTGAACACTAGCATCAATCTCTTCTCTCAAGCTGCCACCTGAGAACAAGCTCCTGGCTGAGATACTCTTCATAGCCTAGAAAGGCCATACTGTACAGTGATTCTTGCTTTGTGCTGCAATACCTCACTCAAACAGCCTAAGGGAGGAAAGATCTGCTTAGCTTATGTATCCAGAGGATTTCAGTCTACCAGGGAGGGGACAGGTGGGATGGTTCCGTTCATGGTGCATGAGCATGCCATGGTGGACAACAAAGCAGAGTGAAAGACCAAGGGCCAGGTGGTAACCTCCAGAGAGTCCTTCCTTCTATCAGCTAGGCCTCAACTTCTAAAGATTTTCATCCTGCCCCCAGGTAGTACGACTAGATGGATTGGAAGAGGCTGCAAAGTATTCATCTGTGGGAGGCATTTCAGATTTAAATTGTAATAGGAACAATTCAATAACAAATACTGAGACTATAGTTACATATATATTTTTTGTTGTTTTCTTTTCTTTCTTTCTGTTTTTTGTTGTATTGGTGTTTAAAAGGGATTTCTTTACATAGTCCTACCTGTCCTGGAACTCACTATGTGTATGAGACTGGCCTCAAACTCAGAGATCCACCTGTTTCTGCCTCCCTAGAAACAGGATTAAAGGTGTGCGCCACCATCTCTGGTTAAATATAAAGTGTCTAGATGTCCATCTCTCTGCCTGTCTACCGTGTGTGTGTGTGTGTGTGTGTGTGTGTGTGTGTGTGTGTGTGTGCGTGCATGTATGTGTGTAGGAGATTCAAACCAGGTTCTTGCACATACTAGCAAGTATTTTAATACTGGGCTGAATTCACAGCTAGGTTTAAAGCAAAAAGTATAATGACATCCTTATATTTTGAGGGGGAAAGAAAGAAATATAGTTGCTTAGTCTTTGTTGTGCAAATACATATGTTAAAATTTAAGGACAATGTATCTACCAAAGAAATAAGTCAAATGTATAAACATAAAGGACAAAAACAAATATATATGTAATTTGAGAATGTAAACATGGAAATAAAATAAGGAGAAGCAAAACAATCGGGTAAATGCAAAATACAAAGTAAAATGGGAGAGAGAAGCCAATATATGTCACTATTCATGAACAGATTAACTATCATTTAAAAAGACAAATGTTCTCATACTAGATTGAGAACGTGTAAGCTATATGATGCTGGTTAAAGTCATTCAGAAATTCTTGAAGTAAAGACAGAAAAAGAAAGCCAATCAAATGCAATCAGTTCTTTATACTGATCATAGTTATGTTTTATAAATTTACCATAACACTAAATTGAACAATTTGTTATAGAAAAAAAGATATAGGTAGAGTCCTGTAAGCCTGCATTCATAACATTTCCATCAGTCATCAGTGAATACCATTGCTTTATGTGTGTCTGTTTAAAAAAATTTTAAAATACTTCCTTGAATTCACATCCAGCAGCATTATAGCTCATGATACAGACTTATCTAACATGCAAATTTTCTCCATAAGGCACATTACAGATTCCTTGATATATAAACTGTAGTACAGAACTTCAGCAGTCTGCTGTATGTGCCTCATGGAGCGCGTGCGCACACACACACACACACACACACACACACACACACACACACATCTTTCATATATACAACTATAATAAATAAAATTTTGGAAACATTAAAAGTTTCCAGAAGGAACCCTTGTTTATACAATGAGAACTGAAGCATGCTGTCACAGATCACTTTGTTTGACACCAACTGAGAATACACCAATCAGTTGACTCAAATCTTTCCTTGCTCTCACATATCAGAAAATGACTGCAATGATACCATGAGTATTGATTTTTGGGGTCACAAATAAATTTTAGTGAGTAGACATCGTCAGAATCTATGAATAATGAGGATCATCTATACTTGTGAAAAAAATGGTGCTTCTATATTAATAAATCAGTGAACAGCCAAAAAATGAAGCAGGACAATTGACCATCACTATAAGAAGGAAATCAGAACAGAATAAAATTACATTCCAACTTTGCAACTTACTCAAAATTAAACCCAGATGGTTTCTAATTAAAAGGAAACTGTGTGTGTGTGTGCATATATGTGTATGCATGTGTTTCTTGAAAGGCTAATTAAAACCTAGAAATATAAAGATCCAGGAAATTTAAAGATGTATTTGAAAAAGTAGAAAAAAGGGAATGGAAAAATTTGCCTTCCTGGGCTTCAGAGTGATTAAAAACTTGGTTAATTAAGTTACAGTGGCGCTGATACAAGAAGACAAATAAAGTAAGGTCACAAAACAAAATAGAGAAAAGAGCCCACACAGAGGGAGGCTTAATCCATGTCCAAGATGCTGCCAACACAGAATGTTAGGGAAAAGAAAGCCTTTTGGTAATCAGCTGGTGAAGTCTGGATACCCATGGGGATAGAGATGCAATCGACCTCTCTGTATCCTCAAACCACAACAGTCAAAATGTCTGACAGCATCAAGATGCATAGATGCATTGTGAGATAGTCATGCATAAATGCACTATGGGATGTCCACACACAGCACTATGGGATGTCCACACACAGTGATGGAAACAGTCTCCATTTAAACTAGTCTCAACAGGCTAAACACCTGGGAACATAATGCTGACACGGAAGACTAGTTTATGGCTTGAATATATCCCCAAAAGTTCCATGTGTTGAAAGCTGTTTTCCCAATTAGTGGGTGGAGGTAGTAGACCCCTTATGAGGCACCATCTAGAGGGAGGTGACCAGGTTATTAGAAACACTGCCTCAGGACCATGCTTAGTTCCTACAAGCCGGTTTGACTACAAAAAGAACAAGAGCAGCTTTGCCCACTCTTTGGTTTCCTGTCTCATCTAGGAATCTCTCCCCTTACATGCCATTGTGCTATGATGTCAACTGTCATGATGTAGTGCAGTCCAGGGAACCCTCATCAGTGACCAAGGACACAAGGCTTATCAACTTAGACTTTTGGCCTCCAAAACTATGAGCTGACAGCCTCTTATTTATAAGCCACAAAGTCTCAAATATTTTGGTATAGAAATAGGAAAGGGGAGTTAATGTACAGTATTACTATAGAATTCATCTATATATAGCTTGAAAAATATAAACAAAACTAAACATTAGAGTTTAAGTATACTTAAATAAGTATTATTTTTACCCATTTTCAGGCTATTTGAATAATTTGTAAAACTATAATTAGAAGCAACGATATAATTGCCATCACAGTTAGAATAATGATAATTTGGACAAAGTGAAGAAGTTAGAATAATGATAATTTGGACAAAGTGAAGAAGTTAGAATAATGATAATTTGGACAAAGTGAAGAAGTTATAATTTATAGCAAGCAAATGTGGGGTTCCTCTCACCCCAAGGCAGTGGTTTTCAACTTTCTTAATAATGCAGTCCTATAATATAGTTTCTCATATTGTGATGACTCCCAACCATAAGATTATTTTCATTGCTACTTCATATTTGTGATTTTGCTACTGCTATGAATAATAATGTAAATATATGTACATATATATATGTATATGTGATATACAGGATATATGATATGCAACCCCTGTGAAAGTGTTACCCAACCATCTCCAAAGTGGTCATAACCTATAGGTTGAGAATCACTGTCCTAAGGTTTCATGTCATAGATGTAGTTATATCATAGTTACTTTATAATATTTAAGAATATGCTTTGATTTTATAATTATTTTTAGTTTAAAAGAATTTTAATGCATTTGTATTGTTGAATTTACTATAATCATTAAGCCTTAAAACTTTTGTAAGAAAATATTGGGGGCTGTACTTATGGTCCCATGAGAGGAGAATTCTTTAAACAAAAGTTCAGTGCACAACTACACCATGGTAAGATTTATAAATATCCACAAGAGAGAAGGTTCTGAAAATAACAATAAAAGATAGCCAAAGACTGAGATTGAACATAAGCAACAAAGGATCTGTACGGAGAATAGTCAGCTTTTACATATAAACATATAAGCACATATCAATCTTCTCTATTGATCAGAGAAATATAAAATTCAGTTACATAGTTGCATGCTATTTCTTGTACATAAAACTGCATTGTGTGACAACACCAGGATGAGAAGGCAGGATCTGTCTTTTTATTAGTTTGAGTCAAAATGTTGCAAATACTTAAGAGAGCTATTTGGGACCATTTAATCAAACTGAAAATGCATACTTCTGAACAGTGAGGTAGTCTACCTTTAGGGACCAACCTAGAGAATGCTTATATATTTGTATTAAGAGATCTGAAGAAGGATGTTTTCTGTAAGAATCCAAATGTCCACCCAAAAGAGAACAGATAAATGCACCATAGTGTCCTTCAGCACTAGCATACAATCATTAGCTGAAATGAAGACTCCACATTTCACTTGATCCGTCAGTCTTAGGAATTTACTGTGAGCTGGCAGGGGAGAGGTAAGTTGAAGAACATATATGTAGTACTGTGTGTGTATGCACTTGTGTATGCATGTGTGTTTTTAAAACATTACCACACACCTAGAAACGTGGAGTGTAACAGTAAGCCAGGACCCATATCAGCTTCAAGTACTGTTTTGTCTAGTTTAGGAGAGGAAAGAAAGGAGGGAAATATGGTGCAGTGGGCTTCAAGTATGGGTACACTTAAACAGCATGGGGTCTTGCTTGCTTTATGGACTATAGGAAACAAATGCAGTAAAATAATGCCTTAGTTTAAGTCACTCTGGCATATGTATGTATGTTTAGCTAATCACATTTCTGTCCTTTCTGCATCTTTTAGATATTTCAGAATTCCAACAAAACATAAAAAAAAATGTAAAAGGGGGCAGTATGGCATGCCTCACAAAGTGATGCCACAATGTAATAGAAGATCTTGTATATAACAGAGTTTATGAGATTTTAATCCTCTCAAGTTCCTTGGTTCCATAGGGATCTGAGGGACGAATAGAAGCACAGGATGCTATGGAGGGTCAGCCACTGTCTGGGCTTTGCCTCCAGGGTACTATCATGTGCCAAACTCCAGTGTTACACATATGGTAATTGTTGTTTATGTGTCTGTCTCCCCCACCAGCCTGGGAGCTCCAGGGCAGTGACAAAATCTTGTTCATCTTATGGCATGCAGGAGGTGACAGTACACATGGGCTAAATTGAAAAATCCCATCCACACTAGCCCAGGGGATGCCTATGACTTTGGTAAACTGGGGATGTGCTTAAATTATTCTGCATCTCATGCTGCAGGAGGCCTTGGGGTGGCTTGGGATGAACCCTTTGCAGTAAATCTCCTATGAATCTAGTGGGCTAAGTCCTCCAAGAAGGATGGAGCACAGAGCAGTCTGTGATCTTGGCCTCTGCTCTCTGACTATATGTCACAGTAAATGGTGTGAACACTCACAGAGACAAAGCACACATTTACAGATGCTTCTGCACAGAGACCCATGGGGACCAGAGCAGCATGGAAACAGTTGTTGCATCAAATTGGGGAAATTATACCTTTCCACCTATCTTCCAAGTTTTCTGCAATATAGTTTTATTGTCATAATAAAAACTTACAAGGAATATAAAAACTATTTCATCTATTGAGTTGATGGAATAAGATGGTAAGTGTCTTAACATATCAGCAGACAGATATCCTCCACGCTTCTAATCTCCATTGCAAATGACCAATAAATATAATTGGAATATGTATAAACTAGATTGTCTGTGCAGTTATATTTCAGTGGAATAAATGGTAAAGACAACAGTTCCCTGGGAAAGGCAAAATAAAGGGCTATCTCTGTAAGTCTTCAGGGGCAAGAGAGATAGCTTAGTGGTTAAGAATGCTTACCAATTTTGCAGAGGACATGGATTCAGTTGCCAGCACCCACAATGGATGGCTGACAACTTTCTTAAGTCCAGTTTCCAGGCTTCAGTGGCTTCTTTTGGCCTCTGAGGATGCCTGAATGCATGTGGTGCACAAACATTAACACTAGCATACATACATTCAAACATACATACATACATACATACATATATACATACATACATACATACACATTCATTAAAAGAAAGTCACCAATAGGGAATGAGAAATAGAACTCAGGTTTCCATGTGGAGAGTTGCCAGTGAAGGCCAGGAATCTGCATGATACCAAGCTTTTCAGGAGATTCCAAGGTGTGATCACATATAACTATGGTAATGAAAGAACAAATTCAGTGTCCGCTTAATAAAATCAATGGTCACATGGTACAAGTGCATTGAATCTGAAAGTCAGAGATCAAAGTAAAGGTATGTGGCACATGTGGAGGTGGTTCAGGGCAGCTGGGACCAGCTTGCCCTCAAGACTTTCCTAATATAAAGGTTTGAAGGTATGAAGAGGTTTGGTGGACAGGACAGAAGCCTGACCATCAACTGAGGAGGGGACAGAGGAGAGAACTACCCCAGGTTACCTCTATATCTCTAACTGGGAAAGGCACATTGTGTCTTCCACTGAGAGTTAGTATGTATTCCACCCTCTGTACAGTACCTTTTCTGTGCAAGTAAGCATTGTCCCCAAGAAATGCACAACTTCCTGTATTTTATTAGCCTCAAAGATATGATAAAAGATCCATTCAAGTTCATTGCTCTTCCAGCATTAGGAACATTGAACTTCTCTCCAAGAGAATGAGAAACCACTGACTGAACTCCTGAGAATATACAAAAGTTCACAAGAGAGAGATCATTCTGAGTTATCACAGCAATAATGCAGACAACATTACAAGAGAGCAAGAGAATGAAAGAAATCTTATAATTTAGATTTCTCAAAAAGTTCTTCAGTAATTAGAACGTTTTTATGCAAAGGATCAAAAAGCATGGTTTCTAAGTGAAAATAAATTGTTGAAATATACTACTGTAGAAAAGACAGAGTCAGAGGTTACCAATTGTGTGATACTGAAAATTCAATTGGGCAAATTGACCTACTTGAAAACCCCTTCTTGATGCTCTCTGCTCAGGGTTTATCTTTCCCCAGTTCCTCAGCACAGGATAAGTGAACTGCACCCAGTTCTAACTATGACATTCTGCTACCCAAGAACATTGTCTTCTGTCTGCCATTCAGGCTGTCCATGGACAGCCTCCTATGACAGCTTAGCTGTCCAAGTCAATGGAGGCTTTCCTTTGCTCTTCCCCACATCTGTGAAATTGTCCCCTGCTTTACAGAGATCCCTCCTTCAAAGAACCTTCATTACCATTCACTCACTTCATTGCCATTCGCTAGAAATAGTTATAACATATTTTAACACTTCCATGTGACAGGCTCTGCCTAAGTGAAGGCAAGCAGTATCAATAAGTGTATAAGTACATACTGTTAGTATGTAAGTGTCATGACCAAAACCAACCTTTAAGTAGCAGAGAAGTAGCATGTCAGAACATTTGTCTAAGTATGACTCAGAAATTATTGAATAAAATAAATATCTTTCTTAACTCTCTCTCTTTTTCTGTCTCGCTGCGTGTGTGTGTGTGTGTGAGTGTGTGTGTGTATGTGTGTGTGTGTGTGTGTGTGTGTGTACACGCTCGCATACGTGCATGTGTGAAATTTGCCTCTCTCCAAATTCAAATGTTACAATCTTAATCCCTAAAACATGCCTATATTTGTAGATAGAGATTTCAGGATGTGTAGTAGTTAACCTTGGTTAAAAGCAACTTGGGGAAGGATGGCTTTCTTTCTTCTAAGTTCCAGGTGAGTCTATCATTAAGGTAAGTCATGGAAGGAACTCAAGTAGGAACCTGGAGGAAGGAACTGGGACAGAAGCCATGGAGGAATGTTTCTTGCTAGCTTGCTCAGTTTGCTTTATACACTCCAGGACTGACTTTCCGTGGGTGGTACTACCCAAGGCAGAAGCAGTCTTTCACATCCATCAGTCAAGAACATGCCCTACAGACGTGCCCATAGGTAATATGGTGGAGGCATGTTCTTAGTTAAGTTCCCTTCCCAGATAACACTAGTTTATGTCAAGTTGGGAAAAAAAAGAACAGGATGTAATTAGGATCAAATGAGAGTTTAATGATCAACTCCAATAGAGTTGTTGACCTTATAGGAACAGGAAGGAAGAAAAATCCTTCTATGTGCATGCATGGAGGAGAGGTTATAAAAGTGTGGTATGACAAACACCATTTATATAGTAGGAAGGAAGCTATAACCAGTGACCAAACCCTGCCTGTCCTTGACCTTGAACCTTCCCAGCTTCATAACTGTGATAAATGAATTTCTATTTGTTTAAGTGGTATTTTACTATGGCAGCTTGAGGGAACTATAAACCAGATCTTGAAGATCTGGATAAGGAACCCAGACTGTTAAAAATGCTAAAACTTTGGACTGTTCAACAGTTAAGCACATTTGCTCTTGAAAAGGACAAAAGTTAGTTTTCTGGTTCTAATACAGTTACTTACCACAGCTAACTGTAACTTCCATTGCAGGGGATTCAATGGCTTCTATAGGCACCAGGCTCAGAGTCAGTACACAGAAAAACATGCAGGCAAACATTCACATCAATAAGTCTTGCAAAAGTTATTCTTAAAATGTTAAGACTTTGAAGTGGGGGTATATGTAGTAGATTGAAGGATCACCTATGAACACCCAGCATGGCTGGGGGAGGGCAAACAGTAGACTGACAGCACATGAAGTCAGAATGGTAGAGGAGGGGAATATGTAAGGACAGACCATGGAGACGTCATGAGTCATGACAAGGCTTCAGCTTTTACTCTGCGGACAGAAGGAAAACATGACATGGCACGGCACATCAAAACATCGAACACTATAAAGGGCTCATTCTGGATACTGACTCAGAAACAGTGTGTCATTTGGCAAGCTTCTCCGCAACAAGCAATGACAGTGGCTTGGACCAGGGTGCAAACACCAGAGACAGTGAAAAATGGTCACTTTTCAGGGTATATTTTGAAGGTAGAACACACAGAATTTACTTGTGGATTTTCTATGGAGTATGAAGGAGTTAAGAGTCGATGGTGACTGCCACATTCCTGTCTTCATTCACACAGTGATAGAAACAGCTGGAGAGCAGGGCGGAGGGAGAGTTTGATTGTGGGTGCATTGAACTCAGATGTTGATGAGATGTTCAGGTCAAAGTGCCTAACAGGCTCCTAAATGCCTGAGCCTAAACCACAGGAAGCACATCTGAGAGCAGCAATTGGAGAAATGTCAGGGTACCACTGAGTGAGATCCTCAGTGTGCCAGAACCTGAATAAAATCCGAGGAGTGAAGAAGCAAGCATTGGATGAGAAGCCACAGCCTGATAACTGGTAGGAGAAGCAATGTCATGTGGGTGCCTGGAAGGAACAGGAAGAGGAGAAAGGGTTGATGAGCTTCTGCTGAGTGACTACTACCTTATATGCCATCCTAGAGCCTTCACCCAGTAGCTGGTGGAAGCAGAAGCAGACACCCACAGCTAAACACTAAGCTGAACTCCTGGAATCCAGTTGCAGAGAGGGAGGAGGGATGAACAAAGGGGTTAAGATAAGGCTAAGGAAACCCACAAAACTGCTGACCTGAACAAGAGGAAGCTCATGGACTCCAGACTGGTTGCTGGGAAACACTTGTTTCCCAGGACTGACCCAGACCCCCTGAATGTGGGTGTCATTTAGAAGAACTTGGCAGTATATGGGGGTCTCTGGTAGTAGATCAATATTTATCCCTAGTGTACAAATGGACTTTGGGAGCCCATTCCACATAGAGAGATACTTTCTCAGCCTATACACACAGGGAAGTGCCTAGGCCCTGCTTCAAATGATATAACAGACTTTGAAGATTTCCCCCATGGAAGGCCTCACCCTCCCTGGAGAGTGGAAAGGGGATGAGACCTGAGACTGGGGCTTGGCCGGGGGCAGGAGAGGAGGGGAGTGAGAGAGAACTAAGATTGACATATAAGACAAGATTGTTTCTAATTTAAAGACAAGCTGGCTAGAAAAAAGCCAAGCTAAGGTCAGACATTTGTAACTAAGGAAAAAGAGATTTGAATAACTGATCCTTGGATTCTGGATCCTGAGCCAGTAGTAGCTGCAGCAGGGTAATGAAGGCAACAGCCTGGTAGGAGTAGCAGAGGTAGAATAAGAAGATGACAGAGAGGCAAATATGGACAACTTGCATTAGAAGTTTGCTTTGCAAGAAAATGGTGAAATAGGTGGTAGCTGGTTTCAATAGACTATTACAACATGCTTTCTTTCAATGGGAACTATTAGAACATGATGGAAACAAGTAAGGGCTGGACAGACTCCATCATACTGGTGAAAGGATAATGATGGCCGAATATTTTACCCACTTTTACAGAGGACACCAAGGCTCAGAGAAGTGAAGTGACTTTGTTAAATATACACAGCTAATAACATGAAAATCGGGATTCAGATCAGATCTGCTGGATAAACTCAGCATTCTTAATGATGCCAGTTAGTTTGATTCAGACCCTCCTTCAACTCCAGTCCAAGTTCCAGCTCACCTATGCTTTCATGTAGCTAGAGTGATCTCTGCTTCCTCCCTGTGACCTCTCATACCATTTAATCTTGATGTTTTATTACTGCTATTCATTTCTTGCCTCTTGCCATATTGCAAATGCCTTGAAGGCATAGTGTATGCATTATAAACCTATTCATCCTTCCCATCCATTAACATGAGGCCTAGCACAGGGTAGGTGCTCAAACAACACTTACAACAGGCCAGCAAGTGGGGAGGGGCTGGTATCAAAAGGGAGGGAGCTTGTGTGTCTGAGAGGAATGTAAAACCTCTAGCAGTTCGAAATCTAGAGCTTGGGACTTGGAGAGAAGGAAGGAAGGGAGAGGAAGAGAGGGAGAGGGAAGAGAAAGAAAAAGAGAAGAAAAGGGGAGGGAGGGAAGGAGGGAGGGAAGAATGGAGTGAGGGAGAAGGAGAGGTCCCTTCTTTCAAAAGTTCCCTCAAAGGACTGACACCTCATACATTATGGCCTTCCTTTTGTGTGTGTGTGTGTGTGGGGGGGGTCTGGGTGCATTTACTTTAGCATACTCTCCAAGGAGCTGTTAACCCTTTACTTGTGTCTCTGCCCATTTCCTGGTTCTGTTCTGAACTCTCACATCTTGTTAATAATAAATCAGACTTGCAGACACTCTGCAAAGGAGAAGGCCTTGCACATGTACACCTGTTAGGTCATGAAACACCTGGAGAGGAATTTTACCATCTGCTAAACATCAGCTCGGGAGAAACTATACGAGGACCCACGCATTTCAATTCAGGAGTCTGGGTGGGTCTCTAGCTCTGTGCCAGATCCCACACTAAGCAGACAGACTGACAGGACAGTCTGGATACTGTATTTATGTCCCCAGGCTCATCCCTCATGGGATGGGTAGCACCATGTAGCGGAGCCACAGTAACAATACTGTGGTCATTTGTGAACATCTATCGGTCATCTGAATTCTTTGAAAATTCTGCTTTGGAAACTCAGTTACTGATTAACTTAAGTCCTCAAAGAACTTGTCTTATTTTTATAGTGGATTGATTGGCAGATGCAGGAGTATGTGAGGGTGGGGCTGGAAATGTAGCTCAGTTGGTAGAGTGCTTAATTAGCACGCAGGGAGTCCTGGATTTAATCTGCATCACCATGCAAACTATCCCACAACATATGTCTACATACCAAGTACTAGAGAGGTGGGGGCAGGAAGATCACAAGTTCAAGGTCATCCTTCACTGCATAGTGAGTTTGGATCATCAAGGTCATCCTTTGCTACATAGTGAGCTTGGATCAGTCTAGGGTGCAGGCATACTTGAAAGGGCTTCCTGCATTGCAGATGTCACCAGGTCATTGCTGCATATGAAGCCTTTCCATGGCTCCCTGACACCTTGAGGAAAACATACTTACAGAATGACATCTCCCATCACTTCACAAGCCACAACATGTGTGTGAAAGTTAGAGGACAACATAGCGGAGTTACTTCTCTTGTTTCACTTTTTACAAGGGCTTCAGAATTTGAACTCAGATTGCCAGGCCTGACCATGAAGTACCTGTACCCACTGAGCCATCTCACTGGCCCTAAGTATTGTCAATGGGACATCAAATTAAAACATTGTTGTGGGATTTTGTTCCTAGGGATTGAACCTGGGACCTCAAGCATGTTAGTCAAGCCTTCTACCACTGAGCTACATCCCCTAGCCATTACATCATATTTCTCAATAACCTATCATCCTAAATACAGATTTAAGGAGTAAAGAGAAAGATTCCACATTTTGAAGAGAGAAACTGGAATATCACATAATAAAGGTTTGCAAGAAATTTTTGTGGTCATTTGTCAATGACCTACCACATTGTTCTAGAACAAGAGGCATCAAAACACAAAATGAATCTGAGTGTCCTGGGCAGAAGCCTACAGTAGACCTGGATAGAACATATGGTTCACCTTCATTTTGCACAGACTCTCTTACTAAAGAAAGCTCTGTATTCCCCAACAAGCCTCAGCTTTACCAGGATGGAGAAATCATAGCTCCCTACTCACTGACTAGCCCAAGAGGGCTTTTATTTAACAACCTTCCTCTGCTTTCCAAGGATAAGTGTTCTGAGTGCTTTCTCTAAACCAAAATCATAATACTGTTCCTCCCTTTTTCTATACTGAGGACAGTCATTAAGGTGAACAGTTAACACAGGCATTGGAATCTACCACATCTGCTTTCAAATGAGTTTGACTATTTATTTTGCAGGTAAGTTTGAGCAAGTTCATTAAGCTTGCTAAACTTCTATTCATCATCTGTAATACATGAACTACACAGGTCTTGCACAATGCCAGGCACATGGTGCAAGATGCCTTTGATAGTGGCTCCCTCCCTGGCAGAACAAGCAGAGTTCTTACCCAGAGGCAATGGTGCCCACAGCTTCGTGGCCATCAAAGACAGAAGGGGATTGTTTTCTTTGTTTAGCTTTAACTTGAAGCAGACAGAACCATCTCTGTAAAGTAATTTATTTGTTGCCTCCAGGCCCATGTTGGGAAGAGCTTCCTGCCTGTTCCAGGCTGAATTTTCCAAACATTAACATATGTCAAGAGCTCATGAAAAGCCAAAGATATAAAATTGCTCTTCTCTCTTTAGGAGAAAGAAAAACAAGGGGGACCCATTCACAGTGCTAGGATAAAGTGGGGATGTAAAGACTGAACATCAGGCAGAGTATACTTTAACTTCTAGATGGAAGGTGGAAAAGGAGGCTTTCAAGTGGGGAGGGAGTCTGGGTGGGTTTTCCCCAAGAGAATGGTAATAAGGACTTTTCGTGGCAGATTTACATGCTACCTTCTTTATACCCACTCTGTTTTTTTTTCTGCACATGCAGTTGGTATTGTGAATTTTGTAGAATATGGAACTCACACCCACAGATAATAAGTAATTTGCCCAAGTTCATGCAGATAAAACAGAACTGACCACAGGCCCATCTGATTTTAGAAACTATACTCTTTTCCCTGGACCATTTTTCTCTATCATGGAAGTGGTCTTCAAGTTTGCTTATTTTCTTTCTAGCTATGTGGATTGAAACCAGGGACCTGTGCTTGAAACACAAAGTCTCTGTTACTAGCTATATCTCTTGTTTTTAGCTTTCTTTCAGGAAGCTGAGAAACTAAGACTCAAAAAGGACTAAGCAAGCTCCTAGGAGCATAACATTATAAGGAATGGTGGCAAGATCGGGTCTTTGCTAGTAGCTCATATGAATCTAACTGTTAAAGTCATGAGTGAAACTCATGAATGTCTGTCTACCAGACTGATGTACCATCACTAAGGCACCACTACCAGTCAGTCTATCATCCACATGCCTCTGATCTGCTAGGCTCAAACATTTTAAGTTTGTCCAGACACCTTCCTTAGGTTCGGACCTCAAAGCTAGTATTATCATCTGTCTTCCTCTTGTAACATCAGGGCCCTTCCTCATGTAGCTGATCTCCTTCATTCACAATTAAGCCTTCACAATAGGCTTAAATGAACTGTGTATTGCTAAGACTATGAGCATAAATTCCATATAATCCCTGCTCTCAATGAGCTTGTATTCTATTCTACTGGGCGACACAGACACAAGGGGATGATCATAGAGCAATAGGCTCTGATCACTTCTCCACATGACTTCTGCTACAATTACAAATCCCTTCTACTCCTTCTACTCCTTATGCAGAAAGTGGGGCATTCACATTTGCAAAAAGTTTGCTAACTGTGCTAAGGACAATGGATTAGATGGGGCACTGAAGGTGGCTATCTGTCAGGCAGGATGCTGAGAGAATGTGGCAGGTGAATGCATAGGAGGACACAAATGCAGAAATGCAGCAAGGATAACATAAAGGCAGTGGAGGTAGAAAGCCTTAGGAAGGTCTTGTGAAGGGCAGAAAGCCCTTGGTGATTGATTGGTTGGGTGAAAGTGTGGGAGGCTATAGAAGAAACTGGTGGTGGTGATGGACCTAATTGCAGCACTCAGGTTTAGAGCCAGAGCAAAGGAGGTAAACAGAATGATATTCAGAGCACAGAGCCCTCTGCAAATGCAAACCTTGAACCAGCTAATAGCAGTTTTCTGAAAGGGGGGGAGAAGTAATTATCAACAAGCTGTGGTTCAATACATCCTGGACTTGTTGCTCTGATCGTCCTGACCTCTGAGATGTGAGGCACTGTCATTGAGGCAAGGAGTAGTGGTTGCTCTGGCATGAAGATTCACACACCTGACTGCTTTAGGATTTTATGAAAGACAGGAAGGGGGGGCACATTCAACTCAAAATCAGATTGTATTAAACGTCTCTGGTAACTGTGAAAACCATGCATATCAAAACAGAAAAGCACCCTAAGAGAAGGAAGTAAAGAAATAGCCTGGAAGTACACAGGATCTCAGGAGTCTTCCTCCAATTGTTTAGAGGGGAGGTCTTCAGAAGCCCACACCATCTGTATCTCAGTTTCCCTGTCTATTAATCTCTACCCTACACTTAGAAAAGGGCTTTTGAAGGTCCTTATACTTACAGCTTGGATAAATAAGAATCTGGGAATAGGATAGGCTGATGGATGTTTATTCAAGGAGAAATCACTTGCACCAGAAACAGATGATCACCAGCAGGTCCCTGTCCCAAGGATGCCTCTGGATGCTCCCTGTCTCTGACCAGGAAACAAGAGAGAGAGTTGGAGTTCACAGCCCCAGACCTAGTTCCCCCCCCCCCAGGTCATGCCCGCACTTGTCCTCACCCCCAAGGGCATGGTCAGTGAAACAGGTGTGGGCAAGGTGGATATCTCACTACATATACTCTACTTTTTTGCAAAAGGCTTTGCAATTTCTTGGAGAAATGGCTCAACTGGTGAAGTGCCTACTGAGTTTAGATCCCTAGGGCCTCCATAAAAGGAGTAGCATGTCTCTGTTAACACCTGTGTTGGGAGGGCAGACAATGCAGACACTGGTAGACTCCTGTAGCATACTACCCAGCCAGCCTACCTGAGTCCATGGCCTCCAGGTTTAATGACAGACCCAGTATAAGAAACTAAGGTGAAAAGCCTCAAAGGAAGACTCCCAACAAACACCTCAGGCCTCTGTGGGAAAGTGCCTATGAATACTCTGGGACTGCAGTAGACTTAGGGTAACTAAGGGAAAGTGAGACCACAGATAAGGTGGTAGCAGGGAAGGTGTAGAATGCAGTCTGGGACAAGCTGGCATTAAAAGACTGTCTAATGAAATAACAACACAGACCAGCTTAGGGCAGGAACTGTTCATTGCCACTTTCCTATAAAGTGAATTCAGAGCCTGGGAAGAAGAGTCCGTATTAAGTCAGGCATGTGTTGTGTTTAGTAAACTAAGCAAGCAAACAGGTAGGCTTAAGTGAAAGCTTGGCATGTTTTATGTGGTAGATCAACTCTTTTCATGTGATGTTTGCCTTGATTTCCTAAGATGCTAGCTAATAAACAATCCTTGGTATAACAGATAAGTGAGTAAGGCATTTGGGTGATGGTGACCAAGTTTTGTTTATAAGCCAAGTAACGAGGTTCAGAGTGTTAAATCAGCATGATTTTCAACTGAGATGTTTACACATATGCAGACAGAGAGGAGCTTAGGGATGGTCTTCATAAACAAGTCAGTGATATCAGCTCTACAGTACCCTAAGATGGCATTATCTCTAAAGGTAAAACTATAGCTTTTCTTAGAATGTCCATAATCATGATGCTCAATTGTCTTACAATGAAGTTCTACGGTCTTGTGACAGCTCTTTCACCATCTCTTACCTGCTAGACAGCCCACATGATCTTGAGCATTAAATAGGAGATATACTGGGCAAGGTGTCATTGCTAGGAGATTCAATGAAAAAGCCCTGTACCAGTGACTAGGAATTGCATTTGAATATTCATCTAGTGATGGGCTCTGTACATTTTGAGTCACAAAAGGCATTTAGATTTTAAGGGGTAAACTGGCTAAAGAAGGG
Source organism: Cricetiscus sungorus (assembly GCA_030556225.1). Classification (NCBI taxonomy): domain Eukaryota; kingdom Metazoa; phylum Chordata; class Mammalia; order Rodentia; family Cricetidae; genus Cricetiscus; species Cricetiscus sungorus. The sequence continues at coordinate 41,096,753 of JANBXA010000729.1, forward strand.
ATAGTCAGGAGAGAGAATAAGAAGCTCAGCCTTGCCATCCTTTCATTCCCAAGGTAGATACCCTATGAGATAGGTAGAGCCACAGAAAGAACTTATCCGGGTGCTGCAGGGTGAAAGTGTATTATTAACCTCTAAAAATTACACAGCCTCATTCTAACTTACAAAGTCAGGTGAGTAGACCCAAACTTCCACAAAGTATAGAGGAAATTTTCTGGTCTGCAGTCACCAGTTACAGATATCAGGGGTTCTACTTGAGTATTCAAGGCTTTAAGCAATAGTCACTTCCAATTTAGTTTTCCAAAGGGTGGATAAACTCTCTTCTCCTCCCCCTCCTTCCTATTAGTAACTTCCTGAGGATGAATATCAGTGTTCTTGCATCTGTGTAGAAGCCTCTTTTAATGGTTCACTATGCACCTAATCTAATAGATGCCCAGGATGCTGGTGAAACTTTATTCCTGAATGCATAAAAAGTGAAAGCATGAGAATCCGTAGACTGAATAGAGAAGAACAGACCTCTCTCACAAGTCCCAGGGGTTCTGTCTAAACCGCTGATAATTCAGGGGCTCTATCTTGACCAATGAGAATTCAGGGGCCCTACCTTAAGCCACTAAGAGTTCAGGGACACTACCTAAACCACTGAAAATTCAGGGACCCTAATTAAGCCACTGAGGATTCAGGGGTCCTATCTAAACCACTGAGAGTTCAGGGCCTCTACCTAAACCACCAAGAATTCAGAGGCCCCACCCAAACCACTGAGAGTGGTTAGGCTCTGCCTAAACATGGAGGAAGAGCAAATTTGGCCTCTTTTCCTTACATTGGGAAATCCACACTCTCCTGTATCCAAATGCCAGCCCTCTCAGTTCTTTGGCCTTCACACTCAGTTTGAATTACACTGTTGGCTCCCCTCATCCTTAGACTTGCACATTTGGAGGAATTTTACCATAAACTTTCCTATACCCTAAGATTGCAAACAGACTGTGGGATCTTGGTCTCATTGCCTACAGCAAAGTTATGTCTATAAATCTCTATCTACATTTCAATCTATAATTTATCTTCTATCTGTCATCCATCCCTCCATTCAGTTGGTTTTATTTCTTTGGAGAAGCCTAACATCCTATCCTATGTCAGCTACCAAAACTACTAAGAACAATAAGACAAAGTCACAAGCCATAGACAGTGACTGCACAGGCCTTTAATTCCAGAGTTGGAGGCAGAAGATAACAAGTTCAAGGTCTGCCTGAACTGCAGGGCAAGTTTGAGGCCCGCATGAATAACTTAGTGAAACTTTGTCTCAAACTTTAAACAATACATATAAATAAAATAAATATGTAAATAAATAATAAATCTATCTAGAGATCCACCTCAATGCCAGGACAAGTACTATGTTCAATCCTCAATATTGAAGAAGGAGAAGACAATCATTCACAAAATTGTTACATTAAATAACACAATGGATAAAAGTGTCAAACACGTTGTTCATATCTAGTTACACTACTTACTTTATACTTAGAAGTTTTTAAAATAGTTATCGCAATTTTTAAGTGATTGTGGAATGTCCTTGAGTTGACAGTAAAGATATTAGCCCAACCTAATAACAAGAAGTATAGTAAAATAAGGTTCAGCTTCTGCTGCCAGAGTAAAAAGATCAGCTATCAATAGTCATTAGTGATTTAAAATTGAATCACTTGCAAAACAATCAGTAGAAGGGTGATAATTTTTCATGCTCAGGAAAGATGACCCAACTGGGATTCCAAAATTAACAGCAAGAAATAGTGTTGTCAATATGACACCAACACAGTTCATAATTAATCAGATCCCAGCCCCTCTGTCTGCTGGGAAATCTGTGGAGTCTGTTCCCAGGGCCTTGAAAGATAAAGGTTGACCTTGCTCACTTGCCTAATAATAATTTATAGATGTGTAAACATTTGCCACAACAATTACAGGTCGGCCTAATGAAATTCCGGGAGCACAAGTCATGGAAAACCTGAGCGTGCATCATGAATTCAGATTCAGCCCATAGGCTGGGATCTGCAAATGAATGATGCCAAGGCAAACCCCAAGAGCAGACCCTTCTATGGGCTCACAAGGAGGGAGGGTGGCCTGAGGCCTTAAAAGGGTCTGGACATACCTGGGCCAGGTGTCAGATACCTTCTTTGATGTCCTTCACTTGGAAATTATTTAACCTTCTTGGGAGTGTTTCCTTATCTGTCAACTGGGCGAATTATATTATTACTTCTTTGCATGGCAGATATGAATCCAAAAAATTACCCTCATTTGTTTAGTGGATAAGTAATTATTGATTACTATCTATATTCCAGAAGTCTACTGTGTAAAAGAATACATGGCTTTTGGAAGGGAATGGTGGCTATTTTACTATACTTGACTTATTATTACCCATAATAAACAGCAGTCTTATGGCTACGGGAAATCTACTGTTAAGAATTTTATAGGGAGCAGGTTTATTGCAGAGAATTGCATAGACATAGGATGCTGGAAGAATCTGGAAGCTATCAGTACTTCTCCCAGATTCCCAGGAGACAGGTTTGTGGGTTTCAGCAAAGAGAAAATAAACTAAGGAACCTCTTCTCAGAGTTCACATGAACAGAAGTATTAAGGAAGAAGGGACCAAAAGTAAGCTGAGAGTGTCATACATACCAGCCCTTTGCTGAGGAATATTACATCACATTATTTATTCCCTAAGGAATCCTATTGAATTTGTTAGCCTCATTGAATGAGCATGGTAATTGAGATTTCAAAAGGTTAGATCCAAAGAATATAAAGAAGTGGGAAAGACTTCTAAATTTTCACTAATGCATTGAAGGGAATTTGCAAGGATACATGACTCCCAAAGTCTAATGGCAAAATCTAAAAGGTCTGCAACTCACAATAAGAATACCTTGTACATATAATGATGTGGAGCCTAGGGCAAGTAAGAACATCTCTATTAAGAAAACAAGACAGGATGGAGATGTAACTCTGTTGAGATAATGTTTGCCTAGCACACACAAAGTCCTAAGCTCAGTCTGCAGTATCCAGTAACCTGAGTGTGGTGGTATATGCTTATAATCCCATAATTAGGGGAATGAAGGTAAGAGTATCAGAAGTTCATGATAGGTCAACTTCAGCTACATGAAAGTTTGGGGCCAGATACAGGAAATCTCCAAAAGATAAAGAGGAGAAGGGGAGGGGGAAGGAGGATGGAGGGTAGAAGAAATCAGGACACAGCCAGTACCAGTCAGGCTCCTTGAAGGATCCTATGTATGGAACAGATTTTTAACTCCAGGTACCATATTCTTGTTCCCCCATCCAGCAACTAAAATCATTAGTGGGGATGTTCTGGAAAATGTCATTCTCTGTCACTTCACAGGCCACAATTGTCATCTGCTTTTAGTAAAACCTGATCCTATTTTTTAATGCAAATGCAAGGCAAGTACCCTGAGTGCCATGCTGAAGGAACACTCTGTCTCTGATTAATCCTTAATGTGGCTCTTCAGCACATGTACTATTCTCCTTAAGTATAAAGCCCATTTGTGAAGAAAGATTTGTTCCAGTTGATTGCCTGGCTACAAATCTCATTGCTGATTTCCCCCTCCCTCATTACTTCAAAGACCCAAGCTCAGACCTCTGACTGTTAAGCATATTTTGAGGTAGCAAATCTTACGTTCTAGTCAGTGGATACATTTCCTAGGTTACCCTCTTAAAGCTTACCCAGATTTGGGCTATGCTTCAAATGATTCATTACCAGGAAAGACCAGAAGCAAAAAGTCAAGATCCTGAATGGAATCCCAATATAGCCACTGGCTAAAAGTCACACACCTCTCTGTCCTCCATCACTCATACATTAGTCAGAATTGTATGAAGGCAAATAAAGCATTTATGCAAAGCACTTAAAACAGTATACATCCATTGTCTACTAAGCCCCTGAAAATGTTACCTAAAATTATCATTTTTTGGTAACATGATGAGATACCTTATAAGTTTTCCTAGACAGCTCGCACCTGTCTCTCTGTTCCTTTAACCTCTTGTATCCCAAGTGAAGACTGAGCACTTTTTAGTGTCGGGAACCCTATTATAATTTTACTAGCCTCCTCTCCTTCTGATTCCCATATAATATTGAAAATGGAGTGTAGGTCTGGAGCCTGGGCCATTTAGATTGGACACTAAAGATCCTCTGAGGTATTGCTTTCTGAGCCCCTATAACCTTCTGTCCTTCTACTCACCATCCTCTTAAAAAACTCACCTACATGGAGAGAGACAGGGTGCCGATGTCAGGGAGGACCTCATGGAAGTGACATGACTCCTGCTTAGGACACAATGAGTCCCAAAGAAATTTAGGAGGGGGTTGATGAGTCCTAGCAAGTCCCATAATTGTTTTCTGAGACAGAGAACTAAGGCCAATAGACAACAGCCATATCAAAGGAACCTGTGTAAAAGAAGACATAGAGGGACATTCCAATTACATGAAGTTCAAAACCAGGGTAAACATCATGATACTGTGGCTGCCAATGGAAAACAAGGCCTGTGGGAAAGGGTGTGGTTTTTTGATACATGATACAGTCATCCAAAGCTATTCAGTTGCAGTTCATTGTTAGAACTTGTTCCAACTTGGTTAGAAGAATGCAGAGTTGAGAAGGGTAGAGTAAAGCTCACAGTAGCTGGCATGGGGTGAGGTAGGGCCCTGTCAAGACTATATAGCCCAGGAGGTTCCTAGTTGTAAAGGCCAGATCTTGAGGGCATTCATCATCTGTCCCTTGAACAGGTGTGGTCTGGGCTTTGTGATCTCTAGGAGCATATGCTACTCCGCCACTACTCTGCCTTTCACTCCATCCTCTTAAACTCACCTACATAGAGAGAGACAGGGTGCCGATATCAGGGAGAGCCTCATGGAAGTGACATGACTCCTGCTTAGGACACAATGAGTCCCAAAGAAATTTAGGAGGGAGTTTGATAAGTTGATGATGTTCTGATTTCATCCACATCACCCTGGCACCTCATCTCCCAATACGCGCAAATCCTTAGCCACCACAGAAAGGCTACAGTTCAGATTACCTGCAAATGATCTAATTCCTTACCTAGTAATTGATATCTCATGCCCATGAGAAGGATTCCCTTGAAATTGACCTAGGAGATGAGGCAAGGGAAGCTACCTACAATCCCCAAAACATAAAGCTTCAGTGATTCACCTGTCTCTGTCTCAGTGATGGTATTATAGGTATACCCAGCTTCATTATATCAATTCTGGGGTATTAAACTGAAGTTATTATGCTTGTGTGGCAAATTCTTTATCAAATTCCACCACATGCAACAGAGTTCCAGGACTTGGACCTGGCAGGGGTTGGTGAGGGAGTAAGGGAAAGACCAACACACTGGACTCTATGCTTGAAAAGCCACAGCACCTGGAAACACAGTGTGTTTATTTTATAGAGTTGAACATGAGGTGGGGTTGTCATATACACAAATATAAGGAGACAAGGTGAAGGGGACAGGTTTAGCTATCTCAGTAGGAACAGTCTCTGCAGTCTTCAGTGCATAAGTACCCAGGGGGAGAAGGCTATGGTGGATGCGTTTTTTTCTCCCACATTGTCTATACTCACATTCAGTAGTCTCCTGAAACGTGCTTTGCTGTAGTAGAATAATTTTGGTACCACCAGCTCATAAACAATGACATGGAGACTTATTATTGATTATGAAAGCTTGGCCAACTAGCTCTTATAACTTAAATTAACCCATTTATAGTAATCTATGTTCTACCATGTGGCTCGTGTCTTATTACTCTTGTTCCATTCTGTATGTCCAGTTGTCTCAATCTGCATTGACAGGCATCTCCCACATGCCTAGATTTCTCCTCCTCTTTCTTTCTCTCCCCAGAAACCTCCCCCAGACTCTCCCTGCCAAGCAATTGGACATTCAGCTCTTTATTAAACCAAACAGAAGGCACCTTGGCAAAATACATCTTCACAGTGCAAACAAATATTTTGCAACACTTTGCCATGCATGCTGAGCCCAAGGCTCTGGAGTCCTTCACATGGCTGTTCCCATGTCAAACTATATACATTCAGTCAGAACTACCCACTTGGAGTTCCTCTGATCCCCACACTGAGCCATTTTCCCCAAGCCATGTTCTAAGTACTTGATTCATTTTTATTACTTTTATATATTGTGTTAACTCTGAGTAGTAAGAGTAGCCATTCTTGTAATTTCTAAAATATATTAACTCTCATTTAACCTTCATACCTTTGCACTTACTCTTTGCCTGGGTTTCATTTCTTCTTTTTTTGAGCTGTTAGTTAATTTTTTTCCAAACTGGGCTATCCCTACATTCACATGTATAGCCGATCATGCTGATCCTGTTTCTACCTCACAAAAAAAGGCACCCATCCATCCATCACCTCTCCACTAGTCAACAGCTGATTAACATCAGAGAACACAAATCCCTCAGTCTTTTATCCTCAGAATACACAGTACATGCTCAGTTCCATAAGAAGGAACATGCACCTAGCCTCAAGTTAATAGAATAGTGCTTTGCACAGAACGTGCCTTTTAGGTCTGAGATTCCTAGTTGAGGACGCCCTTCTGGACTAGACTTGAAATAGTTGACAATTCTCCATCACACCTCTTTTGTGAACAAGGCCTAGAAATGATATTTAATCTAGGGCCCCCTGCATCCCCAGGCCTTGGAACAGGGAACTTCACCCAAAAATTCAGCAGTGAATTGAGGAAGACGATGTCCTCAGTTTTAAGGAGTTTTTTTTTTCACCCCCACTAAGTTGCTTTTGTTGTGATTTTTTTTTTCTTCTTCCTCCTCTTTTTGTTTTAATTTCAAACTTCCTCACGAACAGGAGACATCAAAGGGAGCAGTAAATAGGAAGCACAGAGCTTTTTTAACCATGGAGACTCTGTGCCCTTGCAGGGGCATTCAAGCAACAGATGAGGCTAACCTGCAAGGCCAGCAGCTCCACCTCCAGAGCCCAGGCAGCCCTGCCAAGGCTCCCAGAAAGGCCTGTAGGCAGGGTTGCCATGGAGACAGAGCTGTCACAAGTCCAGGGTCTTGCTGGGTAAGCACAAATGGATGGCATGCTGGATCCCTCTTTTCATTTGAAAATTACCACTAATTTGCAATTAGTTGGAGGAAAATTAGAGATAGAGGAAAGGGAATTGCTCCTTTCAGCAAACAAGCGCAACCATGGAAAATTGACTTTTCTCCTGAGTCATGATGGGGAGGAAGGAAACAGTTGCTACTAAAGAGAACACAGGCTTTGAAGGCACTGGGTCCTGGTCCTCTCTGGTGTCCTGGCAGTGTGACCTTGGGAAAGTCTATAATGCTCTCCAGCTATACTTTTCACCAGCTATGAAACACTATTAAAAACCCTTACCTGCTTGGCTGGTGGGAAAGTTCAAGACTATAAAAGAAATAGTCTTAAGCACCCAGTTCAATTGAGGTTTCCATTTTCTCTCTCTCTCTCTCTCTCTCTCTCTCTCTCTCTCTCTCTCTCTCTCTCTCTCTCTCTCTCTCTCTCTGCCTTTCTCTCTCTCCCCATCTCCCTCTCTCTCCCTCTCCTTGTCTGTCTCTCTCCACCCCTCCCTCTCCCTCTCTGTCACCCTCCCTCCCTCCTCCCTCTCCCCCCCCTTTTTTTTTTGCTTAACTAATATTCATCCATTCCCATTGATATTTATTTGCCTCCTCTATGTCTAAGTATCTTCTAGAAACCAGAGCTTGTCGTATCACAGGCTTCTGAGTGGCTCACAATGAGAACTATATCTGTCTACAATCTCACAGGATCACCAGACACACTATCTTCTATGGGACTACTCCCATGAGCAGCTTCTCTGCAACCCGACAACTGGGGTCAAGATTCTCCTTGATACTTATTTGAGGGTCTGAGGTTCCTAAAGCTAAAATATAGAGCAATATCAAAGGCAGGGGCTGTGTGGACAGTAGAAGCAGAGCTCAGCTAAATCAGGAGTTCTTCTAGCAGCTGATTTTAGAGCGTCCACTCCCAAGATCTTCTGGCAGGGTGGACACCTTGGGATTGCTTGTAGAAAACATACTGGAAGAGCAAGCACTGAGTACCTTCATTTTTCCCATGAAGCCAGACATTCTGCCAGGACAGTTTTTTTTTCTCCTTCCTCCCTCAAGGGTGTATTTCCAGAGTATGCAAGAAGGAATCCCATATATGCTTTCTCTTTCTGTGTACTCACCCCATCCCAAATCAAGAGGGGAAACAAGAATCAATGCACAATTCAGAAATAACAGAGATGTTTCAGTCTATTCCCTCATCCATTCGGTACTATAGCATACAAATCCTGCCTCTCATCTATCTGACCTCAAAGAAGTTACTGCTAGAAGCTTCAGTTTATTCATTTGAAAAAAAACAGAAAAGAAAATGAGTAATTATAACTTGATATTTCCATAAGTCCCTGCTGTTTAAATCTGAATAGCAAGGCCAGCAGTAAACACTGTGCTTTTTGTAAGAAGCAGGACACACACCACACACTGTGAAGTGCAGCAGGAACTTGATAATGATGAGAGCAGAAAAGCAAAGCCCTAGGCTTACACAAGATGAACAAAAAAACAGAAGGAAACTAGGACCACTATGCCACGATGCACTCACTGGCATCCCAAACAGAACTGGCTAGCAGCACTTCTAGCTTACCTTCCATTTAGTAGGGATGATGTTGACTAATGAAGAGTTGTTCACCCACACTGTAAGACACAGGCCATTGTGAATTCTGTTACCTAGCATCTTGACCAGGATTTCTCCTGGCTCAACCCAGATTGCTGACAGATTTTCCATCCAGAGAACAGAGCACTTGGAAAAGAGATGGTTAATTAGGATGCAAAATTGACTGATTAATTAAGTTCCTCACCAATACCATGTTGGACTGTTAACCTGATGTTGCATCAGGTTTCTGTGGGATGAGGTGGGCAGGAGAGGAAGAAGGCAGAGGGGTCAAGATGAGCATGTTCAAGCAACTGTTCTGCTATGAGGAGAACTGATCTCATCCCTCAGAGTTCCCTTTGCCTTTGTAAAAATATTTACAGGATGTGTCTAGAGTAGCCGCAGGCAGCCTTCTGCCTTCAACATCCTTGATGATGGATACTGACCATCATCAGTGCCACTGGCCTGAATGATTCTCTATCTTCATAACCACAAGAACATAACACATTTTTCAAACATTAGTTCTACCAAGCACAGGGACTTACATTGCATTATTTCATTTCATCCTTAAAATAATTGGCAGAATACTCCCAATATCACTGAATTGACAGATAGCATAATTGAAGCTCAGGATTAAATAATTTGCCAATGATTATAGCCCTTCTACAATGCCAATGCCAAAAAATGTGAATCTAGTCCCCACCCGAAGCCATCATTTCTAACTCAATTCCACACTATCTTCTCTATCCTAGACCACTGAATGCATCTGAGAACTCCTAAATTGCTTTGGAACTACATTCTACAGGAATCATGTAATAGCATCCGAGATTATAGGCATGACAAGTCCTAGTTTAGATTTTGTCTCCTTTTTAACAACTACCACAGAGCATAGTACATGTGAAGGCATAGTTTGCATCTGTCACAGTAAAATGTGACTAGTCTTTGATTAATACTGGTCTTCACTACTGTTGATTGTGATTAATAATTATGTGACTTTCATTACTGCCTCCCATTCCAGGCAGCAGCTACTGTTGGCCCTTCTGTCTAGGTATGGCCTTCCAAAGTCAAAACGTTATTGATTAAAAGTGCTAAACCTAAGCCAGGGCTCCTGATGCAGAGTTATATTCTCATCTACTTGGGAGGCTAAGTTGAAAAAAAAAATAAATCCTAAATTCAAGGCCTACATGGGCTAAAAAGTGAATTCAAGGCCAGGCTTGGGAATTCAGTGAGATCCTGTTTCAATGGTTAAAACAAAGAAAATGATTTTAATGTGAAAAGAGAGCTTGAGGATAGAGCTTAGTGGTGAGCCTTTGCTGCCACACAGAACAACACAAAATAACCAAAGTAAACGTATGTCCTTACTCGTGGCTCATGAGTAATCATTTTTGACTGTTATACTTCAGTTCAGTTTTCCTACAAAGTCTCAAGCTTTTCTGAACAGCACAAGTCCAAATTAAGACAGACCTTCTAGTGCACTAGTTTGCCATTTAATTCGACAAAAAGACATTCATTAAATGTTTCTGGCAAAATGATTCTCTACCCAGATAATCTCTCCATACCTAGTCTACCTCTCAGTAAAATGCATTGAATAGTAATATCTATTCATTGTTTTAGAACAATTATCTTGAGACATAATCCATACATTATGTAATTCATATATTTAAGCTATATAATTCAGACTTTTAGTGCATTCACAGTGCATTGTACTTTGTACATCCATCATCATAATCAATTTTAGAATATTTTCATTACCCTTCTGTCCTAGTTTCACTTCTATTGTCATGATAAAGTATTCTGACAAAAAGAAACAAACATATGGGAGAAAGGGCTCTATTCTAGAGTATAATTCTCATTTAGAGTCCATCACAATGGGGAAGTCAAGGCAAGAACTTTAAACGGCAAGTAACATCAAGTCACAGTCAAGACCAGAAAGAGACTAAATTCATGCTCACTTGCTTGTTTGCTTGCTTGTGCTTATCTTGATTTCTCCATTCTTAAGCAACTCTGGAACTTTTCCTAGGGAATGATGCCTCCCACAGTGGTCTTGGTTTTCTTAACCAAATAGCTTAAGACAACCCCTTCCACAGATGTGCCCACAGGCCAACCCAAAGTAGGTAATCTCTTATTGAGACTTTTCCCAGGTGATTCTAGGTTGTGACAACACAGCAATTAAAGCTAACCACACCCCGAACCTGTAAATCTTAGCTATCATGTCCTCAACCACTCATCCACCAGATAACCAATCTAGAAAATCATTAATTCATATTCTATCGCTATATGCTTGTTTAATCTGACCATTCCACATAAACCTAACATATAACACACAGGCTTTTGTGAATGGTTTCTTTCACTATGCATAATGTTTTCAAATCTCATTCATGCTATGTCATGTAACTTTATTTCACTCATTTGTTTTTTGTTTTGTGTATCTGTGTGAGTGGGATGTGTGTGTGTGTGTGTGTGTGTGTGTGTGTGTGTGTATTTTTATGTGGGAATGTTTGCCATGACATATATGTGGAAGTCTAAGGACAATCTCAGTGTCAGTCTTCATTATTCACCTTGTTTGAGACATGACCATTTTGTTGTTTTCCCACTGCATTTGCCAGGTACCCTGACCTATAAGCTTCCATGGACGTTGAGATTACAAACATTTGTGTAACATGCCCAGATTTTATATAGAGACACTGGTCCTCAGCCTTGCGTTGCAAGAACTTTTATACACTAAGTCATGTCTTGAGTACCCTATTCCTTTATATTTCTGAATAATATTTCATTGATATATCACACTCTGTCCATTCATGGATTGGCAGACATCTGTTTATACTACTGTGCTATGATGACTAATGCTGCTATAATAATTCATGTATAAGTTTTATATAAACAGGTGGGCATTTATCATTGATAAATTCCTAGAAATAGAATAGCTGAAACACGTGGCAACTCTATCACCTACTCACCACAGGGATTGCAATAATATATTCTAAAGTGTCTATAACAACATTTTGAGATTTATATCTTTTTAATGAGTTTATAACTTTAGCGGTCACATTAGCTATTTGACTTATTTTAACTTAATTTTTGTAAGTGGTATGAGTTCATTTAAGTGTTTTATATGTGGATATTTATTTTCTTCTCCACACTAAATCCAGAAGCCCAGAGGATAAGAATTGAAAACTTCTCTCATGAACATTTTTTTCTACCATTTTAGTCTGCCTTTCTATTTATTAGATCTCTTACTAATGCCCTTTAATTATATTTTATAATTTTCAGAGTACAAAATTTTCACTTAGGTTAAATTTATTCTCTGGTGTTTTATTCATTCTGATATCATTTTAAATGGGATATGTTGAATAAACCCAATGTTGTATAAAAGTGATGAGAGTGGACAATCTCTGCACTTAAATGGACTGTTCACTCTTCATGATTAAGTGTATTACCCATATTTTTTATTGTCCTAAGACAGATGTCCTTCATCAAATCGAGGAAATAAGCCTCCTTCTGTTGAGTGTTTTATTGTGAAGAGGTGCTAAATTTTATCAAATTTTTGATCACATTCTTGCTGACCTTTGTCTTATTAATGTAGTATATCACACTAATTGATCTTTAAATGTTAAACCAACTGTGCATTCCTAGAACAATTCCCTCTTGGTCACTGTGTATAATGTTTTTTATACATTATTGAATTTGGCTTGTTATAATTTTGTTAAGGGGTTTTACACCTTACTGTGAGAAACTAGTCTGTTCTTTTCTGGCAATACCTTTGTCTGGCTTGGGTATACTAAGGGTAATGCTGACTTCTCAGGGTGAGTTGGAAATTACACTACTTTTAATTCATGGAAATGTTACAAATAATTGCCATTAAGTCTTTAAATATCTGGTAGCAATCACCCATGAAACTATCTGATATTGGGCAGTTCTTTACAGGGATTTTTTTTATTATTAATTTAACCTCAAGTGTTAACTTTTTTATGATCTATTTTGCTTTCTTGAGTCAGTTTTAGGAGTTTATGGTTCCATTTCTTCCAAGCTTTCTACTCTGATGACCTGCAGTTATTAACAGTGCAACTTTATACACTATTTCATTTCTTGTTTTAGTAATTTGAACCTTTCTAATAGATATTTGTCAATTTTACAGGCCATTTGGATGAAATAACATTTTATTGTGTTGATTTATTTCCCTATTGTTTTTCTACTCTTTAGTTTTTATTCACTTCCAAGTCTTAGAGTTCCCTTCCTTCTGCCTGCTTTTATAGTTTTCCAATTACAAAATTTTCACTTGTTTTTATTAAATTTATTCTTCAATGTTTTACTTATTTTGATAATATTCTAAATGAAATGTGTTGCTTTAAGTTGTATAGAAGTAAGGAGAATGAACTTCTCTCCTCGTGTGTGTGTGTGTGTGTGTGTGTGTGTGTGTGTGCTTGTGTGTGTATGTTTCTGTGTTTCTGTGCTTGCATGTGTGTGTGTGTGTGTCTTTGTGTTGTGCTTATGTGTGTGTGTGAGTGTGTGTACGTGTCTGTGTGTACGCTTACGTGTGTGAGTGAGCACAAATAAGCTCATGTGCTCCCACATGTATGCATGCACAAATGCATGTAACAATTAATAAAAGCAGAGGTCATGAATTAGAAAAAGAGCAAGGAGAGCCATATGGGAAATTCTGGATGGGGGATAAGGAAAGAAGAAATGATCTAATTGTAATACAGTCTCACAAAAAGAAAAATGTGTGCAGTAATCAACTGGCACAGGAGCCACCTAAACAGCCTGAAAGAAAGAATAAAGTGTGATAAATTACTCTGAAAAAAAATTAGAAAGCTTAGTTCATTTGCAGCTCAATTCACTTTTCTGTCTTAACTGTCTTCAGGTGGAATGGAGTAGCTTTTCCTTGCAGGCTCTCTCTTACAGCTATACACACAACTATAAATTTCCACCTAAACACTGATTAATTAGCACTTGTAAGTCTTAGTATGTTGCATTTCCTCTTCCACTAACTACAAAGTGTGCTCTAATTCTATTTATGATTTGTTTTGAGCCACCAGTTATTTAGTAGTGGTGTGTGTGTGTGTGTGTGTGTGTGTGTGTGTCGGTGTCTGTGTCTGCGTCTCTGCCTGTGTGTGTGCTTATATGTTACTTCCTGGTGGACTGACCTTCATACCATTATCAAATTTTCCTCCATATAGCCACTCCACTTTCTACATTTTATGAATTAAATTAATTAATCCATATGAATCACATATAGCATATGCCTCAGGATGAGTGTTTAATAAATATTAGTTAATACTCTAAACAGTAATAGGTTGTCAGAATGGCCAGTCATGCTTGATATCAGCTAAGCCACACCACATCCAACCCTGAGGTACATATACTTCTCTATATTTCATAGAAGAAAAATGGAGGAACAGAAAGCCCAAATAGATCACCCAAAAATGTTAGGGTCCTAAGCCCATAAAATTACTCCAAAAGAATCTGTCTGATTCCAAATCCCATTCTCTTTTCTGTGTATTATGCTTCAGACAAGATGACAAAGAACCTTCCCATGGGATATTAACCCTAAAACCCAAATGAAGACAAGTGGTAGCGGTCAAAAGCCTGACCTTAGAACAGGTAAGGTAATACATACCTGTGATTTTTTGTGCTTAGAAAGCTAAGGCAGAAGGGTCACAATTTCAACGTCATCTTGGTATATAGAAACTCCGCCTAAATATATAATAACACTAACTTGGAGGCCATGAGAATTTTGTGTAAATGCTGGATCCAGAAGTTTTTCTCACTGGAGGATCTGCAATAAGTTTTTTATCCTCACCATGGCTTAGTTTCCTTGCCTGTTACATGTTAATACTACCTTCTCCTCATTATGAGGGCTAACAGCTGAAAGTGCCAATAAACTTTTTGGCACCTTCTAATGGGCTAATAAAAAGTAACTGTAGTTAATACAATAATAATGGTCACTATTGTCCTGGCTAGGTAAAGAGAGATGTGCGTTAACAAATCTCCTAGTTGGTTCAGAGGGTGGAGAAGAGAAAGACATGCATGCATTGGAGGAAAGAACAGTATCCCTGGATGCTGGAGCATCTGGAGAACCATAACCATTCCCTAAAGATAGAAAGAATCCATATGAGTATGGATATGACTGGGCTAAAGAGGAACAGAACTAAGGCATCTGCACAGACAAGTGTTTTACAGGCAGGAAATGGGACATGTGTTGATGTCCCCCTTCAGCATGACCTGACCCTCTTTAAGTATTCTCTTAAACTTCCATAAAAGCAAAAGTACTTCAATAAAGCATGAACAGATGGCCAAGATACTGCTCCCTCACTCTACAAGGCCCCACTCTGGCTTTACCATTGCTTCTCACCTGTCCTGCTTGCATTTTTCTCTGAAGAGCTTCTTCAGAGACCATATGCTGAGTGTTAAAAGCTCCACGGGGTGCAGAGGGCCAATTTGGGGAAGAAACACCCTGGAAACTAAAGTTTCCCTTATGATCTCCTGAGCATAAGGATTTCCTCCATGCAGGACTGTTTTGGTATTTTGAGTCTCAGCCAGAGGCAAAGGGTCAGGTGATCCAGCTGAGACGGGGGAGGGGACATGGGGGAAAAGTGCTGAAAAGTAATGCTACTCTGGAGAAAAGCAAACCCTGGTGCTATCACCCAACCTTTTTTGCCTTATAAATTCTGCCCCCTGTTCTGAGCACCATGCACTCCAGACGATGTACAGCCCCACTCACTTCCCTGGACTCACAATGACTTTTGCTCTTCCTCTCAACAGCCTGTGTCTTGGTTTTTTGCTTTTGATGTGTGTGTGTGTGTGTGTGTGTGTGTGTGTGTGTGTGTGTGTGTGTGTGTGTGTGTGTGTTAAACAAGATTTGTAGAATCTAACTGAGGTTTTACTTTCTAAAGGACACAAGGTCATAAATAAAGGTAGCAAAGGTACCCAGCTGTTGTTACCACTTTCAGCTGAGAGGTTTAGGATGTCTAGTGAACAAAACAGATGTGGCATAGATGAATCTGCTGAGTCAGGAATTCTCTTTTTGATCAGAACACAGGTCCTTGTCAGAAAAACTGAAGAAACAAAGGGAAACTGACAAAAAGCAGGTGCAGACTTTCCCAACCTCTAAGATCTAGGTTAGTTGATACTGGCATTTATTTTACACCTGCTATTTGTCAAAAATTCTCTAATATTTCATTTCCCTCTAGTCCCTGTTGTAGCCCCTCTAATGGGTGTATTTATGTGACTATCTAGGTAGCTCTCTGTCTCTGTAACAAATACCCATGACTATCACTGAATACAAAGGAAATGTTTGTTGTTGATCATATTTCAGAGGTCTCTGTCCACTATTCCCTGACTCCATTGGTTTAAGGCCCATAGTGAAGTGACCCTGCATAGAAAAAGCAAAAACTGCTAACTATGGGGCCTGGAGACAAAAGAGAAAGTGACTAGAACCTCATCATTTCCTTCAGGCCTTTTCAATGGTCTGAAGTCCTCCTGCTAAGCTCCACCCCCCTTAAAGTATTCAAATTCTTCACTAGCTCTCCCTGGGGAGAAAACTTCTCTCACTACATTAGGAAATACTTTAGAGGACACTTCAAGGGATGCTTAAGATCTAGCCTGCAGCATGTATCTTCATGTATCTTCATATTTTTAGATGAAAGAGAGAAATGGTTGCTTACAAGTCCCCATTCTTTGCTTCAGTAACACACTGGAGGGTGATACCTTCCAACATCTGGCTCTTAAACAGGGCCACATGCCTGAGTTCTAACCAATAGAACTACATGAAAGATATGCTACTTGCTCAATTCGTCACCACCTCAAGAAGCTCCAGGAGTCATTCTTCTCCTTGTTTGCAGGTGGAGCTTCGTGAGTTCTAGGCCAGACTGGTCTACAGAGCTAGTTCCAGGTCAGGCTCCAAAGCTATACAGAGAAACCTTGCCTCAAAACAAAACAAAACAAAACAAAAATAATAACAAAAAAAAAAAAAAAAAAAAAAAAAAAAGGAAGGAAGGAAGGAAGGAACCAGGAGGAAGGTTCAGGACACAGAAATGGCATCTTGCACCCTTGCAGGACTCCCCAGAGTTAGAGTTACCACTGGCTAGTGCGTTTTCACTTCCCAGCCATGGACTTCTCTCTCTCTCTCTCTCTCTCTCTCTCTCTCTCTCTCTCTCTCTCTCTCTCTCTCTCTCTCTCTCTCTCTCTCTCTCTCCAGGAAAGGTACTCACTCACTCAGCTGACATAGAACCTTTCCCTTATCTGAACTCTCCTGCCTCCTGTGGTCCCCTGTGGCCTAGCACCTTGGAGGCATGACACTAAGAGATGATTGCCTGCCTTCCTTTGGGCCTGGGCACTCCTACTGGACAGTGACATTTTATTTCCTAACTGAGGCTCACAACTGGTTTTACTATGCTTCAGTCCCTGGAGACCGGGAGAAGCAATGAGGAAAAAAAATCTACAGCTGCCATGCTAGGACGATGCTGCCAGAGTCCTAAATAAGGGACATGCCTGGCTTCCTAAAACCCTACTGATTATTTGTAGGTAGTGTTATTTCTCTCCCAATTCTTGCTTCCTTGTCTGTCTCCTTGCCATGAATATCTGTCTTTAGCATTCACTTCTCCAGAAGCATTTGTCTGCTGGGAAAATAGCAGCTGACAGCAAAGGTCACCACGACCAGGTCTGACTTGCCGCATACAAATGTGCCTTTTAGTGGTGGGCCTTGCAAAGACAGCCTAAGTCTTATTATTGATAAATCCTTGAAAAGACTCTAATGTATCTTCATTTCAGGGAAAACAACTGCCTTCAAGGTTGTACCGAGAAAATAAAGCAGGCGGCCCAGTGACGGATTCGAGAAGTTGGCGTTTTCCCGAAGATTAAAAGATAATAACACTTCTATTAGGATCACTCGGCCACGCTATATTGATCTCATCAGGGAAGCCACTGCAGGTCTCATATGAACAGAGCGCGTCCTGGAATTAATCACGAGGGTTTTATTATGGTTCATAGGGCGTTTCATTCAAGCCACATCGTTTGCAATATTTATGATCCTGCTCCCTGGCCATCATTAAGAGCAAGTGAGGCTGGTGGAGCTGAGCCTGCCGGGATAGAACATGGAGTCATTCTTCAAAGGTAAGTCTTATCCAAACTAGGCACACAAAACCTATCATGTTTTGATTTACATTTTAATTAGAGGAACAGGATCCATGCTGGAATCGGAGGATTGGGGCAACAGAAATCCCACAATCACATCCAGGCCTTCTTTCCAAACCTCTGTACCACTTTCAACAAGCTACTCCTGACAGTTTCCAGACCTGTGTAGAATAGGAGCAACAGAATCTACCCCTGAAGGCAGCAGGAGGAGGACATAAAAGAGTACACGCCATTTACAAAGCTGGGCTTGAACGGTCTTTCAGAAATAAACACTGATCTTCTCATTGGAAAACGTTCCTGACAAACAAAACTCCCAAGGAAAATGCATGGATTAAACTCTCAAGCTAATGACAAATACAAGTGGGTTTTATGACTAGTGGAAACATGGGCTGTAGCTCTTCTGCTGGATTCCCTGGTGAAGTCACTGTTGGACTACTCAGGCCACACCATGTAAAGCAACCTAATAAACCACCTTTGTAGTATATGTCTATTCTACTTATTCAGTCCAAGAACATGAATATACATTGAATGCTGACATTTTAAAATGTATTTAGACTAATCTTGTTCGCTATGGCTATCATAGAAATGCCCCATGCTTTCTGGAAAAGAATTTCTCTGCTAATACTAGGTGCAGTGTTTTACACGTTAGGTGTAGGTGACTTGTAGAACTGCTTGAGTTCCTTATAACAAGACTGAGCTAAAGTTAGTCTTTATTGGCAATTATTGTTTGTAGAACTATTAGATTTGTCCCTTACACATTAGTGGCCAGGCCACTAGGAACCCAGTCATGGCATATATTGTATCTCTCCTGGGCTTTGGTTTGTTGTATGGGTCAGATCTACACATGCATAATTGGAAGAGTTAAAATATAACTTTATTGGATCCTTGCTTTATAGGATCTCTCTGTGGACTTCCTGGATATTCAAGGTCCTAGGTGGGTTCTATTCAGAAAGCTGGGGGCTTTAATTTCTCTATTCGGTTTTATACTTGATATTGAGTGTGCCTTTAGAGAAGAGCAGGGAGAGAAAAAAGGTAGAGTGCAGAGAAGGGGGTAGGGAGTAGATAATGAGAGAAAAGCAAAATGGTCTGTCCCTACAACCTTAGGATCATAGCCAGTCAGAAAGCAAATTACCCATCCTTGGGGTTTGAGTTCCTGTCTGTTAGCCTGCTGCCATCATCTGTCACTGACATGGACACCATGATGGGAGAAAATAGTAAACGTAAACACCCCTTAAAGTTTCCTCCATTCTCTCCGATAAGAACTCTGATTCTTGTTCCATGTTAGTCATCTCAGACTCCCTGATCAAAATGCCCCAGCCTGAGTGTCCTAAATAATAGGCATTATATTTCTCATACAGGTTTTCTCTCAGCCCTGGAGACTACATATCTGTGATCAAAGTATCCTTGGGCTTGCTTTCCAATGAGGCCTCTCTCCTAATAGGTATCTACTCATTGTGTTCTCATGGCTCTTCTCTGTCACTCAAGGGGTAGAGGAGAAGGGAACCAGTGCTTCTGATATCTTCTCATAAGAGCACTATTGTAGTAAAGCCTCATTTTTAAGGCCCCATTTAAGTTTAATTAATTCCACAGCTAGCATTTCCCAAACAGCCACACTAGGGCTTTGGGCCTTTATGGTTTGCATAGGAAATGTCCTCTTACAGGTTCATGTGTTGAAGGCTTGATCATCCCACTGGTGGCAATATTTTGGGAGGTGATAAGAATTTCAGGAGTTGGAGCCTAGGGTGGAGTAAGTAGGTGACACAGATTTAATCTTTGAAGGACATATCTTGACCAAGACTCTTCTTAATCCCTCTGTTTTCTAACTACCATGATGTTAGACACTTTCTGTATCATATCCTTCTCCTGCCATGATGGTTAGCCTGGCTTCAGGCAGAAAGCAAACAAGACCAGAACCATCCACAGAAACCTATAAAAGTGTGGGTCCAAATAGGTCTGTTTTCCTTTAAAAAGTTTCTAATAGAAATTGGCAAAGATACACACACACTCTAACACAGTGGTCTCACTATATAATTACTCTGTCAGGGAGAAACACAAAAAAGCATTGTATAAAAACTAGAAATAGAAGTCTTCTCATGGAACCCTTTCTGTCCATACCAATTGCACTCTTATTGATTTTTTGGATGGCTTAGAAAACCAGTCCAGGAGATGCGACAAGAGGGAAACAACAAACAAAACTAGATGGTGGAATGGAACTTAAATTCTGGTGTTTCCCCAAACTCCTCTCTACATTTATGATTACAATGGAAAAAAATCACTCTAATATTATTGAAAAGTTAAATGCAAAGTATTCACATGCCATGAATGCAAAATCATTAATAAGAATATCAACACCAGCTTTGTTTTTAATAACTAACTTTAAATAAAAATACTGTCAACATGAGACTAAACAAACTTACGAATACTCAGAATGCTACTCGAAAATAATCAATACTCTCAAAAACGCAGGCTAAGTCCATAGTAGCCACACTTAGTAAACAGCTCTGTGGGTACCTGCAGAGCTGAATACTTCAAATTTTATACTGGCATATGAATTTCTACAAACAGCAAAGGTTGTGTTTGCCAGTTGGGAGACTGCTTTGACTTGATTTTATTTTTTTTTTTTCTGGATCATTATTTTGGGATTTCAAACTCTGTCCATCCTATATCAAACTCTTACTCCACCTTATACCCCTATAGTTCCTCCATGACCCACCTCTGATTCTGTCTTTTTTGTTATGGACATATTTTTATTGAGAACACACTGATTAGGATGTTTTAGAATCCTTATTTGATCACTCAGGCTCACAGACTACATTCTAACTGAATCTGAGGGTCACACCCAGACCCTCCCTTGCTCTAGGCAGGTACTTACTGACAGAACTTCGCTCTTGGGGCCAACAGCACACACCCTTGTCCTTGAGGTGGTCTTCTTATCATGAAACAAGGCCTCAAGCTGTGCTCAGCCCCAGCCCAGCCCCACTTGTGACTTCATTATATTCCAACTGGTTTCACTGTCTCAGTTTGGTGGCCTCCTTCAGAGACACTGCAGTGGGCTAACAGAAGAGGAGCCTCCCCTTTGATGGTAAGGCAGGGCATTTAGCTTCCATTTTTGAGTTAAAATATATACCAAATTGAAATGTATGGGTCTTAAAGGTACAGTTGAATATTTTACTAGATATGTATATCTTTGTTAAAAGCTCATTAGAAGAGATGAGGCATTTCTAGGTTCCCTCCAAAGTTTTCTCCTGTTCCTCTGCAGTCCACCCCTGTCCTCCACTCCTCAAAGACTACTGTTTTCATTTCTTTGTTCATTTCTTGTACATCTTAAAAATGAAATCATACAATATATCTTTCTTTTGTATATGGCTTCTTTTTCTCTTAATCAATCTCAGATTTGTCCAGTAGCCTACATGGGTGGGGAAGCAAGTGACAGGGATCCTCCTGTCTCTGAATCTTCCGTACCAAATGTGGGTTCTGGTAATCAAACTCAGGCCCTAATGTTTACAAGACAAGCACTCTATTGACTTAACACACTCCCCACCCCTTGGCAGCATATTCTTTATACTGTTGAATAGGATATGCCATTGTGTGAGGGAAGCTCAACTTGTCTCCTTTGGAAGACTGGGCTCTTTCAAGTTAGTTAGCTCTTAAGAACATTCTAGTATACCATTGCTCTTGGCTGGATGACTAGCAGCTGGGCAATATAAGCAACTCCTACTTGCTGCTCTCACACTGTCTGGTCTAAATAGGGAAGAGCAGATACATGGTGAGGGAGCAGGGCTGAGTATCCCCAGGATCCTGGTGATTCTCCCAGATGTTTTCCCACACCCCACCTCTACTAGCCGAAAACAGAAGCAGCTTCCTTCCAACTGACACCCTGTGCCACAACAACAGTTCAGTACTTTCCCAGCAAGAAAAGACCTTACCTCTTCTCTATCTCCAGAGATTACTCTTCCTCAGCCTGGCTATGTTTTGAGTTTCTCCTGAATGTCTTCTTTACACATCTGTTTAGGGGCCCTGCTTTCTGGTCATGAGGATGACTCTTCTTGCAGTCTAAACAGTTACCTGGGGAGAGTGAAAGCCTGGTGAAGATGCCTGAGAGGCCTGAGTATAGAGATAACCAGGCTGGGTCTTGATGGAACCTGAATTGGGGTTATGCTCACATCCTCCAGCTCTGAGTAACTTTTCTCAGGCTCCCATTGTGCCCATTTTGTTTCCCATCACAGCATCCTGATTCAGCCCTGAAACAATGACACTGCCTCTTTGTCGTCTTGACAGCAAAATTCAAGGAGTCCACATTAAACTACAAATTAAGAACCAAGAAGGGCAGCACACGATTTCCACCATATAGATGCTTTAAAACATGTCAAATAAAACTACCATAAACAAATGCATCTTCTTAGGTTGGGCAATGCTGACACTCATTAGTGTATCAATTATTACAATTCCCCCCAAACTCCTCATGCCCTGTGGCCCACAAGCCTTGTGTTATGAGATCTGGATCCAGACCTAAATCTGCCTTTATCTTCTGTACCATAATTTCCAGTAATTTCTGTGGAATGAGCTAAATGTTGTTCAACATCTAGTGTTTAAATCCATCTGAACAGAAATGTATTTTTCAGGAGACGGAGGCCATTAAAACAGAAGCCATCATGGAGAGTAGACACGGGGAGGTGGCAGAAATGCTTTACTGTAAAGCAGCTTCGGCTTCCAGCCACTTCTTTCCTTTTCCTCCTTCATTCTTCCCTCCTTTATTTCCTGCTTTCTCTCTCTCTTTCTCTCTCTCTCTCTCTCTCTCTCTCTCTCTCTCTCTCTCTCTCTCTCTCTCTCTCTCTCTCTCTCTCTCTCTCTCTCTGTGTGTGTGTGTGTGTGAGTGCTTCTTGACTGACATTGGTGCTGTGGGTGCTGGGTCTGGTCCTGATAGCTTTCCATCCCTGTCTGTAGCAACCAGATCTATCTTTCTCAGCTTTTTGCCTGTGACATCCTTTTGCTTTCTTTTCTTTTTGGAGGCATATATTAATAAAATCAAAAAGTTCTCTGGGAAAAAAGCATCCTCATTGTTTAGGCTTTTCATGCTAAAGGAAGGTCTAAATTATCTTCTCCAGCCTCCAAAACTTTCAGGCCCAAACTCTCAGTCTGTCCTACTTGACTTAGCATCCTTCATGTCCACATGTACCAGCATCTTGCCTCTATTCTTTTCTATTAACACATAGGAAAGACTCTGATAGTTCAGTGTGCCTCTCTGGGGGTCATTTTTGTCTCTCCACAGAAATGTTCACTACAATTTCTTTGATTCCATTGTTTTTAGGAAGGGTTTCATGTAGTCCAGGATGACCTTATATTTATGATCCTCTTGCCCCTACCTCTAGAGGGCTTGGATTGGGTATTGAAACCAAGCTCATGATGTTGTGCATGACAAGCAAGCACTTTACCAACTGAGTTATAACCCAGGCCCCAAATAATAATGTACTATTCAGGCCACCTAAGAATTTCTCCCCACAGTATCAGCTGCAACAGCCTATATGTCTCTTGTTCATGAGTATATCTTCTATGAAAGTGTTCCCTATCCCAGGACTCAGCCCTGTGCCTCATTAAACTGTTAAAATGAAGTGAAGTTGAAATGGCTGTCTCCATAACATTCTTTAATCTCACCAGGAAACACTTTGATACAAAGTATTTCATGTGGATCATTGGACTCCCCTAAGTCCTCCTGTTAGATGTATGTATGTATGTATGTGTGTGTGTATGTGTGTATGTATGTATGTGTATGTATATATGTATGTATGTATGTATGTATGTATGTATGTGTGTATGTATATGTGTGTGGGGGGCCTGCATGGCCACATGTATGCACTGCCCACATAAATCAGAAGATGACATCACATCATATCCCCTGGAACTAGAATTACAGATGAGATGATGACTAACTAGGTAGGTGCTGGAAACCAAACTCTGATCCTCTGGAAGAGCATCCAATGCTCTTAATCACAAAGACATCTCTCCAGCTCCCAGTCTTCCACTTTTCCAGGACAGAAAACAGGCCTTTGACTCTTGTTCTTGTAATTCAGCTCACTGACTTACAAGTCAGAATTCACTAGTTATATGTGCATCTTGAGTAGGTCTGCCCTGGTTACTGGGAGCACAGCTAATGAAAATGGCCAGCCCTCTGTGAAGGGTGGTAAGAGTTCACATACATGTGTCTGTGATGACTTGTTCATCTCTGGGACTCTATCACAGGGACTCTCTGATGTTGAATTTCATTTTTTTTTTATTTCTACAACTTCAGACCCCAAAACTGATCCCCAATTCCAGGTCATGGTTTCATCAATTCAGAGAGGCACCTCAGCTCCTTACTCTTGCACCTCTGCTCTGAATGTCGTCCAGGAATGAATGTTCTCTAAATGGATATGTGTTTTCTTCCTTCTAAAGACTTTATGGCTACACATATCCTTGCCCTACAGGGAATACCCAGGAAGCAGCCAGTTTGGAATGGCTCCCATGGGATAGAAGCCAAACATTTAAAGCACTTCTTATCTAGACCAATGAATAAGGTAAAATTAGAAATGTGGAAAGCTATAGCACAAATGTACAAGTGTGAAAGTGCAAGGGATGCTGGCTACAATGGAGAAATCTTTGGTCCTGAAGAAAAAGTGGTCCTTATCATCAAGGTATTCAAGAACATTTGGAGAAGGATGGGATGCTCATGGGGAGAGCTGAGGAGAGGTCATACAGCTGTGATAGAGGGATCCTCTGAGGTAAATGCAACCTGGGGGATGTACAACATCAGAATATGAGCAGGAACAGAATTTCCCCAGACAAGTGAATCTCCTTGTGGTCAATTGTGGATATAGAAGCCAGAAGTATAAGTGTTGTGTCTAGGGCAACCACATAACTGTGCTTCTCATTGAGGGGATGGGCAGCAAAGAGGACAGCAAATAAGATGGGCCATGGGGAGATATGTGGCATATTCAAACACTGAGCATCAACCTTGTGAGCACTTTAATAAATTAGTTTTATTGAATAAGTCATCTTTGCCATAAAATGGATTTGAGTCCCCCACCATCCCCAGTGCCCTGGTGTTGTAGCCTGATAAATATAGCCCTGTTGCTGCCATAATATGCATCTCATAAATCTACAAGTGTCAGCAGTGTGGGCTTCTGAAGGATCCCAGACAAAACTGCCAAAAGGTCCTGTGGAAGCCCTGGCTACTCACAGAGACTCCTATCCCCACCGATAAGGAGCACTTCATGCAAGCCCCAGATGGATGCTAATGTATGTATGTGCAAAAACAACAAACAAAAAAGCACACATCACATGTTCAGTTTTTAGCTTTAAAAAAAAAAACACTCTACTTCAGGAAAAGGCATTAGTG
Organism: Cricetiscus sungorus; assembly: GCA_030556225.1. Classification (NCBI taxonomy): domain Eukaryota; kingdom Metazoa; phylum Chordata; class Mammalia; order Rodentia; family Cricetidae; genus Cricetiscus; species Cricetiscus sungorus. The sequence continues at coordinate 41,121,917 of JANBXA010000729.1, forward strand.
GAATATTCTAGATTTCAAAGGAGCACAGAATGGCAACACTTAAACACTAGAATACTGACTCTACTGGCTCTGCCTGTATATATGACCATAGAAGTGACCAGTGACCAGAAAGGCATCAAGTGCTTCGAGAAAAGACCAGTCCATGGTGTGTGATGCTAAACTCAGAAGCTACTTTGCCAGGGTTTATAAAGCAACTGTTGCTCCTTTTCATTGTAAAGCAAAATATATTATGACTCATCATTTGGTCTAACTAAAAAATACCCTTACTTCAGCTATTGCTACCAAACCTTCTCCATTAAAGGCCAATCCATATTTTAAATTTAATAATATACATACTAAATATTTATGAGTATATATACCTCACACATGATTGACTATATACAAGCATAATTGTATCTTTGGGTGTATGCATGCACTTGCAATCATATGCATTTGTGTGTGTGTATATATAAGAGAGACAGAGAGAGACAGAGAGAGACAGAGAGAGACAGATAGAGACAGAGAGAGACAGACAGAGAGAGAGAGAGAGAGAGAGAGAGAGAGAGAGAGAGAGAGAGAGAGAGAGAGAGAGAGAATGTTTACATGCATATGGCGAAGAAGAAAATGGTGTCATGGCAATACACACAAATACAGGAGTATGGTTCTGACCACTGGCTGTTTGATTTTTATGAATTTATCCAGAGAAAGCCAAAAACAAAACTACCATTTGTGGGGGTAGAGGGATTTTTTTTAATTAATTCATTGAGGTTAAAGATAAATTGCAGAAGAAGAAATGCAAATGATTGATTAACATATTAAAATTGTTCCATCTTTTAGATAATTAAAGGAAAATTAATAAAATGGAGCTAGTAATGAAATTCCTTCACAGTGTCTTTCACCTTGGCTTAGACTAATAATAAAGAGTAATATTCAAAACTGGAAAAGCTTAAGACAGTTACTCTCAATGGAGGCAAAAGTGAACATCCCTTACTGCAGTAGAAGCTATGTTAACAGCCTTTAAAACGTTTGTTTGGTGCCTTTAGTAAATGGGAGCTTTATTTTCATACATCATTACAGGAAGTCCAAGGATAGCCCAAGACAAGAATATGACATAGTAGCAGACCAAGGAAGAAAGTCTCTACCAACAAGCCCCTGTTCCCTGTGAAGAAACTGGCCTCAAAAAACAAGGCATTCACACACATACACACAAGGACAAGAGACCTGACCAGTCCAGGAGGAGACTTTTGCAGAGTGACTGCCACCTACAAGTTTGATCGGTTGCTCATTAGAAGAGTGAGAAAGACCTGTTTTTTAAGCCTCCCATCCTGGGTGATATCAAAGTGAAAAAGAAGCGCTATATAGAAATGCTTCTGCTTGAACAATCTCTGTCCATTAGTTATTACTAAGTAAAACCAAAAGAGAATACTGAAAAGTGTGTGCTCGTCCATGAAGAAGCTGGGGCCTGAGTAGAACAATTGCACTGGCACTGTCTTGGAACTCCTTCTTTGCACATGGACTTCTGATGGCCAGGTTTTACTCTCTACAGCTTCCAGACAGAAACCTCTGCAGATTTCCTTTGATGCCACTAGATAAGGTATATGACACTGGACTCAGCAAATTAAAAAAAAAAAGCATTCCAGAGCATTAAAAAATAAAATGTTTGAAAGAAAAAAGCTGAAGTAGAAAAACCCTCAATTATACATTCAGATACCTCAATTTGCTGAAAGTTCTTTCTACATTTGTATCTTCTAATAATTCATATGACAAATGCATATTTCAGTGTATTCATTTGGCAAATGTGTACTGTGCTCTTGCCAAGCTGAGTTCTGGGTCCTGAGAGGAAGCAATAAAAGAAGAAAACAGCCATGGAGACTCAATTGCTCAGTGTTTAAGAACACTTAATGCTCTTGCAGAGGACCCAAATTTTGTTCCCAGCACCCACAGAGCAGCTCACAATCATCTGTAACTCCAGTTTCAGTGACCTAGCACCCTCTTCTGACCTCTGCAGGCATCAAGCACACACAGATTGCCCACACATACATTCAGGCAATACCCTGTCTATACAAAGAGAACCCTACCTTTCCTGTAGACTCTTCATGTTGATAAGGGAGGCAGGAGGGAACACACATAACAGTAGGTCACTTAAGGAACTGCTTCTATCCCTCTCCATCTCTCCTCTCCCTGTGGTAGGAGCCAAACAGCATTCACTTGCTTGCTGCATTTACCACACAAGGTCCTGAGAGTGACGACAGTCTCAATAAGAGTCCTTAAGGCACCAAGAGCATCCTGGGAGCAATAAACCTGGCTTCTGTGGCTTTGCAACAGGACTCAGCTTGGTTTAAGGTACCTCAGGTTGAAAACTGCACCCCCCCCCAAAGAAAAGGATTACTGTTCTAGTTAACTCCTTGTTGCTGTCACAAACACTATGACCAAAAGCAACTTAGTGGAGAAAGGAGTTCCTTTGGCTTATGCTTCCAGGTCACAGTCCACCATTGATGTCAGAGCAGGAGAGCAGGAGCTCAAGCACAAACTGAAGCTGAAAACATGGAGGAACTCTACTTACTACTTTGCTCTCCAGCTTGACCAGCCTTTCTTATATAACCCAGGCTCTATTACCCAGAGATGATATCACCCATGGTACCACCACTGGATGGTTCTCAATGCTATCAACTGGTGAGTTGGGACCTCCACATCATGTCAATCATAAATCAAGACAACCTTTCACAAGTATGTTCTCAGGCCATTCTGACTGTGGCAATTCTTCAACTGAGACTCCTTCTTTTGGGTACCATTGGGTTGTAGTAAAATGAACTAGAACTATTACAAAACTCACCAGCCACTTCAGACTGAAGGAATACACTTCATATACAAGATCATGTTGGATACAGCACCATTGATTAGTTGGGAACAATTATGAAGGAAGACAGGAAAGAATTTTGTGCACACCCACCCCTAGATTTATTATGGCATCTCTGATATACAAAGAACTCAAAAAGAAAAGAGTTTATAATTTAGTGAGTTTAGACACATGCTAACATTCAGGTTACCTTCCCCATGATCAGAATAATAAACACATTCATCACTTGCAAACATCTGTGCCCCCTCCCCCTCCCTCTCCCTCCTTCCCTCCCTTTCTCCCCCCTCCTCTCTCTGTGTATGTGTCTGTGTCTGTCTGTGTCTGTGTGTGTACATCTGTGAACACGTTTCAAAAATATTTCACTTGAAGTCTAGTCTTTTAACAAGGTGGTAAGGGCCTAATACCTAGGCACTGTGCATTGGGGAACCTATTCAAGTCTTATGTAACAGTAGCATTACAGCCACCAAAAAGTTCCCATACCAACCTCCACTCTTAGAAATCAATCCCCATTGTCTGCTTCTATATGATGACAATTATAGATGTTTCATCTTAGAAGACTCCTGGGTTTTTTGTCCTCCTGTGACTAAAATTTTTCTTAATGTGTCTTCCATATTTATGGGTACAAATGGTAAGACAGAATTTCTCATTTTTACTAAGTAAAACTTGTGTTTCTGATAATATGGAATGTGTTTTGATAGACGTAAACAATGTGACATAGCTAACTCAAGCTAATTTACATATGAAATATGGCATGTATTCCATTTAAGCAGGGAAACTATTGCAACTTTTCCCTCATTGTTTCTCAAATATAAAACCATTATTCTCTATAGTTAACAGGAAACACAGCATAGCTCTTGAACTTGTTCAGTCTCTATGATTTTGTTTCCTTTGTCTTACACCTCCAGGGTCTCCTGCCCCTTGGTCTGTGGAAATCTTCAGTGAATTCTAGGCTTCTGCAAGTTCAACATTTATGAGTGGCACAATAAGGGAGATCATGGGGTGTTTGTCTTTCTGTGCCTAGCTTATTTCACTTAGATAATGTCCAAGTTTCATTCTTTCATTCATCTATTTCTTTATCCAGGCATTGCCTGGTGAACAAAGGCTAGTTTTGGATCTTGGCTGGTGTGATTATCACTGAAGTGACTACAAGAGTCCAGATAATCTCTTCAACCAACAAGTCATATGTCATGCTTGTATACTTTGGATGAAGACCCTGAAGTTGGATTATGGGTTATATGGTGTTTCTAGTCTTGTTTTGTTGTTTCTTTGAGACAGGGTTTCTCTGTGAAACAGTCTTGGCTTTCCTGGAACTCACTCAGTAGACCAGGCTGGCCTTGAACTCAAAGAGATCTGCCTCCTGAATGCTGGGATTAGAGGCATGTGCCACCATTGCCCAGGCTGTTACTATGCTTAACATTTTGAAGAACCTCCATACTGTTTTTTATAATGACTTTCCTAATTTACATTTACAACAACATTTTGTAAAAGGTTCCTCCCTCATTTCAATTTCTCTTTTTTATTTAATCCATCTCCACTGATACTTTGATTTTAATTTAACCTGATGATTGATGATGTTAACCTTTGTTTAACATACATAGTTTCCATTTTTATGTCTTCTTTGAAGAAATGTTTGAACCTTTTGTCCATTTTTTAAATGTTTTAAAATTGAATTGTAGGGGTTCCTTATATAATTTGGAAATTATGCCCTCATGAGATTTGAAAATACTTTCTCCAAGCCCATAGGTTGCCTAGGTTGCCTCTTCCCCTTGTGTGTTGTGTCCATTGCTGTGCAAAAGACTTTAACTTGGTGTTAGTCCATTTGGCTATGATTATAGTGGCCTGTGATTTGAGTGTCATATCAAAGAAATCATTGATGAAGTGAATGTCAATGTTTTTATTTATTTAATTAATTAATTATTTATTTATTTATTCAAAAAGGCTTATGGGGGTCTTTTTTATCCTCTCCCCCCCCCCCCCCTCTGTGTGTGTGTGTGTGTGTGTGTGTGTGTGTGTGTGTGTGTGTGTTGCATGTGTGTACTGTGTGTGGGTGTGTGTACTGACATGTGCATACCAAAGCCAGAGGACGGCCATCAGGTTTCTTCCTTTGTTGCTTTCAATGTCATCCTGGGTCTCTTACGGAACCAGAATAAAAGCTCAGCATTTCAGCTAGACTAACTGGCCAGTAAACTCCCTGACTCCTCTTATCCCCATCCCTCAACACTGGGGGGGGGGGAGGCATGTGCAGCCCTGCCCAACATTCTCTGTGTATGCTGGGGAATTGAACTCAGGTCTCCATGCTTTACATGCTTTTACAGCAAGCACCTAACCCCTGGTTTTGAGTTTTATATTTACACTTTTATCCATTTTGTTTTGACTTTTATGTGTGAGTCCAATTTCATTCTTTTGGCTATAGATATCAAGTTTTTCATTTAAAAAGATTATTCTTTTTTCATGGTGTATTGTTGGCATGTTTATAGATATTAATTGACCATATATTTGAGGGTTGATTGTATCCATTCTGTTTTAAAAGTCAGTGTTGATGTTAGTACCATCCTGTTTTACATATTGTAGCTTTATGGTCTATTTTAAAGTCAGGAAGTATAATGCTCCTAGTTTTGTTTTGCTTAAATTACCTCAGCTATTTCAAGGTTATCTATTTACCTAATTTATGCAGTTTCATGGGTTTTTTTTCCTATTTCTGTGCAAAGAAATCTTAGCGTTCTCAAAAAGATTGTCTTGAATCTGTAAACTGTTTCCAATAGTATGTGGTTATTTTAACACTTGTCTCCAGGCAGTATAGAATATTTGCTTTTCTTAATGCTTTTGTTTATTTATGCCTACATTTTTATCAAATATTGGTGCTCTTATTCAAATAGTTATGAACACACCTGTCAAAGAATTCAGGCAAGACAAAAAATTAGTTATCTAAGTCATAAAATAAATAAAATTAGCTCCAATTGGAAGTGACATAATCTTATATGTTTAAAACCTTTAATGTTCCATTTAAAAAGAAAATCTGTTACATTTAAACAACAAATTCAGTAAACTGTGGGTTGTAAAATCAACTTTAAAAATCATTTCTTTCTAAAATGCCAATAATTAACTGTCTGGAAAGGAAACTAAGAAAACAACCCCATTTATTACAGCAACAAAGAGAATCGCTTAGGAACAAGCCTAGCTAAAGAGGTTAAGCGTAGATTTTGAAGGCCAGACCTTATTTCATAGATAATAGGGAATCAAGACAGGTTGGAACAGTTTCTGAAAAGGTAGAAATGTTATTTGAGATATTGATTTGTGAGGGAATATATGACAGAGGTGGGAGGGGGTGGCAGGCCCTTTAAAAGTGAGTTACAAAAGAGCTGAGCATGAACTGAAAAAGGAACCCTGGCCTGCTGGCAAAGGCTGATAATCTCAGATCCCTGGGAAACTGACACAGGAGCATCCCATGTCCAAGATCTCCGTCAGCTTCCCTGAACTCAAGGCCAGCTTGGACAGCTTAGTGAAACTCTAAAGAATAAGTGAAGAGTGTTGGGGATAAAAAAGTGGGTTCAATTCCAGTATGATAAAAAAAATATAGGGAGTAAAATAGGAAAATGAACATGGAAAAAATAACTCATGTACTGCCAAGGTAGAAGGGACATGAATAGAAAAGCAACTGACAAGCAATAAGAGAAATTGGTGAGTGTTTCCTAGCTAGGTATCTAGAAAGGATGGCCATAAAATTAATGGAAATTGGGGAAACTGGGACGTTTTTGCCCAGAAGTTCCCACAGTTTCCAAACTGTTACAATGAGGAGCCTGATTTATCCAATTTTGGGTGAGTTATCAATACACTATCAATGATGAAAGAGTTTTTTAGTAAAAATGATGTATGTGACATAGACTTGGACCATGAAAATTAGCTTCTGAATTTGGTGTAACAGAAAATGAGCTGGTCTTTCATTCTAACATATGATGCCCTTCTGGTCACTGGCAACATCCATGATCAGAGGTAGAAGGGAGTCCATATTCTAGTGACTAGTAATGTTATTTTGTGCCCCTTCAAAGTCTAGGTGTCTCCTTTGACATCACTTTCCAAAGAAGCCAGAGTACCCCAGGTTCGGACAAACAATATTCATGACACAATAGCAAGAGTTTTATTTCAGACACACTGTGAATTTGAAGCACATGCAGCATACAAGTTGGGCTGCTCAGAGGTCATCTGTGAGACTGAGTGTTTCAAAGATGAGGCCCAGTAAGGACATGTGGAGACCACCCACATGAAGGTCGTTCTTGAAATCCAAAGACAAAACTGAAAACAGAGCTAATAAAAAAGAGAAAGAGAGAGAGAGAGACAAAGATGTTAAGAGGAATGTCCCTTTTAAGTGAGTGAATGAGGTGAATGAGAAGGAAGAAAGGAGAAAGAGAGCTTAGATGTGGCATGGCAGACAGCTTGAAGAGTTCACACAAGCCACAGAAGAGGGAAGATGGAAGAATACCAGATTTCAGGGCTGGGAACTGGAAATTTGCATGTCTCTAACAACCTTGGGGTGGTTTCAATAGAGAGAATGTTGTAAGGAGGAAAGCAGGTTAGATATTGAAAGACCATAACTACAAGTCATTTTAAGAAGCTTCCAGGATGCAGCAACTGAAGGAAACAGATGCAGACCCAAAGCCAAACACTGGGTAAAGCTCAGGGAATCCTGTGGAAGAAGGGGATAAAGGATTGTAGGAGCCACAAAGCTCAAGGACATCACAAGGAAACCCACAGAATCAACTAATCTGGACTCATAGGGGCTCTCAGAGACTGAACCAGCAATCAGGGAGCTTGCATGGGACTGACATAGGCCCTCTGCGTATGTTACCAGTTGTGTAGCCTGGTCTTCTTGTGGGACTCCTAACAGTGGGAGAAGGGGCCATCTCTGATTCTGTTGCCTGCTTTTGAGACCTTTTCCTCCTACAGAGGATTGTCTTAATAGGAGAAAAGGTACCCAGTCTCACTACAACTTGATATACCATGACTGGCAGATAGCTATTGGAGGCCTACGTTTTTCTGAAGAGAAACAGGGAGGAAGACTGGATAGGCAGGTGATGGGCTAGGAAGGGTGGAGGGAGGAGAAATGACATCCAGGCAACACAAGCAAAAATAAATAAACAACAACAAAGTTCAGCAATAAATATGTCAGGATACAGCATGGAATCAGGTCTAAGGGAGTCCTTACTTAGCTCACCAGTGAGCATGTGCTCATTCTTTAAGATACTGGCACTTGTCTGATACCATCACAGTGGCAATTGCATCAAATGAGTCAACATTAAGAATTTATTGATAAGTATACTTTCCTCATCCCCAATTAGAATGTCACTGATTCCTGATTTCATACACAGGGAAACTGAGGCACAGAACTAATGCCTTACCCAATTTCATGTAGCTAGAAACAGCAGAACCAATTCAAACTCAAAGGACCTGGACCTAGAAGCTGTAAACATAGAATTAACAGGGCACAGGAGGGTCATCAAACCACAGCCCTGTACGGTGCCAGTATGCTATGCACCTGGAGCTGGAAATGGTTTCATTATTTGTGCATGGTTAGAATAACATTTCATGATGTGAAGCAAACTCTTATGGGACAAAAGAAGGGAAGTAAGAAGAGGCGGTAGCACGGAAGGCAGTGGAGGAGGAAAGGTTTGAGTTAGGTGTTAGGCCAAGTCCTTGAACCAACAGGAAAGATCTGGTACTAGGGAGACCCCCCCACAGAAGGCAGACATCACCTGGAATAGGAACACGGATGCTCTCAGCTGCTCAGCTGCCCAGAACAAGATTGCTGCCCATAACAAAGTTGCTTTCTTTCAATATAGAACCTTCTCCTCTACAGAGTACAAAGTGTCAGCCATATGTTTGAGGACTTCATGGAAGAGCTAAGAACAAGATGTTTTCCATGTACTCAGACTCCAAGTGCACTGTTGGCATGGGAACCATGAAGCTTGAGAAACCAGACATTCAAGATTCATTTTACAACTCCATTTGCATTTTGTGTGGGTGTGGATGCTAATGGTGACACTTAGGCCAATAGGAGGGGCAAAACATACTGTATTACTTTAATGAGCTTCCTGATACTTCTTTCACTAGCTAATCAGCACTTGTGTTTTTGTCTACTAAATGTATTTACAGTAATACTTTTCCCATCCCAATGCCACCCCTAAATATGACTTGGTGTCAGCTTTGCTGATGAGGGTTCAATTCTGTATGTATCATGGCATCAAAGGAGCAAACACACCTGTGATGCCACATATATGCACACACCACCTCAGATATCCCAACCCTCTCCTAACAGATTGCTTTCTTACTTCTGAGGCCAATAGTGCTTTACTTAAAGTGGCGAATTACTCTCATTAAATTAGGGTTGGCCAACTTCGTGTGACTTTATTTTGACCAGTGCCTGTTGCCTGTAGATTTTATCGATTACCAATTTTAGATAAAACACGCCCCAAGCATCAGGAATTCTGATTACCTCGCTAGCAGTATAGGAGCCAGCAGCAAGACAGCACTGTCAGTGTGATCCTCAGGGATATGCCTGAGAGATCAGTCTCAATTCCTAATACTCTGTAGTTGACAACCTCATAAGCACAAAGAAACTTTAAATTCCCCATATGCACCTTTTATTCAGAGAGGGCAGACTTTCAGAGCTGGCTTTGTCCATGGGAAACACTGAGGTGGCATGGTCCCTAAGGTTTCACTTCATGTGAATCCATAGCATATTGGGAAACAGATCAATGGAGCATATCTGACTTCTTGTGTCTTCTCTGGTTAACAAAGCTGTGGAATTTTTGTGGCCTTTGTTGCCATTTCTTGAATATGTGTCATACCAAATCCTTACCTAGATACCCTCCCAACCCCTCACCCCTGCAAGCATTCTTTCGGAAAGCCAAATGGAACCCAATGCCATGTCATTTCTATTACTTTGTACCTGCTCCCCACATGAAACTAACAGGTACCCAAGAGTGGTACCATGGTTTTCTGATAACTGTTTCTGCACTGCTTAGAACAATGCCTGCCACATGGATGACACCTAATACACAACTGTTTCCAGGAGCTACAAGTGATTGAGGAAAGACAAAGGAAGCTGTGATTTTATTTTTTTTAAGTTTTCTTTTGGTGACAGTTGTGTATTTTCCCCTCAATTTCTATGTTAAGTCTGAGAAGTAGAAAATCTGTTATTTGTTTTTCAGATTTATAGGCTTGAAGGAAAGAATTTGCTCAAGACAAACAGACCAAGTTAAGGTGAGGATCCAAGTCACATACTAGTTTCTGCAGTTTGCCTCCCTTTTCTCTAGATGGGGCTTGGCTCAAATACATTCTAGGCCATGGTAGTGGGTGACATTCTGACAATAACTATACTTCAAAGTTATAAATATTATACAGGCAGCATGCATAAAATATCTACTAATGGATGGGTTATCTGATTAAAATAAAATATTTCCTGAGAGTGTCAAGATTTTAAATGATCATTTTGGATAACATCAGCCAGATACTTTGGGGTAACCATCATCTGTTCTCCATGATGTCATACCTTTAGAACATCACTGGAGTGAGCTGTCATCAGTATCACCAAGCCAGGTTCTTATTCTCCTAATATACCCAGATGTATCTACCCTTTCATGATCTAAACTCACTCCAGGCTCTTCTCAAGCTAGGTTAAATCACTTTATACAAAGGGAAGGATTATAGGCAACAAACAATGTATTTAGTGTGTGGGATGTTCAAGTGTCTTCAGATTTAAACTATAGGAGGGGAAAGCAAGAAAAGAGATGGGCAGCATAAGATGTGCAGGTGTTACAATTACTAAATGGGACCTCCTGAAACTGAGAAGCTTCTGTAAGGCAAAGGACATAGTCAACAAGACAAAATGGCAGCTCACAAAATGGGAAAAGATTTTCACCAACTTCACATCTAACAGAAGGCTGATCTCCAAAATATACAGAGAACTCAAGAAGCTAATCACCATAACACCAAATAATCCAATCAAAGAGTAGGGTACTGAACTAAATAGAGAATTCTCAATAGAGGAATCCAAAATGGCTGAAAGACACTTAAGAAAGTGTTCAACATCCTTAGCCATTAGGGACATGCAAATTAAAACAACTCTGAGATTTTTCCTGTCAGAATGGCTAAAATCAAAAACACCAATGACAGTCTATGCTGGAGAGGATGTGGAGAAAGAGGAACACTCCTTCATTACTAGTGGGTGTGCAAACTTGTACGGCCTCTTTGGAAGTCAGTACAGCAGTTTCTCAGGAAATGGGGCTCAGTCTACCTCAAGATCCAGCAATTACACTCTTAGACATATACCCAAAAGATACACATTCATACAGCAAGGGCATATGTTTAACTATGTTCATAGCAATGTTGTTTGTAACAACCAGAACCTGGACGCAACCTAGATGCCCCTCATCCAAAGAATGGATGGAGAAAATGTGGTACATTTAGACAGTAGAGTACTGCTTAGTGGGAAAAAATAATCAATGGAATCTTGAAATTCGCAGGCAAATTGATAGAACTGGAAGAAACCATCCTGAGTGAGGTAACCCAGGCACAGAAAGACAAACATGGTATGTACTCACTCATATATTGATATTAGACATATAGCAAAGAACTACCAGCCTACAATCCATACCTCCAGAGAAATTAGGAAACAAGGAGGACCATAAGAGAGAAATACATGGACCCTCAAAGAAGGGGAAAGGGACAAGAACTCTTGAGCCAATTGGGAGCATGGGGGGAGAGGGCAGGGAGGTAGGAAAAAGAGAAGGGGAGAAAGGGAGGGGGGAAGAGAACCACAGGAAAACTAAATCAGAGGAGAAATACAGGAGAACAAGAAAATAGATACCTTACTAGAGGGAGCCAGAGAAATGTGGCATTAGGAAAATGTTCAGAGAACCACAAAGATGACCCCAAAGTAAGAATCTAGGCAGTAGTGGAAAGGCCACCTTTGATGCCCTTCCCCTATAATAAGATTGATGACTATCTTAATTGCCAACCTAGAGCCTTCATCCAGTAGCTGATGGAAGCCGAAGAAAACATCCACAGCTAAGCACTGAACCATAATCCTGGAATCCAGTTGTTGAGAGGGAGGGAGGACTAGCAAAGGCATCAAGACTGTGCTGGAGAAGCCTACAGAGACAGCTGACCTGACCTAGTGAGAGCACATGGACCCCACTCCTAAAGCTCAGGAACCAGCATTGAACCAAAACAAGCTCTCTGATTGTGGGTGCCAGTTAAGGAGGCCTGGGCTGTCCATGGGACCCCCAACAAAGGAACCAGTATTTATCCCAAGTACACAAACAGACTTTGGGAGCCTATTCCCTAGGAAGGGATTCTATATCAGCCCAAATACACGGAGGAGGGCCTAGGCCCTCCCCCAAATGATGTGGCAGACTTTGATGATCACCCATGGAAGGCCTCACTATCCTTGGGGAGTGGGTGGGTTAGGGAGCCAGTGGGGGGGGGCATGGAAGTATGGGAGGGAGATTGCTTCTAAAAAAAAAAAAAAAAGATAAGATGTTCAGATGTTCAGATGTTCAGGTGTGATAGGGACCCAACAGCAGATTCAAATGACCTTACAGGAAGCTCTGGAGTTAGACTGGCCATTCAGCAGTGGCCTGAGGAGTTGAGATGTTTCTTGTTAGTTCTTGGATAGACCATGCTATGCCAAAGAGAGATATGACCTTGACAATTTGGCTTTCAGACATCCTTAAAGAGTATGGCAGTCCCCAGACTAGTTCTACCAATGCAGTTATCCACAACTGAAAAACAGAAAAGAAAAAAGAAAAAACAAATCCACATTGAAGGGAAACTTCAGCGGTATATTTTATCTTCTTCCACACATAGTAAAGAGCTAATCTATGCCTCTTGGTAGGGAAACAGCATGCCCAAATGCAAAAGTCATTCAATCAAGAGTAATGAACATGTGTGCTTGTTGAATACTGTGTACTGTGCATTTGAAAAAAAAATGGCTCTGCTTTCCAAGAGCTCCTTCTTAATACTTGTCTGGGTAAATCAACTCTGATATTGGGTTGTGGCCTCCATTACTCTGTGGTTATCTGCTGAGACTAAGGGTTAGATTCTAAGCTCCCATCTGATTTCTGGGGACCACAGACTCATCAATTAATCCAAGCATTCATCCTACTTGCATTTCACCATAAGTAGATAAAGCAAAGAAGCCAACAACTACCATTGGTTTCCATCCTCCCCAAGCATTCAACTTATCTACTGCACAAGCTTTTGCCAAAAAGCAAGACCAGTTGCCTCCAAGCAGAGCTCATTTCATCAGGATAACTAGGAACCTCTGATTTCAGAGTCTGGTCCCAGGTCAAGCTACCTTCATCCCATCACCTCTCTAGCAGCAACTAATCTTAGATAATGATACACCTTCACAGCTGATGATCCTGAAAGAAAGCCTGCAAGAGATCTTAAAAGGTTTGCAGTGGCAGGTGTATGATGTTGAGAATAACTTCTGAAGTATCTATTAGCAACATGAAGAAATATAAATTTGTTAGCTGATGTCACCTCTTGTCCATCCAGTTATCCATTTGTCCATTCTGCCAGAAGGCACTGGCAAGCACCTGCTTTGGGCCAATCTTTTGTGAGTTGCTGGGAACACAAAGACCAGGAGACTTGGATGGAAACTTACATGTAGTCTTTCCTCTGTGACCTCATCTTGTCGTATGAATATGGTAATTTTGCCATATTCCCATCCACTTCCTCATATATGGAGGAGCCTACTGTTCTCTCTCCACTGTCTCTCTGCTCTGACTTTGCAAAAAGGGTGACTGTTTACTCCAATTTCTCAGTCTAAATTTCATGTGTGACATTTCCCTCACAAGCACAGATATTGTCTAGAAGAATTTCCCTCTCCACTTTGGCCTCCATCCTCCTTTTATTCTCCACTTCTCTATCACAGCCCTACCAGGGAAGATCCCCTTTCAGCATCTTCAGCCTCACTGTACACACTCACTCTCCTCTTTGCTCCCCATTGACTTGAGTGGTTAATGTAGACAGACCAGCAGTTCTGCTTGGCAGGTGGCATAGCTAAGGGGGTTTGGAATCCATTCTGCACACCATGCTGCATATCTTATAATTTTTCTTCAAATTTCATATCTTGAAGTATAAATGATAACAAGAAAAAGATACCAACCAGTTCAGCCCAGATACAAAGCCACACACTTCCAGACAGTTACCAGGTTTGATGGCTTGGGCATTTTATAACATTAGTAAGGCAGATAAGGAAATCCTCATGCAGCAACCTGTTCTTTGTGTGTATATTCTCTAATGATTGGAACCTTGAATGACAAAAATAAAGAGCAGGTTTTTTATGCCCCAACTCTGAAAGAAAATATAGTCTCTGCTGTCCTGGAATTTATGGTCTGGTTATAAAACATAACGATGATAAAAATACATAAGGGAAAAAAAAATCTACCTAACCTGGCATGAGAGAGGCCATCCGGGATGGTTTTCTGGAAGCAGTGCATACAGAAAAAAAGTTTGAGTGACAAATATGCTAAATGAAGTTTATGAAACTGGAAAATATAAGCTAGTTTTCAGGGGCCACTGTGGTATGGTGTGGGGGAAGGGCATGGACAGTCAGGGCTGCTGTGTAGCTTAGGTGAAGTTTAGCTCACGAGACCGCTGCACAATGTAAGGACAAAGTCCACACTTTATTTTCTGATTCCTCTCTAGATTTATAAGACTGTACTAAAGCATCAAGCTTCATGTGTTTTATTTACCTGTGGTCTTAATTGGCTCTTGAATTTTCAAAAATGGATCTGACGTGAGCTCCCTTCAAATTACTTTTACAAAGAAGGGAATGCCAGTAAAGCCAGGACCATGCATCCCTCATGCTGGGATGATTCTGAGATTCAGAAGAGATAGAATATCCAAAAGAAGTCCTGTGAAGAACAACCAGGAACAGCCTGGCTACTGTTACCTTTCCTTTAGCTTCCTGTACTGGTATTTAATTGGCCTACCTATATCCAATCTGAAAAAAAAAAAAAGAGAGCATGAACATGTATAGATGTGGGGCATACTCTTGAAGTTAAACCAAGGGGATAGAAAATTAGGCTAAATAGAAGTTGAGCATCATGAAGGTGCAAGAAAGACCTTAGCCACCTGTTGAGGAAGCTGGAAAGTAAGATGTCCTGGCAGAACCGATCTGAGTTGGTCAAAGGAACAAAGCCTCAATAATGAAGTATTAACAAATCTTATATGCAAGCTGTCCTGCATCAAAACTCTTAATTCAAGACAAATCTTGAAGAAAAAATAAAAAAAGATAACAGCTCAGGGCTCTGGCTATAGCTTTCCTAGCAATTGAGAAGATGAAGTTATCAGTTCCGAATGAAGAATTGAGTGTTGCATTAGAGCCAGAGGATATAACATTCAATAATTTCTATAGTTTTATAAACTCCACTGCATTCATTTGCAAAAAATGCTACAACAAAGCACCACAGGTGTGTGTCCCAAACAATAGAGATTTAGTTTAACACATGTATGGAATCCAAAACTCCAAGATAAAGAAACAGGAATGATTTACTGTAAGAATACCCTTATGAATGGTCATCCATCCTCTGTACACGGTATCCCTTTTGTGTGTGTCTGTGTCCTCTTCTTATGGGAGCACCAGTCATGTTGGATTAGTGCCTACTCATATTTACACCATGTTTTCCTTCAGTTACTTCTTCAAATGGTCTACTTTAAGTACAGTAACATCCTCAGACACTGTGGATCAGGCTTCAGCATATAGATTTTGAGGGGTTCAATTATCTACCTGCTGCTTCTCAGTTTTACTTAGTTGTTCCTCAACCACATATTATCAAATACTATCTGATTCTCATCCTCAATCTCAGAATTTTATTTTATTGCTCTGATTCTTAAATCGTTAGCCATATAACATTATAGGTTCTTTCTCTGTGGTCTTAGCAAGAACTTTGCTTCAGAATTTGGCACAAACCATGCTACTTTATCCTTGAACACAACTCGCCTTTCCCCAGATAACTCTGGCTTTGATTGGCTAGCTGCTAACAGATCCTGTGTTATCCTTTGCTTTGTACACATAAGCATATCTCTTGTCCAAATAAAATTCATTTTCACTTCGGGCATAAATATCTTCAAGAAAATCTGTATGTGCCTTCTGGTTTGGAAAATTCTGCCAGCTAAAGTGACCTGGGGACAATTCTTTCTACATGTAATTGTCATTTGAAAGGCCAGATGCCATGGTCTCCATGGGCTCCTACATGGCAGGAGGGCTCTTTCTTTGACTATTTCTGGAACATGTTGGGCTGGTCTGCTGGTCTGTATCTCTACAATTTTCATATTTTCTGCCAGAAATGCCCTTATCTGTCAAATGGGAATTAGTTTATGCCCAATGTCTCCCTTCAAACTCTCTCTGAAGCCTCTACAACAGCATCTTGTCTCTTTGGGTATTTTCCTTCTATAGAGTGCCAGATGTCTCAGAACCTCTATGTATGTAGCAGAAAACTACCTTTTGGAGGGATTCATTGATAGTTAGTGAGGTGATGGCTTCATCAAGAGTTCTGTTGTGGCCATAGCCCAAATTATCTCAACAGATGGGATTTCAGAGTGGATATCTCTTAGATATACAAGTATATTCAGATAAAAATGGATTCTGAGGCCACTGTCATTCTGTATTTGTGATAGGCATAATGATTCCCTCATAGATGCCTATATCTCATTCCTTGGAGTCTGGGAATATATTCAGTTATATGTCAAAGTGAGTTATTAAGATTGCAGGAGTAGGGCTTCAGATATGAGGACCTGGATTCATATTCCTAACACCAACATAAAAAGACAAGCACACTGGAATGCATCACTGAGTAGATGGAGACAGAAAAGTCCTGGGAAATTACTGGATAGTCAGTCTGGCCAAAACACTGAGTTTCAGGTTCAATAAGTGATTCTGTTTCAGAAAATAAGGTGAAGAGCAATCAAGGAAGACAGTGATGTGGCCCTCAGACAAACACACACTCACAAATACACCCACAAATACACACACACACACACACACACACACACACACACACACACACGTTCATAATGAATTCTGGTATCTCTCACTCTCCGACCTCTCCTGCCTCCTGAGCCACGCTCTACTCCTCCCTAAAACATCCTATCTTTCATTCATGTCTTTTTTTGTAACTCCTCAAGTCTAATCAGGACCTTCTGTTTGGCCATGACTTTAGAACTGTCCATTGAATCCTGGTGGACTCAGCCATAGATGCACAAATGAACACAATGACTTCTCCTCTCTCAGAATTCACCAATAGTCAATCATTTAGATTGTGGATCCACCCATCCATGATTAAACAATGACAAGCTCAGTCTTGTACAGGACCAGTATAGGCAACCTCAGGTGCTATGAGATCATACTTGCAATGGCTGTGAGAACTTTTAACTTGAATGCAATTGGAAAACTTTATTGCAGGAACTTTCTCTGTGTGTACTATAATGCAAGCTATGTGATTTTACAGTGAAATGTGCCTCAGTTTGCACATAGCCTAAAGAAAAAATAAGAGCTGTACAAAGCAACCAGGTGTGTGCATAAGAGGACAGATTTTCCTAACCAGGAGATATTACATCACAGGGAGATGTCAGAATTTCATTATTTTGAAAGGCAACCTGTTTGTAGGGATTCTTCAACTAGTTATAGATCTATGTATGTTCCTCTTCTCTGCTCCATTTAAGACAGATAGATATCTGCAGAAGGCAAGCTGACACTAAGCATCATTTAGATAGCAAGTGATTCTTGTAGAGAAACAATGGAAATTCATAATGGCATCACTCTGCTGTAGGTGAACTCAGTGCTAATCATGAAAAATTAAGTTTTCAGGATGACTGTGAAAATACAATCAACAAATACCTGAACACAGATCTTGAATGAGAGAGCCTGGAAGAATAATGCCAATGAATCAGGGTACAATCTCCAGACTCTGGGGACTGTAGCAGTCAATGGGGAGCTGTGATTGTTTCAAGAAGGATGACCCCAATAGGTTCATATATTTTAATATTTAGTCACCAGGGAGTGGAACTATTTGGAAAGAGTAGGAGGTGTAGCCTTGTTGAAGTAGGTGCGGCTTTGTTGGAGGAAGTATGTCACTGGGGGAAGATTTGAGGTTTCAAATGCCCATACTAGGCCCACGTTCTTGTTCTTTCTCTGCTTATGGATCAGGTTACAGCTCTCAGCTACTTCTCCAACACCATGCCAGCCTGCTACCACACTCTCTGCCACGATGCTAATGAACTAAGCCTATGAAACTGTAAGAAAGCTCACAGTTAAATGTTTCCTTTCATAAGAGTTGCCTTTCATAAGAGTTGTCATGATATCTCTTCAGAGCAATAGAACAGTGACTAAGGCAGGAGCCAAACAGATTTTAAGCAAAACAAAACAGAGTGAGGGTATGGATTCTAAAATGGGTGTGCCTGTGGGTGAGGCAAAGACAAAGGAGAAGAGAACATTAGTCAGTTGTGTATTTTATCTCTGGAATCAGGCCAATTTTCTTATCATTCCCAGCTCATGGAATCTGAGAGATCACATGTGGTTTCTAAATGGACACTGATAACACTGTGAACTTCATTCACTTATTCACCACTAAAGTGAAAAGGCTAATGCATGGATTTTTTTTTAAAAAAACTGAAGAAAAAAAAATTTAAATCACTGGAAATGGATTGTAAAACTGCATATACCAACCATCCAAATGCTACTCTTAAAAGCAAAGAATGAGTACATAAACAATAATTTTCCATCTGATTCTCTCTTAATGGCCTGAAAGATTAATGGTATTTTAATAACAAATAAATATCTATTTCACTCTTGAAGTCTGTCATCATAGACTGGAGCATGGCTTATGAATTAGGGAATGATAGAAATAAATCTGTAAGCAGTATCTACAGAGCTTTTTGCATTGTATATGTGTACATGTTTTTGTATGTGTTTGAGCAAGTACACTGTGTGTGTGTGTGTGTGTGTGTGTGTGTGCGCGCGCACGCGCGCGCGTGTGCGCGCGCACGCGTGCGCATGCACATGCACAGGCCAAATGACAATCTTAGGTATCATTGTGTAGGCATTGTCCACCTTGTTCTGTGAGACAGGATCTCTCACTGGCCTTAAACAAACTCAGTAGGCTAGGATGGATGGCTAGTGAGCCATAAGAACCCACCTGTCTCCAGTTCTCAATACTAGGATAACAAGTACTGGCCACTGTATCCAGCTTTTCTCACAGATTCTGGGCACCAAACTCTGAACTTCACACTTGTATGGTGGATACTTTGCTGACTGAGCTATTCCCCTGTCCTGGTACTTTGCATTTTGCATGGTGTTTTCTCTTGCGTTATGTCATTAAACTAAATAAGGACTCTGTGGTATTTTTATTGTAAAGACTTGTAGATAAGAAATCAACTCCAGGTAGCCTCACTAGACACTCTGTGCTCTTTACAAACAATTGTAATGCCTTCCATGTCTAAAAATATGGCACAGTATGTGAGACTAATTGTTGTATGATACCACATGGTATACTATCTAAATGGAAACATTCACTTCCCACATAGCCAAAGACTTGTCAACCCAGAAACCTAATATCTGGAACGAAAATTCTGAAATGGGCATGCTACTTAAAAAGCCATCCTGCATCACCCAGAAACATCTCTAGCATGAAGAATGTGATCTCCACTCCTGGGCTGTAAGGCATCACTATTTCAGACATGGTTCAATCCCTACTATTTTGCAAATGGAAGTAAGTGAGAGAGTCTTTCTCAAGAGGACAAGGTAGAGGGCACCAGAATGACAGAGGAGATTGTGCTTTGGCCTCCACATGCATGAGCACACACTTGCACCTGAACACACATGCGCGCTCATGTGCATGTATGTGCGCACGCACACACACACACACACACACACACATACACACAGGTAGTTTTGTGCTTAGCATCATGCTAATGGTTATTTGTATCACCTCTACTCTCCTTCCATGCTCTGTGACATGTGATTACCAAAGAAGCAGCTTCTGGCTCTAAAAATCATAAATCTAACATCTGACTATAGCCCATTTCTTCACAGCCCCCTTAATCATGTGGCACCTTTGATTTGACTTTATCATGATGTCCATCCCTGTGAGCTGTTCTCCTAGCACATCAGTTCCCAGATTAATCCTTCCTTCATCCCACCATTGTAATCCATCACTTTAATCGCTCTCTAGGTTTTTGCTCTACAGCTACTCTATCACACTGCATAGCCAGCCCAAATCATGCCACAGTTCCTCTCCCACTAGGTCCTACCTCATGGAAAAAAACAACCCAGCCATTCCCTATGCCAGCTGTGACACTGATACATCATGTTCCCCAAGCATATATCTTCTGTTGCTTCAACTAGAACTGCTACATTGTCTAAGACCCCAGTTCCACCCATCACCTCTCTCAGCCTCACAGCAGAGAGCCCCGTGTCCTGTTGTAAAGTGAGGATCAAAGATTTGGGTGTAAACTCATATTCAGAATTATTACTCACATTTAGAAGACTCTAGATCTTTTCTCATTTACTTCAGAGGGAGCTATGTCGACTTCTGAACCCTTGTACCCTTGTAGTTCTCTTGCTCATCAATTGTCAGAGTTGCATTTTGTATTGACGGGCTTCTTCTGACCAAAGATCTGTGTGAGTATGCTCACATTCCCCATACCTCCAAACTAAAACTGAATGTCCTCCTGCTCTCTCTTTGGACATGTTCCTTCAAATATTGGTTCCTTCCCTCTCCTTCCATTAGTGTCCACTATCCCTTGCTTTCTTCCCTCCCTTAAAATCACTCCAAGTCCAGTAAGAGCAACATGGAGTTATACTTGACCCCCTTCCTTTATTTCACCCATCCAGTAATTCAAATTCCCATTCATCTTTGTTCTATTGTATTAATATAATGCTTTTAAATACTATCCATCTCTCTATCTGCTAACAATGAGTTTTAGCTTCACAAGTTCATCCAAAGACACCTAATCGTAACCCCTATTCTATGCCAGAAAAAATAGAAGGAAAACGGGAATTCTTTGCCAGTTCTGGTATTCTATAATGGTTCCACTGTATCACTGTATCACAGCTGCCATAACAGCTGCTACTAAAGGGCATGGTGTTCAGTGCCTGGTCTCCAGAATTCTGTTATTTTAAGGTACTAGAACCTCAAGAGGTGGGGTTAGTGTGAGGTATACCCTTAGGAGTACTAGGGGTTCCCAAACCTCCTCTTTATTTCTTTGTTTCCTGGGCAAGAGGTAAGCGTGTTTGTTCTACCATTCTGCCACATTCCCCACACACTGCCCACTGAGCATGCACTGCGACTTTCTAGAATATAAACCTACAAAACCCTTTTCCCTTTTACAAAATACTTTTAGTATGAGATCAAAGGTTTCCTGACATCAAAAATGGCTTAAACTCGAGGTGTTTTTTTGTTTTGTTTTGTTTTTTTGGGTTTTTTTTGTTTGTTTGTTTTTGGTGGTGGTGGTGATTTTGTTTTTGTTTAGTTTTTTACTTTTGCACATTGAAAATGTTTTAGAGGGTGGCTTTCATGTTATTTTTTGAGCTGGGTCTTCTTTCCACAGACAGCATCACACTCCAGAAGATTCTGTGAAAGGGAACTTTTTCTTACCAAGTGTGATATTTGCAAGTCCACACCCAAATAGTACTCCTTTTGCCCACAAAGTGCCTAATAGTTATCTCATCTCTCAGTCCTGAGGGTCTACCAGGTCTTTAATACCCTTTCTCCCTATGAGGATCTTGATTCCACAAATATAGTTTTCTTTAGTGACATGGTTAATATTCATTGTCAACATGACTAGATTTAGGACTACCTTAGATTACTCAGCAGGTAAAGGTTGCTGTCTCCCAGTAAAAGGGGCCTGACAATCTCAGTTTGTTCCCTGGGACCCACATAACAGTAGATGGAGAGAACTGGCTCTACAAGTATCATCACTCACCATGTGCCAGCTACATGCCCTTGGTTCCATCAGAGGCAATGTGGGGGCGAGGTTCATCTGATGTCACATGTGATTTGTTCTCAAAGTGGACCAGGGGAGTCTGACTCCTTGTAGAGATGAACCCCTCGGTGATGAATGAGGAGGGCCCTCCAATTGATCCATTCATTTTTCTGTGAGCAGATCCTGCAGTCACGGGCAGGCTGAACCACGGCTGCCCTGGAAACCTCAAACATCCCTCCCCCAACTAATCCCCACCCCCATAAATTGTCAAAAAGGCATCATGATAGATAGAGCTCCTGTGTGCCACTAGGTGAGTGTTTAAATCTTTTATAAGACAGTCAATGGCCTTTATAAACCCTCAGATGAGAATTACACTGTGTCTGAGATGGAGCTGAAAGTCAATGGGAAATTGATTCTGTCTAGCTGGTGCTGTTTCAAGAAGGAGGCTTGCTGGGTGCCTTCAGGATCAAATGTACCATCCCCAGTGTGCCCTTGGGGCCTGGTTTGCCTCTCATGGAGAATATTGAGATGCCAAAGCCCTTTTCTGGGCCAAGGTAGACCACCCAAACAGCTGTAAGCTCCCAGCACAGGAAAGCCTTGAAGGGCAGTGCCTGGTACCTGAGGTGGTTATAAAATATGTTTACCTTCCCAGGAATTGATACCAATACCAACTCAGTGCCATTGCCTGCACCTCAGTCAAAGGCGTCAGAAAATGATAAATGGCCATTGATCTGGCGGCAACCGTAGGGCAAGGCACACCTACAATTACTCTCCTTTGTTAATGACCCCATTAGCCACTGGATCAAACACAGTTAGTGGGGGTGATGATGCTGCAGTTATTTCCTTGTCAATACCCATTGGCCTGATCCATGTTTTCTGCCAATGAATTCCCAAATAGATAGTAAAGACCACCTATTTGGAATTAGGGGAGTCCGTTGTCACAGTTTTGGGTCAGAGAGGAATGGGTAGACTTTGACACATAAATCAAATGGGTACCTTAATGGGAGGAAGTGGGTAGAAGGAACACCTACTTTGGAACTAGGAGAACACGAGGGCTGGAATTCTGGCACCACAGCCTGACAGTGGCCTGACAGAAATTCTTCATCTGCCTAGGGGATAGTTTCTTGATCTGTCACCTAGTGATGTTCTTCATTATTTTCTTTTTCACCACAAAACGGTCATGGAGCTGAAATAGTACAGTAAAAAGTATATGCAAGTATAATGGCTTGCAGAGCTTCTCACTACCAAATGCCAATCCCAGAATATGCAGAAATTGTTTTGTTTTGTTTTGTTCCCTGCCTCTCTCTCGCGCACACCACCCTTTCTGTTCCAGAAGCATGTAGACTGAGTCATGCAATGCAAATGGGAATACCATGAACACTGGCCCCAGGCAGCAGCAGCCAATACTCGTCATGCATCATCTCAGTCCTTTCCAGTCATCTTCAGATAAGCAAGCTGCTATCCCCATTTCACAAGCAAGGCCACTGAAGCTCAAGAACTTTCAAGAAAGAACAAACACTGAGGGTATGACTGTGGCAGGCCTACCTATTCTGATGACTCTCCAAGGGTCCCAGTCCCATGGTAAGAAAGACCAAGGAGACTCCAAGGCCAGATTTGTAGCACATATTGGCTCTCTTGGTGTTAAGCAATCCCCCTCTCTCCCCATGCAGTTTCCCTCTCAAAGAAGAAATCCTTTTTACATGCTCAAGGTCAAAGTGTCCTTTGTATTTCTCCTAACTGCCATATTTTGCAGAGGTTGGGGCAGGTTCTGAGATTTTGACACAGTGAAAAGAGAGAAGAGCTGAAATACTGAAATGGAACTGAAGCTTCCATGTCAAGGCCATTTTCTAATGGGCTGTTGGTTTGCTGGCACACTGTACTTGACCACACCACACAGATACTTCTCAGGTCTATAGGAAGCCTGCATTCCACACTCTGCTGGGGACTATAGGAGGTAGGCAGAAGGTTCAGAATTACTTATGCCACCTACAAGGGAAGCCATAGCATCAGGTTCAGATGAAAGACAGAATGGAGCAGTATCTCAACATCCCTGCTCCCCCTCCTTTGGGTTATCAATGTTGGTGCTAGGTAGTCAGGTGTCTTTGAACTTCAATAAAGGAGTTCTATTTGAAAACCCTTCAGGGTGCCAGGAAAATAGTTCTTTTCCACATCATCAGTCTACCCCATGCAAGCTCCAAGAGAACAACAAATATCACTGGCTGCCACAGAGGGGTGGGAGAGGGGACAGCATGGTGACAGGATTGTTAAGGATGAGGTCACGAAGGAAGGGACAGCAGAAAAGAGTTTCCCTGTTGTCAAACAGAGACACAAATAAAGGCTTGCTGGCAGCTAGAAATTCAGCTCTTGAATGCTGCAGAATGAGAAAACTCTCACATGGTCAGAAAGGGCACATTGCCTGATGAAGTACAAGAGCATAGAGCTGAATTTGAACAAAAGGCCACTTGGCAGTAGGAGAGACACAGAGCTCAGCCTCAGCTTTCCCTACCTGGAAGCTGGGCATAAGTCAATGACCCATATGCTTAAGGGCAATGCTTCCATGCTTCCACAGGATCAACAAGGTGAGCATACATATACCTAGTCATTCATCACACAAATGATGAGCTCCAACTACATACCAGCACTGTGGTAGATATCAGAATTAATTAGACAGGAATGAAACATGCTGTTTGTCTTCATAGGATTCAAAAGTTAGCAGAGGAAAACATGCATGAAAGCAATTATAGGAAAGACAGAAGTGGCCTGGCATGACCATGACACCAAGGAACAAGATGAGAGGAGCTCTTCAGATGGCAGTGAGGTCTGAAGGGTTGGAAAAGTGAACAGCATAATAAGGACACTGATTACATTCAGGGGGTTTAAACAAATCAAAAATTACAGTGAGAACAATAACAGCCAGGTTTTTATATTTAAGGAAAGCATGTATACACATAGAACAGGAGATTGGATGGGAGGTTCAGGGTCAGAATTGAAGCTATTGATGTGAATTCATGTGTCTAACCTGTAAACATTGTAAATGGATCTAAAACAGTGGTCATCAACCAGGGTTTATTCTTTCCCTCAAGATAAAACTGCTAAAGTTTGAAAATATTTGAGTTCATAACAACTGGAAATAGGTGAGAACTGCTACTAGAATGTAGAAGTTATAGACAAAGCATGGTGATAAATATCCCTGAAGTACAAAAGAAAAGCCCACAGCAAAGAATTATCCTATTGCAAATGTCACCAGCTAAGGTGAAACATCCAGGTCAGATAGTGGCTTTGTATAGGGAGATGGTTAAATGATAGATGATAGATGGATAAGTGATAGATGATGTCATGATAGGATGATTGGTAGGTAGGTAGACAGACAGATAATATATAGGTAGTGGCTTGTTTTATTTTCCTGTTGCTGGGATAAAATGCCTTGACAAAAGCAACATATGGGGAAAGGGTTTCTTTCCAGATCAGTTTCATTTTACTGTCCATCATAGGATACACATCGTAATCAAAATCATAATCAGGACACAACAATGAATTCATGCAACACTAGCACTCAGATCATTCTCTCCATTTAATATAGTTCAGAATCCCCTGCCTATGGAATGGTGGAAATTGTCCCATCCTGATCAATATAATCTCACACAGACAAGCTTAGAAGCCTGGTTCTATATCTGGTTAAGTTGATAATTACTAATGGCTCTCACAGATGACCTGAGACATGGGTGTTCACAGATAACCTGAGACATGGGTGTTGGTGGAGAGAATATAATGGAACAATGAGAAAAGTTTTTTTTTTTTTTAATTAAGAGTTTGGATGATTAAGTCATAAGAGTTGATTGATATGGTTTCAAAACTTTTGTGATGTTTAAAATGTAAAGAATATAAGAACACACAGATTATATTAATTTTATTGTATACACTGAAAAACTACATGCACACAGCATAATGCTTCTGTTATAACTCCACATCCCAGTAAGCATGCTGAAGTACAGGACAGACATGAAAGAAATAAACAAGTATTTCAAAGTTTTTTCATTTCATTTCATTTGAGACAGGGTTTTACTACGTAGCTCTGGTTTTCCTGGAACTCATAATGTAGACTAGCTTTGAACTCACAGAGATCTACCTGTCTCTGCCTCACACACACTGTTGTACACAACCACATGCAGCTATTTTTCCCTTTCCTTTGAGAAAGGAAGGAAGGAAGGAAGGAAGGAAGGAAGGAAGGAAGGAAGGAAGGAAGGAAGCAGAGAGAGAAGAAAGATTCCGTTCATATGGCCACAACTTTCTTCTGTGAACATGGTTCTTTATTCTACCACATTTATTTGTTCGTTTGCTTGTTTGTTTGTTTGTTTGTTTGTTTTGTGTACATGCATATGTGTGAGCATGTGTATATACCCCATTCATGTGTATATACATACATACTTACCTCATGGTAAGAGGACAACTCATGGGAGTCAGCTCTTTCCTTCCTTCATGTAAGTCCCAGGGAATGAACTCACATCATCAACTTGGCAGCAGACAACTTTCTGCACTGAGCTATCTTACTAGCCCCATAAACATGTTTTAGTTAACTTATTCATCACAAAATAGCACTGTGCCAAAATAATTTGAAAAAAATACAAAATACTGTTGAATTGAAAGGTCATTACACCTCCAGTGAAAACTGGCACTCAATCAGCCAATCAGGAAACCGCTTACCAACTGTTCAGTGGGTCCCCTGGCTGGGAGGGTAGGAGAACTGACCTATAGGCTATCTGGGCTGAGCTGTGTTTTCATTGGGTGGACGCACCCTCCTCGTCTGCATAATACAGCTCCCACTATTCTTCAGAACACCTGCGAGGCTCACATGAGACCTAAAATGTAGATGTGATTTGTAACCTGTGAAGTGCTTGCTTGCCTGTGTGAAGTGATGTATGTGTACACACAGAGAAATACTCAATTCAACTACAATAATCCATAATTTTGTCATTGGCATTAGTCCTATTCTAACTTTCATTCACTCAGTTGTCAAAAAACAGTCATTATCAGGAAGGCATAGACATCTGAGGGTAAAATAAGTAAAGGAGCTTTGATATAAACTCATCTCCAAAATGATGGAATCTGGATGGATACTCCTGGCTGAAAAGACAAACACATCATCTTCCCATTGCCAGGGTATCTGCCTGCCTTGCCTCCTGAAAGGTCTGCTCTAGCAGGAAAATGCCTTTCAGGAAGAATGGCCAAACTCCTTTAACTAGACACTCATACTTCAGAAGCTCTCAGAGCTCTGTGGAAGCTCAGCTATCTTACAGAGCTTCATTCCTACCAGGAAGGCAGTCACTGAGCAGTTTTTCTCATGCCTTCCATGCACTCTCCCTAGGCCTCTACAATGCCCTGCAGTTAAGATTTTCCTCCACTTCAAGGATACCCTTGTCAGTCATTATAAGCCACACTTAATCAAATGGAAACATTGAGGTAAATGAGGAAATAACCAGTAAGATTTCCCCTGAGCCTGGCACACCCTCTTTAATGGCTCCTGACCCACAGGAATGAGCTAAATTGTGACCAAAAGGGACACCTGGTGATCAAGGTGATGGGTTTCTATTGCCAGGGCTAGCCACCATTTATGTGTTCCCAGGGACCCCTGATAAAGGTGTCCCTTATTTATTTGTTTAAAAATGATTTGGGCTTCTTTATATAAAACAAATTCAAAACCTCTGAGACTATGCATGAAGGAAAAAGGTCACTGGGTTCCACGCCTTATGATCTTTAATTTCACCCGTAAATGAGCTCTTCACTGTGAGTTCTGCAATTATGGAAAGAGCAGAGAAATCAGTGTGAAGAAGATGGATGATTTTGAAACGAACAGTTCTACTCAGTAGTGTGGCTGCCTCTGTAAGCCTCAAAGCCTCTTCCATGGGCTGCTTGTGTTGAAAGCAAACACGTCCTTGTTCGGTGTCTCGTGGCTGCTGTGAGCTCTAGCTGGAGCTCTCTATCCTAAGCCACAGCAGCAAGACCATTCTTCAGAGTGAACTCATTCCCACACTAGCTCTGTGGCCATTATAGCCCACACTTCCTGGAGGCAAAGGAGTGTGTCTTTTCCAGGTGCTCAAGGACTTGGAAGTTCCCTTTAGGCAAGTTTTAAGCTAAGAAATGATTTCCAGGGGCTGGAGAGATGACTCAGCAGTTAAGAGCACTTGGTCCTCTACAAGAACAACCATCCATAGTTCCAGTTCCAGAGGATCCAATGCTCTCTTCTGACCTGTGAGGGAACTGCATGCATATGCTACACATACCCATGTAGGCAAACTCTCACAGACCTAAAATAAAAACAAAGAAATCTTTTTTAAAAATGAAATGATTTCCACTATCATTTTGATGGGATTCCAAAACTTATAAAAATACCATTTTTATTTGCATTTTCAATAAATGTCTATAGGGCCAACTCCCAGGCAGGTACTGCACACGTGCTTGCAAAACAAAAGCTGACTAGTACTGTGATAATTAATCAGTTGGCATTGACTGAAGCTCTTAATGAAATGAAGCATGAACTGTTTGAGAAAGCAATTGAAAGCCATCATACACGCCATGAATCATCTCTCAAAGGCACATTTATTAAATCAGAATTCATAACTTTGATATTTTGTCTAACAGATTTGGTTCTCTTTTGAAACTCTATTGGTGGGTAAAAAAGACAGATGTTTCCAGAGCTTGACTGAAGGGGGTGTGGGAACCCGCCAGACACCAATTAAACAGACCAGGAAGAAAAATGCTGTTACCCAATGTTTGTGGGGGTTGTTCTATGGTCTTGGAATGGAATTCAAATACATCTTTGCCTATGAATGGGCACTGAAGAAGGATGAGACACAGAGGTTGGGGGACCTGCCTGAGATGATCAGGCAAAGGTAATGGCTCGAGATTCCTAGCAGTGATGGATTTGGGAGTTACAGAAAAGTCTGTGGGGGAAACTTTGGTCGAACAACAGTCACATTGATGAAAAACCCTGTTTTTACTTGCTCAGGGTACGGGAGCTGGAGAATCAGAACCTCTCTGGGTTCTTCAAAGACACCTGTTCCTTTTAGTTGAAGCAAATATATATGACATCAATGTCACATCCAACGACTATTGTCCCAGGCACCTCTTTGGGTGATCAAATGAAAGTGGATTGAGAAGTCTGTGAAGATGTTTGGCTCTTTTGACTGCTGGCAGCAGTAAATTGGTGGATCAAGGTGACATTGTCCCCCACAGCTCACAACTGCAATACTTCTTAGAGCTCCATATTCATAAAAGCAGACCTGGATCCTTGCAGACATCCCTCTTGTGCTAAAAGTACAAATTCCCTTTTAACTGCTTTGACACAATGCAGCCATTCTCCAGCTTTTCATGTCCCTCTCTTTTCTGGCCCAAACCACAGTCCAGCTGTTGATTTAGCTCATCCTTTGCACAGAACAACACCTATTCAAATTATGTCGCTCCTCCATTATAATCTAAGTCAGTCCCTGGAGCTGTGCAATAAGACCGTCACAAAAGTAAAGCTGGACACATTTAGAGAAAAGCAACCATCCTATTGGGTGGTGATACTTCCTTTTATCTGTACTAATTAAACAAAGGATATCAAATTCCAAAGCAGAATGAAGGTCAAAAAACATTATATGATTGAGCAAAAATTGTCAATGAATGTGACCTCCCTCTCTTTCTGTTCAAACAACCCACAAAACTAGTTATTGTACAGATGCACACAGCATTCACCACCATCAGCTCCTGATACAAGAGTGGAGTGGACCAGAGGAGGGGCTCTTCCCACCACAGAAGCATTTTTCCAGTTCATGTTAACAAGAGCACCTTATGAACACCTGACTGCTGGGCCCACCCAAGAGCTTCTCATTCAGCAGTCTGGGTGGGCATGGCTCAACAATCTGCATTTCCAAGAAACTCTTAGGGAATGCTGAGGGTGGAAGATATTGCTGGTCCATGGCCTAATACAAAGAAAACCCCACTGGCAAACCACCTACAGTTTCTACAAGACAATATGAATGATATGAAATTCATAGATCTTCTGGCATGGTGCTAGTGCCACTAAGCAGTTTCATTGTCTTTCTTAATTTGCTTTCATATGCAGTTACATCCTAGCCTCTTGGTTTAGAAATCCCTGTAGAATGACAGAGATTGTATTAGTCAGGGTTCTTTCCTATATATGAAAAGGATTTATTACAATGGATTACAGGCTATAGTCCAGCTAGGCCCAAAAAGGCTGTCTACCAACAGAAGGTCCAATAATCCTGTAGTTGTTCAGACCTCAAGGCTGGATGTCTCACCTCTTCAGCATACTTCATAATCCAAGAGAAGTAGGCCCTAAGGCCAGTGAAAGGATGGACTTACCAGCAAGAGCGAGAACACGCAGGCAAAGAGAGCCAGCTTCTTTTCTCCATGTCCTTTACATAGGCTGCCAGCAGAAGATGTGACCCAGATTAAAGGTGGATCTTCCCACCTCCAAGGTCCTGATCAGAAGTGGCCCTTCCCACTTCAAATGATTTAGTTAAGAAAAAGTCCCTCCCAGATGTACCCAGCCATTTTTGTTTGTTTGTTTGTTTGGGATAAATCCAGATGTAGTTAAGCTGACAACAAAGAATAGTCATCTCGGAGTCTCATTCTCCGGTCACATGAATTATCAGTGCTGGTGTGGAAAAGGCTGTCAAAGACCCTTCAGACCCATCTCAGCACTAAACCCCATACCAGGACCACAGAAGCTGAGACAGTTGCCTGCATATACAAAACTGAGTTTGAATTAAAACCCGGTGTCTGAGGACACCTTGCTGAAGCCATTTCGCCTAACACTTCTCTGGGGAAAGTGAAATATCCTGCTGATTCTAGCAGAATGGTTCCCTGTTTACAGGATGGTCCGTCCCTTCCTGGACCAGTGGTCCTCAGCCCTGGTTGGCTTCAATTTAGCATCCTCTGGGAAATTAAGAAGGATAACAATGCCACTTCCTGCTTCAGAGATTTTGACCAATTGCTTGGTGTGGGAGTGGGTACAGGTAGAATATTTAAAGCTCCCCAGATGATTCTAAGCTGCAACTAACTTAAACTGTTACGTGGATCATGGGTCCACTCAAAGGTAGAGTGTATTCTTATTTTTTTAATCAGGGGAACACTGGAAGATTCTTGGCAAAAAAAAGAAATGTATTGAATGGAAATCTACAGCAGTGCTTAAAAAACAAAAGTGCAACATCAGCAGACACTGAGTGCTAGTTAGTGCCAAGCCCTTGTTAGTGACAAGCCCTCAGTCTTCATGATAGCCTCTATTTGGGAGCCGCGCCATTTTAGACAGCCTACTGGGACTCCCGACCCTTCTGATGGATGCTGTTACTGGAGATTACTGGAACTGAGGAATGAGACTGTGCATGGAAAAGCTGTACTAGAAACATGGAACTAAAAACAGACTCTATGAGGAAACAGTGATACACTGCCCAGGAAAATGCTGGTGCTAGCAATAGCAGTGGGAGTCAGTGTTTGTTGGAAGTGGAGGAGCAAGCTGTGCTAGACTAGAACCTGGGTGAAGGCAAGGGCAGATACAAAGCTGGAAATGTTACCAGGATGCTGAAGGATAGAATCAGGAACTGGAGTTACTGATACTAGGTGAAGGCAAGAGGTGGAGATGGGAGTGGAGAAGTTCCTGGAGCTTCTTGAAGGGTCAGCCCAGGAACTGTAGGCCGGGGTTTAGAACAAGTGGAGAGGACAGCAGTCACTTACAAAGAGAGTAAAGGCCACCACCAAGGGTACAGCACTCAGGCAGGTAAATGATTCGGGGAGCCAACCTTGGGGACCAAACAATATATCAATCCCATGACCATCTTGTGGCTGGCTGTGTGGCAACTGAGCTATCAGTCTGTTGTGGAATATTATTTTAAGATGTGTTACACTTTTTTATGCTGTGGAACATTTGTTTAATGATGCAAAGATGTGTTACATTCTTTTATGTTGCATTTGTTTAACTCTGTGAAGCTGTGTTACTTTGCCTTTCTAATACACCTGACTGATCTAATAAAGAGCTAAACAGCCAATAGCAAGGCAGGATAGTCATGGCTGGCAGGCAGAGAGAATAAATAGAAGGAAAAAATCTGGGAGCAAACAAAAGAGGAGAATCAAGAACAAGGAAAGGAGGATGCAAGGGGCCATCCACACAGCTACACAGCAAGCCACAGGTAAGATTGAAAGCATGATATACAGATATAAGAGAAAGGTAAAAGCCAGTGTCAAAAGATAGATGTGATAATTTGAGAAAAGTTGGCTAGAAACAAGCCAAGCTAAAGCCAAGCATTTTTAAGTAGTAATAAGTCTCTGTGTGTATGTTTTTGGAGCTGAGTGGTAGGCCCCCACAAGAGCAAAAGGGTAATTAACAACCTATGATACCAATCCTTGAGCAAGAGACAAGTTCTCTGAACATTCCTTCATCATCTCCAATACAAGCCCAATGCTATCCCAGTGCTTGCAATGAGTACTGCTCTGACATGAAGACTGCATGAGGGTTTCACATGAGTTATGGCCCCAAAGCCACCATAAAGTAAAGGGGGGAGGGGGAGCAAAGTGGATGGGATCATTCACTAAGTAACAAGGAACACAGAGCCCATCCATTGATAAAAGTGCACAATGAGGGTGGTTCTTTCTGTGTTTCGTGGTTAGTTTCCAAAGTTCATCCACCAAATAGGCTTTAATTTGGGGTTTCTGAATTCAAGCCCACGGCCCTCACATAAGGAAGCCACCAAGCTCTCCCCACTGTGGTTTGTCTACTCTTCCCAAGGACTAGCATGGCTGGCAGGAACACAAATGGCAGAGATTTGCCCTTTGAAGTATTATTTTTTAAAAATACAAAAGCAAAAAACTCCAACTAAAGCAATTAACTTAAAAGCATATGGAAGGCACAAAAAGCTCTCTGCCTTCATTTCAGGACTGAAGCAGGGCAGCCTGGCTTTGAAAATGAGCACACACGACAGGTGGCCACATTTAGTCCTTGTTCCAGCATTCACAGATCATATAAGTGTGTTCTGTGCATAGGGCATAAGAAGTTCTTGTACTCAGGTATTGCTGTTATTCCATAATTAATAAGTGACATCATGTGTCACACCTTGTACTAAGAACCAGGGAGCAAAGGTGAACAGTAGAAAAGACTGTGTCCTATTCATCCTTCATTTGGTTTCCAGACTAGATTTCTGGAGACATCTCTCACACTATTAGGAGGGCAAGGCTAGCTCTCACATTTTATAGAAAGGAAAACCAAGTCTCAGATGGAAGAAACAATTACAGCAAATGCTTTGATGTTTGAATGGCAGAGGTGGGATCTGAACTCATGACTGTCTGTCATGTGTAATGGGAATGAAGACCAAGTTATCCCTCCTCTTTCTAACCCTTGAGATACTCATCCATGAAACAAATGACCTTTTAAAATAATTTCTGTACTGTCTTCATCCATCTTTTAATTTGACACAACCCTGGAGTTTGAGGTAAATACACATGTTTGTAGCCTATTGGATATTAAGACCAATCGTTCAATCTTGTCTTTGACAGATCAGCAATTGAAACCCAGAGAGGAGAAGGGAATTTTCCAAGGCCACACAGCATAAAATGACAACATAAAGAAGTCTTAGAAGTAGGGTGTTTTCTCAAGTGTCTCCAAATTTTCAAGTATGTAGAAATGCACACAACTGAACACAGTGAATAATGCCAATCATCATATGTAATTAATTTTTAGTAGTGTGTGTGTGTGTGTGTGTGTGTGTGTGTGTGTGTGCGCATGTGTGCTTGCACACACACATGTGTGCATGCTCACACACGTGTGTTCAGGTTTATTTGTCTATGTGTGCATCCATGGAGCTTATTAGTTTGGATATATTAGCTAGCCAGTGATCCCCTGAGATCTCTTTCTGTACCTCCAATTCTGTGGTTTCAGACATTTGCCACTGCACCCAGCTTTACATGGAGCCTGAGAATTCAAGTTCGGGACCCCATGCTTATGCATCAATACCCTATCCACTGAGTCAAATATCACTGTCTTATTTAACTTTTACTACTAACAGGAGAAACACTGAAATAAGAGGAGACACAGCTTCTCTCTCCAGCAAAGGATGCTTCTTGCTTTGTTGAGAGCTAAAAGGAAATCTCTAGAGAGCCTTATCCAGTTAACAGGAAGCTTATCCAGTTAACAGATAACAGTTCTAGGACAGATAAGGGAATTTACAGATGCATCAACTAGCAATAAAGTCTAGCTCTTTCATTCTCCCATCACAGACACAGGACCCAACAGAGGAGAATGATGTAAAAAGCATAATCACACATTCTTAGAGTTCACTTGTAAGTAGTCTATATTCATTGTGCTGTGTGTGCAGAGGAAACTGCACCTATGGAAACTGAAAATCCAGATGTTTGTCTCGAGTGACTGATTTACCAAGTGACAGGCAGCCCAGTCCCTCCCTTTTATGAAAGCTAGAATAGGAGCCAGGCATATAAATCTTGATACTGTGTTTCCTACTCTCTTCCCCAAGGTTCACAGTACCTTATCTGGCTCTGGGTTAGGGTTTTAACATTCCCTAAGCTTTTTACAGTCAAAAATTCTGTCCCTTGCATATTTATGTGGAGACCACTAAAAGACACAATGTGTCCTGTCATTCTCCACCTTGACAGCACCTCTCACTGAACATGGAGCTCACTGATTCACCTGGATTGGTTACTCAGAAAGCTCCAGGGATCCTTCTGCCTCTACATCCCTAGCACCTGGATTATAGGCACAGGATGCTGTACCCAGCTTTGTTATTGTTGTTGTTTTACATGGATTCTGGGGACTAGAACTCAGGTCTTCGGGCTTGCAGTAAGCACTTTACTGACAGAAGCGTCTCCCTTAAAAAGTAAAATTTCAACCAACATGGCTGACTCCTTGGGTAACATTCGCCACATCAGTCACTGCGTGGAGGGAGGGGGAAATGGCTGCAGACATGAAGTGAAACCACTAGCAGGGTGTCATACCCTCACCCTCATGAAAACATCTCAGATACACTATACCAGC
The DNA here is from genome assembly GCA_030556225.1 of Cricetiscus sungorus. NCBI lineage: Eukaryota > Metazoa > Chordata > Mammalia > Rodentia > Cricetidae > Cricetiscus > Cricetiscus sungorus. The sequence goes on from JANBXA010000729.1 coordinate 41,156,779, forward strand.
TCTGACATAGCCTTGCTCTGTACACTGGGGGAACTGTCATGGCTCTTGTAAGATTGAACCTGCAGAATCACCTTCTCTCCTATACTTATATTACTAGAGAAAATGAGTAGCAGAGTCCCCTTGACTTAACAGTTTCCAAATCACACACACATCAGATCTCTGATTTGAGCCATGTGAAAACTCTTAAAAGTTGACCTTAGGCTCTAACTCATGGCTTGGACCTTTTGTTGATTAAAAAAAAAAAAAAAAAAAAAAAACCCACAGAACACAGTAATTAATTATACAGAGATGCATACATTTCTTAATAATGTTAATTGTCACAAAAAGTTAAAAAAAAAACCTACCTTACCCTGACCTGGCTGGCTTTCCATTTATGACAATTTCTATAAACCAAGTACATGGAGTCAGGGCAGCAGAGACACTGTCTCATGTAAGTCTGACGTGTAAGTCTGACATCCATGTGGGAGGAAAGGTAGGCTTTTCCTGCAGCGAAAGATCATCGCTTATTTGGTAAGTTTCCTAGGATGTCAACACTATCTGAAAGCTAGAATTGTTTCTTTTGTTTAGCCAGAATCAGAAAAACTCGAGGACAATACACAAGCAGCAGGAAGCTTTCTTGAAAATGGATGAATTTGGCTATGGCCATACCACCCTGAACACACCTGATGTCATCTGATCTCAGAAGCCAGGCAGGGCTGGGCCTGGTTAGTACTTGGCAGGGAAATAGATGAACTCACGCTGAGTATAGCCTGCACGTGTAGTGTGTATTCAATATCTAACAATTATAAACTTTTTTTTCACCAACAAACAGCTCCCAGCTTTGGATGTCTTTGGTCAGTTCTGTTCTTCCGAATCTAGTGCTCAGTCCAACTCTTGGCACATGATGTATGTATGCTCAGTAAATTTCTGTTGACTGATTCAACACATTAAACAAGTGAAGAAGAAGCATGTTCTATTTCACAGGTGTTCTTTGTTGGATGCCCCCTCCTTTATGGTCAAAAATTATTCTCAATCTTGTGACAACCAGCAGAGTATCTGAGAAGAGGGGGGGCTCAGAGTGTGTGTAAATTGGTGCAGCAGAATCAGCTGTGGGCTCTGGTTGGGGGGAATCATGTATGGATCCCCAACTGCAGCAGTTCTACAATAAAACTCAGGTTTTAGTACTATTTAAAGGCTCTGCGGGTGATTCTTACAGTGGCCAGGATCAGGGATCCTATAGCAATGCAGTAGCCTCAGCATCATCTGGGTACATGCGAGAAATAAGAGAATGTTTGCTCTCTGCAGATTTATTGAACACAAAGCACAAGGATTATGAGGACTTTGCAGGTCTTCAGGTAAGTCTGTGAGCAAGACAGTAATGACAGCCAGGTGCTGTCACTTGAGAGACTCCAGCCCAGCATGGGAAGATGAGGCAGGATCCCTCCCTTGCGCTCAGAGCCTGAGATACAAAATGGAGACTGCAGGAGCAGCAGCAGCCCCAGGGTATATGTCACTGCTCTCCTGTTCTAAAAATTGCTACATCTGTACATGCAACTGCTAATAAAATTGTCTGCACTGTGGGGTTGAGAGCTTTATTAATCATTGCTTGAGGGCTCCAGATCACCCCTTTCCAGATGGAAGACATGCATTCCAAGGGTAGCATGACACCCATAGTTTTTTTGCATCTAAGCTCTAGGCCAATGGGGATGGCCCAGGCAGCTCCATCATCTTCCAGTGGGCTTCTCTGGGTTTATCCTTCATCCTCAGGCCTGCCTGATTCTCTTGCTCTCTTTATCCACTCTCTTCCTATCTCAGGCCCACACAGACTCTATTTTCATTTCCCAAGAGCCAGCCCCTTGATGAGACAAAGTCTGACTTTCTCAGCCTTGGAGACAGCTTGGGGACACCAGGGGAAAGAGAGAATTCCTTTAGAAATACCAAAATGAAAAACAGAAACAACAAAGAAGACCATACATCCCAACACAAAAAGGGTGGGCAGGAGGCAGGGTGGGCCTCAAAGATTCCGTGTCAGATAGATCTGTGGTAATATGAATGGGACAGCCTCAACTGTGTCCTTCATCTGACCTTCAGGTTGCACATCTACACAGCTAAAGGGTGGTGCTGTATGCTATTAGGAAACACTCAGGAGTCTAGCAAATATTAGACATTATGTGGTGGTTTTTCTAGGCCCTTGATGGAGTAAAGAAGAGGTAGAGGAAAGTAAGAGAAAGGCAAGGAAGGAAAGGGAAAAGAAGGAGAAGGAAAGAGAGACAACACACACACACACACACACACACACACACACACACACAAATAAGACTAGACACAATTTCCCATCTTTTTTCACCCAGTGTGGTGCTCTGAAAAACCCACAGTGTGGCTAACTGGTCTTATGAGACACTGGTGATTGAGGAGCCCAAGTCAAAGGGTAGAGGGATTTGACTGGCAAAAGAGTAAAGAAAGGAAGGGAGAAGATCAAGAAAGAAGATAAAATGATGGCATGGCAATTAGAACAACAGCCTATGTTTAAGCAGAGGGCCATGTACCATGAACATCCTCAAGGTGTCCTGAGGACATTCTTCCTCAGAACTGCTATGTAAGGTTTCTAGTGCATAGAGACACACAAGTCAGGGAAATCCAATGAAGAGTGGCAGAGCAGGACTCCCTTACAGGACTGTCATGACTGTCTGTCCCCTCCTCACTTCCTCACTAAATTCAGCCCTCAGTGCCCCCGTCTTATGAGATGAATGGTGACAATAGCACCCACCCTGCTGTGTCTTATAAGGGCATACCACTAATTGGCAGAAGTTGATAGCTCAGTGATGGTGGCTGGAATGTAAAACAGATGAATAAAGCAAAAGATTTGCCACTGAGTCTTCCCATTCAAAGCCACAACCTCCAGCCAGACCTGGCACGTTGATGACATTCAGGAAATATGCTTGATTGGAGGCACATGTACAGATAGGAAGGACTGTTCCAGTCTCAGTCACCCTGAATTTTCTATCTGGGAGTCCCCAGGTGTATCACAGTCTGCCCATACTCACTGCAGTGCTCACAACTCCAAGGGTTGGCAGGACCCATGCCCCATACTACACACATCTTATATGGGCAGAAGTCCTTCCCCCCACTTCCACCCCACCCATACGCATGCAGCCTGCCTGCATCCCTGTCCTGGTGATGTGTTTCTCCACAGCCTTGACTCATCAAGGAGCTACTTCTCAGACACCAGAGACTGAAATGACAGCATAAGGTAGGGATCACCCTACAGGGAACACAAGAAACAGAGCCAAATCCTTCTCCAGAAATAGCAGATTCTGTAGCAGGCTGAGATGAATGATAGTGGGTTCTGGCTGTCAATCTTGCCACCCTCTGTTTCTTTGACAAAGTACAAGTATGGTGGCTTCCTGACCAGGTATTCTAAGGAATGGGTTCATGTATGGAAAGCTCAGTGAGTGGAGACTCAATATCCCATATTCTTTACCCACACAGACATTTGCACAGCCACCATCTCTGCCAGATACTGCTCCCACCTCTGTCAGTGCGCTTCCACTTCCTACTCCATTTCCAGCCTACTCTGCAATGGGATACTAGCTGCATGCATGACACAAACTGAAGCTATCCCTCAGGTCCTTCCCATGACAGGTGCTGAGAACAGCCTGCTCAGTAGAAGGAAGGAAGGTAGTAGTGTCAATTGCAACTGCGTGGTTCAACCTTCCACCCACAGGCTGTCAACAACTAGGCTCATTCTGAAAGTCAAAGTTCCAACAGGAAGCCCTCTCTAATAAGAGCAGCTCCTTCTAGGTTCCAGTAACCTGTACTAGCTCCCCTTGATGATCAAACCTCCGTATGGCAACAGCTCCATTGTTTCGCTGCTCCCAAAGTGTACCTCCATGCTGCTTTTTCCTGCGCCATTCCATCCCCCAACTGCCATACACAGTTATCGACCTCTCCCATATTCCCCTAATAGAAGCACCATGTTTCCTTCTGGGTAGGAGGCTTCTTTGGGTTCATAAAGTTTCACCATCACTCAAAGCACATGAATCAAGACCACTGTTTCCAAGAAACCTCTACAGACCAGACCAGCCTTCCAAGACATCTCTGTGCTGTCTTTTCCCACAGAGCCTAGGCCTGTCACTCTCTGCATCATATCGCCAGATCTCCATGCACACAGCATCTTTCCTACAGACCAAAGGATGCAGGCTCCCCTACTCTGTCACCATTGCTTTACCCTCAGTGCAAGGCCTGTGTGCTGTGCAGAGCCTGGTCAGCATCTCCTTCCTACCTCCTATAAACCCTGGAAAACACCTGCTTTATTGTCTCTTTTCAACACCAACAATTTTCTCATGATGACCTTTTCCCATTCTGTGACTTACAGGAAGACCTGACCAGGGATCCATCCAGAAGCATTTTCTTGTCACTCCTCTCAAGCCTGACTTCCTATAGCTTCAGAGAACCACAGAACCTTGAACCTGGAAAGGAGCAAGATGGCTTGTACCCAGCCCCTCATCTTGTCAATGGTTAAGTGTAGAAACACATCTGTAGTGAATCCCCAGAGAACCCTGAAGCATTTGTAGATGGGAAGACACACCAGCACATGGCATTTATATATGGCATTTACCAGTGTCTTGTATGCCAGGCTATGTATCATGATCCAGGCAATCTCCAAAGGGATATCCTGACACTGAACTTGTATATCACATGACAGTGCTCTGGACTCTGATACAAGGCCCAAGGAAACCCATGAGGCAGCATCTTGCACGTCTGTTGTTGTCATTAGGGGAAATAAGAAGTGCCTTGCTTCAGAACAAAGCTCATGGGTATCAAAAAAACTCAGTAAACAAGATATACTTTAATGCAATTTTTAACAAACCTCCAAATTAATATTCTCAGATCCATGGCAAACCAAATAGCAAAATGTTAAACACAGGTAACATTCCTTCCTATACTGGCCCAGCTCTGCTTCACTTTCCTCCCACTATTCTTAGTTCTATATCCAATAAAACTTTATTTATAACGTAAAATGGGCAGTTTGATAATTTGAACTTTTAAGATACTGTGTCCAATGTTATTTAACTTGATAACTTTTTGTTGTCCAAAGGTGAGTACTCAGCTCTCCTCATCAGGACAGGCTTACAAGTAAGTCATTTAAAATATACAAATAGAAAAATGATTCAGCTATCCTGATGAGTAGGATTTTTGAAAAATATGATTTTCAAGATCAAACAGTGAATTTCAAAACATGTTGTGCTTCGGGTGACGCTGTCAGCTCTTAGAGCTGTGATTTCACACTCCCTTGATTTGGGGTTGCTGTGGGAAGGGGCACTGTGGGAAGGGGAAAAATTGAGTGATGTTCTCCTGGTAAATCAGGTAAATGATTTCCTTCAACTTCTAAGAAGAGGAAGCTAAAGTAGAATACACCTTACTGTGACTTGTCCCATTCTCCTGGGTAAATGAGGAAGTTCAGAGAAGCCCCTGGTTGGCTTCCTGGTTAAGACATGTGCTCCAAAGTATGCCACATCTGATTTGTTAGCCCACTTCTTCCCAGACCCAGCATATTGAACTTTTGAAGTAACATTAGGAAACAGAATTGTTATCATGTGTTTCCCCTCCCCGCATGGGGCTTGTAGATATCAAAAGCACCCTAATTCCAGGCACTCTCTGCATTTTGGAGGATCATACAGTCCCCAATGAGTTCCCACCTCTATCTAATTACTCCTCAAAGGTGATCACCAAAGATGGAAAGTTGCGACTCTATTTGGGATCCTTTGTACTATCTGCATGGAATGTGTCATGGTCCAGGCTCCCTCTGTGGCCTAGTCTATTGTAGCCATCAATCTCCTTCCTCCCATCTCTAACCAGCATGGTGTTCAAGATGGCTCACAAATAATGTATACAGAGGACACCCTTGATGTACCTTTAGCAATTCTATTTTCCTTTCTGCATTTGTTCATTCATTCTTTCATCCACTCATTTGTTCACCCATTTCATAAATGTCTGGTGAGATTCTGAGGACCCAGTGGCAGGGGGAGCTCAGATGTGCTCCACTGAGTTTACCATCTCTTTTTCTTCCTAGTCCTGTTTTTCTGCCTATCTTGGTGATAAAGCAGTTACACACTGTGCTCCACTGATCTGTTGTTCTCTTGTCTTAGCTCTAGCACCTGGAAGCCAACTCCAGAATCCTCTGGCACAGCGAAACCACACCCAGAACAGCACTCTGAAAGAACATGGATGAGAGACTGACCGTGCTGATCTTGAGTCAATGTCCCAAGAACTCTGCTGGTTACCATATCCATGGCCTTGCCCTGTGACTGTTTCCATCTTTCCTCAAAGTCTCACTTGGGGTACCTAAAGGGCACAGTGTTGTTTTTTCATCAAAGACAGTCAGCATCAGTGAGCTTGGGCAGGACTTTTTTCCCTAGTTCTAATCAGTGTTCATACTTGAGGCAGCTGTCCAACTGGCTACTGAAGGAGTTTTGGAGGCAGCATGCCTAATGTATTGCTTTTGATTGGAAAGTAAGAAAAGAGCTCTCAGTGACCTACTCTACTTAATTACATGAAGTAAACACCTCCTCAAGTATAGCCACAGAAGCCTGATTGAGTCTTTGCTTCCTGGCCTCCTATCTGGCCTGCTGATAAGCAGAGGGCAAGTGGAAAGCCAACACCTGCTGAATTGCTTAAGCAAGGGGGCTACGAGCACATCTGCTGGAGGCAGTGGGATTCTGCAGCATCCATCTTAATTTATACTCCTGTTCCCAGATTCCTCAAATACATCTGTAAACTGTGTTTACATCCTAAACCTTGTAATGAATTATGGATTTGCTTATGAGGGACCATACGATAGCAGAAGGGATTTCAAACATGAAAAGCCATTGATGTCACTTAGAAGGATTCAGGAAATGGAAACCAAAGCCCAGACTTCTCCAAAAGCCTGGCTCTTGTCTTTTCTGATCTCTTCGCTAGACTTGTGACAGGGACAGCCATCTCTACCACACCCAAAAAAAACGGGGCAGGAAGAGACTTGATAATCTTATAACTAGACCCAAAGAAGGCTGTGGTAAAGACAGTGTAACTTTATGGCAATAGCCACAGCCAGTTCATGGATCCAAGAAGAGTAGCACATAGGAGGCAAATACCCAAGCACCTTCTGCTTTTCCATCTGAACTTCCAGCTACAGTATAGAATGGGCTGATACACCAGAAAGGTCAACCTCCTAATACAGAAAGCAAAGGACATCCATACTTACAGGTCAAAAGACTGTGTGCCCAATATAACAGGATACATGAGGTCACACTGACAGCTGAATGACTGTCACTATTATGTGAGTTGATCACACTTTCCCTGAGTCTTCCTCTGGTCACTGGGATTCACATAGTCTCTTTTACTGAACATTTCACAACCTTCTTCCCCTCTTTCTAGAGGCATTCTCTACCTTGAAGGTAAATCAGTTTTGCAGCTCTGAGAGGGGACAGTCCTTTGTGGTCTTGTTTATTTTGGGAGGGTACCACCACTGTATTAGCTAAGACTCTGGGAAATGAACAATTAAGAGTTTCCCCCTCCTAGTCTTATGGTCTCCTGAGTCATCCAATGTTGTGCAATGACAGCCTGATTTGTCACAGTAATTGAGATGGTTATCCACTAGACCAGCCACCCCCCCCCTTTTTTTTGCTTGTTAGTATAGTGGCATGAAGAACCTGCAATTCCCAGGAGATGTTTTAGCTTCAGTTATACTTTGGATCTTGAATATCTTCCAAAGACCCATATGTTAAAGGCTCACTCCTTGGAGTGACAATATAAGGAAATAGTGGAATCTCCCCCAAGGTAGGGCCTTATGGGCAGACCTTAAATCACAAAGGTTTGCCATTGAATATGATTGGAAATCTTTGTTTTTTTTTATGCTTTTTGGTCCTTGGCCATAATGTGAGCCGTTTTACTGCACCATGCGCTCCTGTTGCAACATGCTGCTTAGTCACAGACCCAAAGCAAATAGGTCCTCAATCCCCAGTCTTAAACTAGAACCTCCAAAACTTGGCCACAATAAACATTTCTGCTTTATAAGTTGACTGTCTCTGGTGTTTTGTTAGTGATGGAAAGCTAACTACCAATTCAAAAGGTTCACGTTAGTGTTCCCTGGTGGAATGACTGTGGGGCACCAGGACCTCTCAGTTTAGGATATTTAAGGTATCTGTTTAAATAGCTACAGCGCTGCTTGTGGAAATTGGGTATTTGTCAGTACAAACTTATGGAACAAACATCATTAATCTATTCCACGGTGGAGAAAAGAGAAGCTCAGAGGAGGAGATTAATTTCCCCCCTGACGCCAACATAGGAGAAAACCAATGTTAAAGCTCCTTCACTCGAGCCAGGCTGTTTCTCACAGGGACACACTAGCTATGATTACTTCTTGAGTGCTTCATGGTTATGCCCAGGCAGTCCTTTGGACTCTTGGGGGACATGATGTATTTCCCTGCAGGCCCTAAACATTGAAGAGCTGGTAGAAGCAAAATGTTCTCTTCCTATTTTGCAGACATTCTAGTATAGCATGTGTTCTGGTGAAAGCTCCACCCCAGCTCCTGGCATCCATATACCCAAAGAGTCTGGTATGTTCTGGTGGAAGTTCCACCTCAAGCGCCCTCCCTCATCTCTCTACAAACCCTGCCACATCTCAGAAAGTCTGCCAAATGATGAACCCCTCCCCAAGAGATGCTCATGTCCACTCCCACAAGGTAGTTAAACTGTCCCCCCAAGAAAACAGACAGGTGGCTTTTTTCCAGCATTCTGAGTGAGCTGAAAAATCATCCAGAAACATTTTATCCATTAAACCTGGGTCTTTTCTAATTTGGTTTGATTTGGTCTGATTTTGATTGCTGCATCAGTGGAAAGGCTTGTTGGGATGCAGAAACTTTTCAATGTGTGTCTTTGGTTTGGCTGTCCAAGGTCATATTACCTGGAAGTGCCTCTTGTACCTACTACAGCTCCCAATAACAAATGCCAGGCCTCTGCTAGGAGGCCAAGTGGTAATCAGAAATGGAGGCACCTAATAAGGGCACCTGTGTAAAATCCCTAAGCTCATTTTCATGCCCTTTCAAATTAAAAGAGTTCCCTCTACTAATAAATTAATTAAAATGAAAATTTAATAACTGACCTCTATTATTTATTGGCTGTTTTTTGGAGAATAAAATATTGATATCCAAAGAGGAATCAATTTTGATGAAACCTCCCTTTCTCTGCCATGCTTGATTCCTGTCACTTAATAAAGAGATGAGTTTACCTGCTGTGCCAGTTCAAAGATGCTGGCTGTAAATGTTGATTTGGAACAAATAAGAAGATTATAAGTACTGTCATAAGATACCCTTCCAGGAAGTAAATTTCACAGCCCTTCATGGGCAGACATGGTCTCTCATGCCTCAATGATCCTGCTCAACACACCACACATTTTGTTTATTAAAGCTAGAGAAGCCCTCTGTTGATAAAGCCCCCTAAATAAATGATAACTTTCATCGCCTTCTTCCAAATCATTTCCACAGTGAGCTTTGAAATTTAAAATGTTTATGCTGGGGGTGACATGTCAAAAATCATAGCCTCTGTGAGTCACACATACATCTTCATTGGGAGGCTCAACTGCACATGGCAGTCAATTTCCCTTAATGTGAACAGGCCAATGGGTCTTGGCAGAGGGGCTTAGCTCTGGGAGCTCATCTTGAATGTGTCAGCTGCATGATGGAAAATGCAAAAGCTGGAAGTCCCATGAGGCTAGGCCGATCATTCTCAAGCACCACTTTGTATGACTCAGCATGACTCAGCACAATCTGCACAAGTCAATCAACCTCTCCAAAACTGATGGTTTTGGGTGGTCCTCTTGTCTGGCTCACAGTGGGTAATTACTTCTAACTGAATTATCATCCATCATATAGACTCACAGGATCATCTCCATAGCCTCCTAGAATGTCACAAAGTACCCAGGGGCTTCTGCCTGCCTTATCCTGGACATCCCTCTGGAGTTTATTCACATAAAAACTGGGAAACCCTGTTACTGTCAAAGACCCGCTGCCCATGCTCTATGCGTGGTGAAGATTCTTGTGATTTTCCTACTTGAATTCTTTTCTTTTACTTCTTTCCTCAAATATTTATAGAGTGTTCCTCAAGCCAGTGGGTCAGGTGTTGCTCTGGGCTCTTTTGCAGATACAAACTTAAAAAATCTTCATTGTGATCTCACAAGAAAGCCCTGGTGCTCTATTGCATTTGCCAGGAGATGGACTTGAGCTCCAGGAGCTAAATGCAGATTCATAGCCGTGTACAGCTAAGCAGTAGGGACAATATCTGCACACAAAAGGCATTTTATTTTTTCTATTTTTAATTTTTCTTATTTCAAAGCTCACACTCTTTCTTTTCTATTCCACTGACAACCCTGTTTCTCTGTACCCATGGCTCAGTGTATCCTATATGGGTTTCATATCCTGCTGGGCATACCTGGGATTCTGCTGAAAATAGGCTTTGGGACTCATCTTGATGATGCAGCTCCACTCACTTGGGCTGTCCCTGGAACAGTGTTCATTATTCATAGTACTTCAACTCATGCATTTTTCCATACATTATTCTGTTTCTCCTTTTCTTCATATTTACAGTAGCATCACAATATTACCCATATTGTATTAGCTATATTGTCATCCTAGAGGTTTCTGACTATATCCTCCTGGTTCCAAGTCCATACTCACCCCCATATTTCACTGAGCATTATGCAGCCATATAACTGAAGACTTAGCATGTAGTGACTGGTCAATAAATATGGAGTTCCTGGTCAATTATGTTGTCTCCCAAATGGCATGCTAATAGCTGTCAGAAGCAGCTACAAGGGACATCAGAAGGCTCACAGGCTTTGGGGAAAAAGATAGCATATAAGTCCTGTTTATAATATTCTATAACGGATGCTTCTGAGTGTATCCCTGAGTTATTCAGTGTCTCCTATAAGATAGGAGCTAGAAAGAAAAGCTAGATATCATAGCTGCCAGGTCACCACAGTTACAGACAGAAATATCCACCAAAACCATTGTCAATTGTCCTTTCCTCCCTTTCTTTGTTTTCATTTTTCCCCTTTGTCTCTACTTCCTTAGCATTAACACATCCATCCATCAGCATCCTTTGTTATAAATGTCACCAATGTGGCACTATGCTCTTTTTCCTGCTGCTCTTGTGTTTGGAGTGTCTTTACTGATCCACTGATCAGTTTGACTTCTGTCTCCCATGAATGGAAAAGGGTAAATAAATGTTCCAGAAACAAGAACCACAGATTGCTTTATCTTGAGTGACAGTTGCTTAGATATGTCCCACAAATGTCCTTGGAAGGAATTATTGCCATCAATCATAAAAAGGATCTACTGGAAGGAAAAAGGGAACCCCTAACTGAGCCCTATGACTCCCATCTGCCTCTTGATGAAGACTCTGCTATTCTTGAAAAATACTAGAAAGGTAAATAATTGTTCAACAACAATTTTATAAGCTCCCAGATTTACAACACACACACACACACACACACACAGAGAGAGAGAGAGAGAGAGAGAGAGAGAGAGAGAGAGGAGAGAGAGAGAGAGCATACATACATGTACGTGTACACACAACAAGTGTACATGAAGTTTGAAAATCCCCTGGCAAATTCTTCAGAAGAAGCACCTTCTCACAACTACCTAACAGCCAGAACACAGATGATTTTGCTCTTGCAGTTATTTCTTCCTGTCAAGAGCTGACAATCAGACATGCAAAACAAGTGCTGTGTATGAATTTTGCAAAAGTATCACTCTGGGAAAACAGAAACCAAAACAAATTGAGAAATCATATAAATAATTACTTTGAGCTTCAACTCTAACATGAAAAAGGAAGGCATACAAGCAGAAATGTTAATGAACATGACTGTTTAATTACAGGGACCCAGGCCAATAAACTGAAATTACTAGAGATTTCCAGCAAGCAGCCCATCTCTCCATGTGATCTCAGAGGTGTGGGTTCAATCAAAAAAGTACACTTTGGCTTTCTTTGTCTAGATAGAATGGCAATGGAAAAGGGCAAAGTGAGGCCCTCATGAAGGAAAACTAGGTCTGTAAAGTCCTTGCCTCTCTGCTCAGCTGCATTGAGCCCTCATCAGCATGGGCAGGTACAGGTTTTTACTAGACCATCTTCTCTAATTAGAAAGTCTTGCCTCACCAGCTACATAAAGTTCAAGCACATGTGCTAAGGGCAAAATTAGACCCAACACACCCACTAAATGAGATTCATTAAGCACCCACTACATGGTAACACTCTTCCCTACCACACATTTTTCTCTATCTCTATTTTCTATCCCAAAGTGATACATTTGCAAAATTCACATGCATCACCTGTTTTGTGTGTCTGATTGTCAGCTCTTGACAAGATGGAATTGCTGTGAGGGCCAGGTAGATGGTATTCTATAGTTAAAAGCAATCATCCCACTGTATAGCTGTGAAAACTATGATGTCCAGAGCAAGTCAGATAATCTAAATTTTCAAGAGCCATACTACTAAGAAATAGAAGGCTCTGTTTGCAAAGCTCGACATAGCTGATACCAAAGCCTCAGTCAGTAATATAGAAATGTATTGCATCCTTTCTTACTTAATAACTGAAGCATTCATTCATCAGATCATTGAGTTGTTCACAAAAGCTATTCATGTGCCTACTATGTGCCAGTTTGGGGCTGTGTTCTGGGAAAAAAATAATCAGAAAATAAACTGTATCTCATTTCAAGTAACAAGACAAAGTTGTCCACTCTCCCCATATCTCTTTGATATTGTGCTTGAAGTTTTAGCTAGAGAAATAAGGCAACAAAAGGAGATCAAGGGGATACAAATAGAAAGAAAGAAGTCAAACTTTCACTATTTGCAGATGATATGATAATTTACATTAAGTAACCTGAAAAAAATTCTACCAGGGAACTCCTACAGCTGGTAAATACCTTCAGCAAAATGGCAGGATACAGGATTAACTAAGAAAAAAATCAGTATAGACGATAAATGGGTTGGGAAAGAAACCAGAGAAACATCACCCTTCACAACAGCCACAAGCAACATAAAATATCGTGGGATAACAGTAACCAAACAAGTGAAAGACCTGTATGACAAAAACTTTGACTCTTTAAAGGAAGAAATTAAAGAAGATACCTGAAAATGGAAAGATCTCCCATGCTCCTGGATAGGTAGGATCAACATAGTAAAAATAGCAATCTACTGATTCAATGCAATCCCCAGCATAATTATTCACAGACCTTGAAAGAACAATACTCAGCTTTATAAGTAAAAACAAAAAACACAGGCTATCCAAAACAACCCTGTACAATAAAGGAACCTCCAGAGGCATCACCATTCCAGACTTCAAGTTCTACTATAGAGCTACAGTAATGAAAATAACTTGGTATTGGTGCAAAAACAGACAGGCAGACCAGTGGAACTGAAGACCCTGGTACTAATACATACACCTATGAACACCTTATTTTTTGACAAAGAAGCAAAAATTATACAATGTAGAAAAAAGAAGACATCTTCAACAAATGGTGCTGTCATAACTGGATGCTGACACATAGAAGATTTCAGATAGATCCATATCTATAGCAATTCACAAATAGATCAAAGACCTCCAGTCCCACTACACCTCCTAGAAGAGAACATGGGAGTTACCTTTAAACAAACTGGTACAGGAGATCACTTCCTGAACATAGGCCATTAGCACAGACATTGAGACCAAGAATTAATAAATAGGACCTCCTGATACTGAGAAGTTTCTGTAAGGCAAAGGACATAGTTAACAATACAAAATGGCAGCCCACAGAATGGGAAAAGATATTCACCAGCCCCACATCTGACAGAGGGATGATTCCAAAATATACAAAGAAATCAAGAAGATATTCACCAAAACAGCAAATAACCCAATTAAAAAGTGGGGTACAGAACTAAATAGAGAATTCTCAATAGAGGAATCCAAAATGGCTGAAAGGCACTTAAGAAAGTACTCAACATCCTTAGCCATCAGGGAAATGCAAATCAAAACAACTCTGAGATACCATCTTGCACCTTTCAGAAATGGCACCTGTCAGAAATCAGAATGGCTAAAATCAAATGACATAAAACCAATGACAGTTTATGTTATAGAAGATGGGAAGAAAGAGGAACACTCCTCCATTGCTCGTGGGTGTGCAAACTTGTACAGCCTCTTTGGAAATCAGTATGGTGGTTTCTCAGGAAAATGGGAATTAGTCTACCTCAAAGCCCAGCAACTCCACTCTTAGGCATATACCCAAAGGATGCACATTCATACAACAAGTAGTACATCTGTTCAACTATGTTCATAGCAGTATTATTTGTAATATCCAGAACCTGAAAATAACCTAGATGCCCTTCAACCAAAGAATGGATAATAAAATGTGATACTTTTACACAATGGAGTACTACTCAGCAGGAATAAAAAACAATGAAATCTTAATTGAATAGAACTAGAAGAAACCATCCTGAGTGAGGTAATCCAATCACAAAAAGATAAACATGGTATGTACTCACTCATATATGGATTTTAGACACAGAGCAAAGGATTACCAGATATCCCAAGAGAGACATACATAGTCCCCCAGAGAAGGGGAAAGCAACAAGAGCTCCTAAACAAATTGAAAGTGGAAGGGATGGGTGAGGGGGGAAGGAAGGTATGAGAAGGAGGAGGGGAGAGGAGTACATGAGCAATCAGGAAGATTGAGTCAGGAGATGAATAGAGGAGAGCAAGAAAAGAGATACCTTAATAGAGGGAGCCATTATAGGTTTAAAGAGAAATCAGAGACTAGGAAATATCCAGAAATCCATAAGGATCACCCCAACTAAAAAATTTAAGCAATAGTGGAGAAGCTACCTTAACTGCCCTCCCCTTATAATGATATTGATAAATACCTCAAATGCCATCCTAGAGCCGTATTCCAGCAGCTGATGTAAAAATCAGAGGTGCACAGCTAAGCACTGAGCCAAACTCCTGGAATCCAGTTATAGAGATGGAGGAGTGAAGAGCAAAGGGGTCAAGACCATGCTGTGGAACCCCACTGACAAAGCTGATCTGAGCAAGTGGGAGCTCATGGACCCCAGCCAAATAGCTGGGGAACCAGCATAGGACCAAACCAGGCCTCCTGAATTTGAGTGATAGTTAAGAGGCCTGGGCAGTCTATGGGGCCTCTTGCAGTGGAACCAGTGTTATTCCCAGTCCATGAATGGACTTTGGGAGCCCATTCCTCCATGGAGGAATACTCTCTCAGCATAAATACATAGAGGAGGGCCTAGGCCCTGCCCCAAATGCTGTGACAGACTTTGAAGATCCCCCATGGAAGGCCTCATCCTCCATGGGGAGTGGAACAGGGAGGGGGGACATGGAAAGGTGGAAGGGAGAGAGAACTGGTGGGATTAATATGTAAAATAAGTTGTTTCTAATTTAAATAAAAATTATCACACATATAATTAAATTTTCATCATTATTGATTAGGGTTACCTTATTAGTAACCTGTCACTGTGACCAATTACATGAGAGAATGACTTTAGGGTCAGATCTATCATAGCTTCAGAAGCTTCCATCATGTTTGTTTAGCAGTGGGAGTGTGTTGCACAGGAGGTTCTCATGTCATGTGAGACAGGAAGCAGGAAGATGCCTGGGATTGGATATCCTCAAGGATATACCCTCAGTGACCTACTTCCTCCAGCTAAGCCCCGCCACCCTTGCCTGGTACCTGGTTGGAATGGCAACAGAAAAGAAGAAAGTGAGGCTCTTCTAAAGGAAAACTCGGTCTTCATAGCTCCCACCTTTCTGCCTAAACATGCTGAGCCTTCACTTGCTGGCCACCATCTCCCAAAACAGCACTAAGAGGGGGACCCAGACTTTAACATGAGCTCTTTCACATTCAAATTATAACTAAATACGAGGAAGACTCAGGGCTCTGAGAACAAAAAAAGAGAATCCCCAGGATCTCTTCCCTGAAGAAGTAGCAATTAGTGTGTGATCAGAAGGGGAAGTGTAAAAATGCAATGTGCAAAAAGAAAACAGTAATATGAACATGAAAGCATTCATTCCTCTTGTCTTGTGTTTTCTTTCCATCCATGCACACTTTACCTGCTCCCTGTCTAACCTGGCTCCTCTCAACACTGCCGTAAGAGATTGTGAGAGGCATGAAGGTTTTTGTGCTCACAGATAAGCACTGTGGGAACCAGGAATGTTAAACACACAGGGTTTTTCCTTCAAAGGGAGGGATTCATAACCTGTTATCCATCCAGAAGGCTGGGAGCAGATTTAATTAATAGTCTTTTGACCTTTGCACTATCTGTTTGCCCAAGACCACAGGAGATTCTCCCCCAGACACTTATCATGAGCTTGCCAATTATAGAACCTATCTTATGTAAGGTATCATGTGTAGTCTTTACAGAGAGTTTTGATATAGCTATACCTTAAGCTTTATTGCGCACATAGAAATGAATTATTACCACCAGGAAAGTCTTCACCAAACTGTGCTATGCTTGAATATGCCTAAAATAAACTACTCAGGGCCAAATTTTCTAAGTTTGAACCAACACTGGCTACATGGCTGTATAGAACCAGAACAGAACCAGCTTCTTGCTTCCCACAGATCATTACTCTCTGGGTGTGGTGGTTGAAAAGACTCTTGCAACTGGCACCCATGGGGTAAAGATCATGGACAGTTGCAGTTCTCAATGTAACTGAGCCTTCAGGCATTTGAGGAAGAGCTGAACCACCACCTTCTTGACATCACCTTCTGCCTTTCCCGCACAAACCTCTCTGCCTCTCTGGATGTGTCAATGGTGGTCAGTGTTTGAACCAGGTGTTTCTAGATTTTTATTTTTGCACAAACCTCTCTGCCTCTCTGGATGTGTCAATGGTGGTCAGTGTTTGAACCAGGTGTTTCTAGATTTTTATTTTTGCATCTTATTCAAAGGATTGAAAGATGCAATCATTACACAGTGACAAAGAGACTTAATTCAGCTGCAAAGTAATAGTACAGCTCAGAGTAGTCAAGAGTAGCAGCAGGCCAATGGTTTTCTAGGATGACTAACACGTTTGAGTAGTCAAACCATTTTTCTACTGCTCATACTCCTTCCTATGACACATCTGATTTTAACTATGCATCCAAGGTATATGTCAAATGGAGAATTCTCCTTAAAAAAAAAAAAAAAAGGAAACAATTTATCTTACTAAGCATGCACTCCAAACCAGTCTAGGCTAGATTTACCCCTTTACTTCTGTTCCTACATATATCCTAGAATACATTTTGATAGAAATTCTCAGTGAAAGGGAAGTCACTAATATTTATTTGAAACAGAGAAATTTAGTAGTACCCACATATAGCTCCACGGTGGAGTCCTGGGTTACTATGTTAATTTTTAGAGAGAGAGAGAGAGAGAGAGAGAGAGAGAGAGAGAGAGAGAGAGAGAGAGAGAGAGAGAGAGAGAGAGAGAGAGAGAGGGGTGTATCATATGCAGGCCTGACATTGTCTAGAGCATCATTACAGAAGTGTGTGTGGAGATATCCCAAGACAAATGAAATCCAAGGTCGTAATTCCCTATACTTTCTTGTCTCCAATGCTCAATGATGATTTCTTTATTTTATCATTCTCCTCTAGGTCCTTCAAGGTTTGATTCCAAACACTTCTCTGCATCCCTTTATAGTCTTCCCAGGGCAATCATCCTTGTGGAGCATATTATTTGCACCCTATTATGTTGATCCCAAAATGTGTCTCTAGATCTGAGTTTTCTTTTGGACTCCAGACTTCTGTTTACAAGAACTCTCAGACATACCCAACTCAGCATGATCAAACTGAGTTTCTCAGTGACTCCAATTTCATCTCAACACCATTCAACCAGTTTACAAGCCAGAATCCCAGGCAACATCCATGCCCCAGGCCCTTCTCTCTTCTAAAGCCAAATAAATAATGGCCCCAAACATACTCAGGCATTAGTAAAAGGAACCTATAAATGTTGATTTATTGGCCAAAAAAGTGATATTAAAGATGTGATAAAATTAAGGATCTTAAAAATAAGAGTATCTTTGATCATCCCAATGTTTCAGATGGGAGAGATGCAGAAGAATATTGATAACACATGAGAGAAGGTCAGGTGAAGACAGAAGCAGAGAACAGAGTGAAGCAATCAAAAACAATGTCATGGGCCACCATCAGCCACTAGAATAGAAGCTAGAAGAGATAAGGGGTGACTTCTCCTCTGGATCATTTAGAAGAAACCAAACTTTGTGGATATTTTGTATTTTAGCTGGTCTCTATTTTGAGCCACCAAAAGACAGTTTATTCACCAGAATGGAATTAATCCCTCTTGTTTCAAGCCATAATTTAATATATTCAGAATAGCAACAGGAAATTAAGAAAACATACAATAACAGACATGCTAAGACCTCTTTAACTTGTTAAGATAACTTAAATTACAGTTCCTTCTCATCATCTTTTCTGGGGAGAAATCCTATTATCTCTCCAAAGGATAGGTGCCAAAGAGTCTCAGCTTACTATGACTCCTAGGATAAAGGATAAAATCCTTAGTATGGTCCATATGAAATCCCTTATCCTCAGATCTGCTCCCTTTCTCAGTCATGTCTTGTGCTATGGACACATACCATCGCTTTTTCAGTTCCCAGAAGGAACTAATCCCCTATTCACCACAGAATCTTGGCACAGACACCTTATTTGAGTGTTTATTAAGGTCAGATCATATCTTAGATATCTCTCCTCACCACAGTCTATGTTCATATGCACTAATGTAATTTTACATTAACTTCATTACTTTTTTGTTGTTTTTGCTCTTATGTGGCTCCCCAGATCACCAGTAAGTCCTCAGGGAAAAGGAAGAAAATAAAAGTTACAGTTGTTTTTCAGAGCCATGCTGTCCCCAGCATCCAACAAGGTACAGATCCAGTGTTTAACACACACTGTCTAGATTATCCCCAGAGCCTTAAAGTGTCTCTGAATGTGTACATGAACACACTTAGACATTAGTACTACACGGATCCCCACCATTCTACACCACACAACAAGTGTGCGGGAGAATATCATGAAGAAAACTTGAGTGGACTCAGCAATAGCAACATCTAGTATGAGGACCTCACCTCCTCTTATGTGTGGGTTGGATGAGGGGTCGCCCATGTGTATATGCATGTGGAGGCCAGGGGGCAACTTCAGGTATCATTCATTCTTCAGGAAGCATCCCCCTTGCTTCTTTAAGACAGGGTCTTTCACTGGGACCAGTCTCTTCCTGATCCACTAATGTGGCTGGTAGTGAGCCCCAGGGATCATCCCCTCTCACCTCCCCAGCATAGGATTTCCATGGCATTTGTACATGAGTTCTGAGGGTGGACTCAGGTCTTGTGCTTATAAGGCAAGCACTGTCCTGACTGAGCAGTCTGCTCTGCAGCCCCTCGACACCATCTTCTTATGCAAGTGCCAAGCATGCTTCACATCCCTTAGGATTCAGAGGCAACAATGCACTGGGTTTTTTTAATTTCCGTGCTAGCCTACTCCCTCAGTGTCTGGAGAGTTTGTTTGGCTACTTTGTAAGATTAAAGCTATTTAAAATTCATCGAAATATTAAAAAAATTAAAAAACATGGTCTCTAAAGAACTCCTCTGGGCCCCAGGGTTCGTCTGAGGCAGCGTATAGATTGGGCTGGCTTTAAGTTAAAAAATCATGTATTTATCTCTTTTATAGCTTGTGATTTCATATAGGGTTTTAAAGATGTTTTGACTTCAAAGGGAAAAAATTCATAAGCTATTAGTATTTTTACTCCTTTAGGGTCATACTCTGTATTTTTCCAAAGTATTTGCTGATTTATTAGGTTCTCATGTAAACTTTCTGAAGATTATGAACTCCAAAAGATAGATCAACAAAGGACTCAAGGTACTGACAAAAATCTCCCATCTAGTACAGGATGGAGTTTGCACTCAGTTCCATGACATTGAACTAATGGGAGGCAGGGAAAAGGGAGGTGAGCCAATTTTATCTATTCATTAAGAAAGCAGATGAGTTCAGTGAACATTTAGGCTCCTGATGCCTGGAGAGAAAATAGCACATACTTCAACAGTTATTTCCTCTAGGTGGTAAGATTGTGAGTAAATTTATTGTCTTTTTTATGCTTCTCTGTAACATCCACAATGGGTATGGATTAATTTTATAATTAGAAAACATTAAAAATAAGCAAGTATGATTATAAAGCAAGTCAAGGGAATAATGGGAAAACAGAAAGATCTCTGACTCATCCTGAGTGTAGGGTGCTGAGGTGGGGTGTGACTGATCACTTGGTTCGGGCTCTGAGCCTGCTGTGACAATTATCATTTTATAATCTTAAAGTACAACCTCACTGAGCCTCAACTCAGTGTAAAATGGAGGGAATAAACTTACCTGTAGTGGTAAAAGTTCTTGGTGTAAACTGGTAGGCAGAAGTTTAGAAAAGAAGAAATTCATGTAGTTGCATAGAAGAGAAGCAAGGGGCTCTCAATGTGAATATGGCTGTATCCATCTCTGGGTCTGCCTTCCTCCTCTAGTTTTTATAACTATCTCACCCCTATGCCAGGGAAAATGTGGACCAGCATGTTTGTTATGATCCTTCCTCAGATTAGCAAATCCAGAAGGAATTCAATTTATCTCAAGGATAATTCTGCCTGACTATATTTAAGATCCCATATCCCACTAAGAGCGCATTATTGTCACAACAGGAGATAGAATGGTCTTAGTCAATCACATGTACCCACTTCTGAGCCTCACAAGCTTTGTTTCCTCAGTACCCAGCTCTTGGGTGGCGTGTGCCCTACAAGACAAGGTCCTGACCAATCCAGACAAGGTAAATGTTTCCATGGCCAGAGGGTACTATTTATGTGCTGCTTAAGAGTTTAATTAGTTTGTGAAATGCATTAAATGATAAGTTTTATAAACAACATGTATTTATGACACAGAAAGGGCTTTCAAAGACCAAGTTGAACTACACAAACAATGGTATCTTCTGTCAGAAACAACAAAAAAGACCATAAGCCATGGAGCCCAGAAACAGGTATAGTAGTGTACACCTGTTTCCCACAACTCTGAAGGCAAAGGTAGGGAGATCATCACTCCAGGGGAAATTGCAAGACTTTGACTATTGCTCTCCTGAAAAGGAAAAAAAAATTAAAAACAACAACAACAAACTACCAAAGAAATTAGGTTGAGAATAAAATCATCATAGCAAAAGTTTAATGAAAGTGGTTCTCTAAATAGACAAAACCTTTCATGGTCACCATGTCCTTCTCTGTGAGCTTTTTGTTTAACTATGTTGAAAATTGAACATAAGAAGTACATATTATTTTCCCTCAATAAAACTTCAAATAAATTAGATATTGAACAATAACAGATACACACACACACACACACACACACACACACACACACACACACACACTCACACTCAAAATAGCCTTGAGCTGTTGGAAGATGATACGTTTTCAGTTTCTCTTTAATAAGATGTGTCTTATCACTATCTCCTCTAAGGGAGTTGATAGATTTTGCTTTTAACCAATTCCCAACAAGAGTTGGAAGCTCTTGTCCATATAGCCCCAAATATATCAATTAATCAAATTGGTCAGTACATCAGCATGTCTGTATTGAGACCAGCTTTTATTGGGTATCAGGAGTAGGGAAAAGAACTAAAATATGCATGCTACCTGGGGAAGGCCATGCTTCAGGAGATATGATGCTCAAAGGTAAAAGGCAACATCAGGCCTATATCCATTAGAGTTATACTGTCTTGCTGTCTCAGGAGAAGTATGCAATCAATACATTTGATTTGGGACCAGAACTAATCACAGGCTTAGCACTTAGGCCTTTGTGCTGCTTAGATATTTGTAGTTTCTATCCCTCAGCTAGGGGTTTGAGGCCTTTCTGAACTCCTAAAAGATCTCACAGGAGGCAGAATTGAGAAAAATGACTCTGACTGAGGCTCAGATTCCACATTCATTTTACACTTTTCAGGTTTTTTTTTTTTAAGTTATTTTGCCCTAATACCTTTCACCATCAAAATAGAAAAGTGGTCATCAATTTTATCCAGGTACAAACACTTTCAGCTACAATAGCGACCTGTCTGAAAAATATGCCCAATGGTACAACGATGGTACAAATGTTATGAGAGAAATCAACCACCATTTGATTGTATTTAAGGCCCATTCCACAAGACGGCCCCATACCTGACCTTCTTAATTGGGCCAAGAGCCTGAGACAAGGTAAGTCATGACCTATAGGCCATATAGGAAAACCCATTACAGTTATTCTACAACATGAGACTAGCAATAAAACAATCACAAATATATATTTCTATACCCATATATCAGTGCATCACTGAATCCTCATCACAGAAGCCTCTTCTTGTAATAGATGGTCATTAACACAAAAATCCGCAACTGGACAACATGAAGAAAGAGAAAGACTCAGCCGTCAATGGAATGTAGGTAGAAAAAAAATTAAGAGCCAGAAATGGTGGATAATTCCAAAGAAATGGCATTTTCTAGGTGCAATAGGGCTGAAGCACAGTTGAACTCACTGAGACTAGGATAGCATACACAAGTCTTGCACAAATTCAAACTGGACAAAATCACAGCACAGAGAAAGAGAAGTGGAAACAAAGTCCCACCCCAAATCAAAAAGTTATTTATAATTGATAGCTTCTGGGAAACTGAAAATCTATTTTCCTCAAAAGAATGAATGGGTATATCAACCATGGGTCAGGGCAAGCCATATGCTCAGGAACAGTTGGCAAACACAAAATGGACACCATGTTTTGCTTTGTTTTGTTTAAGGGGATCTGTTGTGTGTTTTTGCATATATGTGTGCTTTTTATTGTTTTAGTTTGATTTTGAGAAAAAGAATGTGATGTGTGAACGGGAAGAGGAGAAACTGGGAGGAGTTGGGGAGGGGAAAGAATATGATCAAAATATTTGTATGAAAAAATCTTAAATATAGCTGACAATATGCACTTTGTGGCATCCTGAAGGATTAAATGAGAACATGTAAGTGGAGTGCTTGATACAAGGTATGGCTCTTAGTTAATAAATGGTGATTTGTGAAGGATGCAAACATCTTCAGGGATTGTAGTGCAATTTCAACTACTAAGATAAATGCATTTCCATTTGATTTCATTTACTTTATCTTGCAAATTCTTTCTCATTGTTAATTAGCATGCAAATTACTGGATTTTATTATCATATTTTCATATATGCTTTATTTTTGTTGCTCCCCTTTCACTACTCACATCTCCCTAAACTTGTATCTTCCCTTTTCCTAGTGGCCACTTCCCTCTTCCCTGTCAGATACATTCTAGCACTCTCATTTCCTCCTCCCCTTCCTTAAGAATCCATTTTCTCCTTTCATCATTGCCTTTCTGTTTTATAACCTATACCCACACCAACATCTATTTCATATGTAAAAATTAATGTCTTAGATTCATGTATGAATATGAAATATTTGTCTTCCTGGGTCTAGGCTACTTCACTCAATATGATAAGTTCACTATCTATCCATTTTCCTTCAAATTTATGATTTCAATTTTCTTTGTGGCTTAATAAAATTAAATTGTGTATATGGACTACATTTTCTTTGTCCATTCATCTATGATAGACACCTTGGCTGGCTCCATTTTCTTTCTACTAAAAATAGCACAATAGTAAACATGGATATAAATACATGTTATTTAATTTGTATTTATTATTCTTTGATAGGCACAAAATGTATATAGGTATGTTTTGTTCCTTTCATTTTTTTTTATGTTTATTTCCTACCACACTCCAAATGAATCTTCTCACCCTACAATAATCCTGTTAAATTCTATAGACTTCCACTTCCATGACACTAATATCCCTCTGGCTTCAGCCCAAACAAAAACTAATTGTCCCCTTGTTTGTCTGTATGTGAGTTTGTTTTTCCAGATAAAATATTTCAGATCCTGTTTTCTTGTCCCTTGGTATTTTTTTTAACAAGCAACAATGTCTGAGCTAGCCACAAAAAGCAGGTTTCTTTGAGCAAAGAAGTAAGAGTGTGTGAAGCAAGTGGCTCTGTTTGGAAGGATGATTCTTAATTCCAATGAAGAAATGGCTGAAGGAGTATGATGAATAGGAGAACGCAAAACGTTGGAGGCCAGAAAAGACAGCATCTTAATTAATCCTGCTTCTACCTCCCATGAGTTATGTGACTCTGGGGATGTTTCTAAACCAGAGAAAAATCAACCTTTGTTATTTCTCTCCCAAGAATGGATTCACTGTGATTTACGGACATCGTTTTCTAAGATGCCCCACAAAATGACACTAACAAGCCTGTGAAAGCCATCACTTCTGTGGTGAGAAAAGCAAGGGGGGGTTATTTTGAGGGGAGAAAAATGAGCTAGTATTAGAAAAACAAGAGACTTGAGTTCAAGTCCTGAGCTTATGATCAAGGTCACTGTACTTTGAACACAAGCTACAGGATCTCCCTTATGTTTTCCAACAGCTCCAGAAGCAGGCTTGAGGAGGCTATCTGAGAGCAAGCATTATCCTCATGTTTCTGTGGGCAAAGAACACATCATTTGTTTTATTATTTTACTGTTTGTTTGATTATTCAGCCCACAACCCAATATTGCTTCACTTATGTGTCCACTCACCTCTAGCCTCAGTCTGTGTTAGCTGGTTTTGTCACTACTCTGACCCAATACCAGAAAGGGAGGACAGTGTTCTCAAGTTTGCATTTTCATAGGGTTCATTCTCTCAGAACATGGAGGGCATGATGGAGTAGAACAATGCACCCTGTAGTGACAACAATGAAGATGGATGGCTGGATTTTCCCTTCATATTCTACCCAGGTCACATCTTATGTGATTGGGCAGCTCACATCCAGCCTGGGTCTTCACCCTTTGGCTAATTATCTCTGGAATGATTTCATAGGCACTCTCAAAGACACTACTCAATATAGTGACAAGACTTCTCAATCACACCATATCATAAAATCATACTACTCACTTGTCTCTTCTCACAGCTGCCTGATCAAACATACATTTTGTTTGTCAACAATAACAACAGCCACTATTTATCAAATGTCTAATATGGGTAAAAGATTGTGCAAAACCTGTATATGACAAGTCTCACTAAAGCCTTCTGCCGCAGATTCTGTCATGATCTCTTGTGAATAGATGAGGAACCTTGGATTGTGAAAGGCTGTATAGCTTCTTTGTTAGGATTTTAGGGGCTCAAAACACTGGTGTTATTAGTCATAAGTGTGTGCTCTCATGTGCGCGTGTGTGCACGCATGCATGCGCGCGCACACACACACACACACACACACACACATACAGTGTGGAAAGGTCAAAAATATGGTAGTTCTTCAGTCCATGAGGCTGGATGTCTCAGTAGTCCCAATCTGGTACTGGAGCCTCAGGGAGGTCATAGAGTTCTGCCAGTTTTCAGTTCATATTGGAATTCAAAAGAAGTTTCTAACATGGTAAATGAATGTCTCGGGATAGACTAAATTTGCCAAAGAGAGTAAGGGAAAGCAGACAAAAATCACTGGCTCCTCTCTTCTGTTACCTTTTAAATGGCCTGCCCCCAGAAGGTGTGGACCAGATTTAGGGTGGTTCTTCTGACCTCAGATATTCCAGATTTAGTGTGGGTCTCCTGTGGTATTATAGTTATTTATGGTCTAATAAAGCTTTCCTGGTGATCAGAATACAAAGCTAGCCACAGCCACAGAAACCAGGCAGTGGTAGCACACACCTTTAATCCCAGGACTCAGGAGATAAAGGCAGATGGATCTCTATGAGTTCAAGACCACCCAAGGGCTACATGAGAGTGAATCAATCTAAAAGAGAAACAGAGCTCAGGCATTTAATCCCAGCACTAGAGAGGTATATAAGATAGGAGCAGGGTCTCATATTCAGACATTTATTCTCCTGCCAAGTTGAGGAAAGGAAGGAAATTAGTCTCCAGCCACATTGGGTTCAGGATCACCCCAGCCCTAGCAAAGGTAAGAGCTCTCTGGTAACTTGGCTGCTTTGCTTTTCCTCAGCTTGAACCCCAATATCAGTCTCTGGGTTTATATTACTCCTGTTATAGTCTCCCGCCTTAAAAAATCCAACCAAGAAAAATCCCTTGAAGGTTCATCCAGTTCCTCAGATTTTAGTTACTTCCAAATGTAGTCAAGCTGATGACCAAGATTAGCCATCATACCCAGTTTTCATGGCGTGACTGCTTAATACAACCTCAGCTCCTAATAACAGTCAGAGTCATCCTTTTTCTTCCTAGACTCTCAGTCACATCTTCCATTGTTCATAGAACTGTCTTCTCCCTCCAGTCCAACTTGCTGCTTATATTTTCAGGTAAGTCTTTGACAAGAAGAAATATGGGGTTGAAGGCAGTATTGAGACCTTGGATGTGAGCTGAATAATATAGTATCCTTTCTCTGTTCACAAAAACCTGAAAGCAAAGATGTCCTCTGCGGGCCTGGGACTGTTGGTAAATGTAAGTGAGATCCTGGAGATTGTATTCCTAGTAATCTCTGACTCCAAGCTGACCCACACTAAGATCCCCCTTTTCCTGACGACTCATCTCTCAAGAAAGCTATTTTCCTATTTAAAGAATTAACACATTCCTTTTTGAAGCAGTCTGGGCACCAAAAAAGAGAAGCAGTATTTCCAAGAAATGAGAATATTCAAAGAGAGCTTCTTCTGGAAGATACTGTGTAGAGAAGTGCAGGCAAAGCTCGCTAAAGGATAGAACAAAAGTCTAGGGCTGCTAACAACAGAACTCTGTCATCTTTAAGACCAACCTTTCTGAAGCAAGGAAGTTTCCAGAATCTAGGAGTAGACAGAAGACACGAGCTTGTTTTCTTCAAATGAGCAATAGTCTTCAGTCAGTCAAAGCATATTCCAACCAAAAGGCATCCTAAGAAAGAGATGATTAGGCTATATATGTGCTGACCTCACTTCAGTCATAGAGATAATCTCAGAAACACAGAATCACACAGTACCTGTGTGACAATGATCTTTCACTAAATTTTGAAATATGCAGATTAAGAGTGTTACTGAAACTATGGGTCCAATGAATCTGAGTTCCCCCTTACTTTGCCAGAATTTATTTTTGATAATGAAGATATGGATGATTTAAATACATTCTCTGACCCCTGTCTAAAATGTTCTCGTAGTCCCCTATTGGCTGGACTTGTTTGAAAGCAGCAAGCAAAGAACTCAATGATGGCATTTGTGTAGTTCAGCATGTGTTACACAGAGCATATCAGAGAAGGATGGAGAGCGACAGACCACCCCCACCCCAAACACCCACTCATATTAAATCTCCTGGGCCCTTCTTTAAAACAGAAAACAATACATGTAGGTGTGATGGTTCCTCACCTGGGAGGATATTTCTAAGAACCTCTACCCTCTTCCTCCCTGTAGGAACCTCCCACTACCCATATCTGTGTCTGGGATAGATCAGGTGCATAGCTACACCATACACATGCCACTGCATCCCCAGAAGAAACTTCAAGCATCCTGAGCACCAGCCAGTGACTTGCTTCTCCAAGCCAAGTGCTTTGTCATTGCTGCCAGACACATTGTCTGTTGCTGAACTACTACAGAGCCATTTCAGATGAGAAAAGGGCAGTCTCACAGGCAGATGCCTACTCATAAAGATTATCCATGTGTTTCCCTCCAGTGACATTAGACAAACACATAGATATCACATTTCAGCTCGGCAGCTTAAAGACAGAGCAAGAAACAGCTTAAAAGATCTGGGACAACCTGATGATCCTCGAGGACATTGGTCAGAGGGAATGTGCTTCCCACCAAGACCTCTGTGAGGGATGTGACCCGTGTGTTTCATTCTCAGGACTTTGAAATCTCCAAGGCAAGATCCACTGAAGCTTGAACCTGGAGACTTGGTGAGTCCAGGGAACATGACACTTTCCTGCTTGCCAGTGTTTTAGAAGTCACTTGAAACATCTCTCAACAAGTTATCTTGGAAGCCATCTCCCAACCATCCTCCCCTACCCTCAAAGCTCCCACCATAAAGAACAGTATCTATAGACCTGCTTGAAGGACATGCTGCCCATTACTCCTTCAGCTAAGTAGTTTTTCAAATCACCTTCCCCAGAGCCTTGGAATTCCTGGAGGTGTTCCTGAGGTTTCCTTAGAGACCAATTCCCTGCCTCTGCCCCAGTCCAGAGAATGCCAGTTCTGTTCTATAAACAAGAGATGCTGGGCTTGGAGAATTCAAAATAATCATCTTTCACATGAGGCTTGACACCTGAACAGAACAAAAGCCATCTTTTTAGCCTATTTTTTTTCTGTGATCAAGCCAGCTGGCAGGAAATCTCAAGCCTGGACTGAGTTGCTTTGCTCTGTCACTCTTGGTAATTCTGCCAGGAAAAGGATTTTAATAGAATCCCCACAGTTCGTGTCATGGGTCCCCCATGAAAAACAACTTACCGAACACCTACAACATTCTCAGGGGGACTCCTTTTGGTAAATCAGAATGGTGGCATTTTCTCTTCTGTATCAGGGGAAATTAATTCCCTGCTTGGCTGGGTCACAAGTCCACTACGGATTGGAAAACTGTATTTTGCTTTCCCCTGGCTCTAGCCTCTGGGAGCCCCAGGGCTATTTTTGGAGTTCCTCGACGCACTACAGAGCCCATGTTCTTACTTATCTTAGAACTCATCCCAACTCCCTCAGGAACTCGGTCTATCAGTTTTTATTACATATCTTTGTGTTATTGTAAAAGTATGTATGTCTTCCCGCCTTTGTAAAAAAGATAGAAATCTAAAAGTGAAGTGTGTGTGTGTGTGTGTGTGTGTGTGTGTGTGTGTGTGTGTGTGTGTGTACTAATGTGTATGGTTTTTATAGGAAAAGCCACCCATTTCCTTGTGCATTTACCACACCACAAACATATTCTAATTAGCATCTCAGAAGTAATGATGTTTTTTTTTTACTCATTGCTATGAACATGTTTACTCTCCATGGGCTACCTTGAGGAACACATCCAGGTCCAGCAGGTGTAGGAAATTTTAAGATTTTCCCAATCCTGTCTCAGCAGCTACACTCTGTCCTGCCATGTTCCCAACATTCCCATTCTAAAATTCTCTCTGGTCTTTAAATCCACAGAGCTCCTTCCTGTTCTCCAGATCTTGGCACATAGTGATGGATGCTATGGTGGTTTAAATTAGAATGTCCCCCATGGGTTCATATATTTCAATCTTTGGTCCCAGTAGCTGAAACCATTTGAAGGATTGGGGGTGTGGCCTTATTGGAGGTGGGTCATTGAGGACAGGTTTTGAGGTTTCAAAAGACTCATACCATTTCCAATGATCCTCTCATCCTTATGCCTGTGGATCAAGATGTAATCATGTAACCATGCCTGCCAGTCTGCTGTCAAGCTCCATGCCATGAATGTGATGGACTCAACCATCTGAAACTGTAAACCCTAAATAAATACTTTCTTTTATAAGCTGTCTTGGTCGTGGTGTTTTATCACAACAATAGAAAAGAACTTAAGACTGCTCCTGAAATTCTAATGCATTTCCCTCATTTACTCCATGGAAAGGACAAGACCAAAAGTTTGTCTCCATCCTCAGTCACACCTGCTTAGAGTCCAGATGCCTCTAGTTACCACCAACCCATTGAGTCAATCAATACCTATTGATCTTATTCATTTCTCCCACAGGACTCCAAGCTGCCTGTAAGAGGAGCCACCCTGGGAGTAAAGCACAGGCAGGGCCTTGGCTTGTGTTGTAAGAAACAGGCAGACAGACCTAAGAGGCATCCTGCCAATCTTCATTATCAGTGTAAGCTTTAGAAATGGCATGGCCCTGTCACCCCCAGCTTCTCTGATGCCACCCTTACCTGCCAGAGAACTTCACCTCTGACCCTACAATACATCTGCAGGAAGGTTGTCTGGAATGTGTATCATTGCCATTACTCCCATCTTGGACTTCGATAGTTTTAAATTTTGGAGGTGAAAAATTCTTGTTGGCTTTGGTAAGAAAAGAAGACATCATCCCAGGCCCTGTGAAAGATATGTTTGTCTCTCTGAATTGTCTGTCTTGATTGATAAGGCAGAGGGAGCTTCCAACATGGCACAGTGCCCCAAGAGAACTGCTGCTTTTGTTTGCACACACAGTACACTCACAAAAACCACACACCCACATTCCAAAATGACAGAATTCAGAGTCAGCAAGACTTGAGCTCTAACATTGTTTCAGTCATTTGCTAGGTGGGTGGGTGGGTGGGGAGAGGGGGGGTGGACAGATCTTCTACTCTATATAAGTCATATGTTTCTCTATATCAAGAAAGAACACCTTGTGTGTGACTTGATTTCCCCCACAAGCCAACAAGTGAAACATGATAATAGATCTGGTTTCATGTGTCACTCATTAATGTGTTTCTTATTCTTTGCTTACAAATCTTTCTTTGCTCTCTGCCACCTCTCTGAAAGAGGATATCCATGTTCTGAAGCTATAAATGGACTTTAAAGACTACGCCAATTTTGCCTCAGCATCCCAGTTCTGTCCTCCTCTGCTTCCTATAACTCATTATGTTCTCCATGCCTCCGTTTCCTTAACATTAGCCTCTCCATGCTCATTTCCTTAGCTTTTCAATGGGGCTTACACTCATGCATACCTCAAAGGGTTACTATGAGAAGTAAATAAGAAAAGAAATGTACAGAACTTAGTACAAAGCCTAGATATGAAAGCTTATTTATTGTCCATGGGCATGTCTCTAGAGGATGGAAACGTACAGTCTTTTGATGTGTGTCTCATTGATCCAGGGAAAATGTGACCTACAGTTGTGATGTGACTCATGTCTGATAGCCATAAGGAAGCTCCTGAGAAGGAGCTTGTCACCACTGGTTTGAGCGGATCCCTTTGATTCCCAGTTGTGGACTAAAGCCATGGCCATTGCCTGCCAATAAGCCTCTTGATGCCTGAGCCCCCTGAAGCCTTCCTGCCAGGTAGGGCTTCCTTTCCAACTCTGTTGTTGTGGGAAACACGCTCCTGCCAGACTTCAATGCACCTGCTTAAGGCTCGAGCAACATCCTTCTCCCTGGAGTGCTGATCCTCAGAATCTGGATACAATGCCCCCTCCCTCCACTTAACCATGTTGCTATTTTCACTTATCAAAATCAATAATGATCTATAGATACCAAATGAAAGATTCCATGAAAAATGTTTATGAATTTCATATTGCATGCCATTGTAATTAGCATAACGAAGACACACACTTGGATCTCAATGCTGCTGGAAGGGCACTTCCATAGCTCAGAGTGTGATCCTCAGTACCACAGAAGAGGGGAAAGAAAGAAGGTGAAGAGAGAATTAAGGATGTTCAGTAAGACAAATTTACACTCCATCCTCATAAGTTGTCCATCTGTCCAATCCTCCCTACTTTCTAGCTGCATTGGTTCTCCTCAAAGTGATTGAGTTCAATTACTGTTATCTTAGCAATAGCACCAAGGCTTAAGGGTAGAGATGCTTGGCAAGTCATATGCCCTCAAGAGAAGTGGGAAATTACTTTTTTTAATTGTAAAAAGGCAAAAGTTCTTGGGATATTTATAAGCAAAACTGCACGGAACTCCTCAGAATGTATGTGTGATGTGTGGTGTGCTGTGGTGTGCTGTGCTGTGCTGTGGTGTGTGTGTGTGTGTGTGTGTGTGTGTGTGTGTGTGTGTAAGAGGAGAGAGAGAGAGAGAGAGAGAGAGAGAGAGAGAGAGAGAGAGAGGGAGGGAGGGAGGGAGGGAGGGAGGGGGGATATAACATGTGGGGTATGGGGTAATGCGCATCCAATGAGAGTCTTGGAATACATCTCCTGTGGATGGAAAGGACTGCCAGGCTATGTCCAACATAAGAATTGCTAGTCCCTCCCTCACCTTCTTCCATAGCTTGTGAAACACCCTGCAGTCCAACAGAAGCCTCTAGACTCAGGTTGCCTTGGTAGGCTCTATCCCTCTACAGCTATAACTACAATTGGCATCAGCTTGCAGTCATCCTAGTGAAGTGACAAGCATGGACACCTTAAGAATAACAGTCTTCACCATGCATATGCTCAGCAGAGGGTGGGATTGCCCAAATCCAGGTGTTGGAAGGCTGACATCTTTCTCCCTAAGCCCTCTTCACCCCCCCCCAAATGGTCTGCTTATTTAATTCCAGATGCTGGAACTAGCACCACTGCCAGACATATTTCCATGACTATTAAACATTAAACACACCAGTATTTCAAAGTAGTGAAATAACTCAGAACTAATGAAGGACTAATTGATTCACTCTGTATATTCAAATAGTGATGTTATTTTTTTAAAAAACGCATTCTTATGTCAACTGTTGCATCAATTAATTGCAAATTTTCCAACAGTTAGTTGTAGTGTGATTAAAGCATATGAAAATAATCTTTTAATTAGCTTTCATTTTGAAACAAATAGACAATTAAATCAAAGAAGTAAGTGTGAAAATTCCATTGGTCTGCTTTGTTTTTTCTGGGGAGACACTTGTTTAAATAATGACCGTATCACTGGAAATTAGTGCCTTGGTGAGTCTATTGGCTGTGGCAGTAGCTTCATCTTTTGCCTTTCATGGCACTTCTATTTTCTACAAGCTCATACCCTTCTGTTTTCCCCAGAAACCTAAAATACATAACCAAATGAATAGCAGCCTTTCTCAAGAATGTCTTTTTGAGTGGAGTTATTCAAAGTACCAGCTAGTTTTTATTAAAAACTATCATAGTACAGAACTCTGGTGTTTAAAAATAGTAAAAGTTCTAGGGATCTTGAGTGCTTAATTCTTATACATACACTCCCACCCTATGAAGAAAGACTTGGGAGTGGGGTGGGAAAAGGAGCTTGGGATATTTTCTCAGATATCATGACATTTGAGTGGTCGCCAACCTATGTACCCACTTAAATTTTACGCTCTTTAGATGCTCCACTTACCTTGCTCCAAAGTGGTCTTATATGTAGATCAGTTCATAGGATACATACTCTGTATCTAGCTCTATTGCAGAACCCATTAACCACTAAAAGGGGATAGAGAACCTATTTACTCTGAACTTTTTTTATGCTGTAAGCAAGGAGACTGGGTTCTCAGGAAAGGAAATGAATGAGCTCCTTCTACTGTGGTGATGACAAGATTCTTAGGCACTCAGTCAGTAACCTTAATGAGGATCTTTTTGGTGAGTAGCACATGTGGGAGATCACTAGGCTTTGGAGAAGGAACACTCAGCAAGATAGTACAAGGGCACTGAACACAAGGTAGTCATAATTGAAAGACCCTATGGGATCTGACTATTCCTTGTCCATAACCTTTCTGGGCCCACAGACTATTTCCTTAAATAAAAAAAAAAAAAAAAACAAAAAAAAACTATACAGCTCACCACGAAGCCCAGAAATCCTGCTGTGAAGTGTGAACACACGGTGACTGACATGGAACAAATCACAATGAACTTTAGGAGCACTTACTGGGCACTGTATGCCTAGCAGGACTTCAAGAGCCTTGTGTGCATTCTGCCATTTGCTCAGAGCAGAAACTGTGTGTTGGGTGTGTTGGACACTGCAAACTTCATTTTCTAGGTAAGGAAATGGGTTAAAGGAAAGTAAATGCCATGCTTAGGTTCACACATATACTTGTTCCATCATATTGAGACATTTGAGCTCTAAACTGTTACGCTGAAGGAAAAGGAGAAAATGGAGCTCAAACTTGGAAACATATTCAGAGTTAACAGAATTCTTAGGGTTAGCCCTGTACACTTTAACTTCATCATCCAAACCCCTCAGCTACCATCACAACCTCCACATTACCTAATAGCAACACCAGAGATAAGAATAACTGTATAATCTCATCATGATGGAAACTACATACGATATCTGAAAACAATCAATTTCCATTAAAACTGTTTGTTCTGTTGCATGTAGATGTTTGTAGGTCTGAACAATACAGCTGTGACATTTAAAAGAATTGTAGAGCCATAGGACTCTAGAAGACCTAGTTACTGTATAATCCAATCTCCTTGGAACCCCAGCACAGATGGTACAGCCCTGTCAAGGGCATTTCATCAGAAGAAATTTTTGTTATAGCATACTGGAATCTTCTCACCAATGACCTGAAGGCACAGGGACACACAGCACCCCTAGACAAGGTCTCATGTGACCTGTTCTCCACAGTCAAAGTCCCCAGTCATTTACTCATTGTCCACTGGACCCATTCTTCCTGGGAACTCTGCATTTTAACAGATGTGAGATTACATCTATACCACCACACAGCTGGGCTCAAGAATGTCAACCACTCTCTAAGAACTTCAGTTTCCTCTTTTACAAACTAAAATCATTAATGTTCATTTACGTGCCTTTGTTATTTTAAATCCCTATATGGGTATGGAATGAATACTAAGTCTTCTAATCACTACTGTGATTATTCTAGAGGGTTCTGAAGCAATGGAGAAAGAAAGATTAATACTGCTCCTGCAGTCCTATCTAGAAGGAACAGAGCTTGGGTTGGGTAAAGTCAGGTTCATATCTCTAAGGGAAAGAAAGGCATAAACAAATGTACTGAATGAAGGCCCATGGGATCTCTCCCTACCTAACTTTCCTACAGCTTTGTTGAAATACTGCTTGGATTCTTTTAAATCATCACCAGAATGTGTTATCACAAATCATTCTGTGACTTGGCAGAATTCAGTGAAATGTGATCTCAAATCATAAACTTTAAAAATGAGGCATTTGCAATGGCACATTCATTTATGCCATCCCATCTCATTCTTTCAACCACTGAGACCTTCAGAGCTCCCAGTGGAGAGCATTGGCCACAGAAGGAGGACAGCACTGAATTATGACGAATCCTTGTCATTCTTCCCTGGAAAAGTGAGAGTGAGTCTGTGCACCAGAGAGTGGTGATTTACAAAGGACAAGGGCTCGCCCTTGGAGCCATATCAAATACATAGGGCTGTTCATAGAGGGTGGACCAGAGAGAAAATTTGGAAACTCGTCTTCCTTTGTTGCACCAAGAATTGGTGACCTGATCTAGATTAAGGCAGACACTGTCTACTTCAGCCACCTCCCACACTTACTCATTCTAGCTGCTAATATTAAAAACTCTAACCTCTCTAAACTTGCAAGCTGCAAAATCCAGGCCAGTGTAACAGAAATACCTTTAAAAACCCAGCAGGGATCAGTACAAGTTTGGCCCTAGGATAAAGAGAGAACTGGGTACTAATGACCTAAATCTAAAACCCGACAACGATCCAGGTCACCTTCCACCTATACTCACACCATCCCTACCACCAAAGCTCTGGTTGAGACTTTTACCAAGTTTAGGTCCAGGCCCCCTTTTGCCTCACCCCTGGACATAAATCTTCAAATGCTAATGTAAGCTCTATTCTGACTTGCATTTTCTATAGCCACTTGAGCTTGCCCTGTTGGCTATGTCTTTCCCATTTCCATCTCTGTTTCAACACTTGTCCATCCACTTCATGTCATCTTCAGCATAACTGGCTAATTTAAGTGAAGTGGTTTGGATTGTATCATAAAAGTAGTTGAAATCCTTGAAAGAATAAAAGAGATGTGCAGAAAAGAAGAGGAGTTGGAGTGTTTATACTGCAAGTATCTAGGGTGGTAGTTACCAAAATGGAGAATACAGATTGTTAGACGTCTGCAGTAAGTGATCTAGACTTCAGTCTTCATATGGTAAGTTCTAAATGCAAATTAGTCAAGTAAATGAAAAATATTCAAAAGCACTTAGAAATAGCAGATCTAGATATAAAAGTGTCAGAGTCGTGTGCACATGATGGACAGACAGAGAACAATGAAGGATCTCAAATAAAAAAAATGTGGGCAGCATAACTGTCCCTGGGATCATAGAAAGAAAGGGGGTGTGTTGGAAATGGTTGCACTGAGCTCTTTGGTTACTGTGGTGGCTTAAGTATAAAAAGTCCCCCACAGACTCCTGTGTTTAAAGGATTAGCCTCCAGCTGGTGGTACTGTTTGGGGTTCAGGGAAGTTTGAGAGGTGTGGCCTAGTTAGAGGAAGTAGGTCACTGAGACTATGTCCCTGGGAGGTAATGTCTTGCTCTGGCATCTTCCTAACATGCTCTGCTTTCATGCTACCACAAGGTGAGGAACTTAGCCCTTCTGCTGCCATGTTCTGCCTCATCACACATAAACTCAGAAACAACAGAGCCAACCAACCATGAACTGAAATCTTTGAAACCAACATCCAAAGTAAATCTCTCTTCCCTTAGTTGTCCACACACACAGGTATATTGTCACAGTAGCAAAAAAAAAAAAAAAAAAAAAAAAAAAAAACCCAACAACAACAAAACCTGATTAATAAGGTGACCTCAAAATGGAGTTCAGAAAGCAACTCATTGCACTTGGAGGGGCATGAGTAGAAACCGGGGGATGAGGAAGTTAAGAGTGTAGAGACAGATTTTGAGAAAGAGGTCGAATGGTAACTGAAGGTAAATACACCACCATGAGGTCAAGGTTAAGTATTTACTTATTAAGCAAGTCATTACTTAAGTCATATCTATATGTTGAGCAGAATTTTCTAGTAGGAGGTGGTGTGTGAGTGAGTGATGTATGAGAGTGTATCACTGAGTCTGGGATGAACCATTTCCACTAGACCAGCTACAATGAGCCCTAGGATCTGCTCATCTCTGCTCTTATCACCAGTGCCAGAGTCAGGCATATCCTGCCACACCCAGATTTTAACACTGGTGCTGGGGATCCAAACTCAGTTCTCATGACAGCATAGTAAGTACTTTATCCACTAAGCTATTTCCTAGTGCCATGTTGATTAGAGTCATCACTTCAAAAAACAGTTATTCAATATTTAAAGTGAATAAGCAGAAAGTCTACCCTTTATTAATAGAAAGAAACTCTTTTTTGTTTGCTTTGTTTATTTATTCACTAACTCAATCACTTCACAAATACATTGGAATATGAAAGGCAGACTGATATGCTCAACAGGTGGCTAAGAGCCCCTTCTATGGATGTTTAAGAAAATAGCTCTCTCAGATTTCAAGCTGGAGGGAGTGTTAGTGGCATTCAACTACTGAACTGAAATCCAATGCATAGAAAGCATTTATCTACTGCAGATGCTTTTGAAGGTCGAAGGTGGTGGAGAAAGAAACCGTCTTTTCAAAGCTAAAGCCATCATCTCTGATTACAGTCTCTGCTTCCATCCCCTGCCTTTTTCTCATTCTCTTTGAGAAAGACAATGTTGGTCCTCATGATATAGTTTATTCTCAGCTGTTCCATGGAAGCACAGCTAGACAGCATTGTTGCCAGCACTCTTCTAATCTCTGACCCCACTGACTAAACTAGCTCTCAGAAAGTTAACCACTTCATTTCTATTGTGAGTTGGTCAACCATCCATATTCAAACATGAGGAGGACACCTGTTCTTCTTCATGGCACTGAGTCCTGGGAGCAGGGATTTAAAAGCAGAGGGAAAGAACCAAGTACTGGCAGTGCTGAGGGACCTTGAGATGCCATCACAGCTGTCCAGTCCACCCAGGGTGTTGCCTTCCAATCCTAGCAACAAAACAGAGCTACTTGGAATTCCTTCTGTCTCCTCAGTGCCTGACTTCCTCAGCACTGAGTTGACCAGTTACCTGATTTTGTTCTGAGAACACCATCTTCTCATGTGTAACTGGTGGGACTCTCTCCCTCACTGATTGGCTGTTTCTTTAACTACAGAGGTGTGTTTTTAGTTTTATTTCATTCCCATGTCCTCAAATTCCTATTAAGAATGACTTATTTGATATTTTCACAGTATGAAAGAAATGTTGTGAAAGCTATCCCTATGAACTACTATTTTTTTCCATAAAGAGAATATGTGTTCTTAGAGGAAATAGGCAATATACTGTTCATATCTATAAATAATGCTCCAACCTGAACTGCGCAATAGCATTCTAGTCAAAGTCAATGATGGACAGTATCTGAAAAAGTGGTCCCATAAGATTTTATCACCCAGGTAACATTTTAGCTTATGTAACTCAATTCTGTAATGCTCAAACAACTACAGAATTGCCTGGTGATACATTTTTAAGAACCTCTGCCCAATACTGTATCCATAACAAGCTAAGAAGATTCCAGAACAATAATTATAAGTTAAATAGAAAGAGAGTAATTGAGGAATGAAGCAAGAATAAAATGAGATGATTTGGACTAGAATCAAAACCCATGATGAGAAGAGGGAACTGGAGAATGTTTGCTGGGTCATTCAGCATTTAAAGTACTCCTTCACAAATTCCACAAGAGAATATCCACCTCTGGTCTGCTGTCTACTACAGTGGACATGTCTGTATTGCTTCTGCCTGTGCTGTTAATACTGACTGTCAACAGGATCTAGAATCACCTTAGAGACAAACCTTTGGGCACGTCTGAGAGGGAGTTTCTAATTCAAACCTTTGGGCACATCTATGAGGGAGTTTCTAATTGGGTTGACTGAAGTAGAAAGACCCACCCTAAATGTGAGCAGTCCCATTCTATAGTGTAGGGTTCCTCACTGAACAAAAACAGGACAATATGAGCTGAGTTCCAGCATTTATCTCTTTCTGTTTCGTGGCAATGGATGAGATGTGGCCAGTCACCTCAAGATCCTGGCACCATCACTTCCCTGCTATGACTGACTGTACCATCAAACTGTAAGCCCAAATAAACCCCTTCCTCTTCCTTCTTCCCCCCCTCCTCTCTCATCCTTCCTTCCTGCATTCCTTAATCAGTTTTTGTAAGTTATTTAGTCACAGTAATAAGAAAAAGAACTAATGAATAGCCCTTGATGTTGCTTTCACTCCTACCCCAGGGCTCACCTTACTTAGGAACAGGTTGGCTATACTTTTGTTTACAGATTTGCTCAGCATCTCCCTGGTATAAACTCAGCATCCCAAGATCATTGTAGTAGTGTTCATTCTCTGATTTTTCTCACTCTGGAATCCTCAGCTCCTCATATATTCCAGGACAGGCTCTAACCAGATCCTGTAGCTGAAAGCTGCCTCACTAACTCCTGCCAAAGGAAGAGAAAAGTGGAGGGAAAATGAAAGGTACACCTAGGATTATAACAACGATTCACCTATAAAGCACCAATTACAAAGACTCATGGGTATCAGAAACTAGTACTGTGTGCTGTTTGTTTATGAGCTAGTATATCAGCCACAACCCCTTGTTTTGTTAATGTTTCCTGGGAACCAATGGCATTAACTTAGAAATACAGTCTTTTTGATAGTGGAACCAAGTTGCTAGAGCTATTTTATCCAGAGTTTGTTTGTATTGGGAAGACATGTCTTCAGCAGTATTTGCTGAGAGCCTCTCACTGTGATGAGTTCTAACCATAGCACAATACTCAACAACATAGAAAAAAATAATCCCTTCTAGAATACACACTCTGCATGGAGAGGGAGTCTCGGTGCTAACTAAAAATCACACAAGTAACTCCAACCAGCTCCATGACTTTGTGCAAGGGCATAATTTGGGAAATTTCTCTGGTCTGAAGATCAGACAAAAGCATGAGACAAATCATGCTTGAAGTCTAGCAAATGAGTTGACACTGAGTAGCTAAAGGGCAAATGCAAGTGAAGAAGGGTGTACAAAAGCTCTATGGTATTGGGAAGACATGTCTTCCAGACCTCTGGAAGTCTGGATGATTGAAAGAAAAGAATGGGAACCAAGAATGGTATGCAGATGGTGCACAGGCCATGGCGAGAATTTAAGCTGAAATAGCAGGTGGGCATCATGAGTCATGGGTTTTAAATGGTTTTGTTTTTTGAGATAGGGTCTCTTTATGTAGCCTTGGCTGTCCTAGAACTAGTTCTGTAGATCAGGCTGCCTTGAACTCACAGAGATCACCTGTCTCTGCCTCCCGAGTGCCAGGATTAAAGGTATATGCAGTGGGCTTTAAATGCTTAAATCTGGATGCTGTGTGGTGACAGGGCTATAGATTTTGCTAGAGGTTATTGCAATGACCCCAGGTGAGTGATGAACTTGAACTTCAATAAATAGTGTGTGGCTTTTCCTGGGAGGATGTGAACAAATGTTTATTCACCCCAGATAAGGTGCCAATAAAGAAGTAATGAAACAATTCTGCTCCAATGGGTTTATTGAGTTCACTTACAAGAGCATAAATGAGGAGCTTCTTACAGAAGTATGAGTGACAAAGGTAGCCACACAACACTGGAAAGGCCCCTTCCATGGTAAGGACTCATGCGAAATGAATCACTGGAGTTCTCCAACCAACTGAAGGTAGTTCTACCAGAAATCTTCCTCTCCCAGTAAGTATTACTATTGCATAACCTTGGGAAAGGCCTTGCAACTCTTGCAGCTTTCTGAGCTTCCTAACCTCTTTAGTTTTGTGAACTAACTGAGCCTTGTAAGTTTCCTCAGTTTCCTGAGTCTGAGCCCTCCTCCTCCTTCCCAAGGGACTATTTCAACTCAAAGGAAATGGATGCAATGGACAGGAAACACCTGGAGATTTCTAGAAGGTAAATCAGCAGAATTTGGCAAAGGGTTGTATAAGGTGGGTGAAAGAGACCACAGCATCAGGTTAGGCCTTAACCTGATGTTCATCTGTGCAAGATCCTTTAAAGCCAAGCAAAACAGATTCATAAAGCTAGATTCCATCAAAAGGCAGAACTGTGGTAGGCTGCACATTTGAACATGAAAAGGTGTAGCTTTGTCATCAATTCTAGAATTTTTCATTGTGAGATAACACAGAGATTTACATCTTTAGGCATTTTTTTTTCTTTAGCTCTGTTCTGGAATCCATTTGATGTCAAGTTATTCCAACAGTAGTCTGTAGATTGGATAGCCTGTGACATGGAAATTCAGAAATACACTTTTTCTTCTATCTCATCAAAAAACAGTATCGGGACACATAAACCAGTTCCAACTTTGCAATGAACTTGCTATGTAACCTCAGGCATTTTCCTTTCCCTCTCTGTGCTTTCATATCTATTTTGGGATTGCTGAACAAAGAAATCTGTAGAGCAATGTCCCAGCACTGAAATCTTTACATGTGTAACTCCATCTATACACAGAAAGAACACCCCACAGTTGCAGGTAATTTAACTTCTGCTTAACACATATCCAGTTCCATATTTTAATTCATAAACTTCTTTCAAATGAAATGCAATAAAATTTGCTAACAATTTTGAAACAAATTTGCTCTAATGAAAAATGTTCCAAGCAATGCTTTTGGCAAAGCAAAGCATCAAGATGCGTTCCAAATCTACATGCCCCCAGCGTGCAGTCACTGGAACATGGTTGTTTGTTCCCAACAAAATTAGCTGTGTTAACCTGCAGGTTCAGACTCCGTGGATGGTTTTTCTGAGTGGTGCTAATTTATATCTCAGGCTTCCCTAGTGCCACACACCTGATTGCTTTGTCAGCTACATCCTACAAAGAAACATCTGCTCAGAGCATCTTGAAGCTACTTCCAGGAATAAACTATACATTAAATGCACCCAGCCTTCCATGCCTGTCCCCAGTATCCTGCTTTAGACTCTATCATAGCCCACTGCATGGACAGTGACAAGAGCAAAATACCTGTTCTATCTTATGCCAGTTCTCTCATCCCATCATCCTATGCCCTGCTTCAGTTTCAAGAATTCAGGTTTATATTTTCACCTCATTGGGGTCTCAAACCTCTCTACATTCAGGATGAATTCTAAGACCCCAAGCAGAGTGTTCTAGATTCTTTAGAAATTATCTCCAGACCACTTTTCTAGCCTTACCTATGCAGACTTAGCTCACACACCCTCCCTCTAAGACGTATTGGTTGTTTTTCCCTCACAGTATATCATCTTCCCCCTCGCTGGCTTATTTTGACTGAAATTATTCCCTTGAAGGGGACTTTTCCCCCTCTCTTTCTGCATAATGTACTCCTACACATTTGTACAACAAATGTTTGAGCACCTACCATAAGGCATTATATCCTCAGGGATCTCTGAGACAAGTGGTGAAGACATGTAAATGACCCATTCGTGTACATAAGATTTGTGACCTGGTACAGGCCCAAAAGAAGATGAAAAGTTTTTCTTTAAAAAAAAAAAATGGTCATCCCTGATTTAAACCATAACAGAAGAAAGGAGTGAGACATGAAAGATTTGTTTAAATTAGATGGAGAGCATAGACAAACTGAGGGAAAAAATATGAGAAAGAACAAATGTGGGAATGAAAAATAAACTAGCTATAGCTATAGGACATCATGCTTGCTGGAAAGTGGGAGGATTGAGAGCTACAGGAGTTGGCAATGACCAAGTTGTATAAAATAGTTATGTTTCCCATGTGGAGTTTTACATTTCTCTGAGGACAAAGAGGAGTCACTAGAGATTTCCATAGGTTAATGACCTAGACAGACTTGCTTCTTCATTTGCTAGCTTGACCTGCCACATGGCAGGAGAAGAAACAAGGTGGGCAGACAAAGTACTGGTCATGTATCTTCATATACATATACATACACACATACACACACACACACACACACACACACACACACACACACACACACACACACACACAAATTGTTTTGAGACAGGGTCTCCTATGTAATCCTCCTGGTTGTACTGGAACTCAATGTGCAAACCAGGTTGGCCTTGAACTCACAGAAATCTTCCTGCCCTTGCTTTCTAAGTGCTGGGATTAAAGGTGTGCTCCATTAATACAGCTAGCATATATCCTTAGAACATTACTTAAGGGAAAGAAAGAAGAAAAGAA
Organism: Cricetiscus sungorus; assembly: GCA_030556225.1. Classification (NCBI taxonomy): domain Eukaryota; kingdom Metazoa; phylum Chordata; class Mammalia; order Rodentia; family Cricetidae; genus Cricetiscus; species Cricetiscus sungorus. Next base: position 41,199,518 of record JANBXA010000729.1, read on the forward strand.
GGGAGGGAGGGAGAAGAAGAGCAGGAAATTATTTCCTTTTTGTAGTTCACTAAATTCATTCCCAATAACAAAAACAGATTCATCTCACTAGCCCAAATCTCACCAAGGAAACTGGTGTGATTAGGACTGTAATGTAATAGTTTTATTAACATGGGAGAGTATTCTCTAATTTTGCAAATCTGAATACAGAGACATTAGCAACTCTTTCTACTAATGGAAGTAGTTTCCTGAAAGGCATCCTATTCCATTGTCTTTGTATGTAGCCCTATCAAGGAAGAATGGTAAATTGTAAATTGTAATCATTGGCTCAGGCAATGTCCTTCACATTCTGAAAGCATGTAGTTCCCCCAAGCCTAACAATGAACTTTAGTCTTGTCCAAGGGAAACTTTGCAGTAGAATGAGAAAAATGGAAAAGTATTTATTGCCTTTACTTGTGTTTCCTTTATCCCGAGGAACACACTGGTGACTGGAACAACCTGTTAAAATATGTCATGGTTTTAATGTGAATTGTTCCTTACAGCCTCATGTGTTTGAACACTTTGTTCCCAGCAGGTAACACTGTTTGGGACAATTGATGAACCCTTAGGACATGAAGCCTCACTAAAGAAAATGGGTTACCACGTGATCAACTAATGGGGCCTGAATCAAATAACCAGGGCTCATGGGGGCTCTCAGAAACTGAAGCAGCAAGCACAGATCCTGCATGAATCTGAGCTAGAGCTTCTTCATAGGTTATGTTTGTGTAGCTTGATGTTCTTGTGGGACTCCCAACAGTGGAAGTGTTGCAGGGGTGGCTCTGACTTTTTTGCCTCCACTTGGAACCCCTTTCTTCCTACTGGGTTACCTCATCCAGCTTTGATATGAGGGTTTGCAGCTAGTTTTATTGTAACCTGTTATTTGGTGAATACTCTTGGGAGGCTTACTCAGTTTTTGTTTTGTTTTAAGGGAAATTGAGGAGTAGAGGAAGAAGAAACTGGGGGGGGGTTAATGTATAAGAGAAGAATAAAAAGAAAGGAAAATAAAAGAAACAAAAAATGAGCCACTTGAGTCAGGCTTTATAGCCTGTAGACTTCCAGTTCAATTCCTCTCTTAAGTAAGCAGCCTTCTGCTCCTGCTGTCGTTTCTTCTCCACTAGCATGACTTCTGCACTGCAATGGACTGTATCTCCCTGGTACTGTAAGCCAAAAAAAAAAAAAAAAAAAAAAAAAAACCTCTTTCTCCCATGGGTTGCTTTTGTATAGTTTTGTATAGTTATTTTATCACAAGAAAGTAGCTGAGTCAATGCCCTGCTGATTGAAACGATTATGGTAGATGATTGATGACATTTTGTTGTTATCATATTTTAATCTCCTTACTTAGCCATGTAATAAGTTAATCCAAGGTACTCCAAAAAACGTAGTGGCATTTTAAAGGCCTTGAAAAAAACTGAAGTCCATTATTTCATATTATTGTGAAGTTCTACGCACAATATATTAGATCAATGTAAGCAGATCATTACTGTGAACTCACACCAGGTCATTAGAAACTGATACTGGGAAATGTCCCAGGCCTTGTGTGTGCTGAGAAAAAAGTATGCTGGGATCTATTGGTGAAGTCTGTCTTGCATGAGGATGGGGGAAGTTGCAGCCCTCTTGCAGTAGTATGCTACATACCATTTAACATTTTAGAAAATATCCAAAAGAACAACAGCTCTTATTTGAAGCACTGACCAATTTTCATGGTGAAAATGCTCTCACTATGGCCAATTTCAAGACATTAACATAGTGTGTCTAAAAGAAGAGCTTGGAAGAAGAGGATATAATCAGCTCTGAAGTCCATAGCCTGTTTGCCACATAGTGTGTGCTGAAATCATAGTTTGTGGGAGCCATATCAAGTATGTGGTTTAATGTTCCATTCATAAGCTGTCCACCTCCTCCCACTTATTTACATGTCCTTGAGATATTCTTTGGGTTGGAAAAGACCATACATTTCTGTTTCCTACATTAAGTATGATTTATTGTTCAATTCACATTTACAAAACTCTAGTACAAAATGCGGGCTCCTTGCTGGCAAGAATAGTGGCATTGAAACATGAATGTTGAAACATGAACATCAAAACATGAACAATGACATTGAGCCTGTGGCTGGGAAAAAAGAGCTATTCTAAAAACAAAGCTATTGAAGTCAATTCCATTAAAAGGAACTAGCAACGAGGCTGATAGATGCCTAATTGCCATTTGCCTTTTTACTGTGGCTGCCACAGAGACAAATGCTTGTTATACAACTAGAGCTTGTTATCCAGTGACCAAAATTGATTTGCCATGCTCTTTCTTGGCTGAGCAAGACAGCTTTCTGAACCACACCAAATTATGATATTCACTAAGATCGTGAGACATAGTTTTAAGCCTGAGGCACAAACCCAAGAAGAGCTTAATATACTGATAGCTGGTCTGGTCATCTGCCTCCGTGTACACATAACTTGTGCCTTAATTCTTTGGTGTGATGTAAGCCTCATTAGCTATATTTGGGGATTCTCGAGGAAAAAGCCAGAAGATTACTGCATGCTAGGGTTTGGGAACCTAAAAGTGGGAATGAACTGAAAGAGTTTGGAATCAAGGGCATGGGATTATGGAATCCAAAATATACAATCAAGTTTCCAAGTTATAGTTACACAAGGTCCTAGTACATTCTATGCACTGCACAATCCCAGGGGGGTGCACCATTTTACATGAATAGACACTCTGACATATATATGGCCTGGCAATAAGGCTATGAAGCAAATGGCCTGCAACAAAAAAAAATAAAAGGAAATTTGTTTAAATGAGTTAAACAGGGCTACTGTGGCCAACCCTACTGTTAAAGAAAAAATATCTAAAATTGCTTTGACCTACACTTAGCACTGTAGAGATGTGGAAACTGAGTCCTAGAAAGGAAAATCCTCTCTAGGAAATGAAGGGAAGGTTGTTGCCTGGAGACAAGTAGCTCTTGCATCTTAAGACTAGCCATGCTTATAAACTCAGGTAAGTGGACACAAGGGTGGGAACCCAGCAACAGAATCCTAAGTGAGTCTGGAGTCAGGAAGTAGTAGAGTGGGGAACGTTCCATGAGCAAAGATAAGATGAGCAGATGCCAGCTCTTCCATAACTGTGAGACAGAATATTTGGTGGTATTATCAGCACATAACAACCCTTTGCATCTTCACAGTAGCCCCAAGTGGTGGGAATTCTGTTCCACATGCTCACATGTCAAAGAGTTGAAGTTGAGGCATGCTGTATAACTTGCTGTGTTCCCCATAACTGGGGGTAATTTGAATCTAATCATCCTTAATTTGGAAGATGATGCCCTTGCAATTACTCAAAGTCCTTGGACCAAGCAGCAGCAGGATCTTGGAGCTAGTCAGAATACATAGATTTCCTGGCTTTACCAAAGGTTGCCTGAATCAGAGCCTACATGTTAGCACCATTACCAGGTGTCTCATGAACATTTCAGTTTCACTGTTCTAGAAGACCCTTTACCTAGCACCCTCCATTATTTGGTTTCCCATGCATTAAGTAATTGCTGACTTTTCTTCTGGTAGGATTTGGCTATGTGATTCTGCCATTCCTAGCTGAGATTAATCTTGAATGAAAAAGAAAATAAAAACCATGTCAAGTCATTGAAGCTGTTACTTCCTCTTCCAAATTTTTTTGCAAATGAAAAGGAAGACAACATAGCCATGTGTGACTTTGCTCACAATGGTGACACCGCCAAGATGAGGCTTGTTTTAAGGTGAAACAACTGCTCTGAGCTGGCAACTGTCCCAAGTCTTCATCTGGCTTGATGTGACTTTTCATCACCTCAGCTGTGAGCAGGAAGAAATTCAGTAGATCTTGCCGATGCGGATGCTGAGAAACATGGGAACAAGGCTGAGACCATCTGATTTCACCTCTCTAAGCCTCAAGCTGTCAGAGAAAACCCAGTTTTATCTTCACCCTCTATGGGAAATATACAAAAGAAATCAAAATGGAATAGTCAACCTAACAGGCCATTCAAATGAGTCTCCTCACATAGATCATAGGATTCCTCCATTCTGGCCATTGCTCAGCAGAGCAAAGGTGAGGGAGGGGATGAGAAGAAAGGCATTGATATGCTATCTCTTCCTGCTTTCCTTTTCCCTCTATCTTTCTCATACCCTTCATTCTTTCTCAGTTTCTCCCCTTCACTCAAACCTCACCTCTGGAAATATGAATTAAAGAGACAAGTCGTCATCTAACAATGAGGAATTGTGGTGGGTGCTCTGGATGCCTGACTCTCCCACCCTTCAGGTCCTGGATGTACTTAGATGTGCCACAAATAGCTTTCTACAAACATCCACACTCTGGCCAATATGCAGAGAGCATGGAAAGTGTCTAAGAGATAACCTTCCCACAGTCAGACCTGAAAACTGAACAGGATTTGATATACAAAATTCTCAGCTCCCATGCCCTTCATGTAAACTATCTTGGAGTCTCTCTTCCTCTATGCTGAAACAACAGATTCCCCAAGAGGGTTTAGGCCCAGATTATCCATCATAGTGATTTACTTGATGAGACACCCTTATTAGTTTCCTTGCTTTTCTGCCCCAACTACCCCCAGCCATTTCCATACAGTTCCTGGAATCACTTCCCAGTAGCCACTTGCCTGTGACTCCTCATGTCAGGGCCTGCTTCTAGAATCCATCTGTGGAACTTTTAAAGACATGAAAGAGAGTCCGAGAAAGCAGGTTCTGTGGAAGTAGAGGGCAGAGGTAGAGAAGATACCCGCAAGTGAAAAGGGCAGAAGGAAACTTGAGGGGGCCATAGAGGCTTCTCTTCTCCAAAGGTGGCTCAATCCTACAGAGCTGTGTAAGACCATTCCTATTCCCAAGAATCGCTTAGAGAAAACAATCTTCCTTGAAGACAGACAAAGTTTCCAGACTCTATCACCTAGAAAGCCTAACTGAATCAGCAAGATAAATCAAAGGAAAAGTAGAAGGAAAGGAAAATGATATTGTTAGATTTGTGGTCCAAATAAGCCATCCCTTCTATATACCTAGTACTTTCCTAAGTATTTGTCAGGTGATGACCCATATACTTCTCATCATCCAGGAGGGAGGCTACAGTCATGATCATTATCCAATCACTAGTGAGAGAAATGGGTTGAACGAGGTCAAGAGTAGGGATTTGTATTTCTCAGGCATTAGATTTAGATTCAAATGCAAATAACTGATCTCCTAAATGCCATTACAAGCTGGTCCATATGACATTTACTCAGGTCTGCCCTTCTTTAGAGGTCAAGTTTTCATCTTCCCAGAGCATAACAAATTGCCAAACACAGGTTGTAGCCTCCAAAGCTTGGGCCTTTGCATCTCTGTTTAAATGGAATCAGTCCCAAGTGATACTGGAATGTTAGGACTTTCAGTGGAATCAGAATGAGGCCTGAGCAATGCTAAGGCAAGGTACCAGGGCTCAGGGCAGAGCCTAAGGAGTTAACTGGAATGCTGGGGAAGTTACTAAACTATTGGTGAGCAACTACGCAGACATACCAGAATTGACAGTAGAGTCTGGTGTATCTCCACCCCTGGTGAGCACACTGCACTATTCCCATTTCACTTGTGTGAAAAATCAAAGATCAGTGAAATTAAGTGTTAGTGACCCCTAGTCTTTCTGATCTTCAAAATTCAAATTCCTGGATTGGTGCCAGGCAGATTCATATCATCCTTGGTGCTGAAACAGGTAGCTGGAGCACTTGCACAGACACAGTAACAAGCTTTGTTGTCAGCCACCAGCTCACAAATGACAAGGAGGCTTACTATTAATTATGAAAGACCGGCCTTAGCTTAGGCTTCTCCTGCTAGCTCTCATAACTTAGCTCATTTGTATTAATACACATTTTGCCTCATGGCTTTTTACCTTTCTTTCATTCTATATGCCCAACTCCCTCCATGTCTTGTTATCATCTCCTGCACCTCATTTATCACCTCCTCCTTCCTCTTTTTGGAACTGGAAGCCCCACCTATACCTTCAGCCTGGCTATTAGATGTTCAGCTTTTGATTATACAATCACAGCAATACATTTTCACAAAGTGTATAAATATCCCACAACAGAGATCTTCAGACTATGGTGGTTTGTGAGCAGCCTTCCCATTAAGCATGGAAGGATACAAGGAACAGAGGCCACAGCCTTAGACTAACAGACAAAGCAAACCAAAATTATAGTGTCTTAGCTTGTTTTCCATTGCTATGATAAACAAAGGCCATGACCAAGAGCATGTTGGTGAAGAGTTTATCTCATCACTAAGAGAAGTTAAAGCAGGAAGTCAAGTAGGAGCAAAGGGAGTGGCTTGCAACCTCAAGCTTGCCCAGCTAGTGTTTTAGTACAGGTGAGGCCCACCTGCCTAGGAGTATACTACCCACAATAAATTGTACTCTCCCACATCAATTAGAGACCAAAACTATGCAACATTGGCCAATTGGATGGAAGAAAATTCTTCAGCTGAGGTTCCTTCTTGCCAGGTATACTACATTGACAACCAAGATTAGTCACCCCACAGACATCCTCCTGGAGATTTTCAGGGTTCCAAAGGACCCAGTGCCCCAGGATTTTCCCAGATACCCACCACCAGCCCACACTGTGCTCACTGCAGTCCAGGGAATCCTTTTCCAATGTTTATATTAGTAAACTTCACTCATACCCACCATGGAGTCTCTAACTCTACTCCATGTATCAGTTTATTTTGTTTCCTAGAGGGCCTGTGTTTATGAAAATAAAATCCACAATGGAAACAGATGCCTGGAAGGGGAGTGAAGAGCTGCAGAGGGAACATGGGTTAGTGTTTCAGAATCCTCCCATCACCTGCCCACAAAAATCACACAACCTCAGCAGCTAGGCATCATTAATCTAGTGTTCAGAAGAAATGTGAACTTTGTAGGACAAGGGTCCTAATTTTTCTTTTCCTTCGGATTCTAAAGGTCTGTATGAGTTCCTTTTTCTTAAACTTTTTTTTTTTATCCCCAGAGATCCAAGAAGTCAAAACGGAGCCTGAACCAGACAAAGTCCCTGATTAAAAGGTACCCCCAGAGGAGGAGCCGAAAAGAAGCTTTTTAAGAAAATAAAAATAGCAAAAGCAATACCAGTGGCATGGGCTTCTTTGTCACTAAGAATAGCTGCAGCCAGCTCCCCGCACTCTGAGCCCATCTTCTGAGGCTCATTGTGGAAGGAGCTAGAATCCATTTTCTGTTTCAATTGACGTTAATTTCATCCCAGCATATTTCAGGCCTCTCATCACCAGATGATTCATTGCTGCGTGTAAGCGAGTACAATCAGCTCAAATATTTGTAGTCTTCATGCAATTGCTGTAAGAAAACAGGGGACTACATGCCACACATCGCTCCCTCCCTCCCAGCCAGGCCCAACTCAGGACTGAGGTGTTGAGTTAAAGTGACATACATGACCGCCTCTTCTACACTACTGACTAAGAGTCACACAGAGCATCCATCCCCGAGTGACTACCAACTGCTGCCAAGAGGGTATTTCTGCAAAGAGGGTGATGCCCCTGAGAGCCTGGCCAGGAACTCTTCCAAAAAAAAGAAATGTTGGCAGACCGTGCTCTCCCACACTCTTTTAACCTCTGGGGGGAAAAAGAAAAAAGAAAAGAAAACCTCACAGAGCATTTCCCCAGGGGTTGTCTCAGCATCCAAGAATTGCAAGGAAGCAAGTGCCCTTAGCATCAAGAGACAGTACTAGGGAAGGAACTAGGAAACACAGATTGTACAAGGCTGTACACAGCCACCTAAACAGGAGAAGGAGCTCCTGTCTTGTTGTCTGACATGCATACTTGTAGAAGAAACTGTGGCCAGACTACCCAAGCTGCAGTCACCCTGTCCCTGGTGCCACATGAGCATGTGAATGTGTGGCAGGCACTTCCTCCCTGAGTCAAGCTTCCGAGCCTGCCTCAATGCCCTGAGACACCTGACAAGAGAGACACCTGACCCAGAGACATCAACGAGAAAAGGTTATGTAGTGGAGCCAGCTGCCTGAGCTGACAGGACCTTGGGAGGGGGCATAAAGGCAGGCCTAACCTCCCTAATAAAGGAGTCTGCAGCATGCTCTGCTACTGACTGACTCCCCGTTCCTGAGGTGTTGGTGCTGCGTCTTCTCACCCCCTCCCTCAAGGGGTTTCCGAGCAGGGTAACCTGCAATATCTGGTGCCCACAGGGCTCATGGATCCCTTGATGGCATGGGTCTCAGCCTCTTTTAAATCCAGGTGTTTTTTTGTAAGGTGCAGCTTAGCAGGAGATGAAGTTCTAGCCTTGTTGTCCCCACCTTAGAGAGCACACAGCAAGACAGACTGTGCCTGTCTTCGGTTGGACTGCCTCACAAGTCCTTACCCATCATTGACTCGTGGCTCTTAAAGGATGAAATCTCTGGGAAGCATGCCCAGGTGGGAGGAAAGCCTACCAAACTATGCCTAAGGAGTTTCTGTGAGCCAGGCCCGAGAGACCTCCCAAGGAGAATCACATTCTGGGTGTCAAAGTGCCGTGAGAACATGGAGTGTGGAATTACACTGTAGGAAACTAATAGAATGATTAGTAATAAGACAATACCCCCAAAAGGAAAAAGGGGGTCACTCCTGAGTCAACATCGCGCTTTTAGGCAAGAAAGAGCAACGCATCCAGAGGTCAGGCTCCCATATGCTTAGGGGAAAATCTAGGGGCCAAACACCATGGCCTCATCCCAAAATTCTTCCATCTCAGCAGTCTTAACCTTAAGGTCCCTGATAATTAATATTGATTTTACTGTCCTCACCCAAGGCTCCTTAGAGTGGGAGGGTAAGTTACCCATTCTTTTAATGGCAGCAGATATAGACAAGAACAAAGTCTAAAACAGACAAAGATAGACTAGAACAAAACAGGAAAGTGTGTTGGACGAGAATAAAAACAAGAATTGTGTCAGACCTAAGGTGTAGGCACCAGGGGTACCGGACAGACACGAAGGAAAAGACAGAAAAGAAGGAGGGTCCCCACACTCACCTTTATGAGAACCAAGGACAAACACGCAGGGACAAACTCACCAAATAAGTCACCGAAGAGGGGGTGCTGAAACGCACCGTGAGAGTGAAGAGGAGTCCAAAGGGTGCAGGTAGAAAATGTGAAAGTGTACCAATGTCGGCTACAACAATGCCCCACCTGCAACAAAAGGCAAAAGATCAGGGCCCAAACAAAAAACAGCTGTGGCTGGTTTTTTTTTTTTTTTTTTTCCAAAACGGCTGAGACCCATGCCAGCATGAGCTCCATGAACTCTGCATTTAGGTGCCAGATGTTGCTGGTTACCCTACTGAGACACCCCTTGAGGGAGGGGGTGAAAAGATGCAGAACCAACACGTCAGGCACCAGGAGTCAGTGAGTAGCAGAGCATACCTCAGACTCTTGTTAAGGAAGTTAGGTCTGCCTTTATACCTCCTCCCAAGGCCCTATTGGCCCAGGCAGCTGACTCTGCTGTATGTCCTTTCCTCCTTGGTGTCTCTGGGTCAGGTGTCTCTCTGATAGCAACTCTGGGCATTGAGGCAGGCTTTGAGGCTTGGCTCAGGGAGGAAGTGTCTCTTGCGCATGCGCATGTGCTCTGGCGTGAGCACGGGGTCAGGGCGACTGTGGGTTTGGGTAGGCTGGCCGCAGTTTCTCCTACATATACTGCTGCTCTTACTCCATGGGGTTAGTTCTGATATGATTTCCTCCTTCATTATCAAGTATATTCAGTTCATAGAATGTTTGAAATATGGGACAGCAGCTCTATAATCCCAGTCCTTAAAGATAACCACCACCAAGACCTGCTTCATGGATGACCAACTGGCTATTACAAAGACCTGGCATTTAGAAGTTTCTTGTGCTATGTTCAGTGTTGTACTATCATCTGAAATAGCTTCATTCTTTCTTGTATTTTTACTTTACATCATGTCTTGATTATTCTCATTATCATTAATAATTTAGTATCATCTCTGCCGATGCAAAAGCATTTGTTCTCTTGGAAGATTAAGCACCTGCTGCATACAATGCTAGGGTCCTGTAAAAGCTTCCCTGGTGGTTGAGGAGCTGGCTCAGCGGGTAAAAGCCTTTGTTGTACACATGTTAGGACCCGGTTTGCATTTCAGCACTTCCAAGTAAGTGTATGGCATGGCCACGTGCATGTAACTCCAGTAGGGGAAGTAGAGATTGAAGGATCACTGGGATTTGTTGGCCACCAGCCTAGTTCTAGGGTCAGGGAGACACTGCCTCAGAGGGACAAGGTAGAATGTGAAAGAGCTAGACACTTGACATCCCCTATGTGTGTGTACATAAGCACATGGCATGAAAACACATACACACATATTCCATACATATACACACCACACACATACACAATCACAGTGTTATCCCTGCTCTCCCATGAGCAAAATGCATAACCACATACATGCACATTATATATGTTATACATATACATATATAAATTATATACATATTGTATATACACATTACATATTATATATACACACATTACATACATGTATATTACATTATACATGTATGTATATTACATATATATTATATATGTATATATATTTGAAAGGGAGCCTTGGGTGCTTTAGTCCATCAATACAAATGAATGCATTGGGATTGTGATCTAGAAAGATTAAACTCCTTGCCCACAGAGAAAAGATTGTCTAAAATTCATCTGATTCTAAAAATGACTACTTCATAAAAGAATAGGTCAGGCCAAGGGGAAAAGGATAGAAATGACCCTCTGACATTGGTGGCTATCTGCTCTACATATCCACATGTGTGCAAAATGCTCTCATTGTGACAGAGGGCAGAGCCTGAAATGCAAACTAGTGTTTTTACACAGACAGAAGAGACTAGCGAAGAGGACACACCTGTAATTACAGACACCACAACATCGCAGCAGGAAATAGGTGAAACCCCAGAGCTATGGTCCAAGAACTGGCAGGGAACACAGTAACTGCTGCTCTGACCTTGCCCTTTCCTGAGTTTTCTGTCATTTTTCATAGCCAAAGAATGGCAGGGAATTCCTTCCCCTCGGAGACTAAGGACAGCTGCTTTTGAAACCAGTGAAGAGCAATTTCCTCCAAGCAGCAGGTAGAGAATGTAAAAGAAAGAGGGATTATCTCAGTTCCATGGGAGATGCTGGAAATGGCATAGGACAAACCTCCATTGGCTCTAAATGTTATTTCTCCTCAAGAAAAAGAAACACGATAACCTTCCTTTCCTTAGAGCAAAGGCATCTGATGTGGATGTACCACGTTTACATCAATATACCCCACAGGATATTTGAAGGTTCTGATTTCATCTTTAATTTCCCCCAACAAGGTGAGTGTCTGATGCTACCACCAAAATAAGAGACCAGATCTAAAGACAAGAGTTGTAGCTCCGTTAAGTATTATTCTGCCTTCCATGGGTTCTGGAAAGGGGGAATGGTTAAAACTGTAACCAGACCCTTGGCATTTAACCCCATTTAACTTTCTGTTAAGCACTTCCAAAGATAAAGCCTGAAGATACAGTGACTTAGACCAACACTGTTTAGCATAGACTAAACTAACTTGCTCCTCTCATACTGAGACCTACAAGCCACTACTTCCCTTCATTTTTCTTTGGAAACACTGATCCTAATTCAAAGAAATATTCAATTTTCATAGCTTGGAAGGGACTAGAAAACTACTGGAAAATTCTTTCCCAAAACTTGGGTTTGCCTACTATTGGCCTTGCCCCTTTCAATAACCACTCATTAACACCAAAGTTACATTCCAAGAATTCAATCTGGTCACATGCAGAACAGATGGCTCACACCCACAAAGGGCAACTGAATTAAAAGCAGATGTGATGGACACTCTCATGCCCATATCCAACATCCCACCTTAAGAATACATTGAGATGTCATTCTGCTTTGAGCTTTCTCCAAAGTTACAGCTAACTCCAAGAGTACATGCAACCCAAAGTATAAGGAATTATTGCCTGTGAAGTTCACACTCCAACCACTGAAGCGTGAACCTGGCTCCACTCTTCAGTGTGACAATTCTGGGCTGTGTTCTGTACAGTTCATTGAAAGACCTTCAGCAGAGCCGATAGTTAACTGATTCCAAAACACATTCTGTTGCTCCTGTCCTTCTTTCCTTGGATGACTTCTCTGTGCCCCATCTGTTGCCTGGGATCACCATCCAAGTTAACCACATGTACCCTGGTCATTATCTAAGCTCTGCTTAAGAAAAGCCTCACATTCCCTTTCTTAAGGTTCCTCAAAATCTCTTTGTCTTCAGGTGAAACTGACACTCCTCCACACTATTCAAGGCTAGTAAGAATCCAGCTCTTCTTCTTTCTTAATTGAAAACAGATTTTTTTTTTCATACTTGTCATACAATGGATTCTGACCAGTGTTTCTTCTCCCCTAACTCCTCCCAGATCCTTCCCACACACCACCCACCCAAATCCCCTCACCCCTCTCTCTCTTAGAAAAGACATCTAAAAATCAAAACAACAACAAACAAACCACAACAGTACAAGAAACAAAAAAGAACAGAAAAATGAGCCAAAGAAAAAGCACAAGAAACAAGAAGCATATATAGATGCAAAGACACACACATTCACACACAGAGAGAAATTTTTAAATAAATCACAAACCATAATATATAAGCAAAAGATCTTTAAAGTAGAAAATGCCTAAACAAAGTATTATGAGACAAAATGTTTCAAAAATTATCATTAAGTTCATTTTGTGGAGGCCATCTACTTCTAGGCATGGGGCCCCTGCCCTCAAATGTGGTTTGTATACCCAGTGAGACTCCACTGAAGAAAACTAATTTTCCTTTGCACATATCCACTTCCTCTCTCAGTGCTAAGACCCCATCTGGCTTAGACCTGCCCAGGCCTTGTACATGCTACCATAGTCTCTGTGCGTTCATGTGTTCATCCTGTTGTAGCTAGAAGGTCTTGGTTCCTTATTGTCTTCCATCCCCACTGGTTCTGACAGTCCTTCCTCCTCTTCTGCCAAAGAAAACTCTGAGCTCTGAGGGGAGGGATTCTTCATTCCATTTAGGAATGAGTGGTCTGCACGTTGTCTAGTTGTAGGTCTCTGTATTTGTTTCCATACAACAGAAGAAAGCTTCTATGAAGTTGGCTGAGCAAGACACTTAGCTATGATTATAGCAGACTATCATTGTGAGTCATTTTATTGCTACATTCCTTTAGCAGAAGAAAGGTAATATGTGGATTTCCCCCTGGGTCCCTGGCCTGTCTAGTCTCAGGTTCTTGGATATCCAAGCATATGTAAAATGGCCTTAAATTCAATCAGATAGGTTACTCCCACAACTTTAGGGCCACTATTGCATTAGTGTATCATGCAAGAAGGTCACCATTGTGGACTGAAGGGTTTGTAGCTGGAGAACCCAGCTCTTGACTCTTATTCTTCAGTTAAACCCCAAGTGGCACCTATACCTGAAGTTAGAGCTGAGTACTCATTGCAGACCTTTGAGTCTTCTGGGCTGAGTTATGCCTCTTTATTTTCTTCCATCTGTTTTTTTCCTATTGGTACCTTCAGGCTCTGGTTTCATACCATTACTACCTCCAAATATCGGGACATCCCAACTCCACCCTCTATACAAGGACCCATGACCATATAATGCTGTCTTTTGATGTTGCCAGGGTTAATATGCAGCCCCACCTCAGTTGTTAAATGCATGTCCCTTGACGTCAGGATCAAATCTTAATTTGTCAGTAAGTCAAGAGCTTTACACACATATTTGTTTTAACGGACCACATGGCTTTGTCCCTAGTTGCATTTGGTGTCCTCTAAGTGCCATGAGCACTGTTAACATTTTATTGGAGGGGGGGGAGGTGAGGATTTGATTTCTTTAAGTAACTTGAAGTGGCTCATTTAAATATTTATAGATGTAGTCACCCTGCAAAATTCTGTCTCCTGAAGGAAAGAGGTCGAAAACATTGTTCCAACGACATTCTCTCAGAAGCAGATACCTTCCTTACCTGAGTGAGAAAATGGGATGACCTTGGAAGGAAAAGCTGAGGGATACAGAAATGATGCAAACCAGAGAAGGACAGACAATGACTCACCGACAGCACAGAACAAGGGCTGGAAGCTAGGCTTCCAAGTTTCTGGCAAGCATTCTTCCCACTAATTCATGCTACTGCTCACAAAACTCAAGAGGCAAGTGAGAGAAGGAGTGGCTAAATGCCTTGATCTTTTTAGCAGGTCAAAATGCAATGTTCTTTTAAAAAATAAATAAATAAAAAGTAAGTCAGTAACAGGGAAACAGTGTGTAGGAAAAAATAATTGTTCTGTGCACCCCAATTCAAACAGAATCTAGCAAATCTCCCCAGAGGAATCAGGAGGCTATTTGTAGAACAAAGCTTAGGGAAAGAAAAGAGAAGGAGGCAGGAATAATAGTGTTGATGGATAGAGTTTCAAAGTATGTGCAGTGTATTCTAAATATTTTTTTTCCTTATTTTCCTACTTCTGTGAGTGCAGGGCAAAAGCTTCCCTTCTACACTGTACATCATATAAAATATATGGTAATGGCCTCAGTGATATGGGGAAGGCCTTGTCAGATTCACTTCCATTCCTCCAGCGTTGACTGATTAGCTCCTCTGCCCCTTCCCCCATACTAGAGCTGAATTCTGTATGCAGCAAAACAGATGATCAAGAGGTGGGGTGAATGGGTGACTGACATGTAGAGAGATGCAGGAGTGTGAGCAGTGTGGCTCTCTCCCTGTCCTCCCCTCCAAACCCACTGCCTTTTCCATAGGATTTAGGAATTCTCTTGGGACAAGTTTGATTTCTTCCCCTATCAGGTAGAATGTCTACCAACCCAGAGATCTCCCAGGCTCCTGGAGATGTGGCTTTTGTCCTACACATGAGTACTTTCTTCATCCCTTTATCACCGCGCTGAGGAGCTTCTTAAATGTCAGAAGCAGTCACATAGATGTTCTGCAAGAAAATAGACCTAACTAAGACTCGTGTTACGTCGGGGGTCCTCCTAGGCCATGTTGAGCCCTGCAGCTCTTGAGATTATTGTTGCATGCCTTCGTCCAGGCAGTTTCCCCAGAAGAAATGGATGCCTCCCTTCCCCATCTCCTCCCACTCATTCCAGCATTTTGCATAATGTACTTTCCCCAGCCCATTTCCATCATGTTTATTTCAGGAACTCCAGCAGTCACTATTAGCCTGACCTACATATTTTTTTCATGTCCTAGGTGTTCTCCAATTATCATTAACCCAGTATGTTTTAAACCCAGTCTTAGAAGTAATTATAGCAGGGAACTGGTTTTGTTTCTTTCCAATCAACAGGAAGAAATAATAAGAAAAGGATTTCAATCACGAGCTATGAAATCTGCTTCTTAAGCAAAAATCCAGGAGGGAAAAAAAATGGCCACTCGGGAGAAAAGGTAGCAAAATTTTCTTGATCCTTTCTTGTGCACTAGATATTTTCACCAGTAATATTCCACAATCCTCCTAAAATCTTGAAAAATAGGTGTCACAGTCACCATGTTTACAGTTGGGGAAACTGGGGCTTGGAGAAGTTGGAAGCATTCTCAAAACAAGAAAAAAAAAAAAAGTAAGTAGATGGGCTGATAAAATGGCCTTTTAAAAAGCATTGGATGCCAAGCCTAACAGTTTGAGTTCAATCCCAGGGACCCACATAATAAAAAGAGAACAGAACCAAATGCTGAGAAGAAAGTGTCTTCTGACCTCTATACACACACACACACACACACACACACACACACACACACACACACACACCACAATGTGCACTAATAGCAAATAAACTAAGATGCAATGGAATTTTGGGTTTTTTTTTTGTTGTTGTTGTTTGTTTGTTTTTTAACACTCATAAGTAGAAGAAGCTTTGAGCTGTGACCAACAAGCTAGTTCATGGTGTGAAGTGGGCTTCTAAACAAGTGTTATCATAACCATCATCTTCTTTGCAAAATAGCTTCCTAGAGCATGAGCTAAGGCAGCCAATGTCATCCTTGGCCTTGGCCTTAGCCCTGCCTCATCTCCACTGAATATTGGTGCCAGGTCCAGGTATTGATATTCAAGCCATTTCCAATCAATAGATGTTGTTTTCTAGAATTTTTCACATTAGAACTAGGAAACAAGGTCAGATCCTGTCATACTTCTAAGATGAAGTCCAAGAGCAGCAGGAAGCAATTGACAAGGGAAGGAAGAGATGACACAGGAGGAGAGAGGGATGGGAGTGCCTGACCTCTGGTGTGGACAGTGCCTAATACCCAGCTATGTCTCTTCTCTCCCTGGGATTCCATTGTCCAGTGCTCTTTTGTCCATCATGAGCCAGTACACTCCTTCCGGCTATCTGCAGTCAGATGCTGGGTTAGCAGTCAAAAAGGAGTTCAAACAAACATGAGAGCCCTATGGACAGGCTTTCTAGTCCTTGCTTAGATACTTGATGAGTAAAGCTGAGACCAGACTGGACAAATATGTTCCTGGATTGTAAACCATGAGGAGAATTCACTTGTTATGATTCCCATTTCTGAGATTCAGTTAAATTATTCTCACTCGGCTGAGTAAATCACCAATAACTTGGGAAATGGAGGGATGTAGCTCCTCCATGGTCACACACATTCCATCCCTCAACCTCAGCCCGGCTGCCTTATCTCTAGAATGAGACAGCTACAGGGACCAGGGTTTCAGTCCCTCACCATGGGAGCTCAGGTTTACATAACACATTTTAAAAATGGATTCCCTTTGTTATCCTTTATCTGTGAATTATGGATTGGATGTGCTAGCCATATTTTCCCAGTGCATATTAAAATGCATAACCACTTAACTAAAACATGTTTGACTGTATTCCACCCAAATCCACTCGGATTCCACACTCAGGAAAATAACGGAGCTGATGATCTCCACGCGACTGACAACTGTGTCAGAGAAGGTCACACTAGGAGGCCAGCCCTTTCTAAACTTGTTCAACAAGTGCTTGTAGAGCCCCTGTTCCAGACAGGCCACTGTGGGAAATCATAGCAACCTGTGTAGTTCCATCTGACAGTCAGCGAGCTTTTCTGATGAGCTGGGCACTGGACTAAGAACTTTACAGCTGTTGCCTCATTTTTATCCTCTGAAAATCCCCTGAGTTAGGTATAACTTATTTCTGAATCTCAGAAAGGTAAATTATTCATCACTGAGCCCCAAAGCCAGTGTATTAGTTTTCTTCTGCTGCCATAACAAATCACCACAGATTTTGTAACTCAAAGCATCACATATTTATTATATTACTGTTCTGTAAGACAGAAACCCAACAGAGGTTTCACTGGGCTAAGAACCAGGTGTCAGCAGGGCCATGATCTTTCCGGATACAACACAGAACAATCTGTTTCTTCACGTTTTCCACCTTCTAGAGGCCCGCAGATTCCCTGGCCTAAGGCCCATCTCCATCTTTACAGCCAACAATATGGGCTGTGACCTTCTGCTGCCATCTCTCCAGCTCTCAGAATCCAGGAAAACTGATCTGCTTTTAAGTACTTATGACTTGGAACTTCCTGAATAACTGGGAATAACCTGTCCTCAACTCTATTTCCTTAACCACCTCTGCAAAGCTACCTATGCCATTGTAAGGTAGCCTGTTCATAGGTGAATCTTGGTGATTCACAAATGGACATCATTTCTGTAGTCCCTATCTATTACAAGTAGTAAAGGGCAGAAGTGTGATTCAAGCTTTCATGTAACACATCAACCACTAATCTAGTGAGAAATAGTTACCAACGGGCTCAGAACCAGAAATGCACAGAGGGCTGCAGAAAATATGCTCCCCTTTACAATCCTGTTCCCTATGGCTCCTCCCACCTAGCATAGAAACTACACATGGGGGAGATTCTACAAGTGAGGCTCAATCTGAGTCTCCATCACACAAGGCCACACCATCTAATAAATCTGTCACAGCACTTGCAACCATTGTGATCAAGAAGTGCTATCTGTAGAACACACACTGGGCTTCAAAGACAGGATAAAACAATACAGACTATCTTAACACAGAAGCCAGGAGAGGCTTCAGATCCTCTGGAACTGGATGTGAGCTGCTGTGTGGGTACTGAGTACAGAACCTGGATCCTCTACAAGAACAAGAAGCACTCTTAACTGCTGAGCCATCAGTCCAAACTCACTACTAGTAAGGGGCTTATATGGTATAGCATTATCAATCTAGAATGTTTGATATACAATAGGCCCCTGGTACATAGCAATCCAGTGAACAGAGGGTGAAAGAAGTATATAAAAACAGAGCCTGGTATTTTTAAATATGCAGTCCTACTGGAGAGTTATAGCTCCTAACACAGGAAGGCAGGTAGGGAAGGGGGTTTGCAGCACTTAGATTCAGATGAGGGGCCAATGTTTGGCAAGCGGCTCCAGTGGGTTAGGTTGGACTTTATTTTTCTTTTTGCTAAGGCAGAGCCAGTGAAGACCTGAGGTTAGGAAATGTGTCTATTTCTGCTTGAGAATAAACAATCTTCACAACAGGTTGGGCTGGGGAGGGACTTGATCCTCAAGCAAACATGAAGCACATGAATCAAGCCCTCCTGAAGAGGCAGTAGTCAGAAAACAACGTAAAGGGGATATTGAGCAGGGGGAACAGGAGAAGGAGTCTTTGTATCTCTAGGAACCAAACTGTGTAAGAAACAATTAAATGCAATTAGGTGAAATTGTAAACGAAAAGGTCACATCCCTTGGAGGATGTGTGTTCTGTCCTGTAAGAGCAGTGGAACAAAGACACCCAAGTCCAAAGCAAGAGGAGGAATCATAGCAGAGCACAAGAAGGCATGTTTCATTATGGAGATCGCAGATAGCTTCAGCAGAGACAATGCAGCTGCCTGGGAGCAGAGTCAGAGCAGCAGGTGGCTGAAATGCTAACTCCAACCTGACCAGAGGTGCAGACACGCCTCTGTGGTGCTCCCAAAGCCACCACCAGCCCTCCTGGCGCTTCTGGGCTCTTTGTTACAGAACGCAGGGCAGCTCGCTTTAGAAGGGAGGCCAACAGGTTCAGAGACCTTCTCTTGCCTGTCTGCAGTGTGCCTTCATTAAATATTTCAGAGAGCAGAAAGCTGCCACTTCAAAAGCAAGAGGTCTTTGCAGCTACTGTGAGTGGAAGCTGAAGTTGAGTGGCCCGTGGCTGCATCACTCTCTGGGCAATTTTTTTTTGTCTTCCCTTTTTCGATAGTCCCAATTAATTTCAAAACAGAAGCACAGCCCATAAATGTTGAATCCATTAAAGGACAAAGAAACTGTGACATAGGTGTCAGGTTGGAGACTGAAGCTGCCTTCTGGGCAATGAGAATGTACAACCACAAGGAAAGGGAACATGTGACACCTTCACCTTTGAAACAGAATCAGTCTTACTCTGAAATACTAGAAAGCCAGGATTCAAAGAACACTCAAGACACATGTTCACGATAGCCCCCTGCCCCCAGCCATCTTGGAACGACAAGAATTCTGTTCACAGTAGGACCAATGAGATAAATTTAAAATTTAAAAAGGAGTGCCTCATAGGATGGAAAGTGAGAGATACACTCACATTTACCTTGTCTCCCTCCCAAAGTCCCATAGAACTGAGAACAAATGGATTCTAGAACATAAATAAGTAAAGCAGTTAAGCATAAAGAGGCTGGAAAAGGAAACGACAGCCAAGGAACAGTGGCAACAGAGGATAAAGAGGAAGGGACCCTAGGGAACGCATGCTAGAGCTGTGGAGA
Organism: Cricetiscus sungorus; assembly: GCA_030556225.1. Classification (NCBI taxonomy): domain Eukaryota; kingdom Metazoa; phylum Chordata; class Mammalia; order Rodentia; family Cricetidae; genus Cricetiscus; species Cricetiscus sungorus. Next base: position 41,219,255 of record JANBXA010000729.1, read on the forward strand.
GGTGAGAAGCAAGACCCTTTACAGTATGGATTACCAAAGGACTCAGCAGCCAGCAGCCAGGAAACCTGGCTAGGGAGTTTCCCAGAGCCTAAGAAGTACAGGCTGACTCAGCCCAGTAACCAAGTGAGCTATGCTTAGTAGGCATGGGCTGACCCTATGACTCATGGCCAATTCACTTCTTGTAGACTCCCAGACTCCCTGACTCTGCTGAACATTCCAAAATGTTCCATTCTCTGTATCTCCCACATACTGGTGTGGAGAAATATGATTCCTCTATTATTATTATTTTATTTTTACTACTTTAAAAAAAAACATTTATTCTAGGTTTAATTGTTTTTTCTCTCCATAAGTTTGGATTCTAAATATGAGTTATTAACTCTACCCCCAACTCCTTGCAAGGAGATCTAAGTCCCTCTTTCCCTCCTCAGGCACATCAGGTATTCTATCTTTTAAAATAATTCTATCCTGACGCTATGTGCAAGACAAAAAAATGATGGTAAAACTGACAGGTTGATTTTTTTGGATATCATATATAAAAACTCTGAAGACCCATCTAATGAAAATGATGATAGAATCATATGTAGAGGTTGGAGAGAATAAAGGGAGCATGATATTAAAGACAGCTCAACCCCCTCTTTCTCAGTGAAGACAATATCCAGTAATGTTAAGGTATACAATATGGGCAGTTACTGTGCACACAGGGTGCATGCTAAGAGTCCTCTTCAAGTCTGAAAGGTTCTCTCTTCTGGGGAGGGGAGGGTATTGAGGGGATGGTTGAAACTACAGGTTTTTCATAGCCCACCTTGCAGAGCTAGCAGACCCACCAGAAGTGGGTGTGACTTTGAAAACAATCACTCTTCCATCCTTCCTCTCTATTCCCAAGTTCACCATTTTAACTATGGGACTTACCTATTCTCATTCATCACAATCTCAGGGTCATGGTTTTACTTCCTACCTCAATTCCCTCATGTTTTCTACTGAGCCTACAGAGAAGCTGAAGGGAAGAACAATAGACTTCCACACTCTCTTCAGTTGCCTACTGATTATTAATGCTCTCTGTGTTTTCTTTGCATGCATGTATATATGCACTATATAAAACATTTGAAAGCATGGAAGCCTGCATCTCCTAAAAAGGTCATTCCCCTGTATAATCGCAAATAAAATTCACAAGTTTAGAATTTCAGCTAATCTTGATACTTGAAGGTTGCGAGGGAAAGGAAGGGGGTTTTGTTTGGTTTGTTACTTGTTAAGGATTTTTAGGGGTGTGGCCTCTTGTAGGTTGACAATGCTCCAGTGGATGGCCTCACACCCATGTATATATTGGCAGCTCTAATTGAATTAAATGGTGAATTACAATAAATTATAGTAAAAAAGAAAAAGACATGAGGTTGGGAGGTAGAAGTGAGAGGGGGATCTTGAAGTTGAGGGTGCATGAGAGGGGATCTTGGAGGAGTTAGGAGGATAGCGGAGGTGAACATTAATGAAATACATAGTATGGATGTACAAACTTCTCAAAGAACAAACTAAAATATTTAAAAATGAAAAACGTTAAAGAATTACATATATCATTTTATAAGTGCATATACACATATACATGCAGTTCACAGTGCATATATATATATATATATATATATATATATATATATATATACAAACCCACACATATATGCATACCTGCTTATGTTTTACATATATAGTGTCTCCCATGGGCCATGGCTTTCCTTTTTAATGAGGAATAATAGTGTGAAAAGATGTAGATCTGTGTATCTGTTTCCTTAGTAGATTCAGAGCAAACCTTACAGGCAAGAATCCCATGCAAGTGATACTTCTGATTTTTCCTGTATCACAAAAGAAGGCCCATAACATCATGTTTCCCACACTTGGTGATGCAAAGTCTAATCAGTTGAGGTGGTGACTACCAGATTTCTCACCTATAAAAGGCCATCTATCCCTTATAATGTGTAGTTAATCTTGGCAAGCATATGGATATGATGTTCCCCTGATAGTCTCAACATCCTTTGTGATCTGGGCTTTAATCCATGACTGCACTGGGGTTGCAAATTATAGTTTCCCCATTCACTCCACGTTAATTAATTGGCATTCTTCTATAAATAATTCCCCCTGCTCCAACTAGGAGAAAGCATGGACTAATGAAAACTGTGTTATTGGATGCTCAAAACTGTTATCTAAATTTGATTTATGAGAACCTAAGCAAACAGACAGCCATGCACTTTAATCTACTCTGCATGTCTAGTAGCTGTGTGACTTTAGAAAAGAGAGTTAGTTTCTCTGTTTCTTGGTTTCCCCATCTAGACATCAGCTAATACAGCAACAAGAATCAATAGATTTTGTGTTAGAAATGAATGTGTGGGGGCATGGAAAACATTTGGACTGAGCCTGCTATGTACTAGGCCCTAGGGAAGAGCTTCTAACTGCATGTTCTTGTCAATACCATCACCACTAACTCCATTCAGCACAGAGAAGAGCTCACAGGCAGAGGACTGATGAAAAAAAGAAAGGAAGAGGGGGGTTGACTGAAAACTTTAAGGAAGAAAAGATAAGGCTGGGGAAATGACTGTCAGTAAAGGACTTTGCAAGTTTGAAGACACGAGTTTAAACCCTCAACACCCATATTAAAAGCAATACCATTTGACTATAATCTTAACATAGGGGAGGAGATCTGATGCTTGCTATCCAGACAATTTAGCCACTTGGTGTGTTCCAGGTTCAAGGAGAGACCCTGTTTTTTTAAAAAAAAAAATAAGGTGGACAGGGACTTAGGAAGTGACCCAAACTTGACCTCAGACCTCTACACATAGGATCACATATGGATACATATATACAAACATGTACATGCAGAAGCAGATGTAGAAGAGGGAGAGAAGGAAGAGGATAAGGAGGAAATAGGTAAGCAAGCCTAAACCATTCGCTTCCCTTCCTCTCACTCCACTCACAACATGTGACTACCTCCTGGCTGATACCTAACCCCTGCCTACATCATCACTCATGGAGAAATAATAGCCCCAAACTAACACAGGGCTGTTAAACCCAAGTCCTGGCTGACAAGACATGTTCTTTCCCATCTGCTGCCTTCTGTACAATGCTGGTCTTATTATTTCCAACAACACAGTTCTCTGCAAATTTGCTTGTTGTGCCAACTCAGCTTTATGTAAGTGCATTTCCTGTTCCATTTTCCTCTATACACAAGTCACTGATGCAAGGCAGACAAACCCCAGCTCTGCCAGCTCTCCCTAGAGAATAAATAACCATGGCCTGGTTTTTGTACTTTTGACCCCAAAAGACACCTTAGTTCTCCCTACAAAGATCCATGAGGAGTCCTTGAAATTTTTGGGTTCATAGTGTTCTAGGATGAGAACAACAGAAAATTGGTGAGGTACACGGGAGATGGTTGTATGATTCTCTTGAAATGCAGTTTTATAATTGTCCATAGTAAGTTGATACAGAAAGCCTTTGAGGTATGGGCATTTGGTATGGGTTTTACAAAATAAATAAGAGTTTCTGAACAAATAAAGAACAGAAATAGATATATCCCAGGAGAAGCCCCAAGAGATATGCAGTCTGGTGGACAGTCACTCTGCTTGTACTCTAAGCAGAAATTGTAGTTCCATCCAGACACTATACACCCAGAGCCACAGAGCCAGTCAAAGTCTTCAAGATAGGAGATCCATCCTCCATGATGCTATCCATTTCCCAAATACCAGCCCAAATAAAGTTCCAAGGCCACCTGTATTTCTAGACAACTGGCAACAAATGTGGGAGTTCCTGTGATCCTTTCAGATTTAACAACTAATTAGAATAGCTCTCAGAACACTGGAAAGTTCTACATGTGTTATTATTTTACTACAAACAATACTAGACAAATTTTTTTCTAGTACACTGCATTAGTACCCACTTCCCCAGAGAATATGGATTGGCCACCTTTACCCCCACATATCAGAGTACTCCCAAATGAGAATTCCATTGAATTTCAGGATCTATAGTTGTATGGAGTTCCCTGACAGTAACATCATTAACAAGCTTCCTCCTCTCCCTAGAGGTCAGCATGGCTCCAAGCCCAAGCCCTGGAATCACAAGGTTGGTATTTCTGGGAACTAATCCCTATTCCGGGTCATTTCATGCTCCTTATATGCATGGGAGTGAGCTGGGGAATTTCAGGAGTAAAGAAATATTCTGTTACTCAAAAAATTATGGAAATTCTATTTCCTCTGTGTCAGGGACCCAGAACAAAGGCCAGACCAACCTTCCATGCCTCTGTCTCCCCAGTTACATGTTGATTCAAGCTATCACCTCATCCATGCTAAGCAGGGACTGTACAATGGAGGTACATCCCCAATCTTTCTTTTCAGTTTTATTTGACACAGTGTCTCACCGCATAGCTCAGGCTGGCCTTCAACTTACTTCATAGCTCTAACAGGCTATGAACTTTTGATGGACTTTTCTCAGCCTCCTGAGTAACTGAGATTGCAGGTCTGCATCACTATGCCTGGCTGAGACAAACATTTGATTGTACAACATGAATACAAGGATAGCATAAGGCCTTGGAGAGGTGCTGCGGTACCCTCCATACCACTGCGTTCTGGGTGCCTCCCACTGTTTTACAATGTGTATCTTAATCCTAGGACATTACTGTAAGGCATGCATACAGGGGAGGCAGAAAGGGAGAAAAGAAAAGGGAGAAGAAAGTAGGAAAGAAGGATGGAATGAAAGGAATGAGGATAAGGGGGAGAAGAAAAAGAGATGGAGGAATTCTAACTTCATGTAATAGGATGCTGGGGATGCCAGAGTAACTGTCAGATCCATTATCACCAGGCCAATCCAAGGTAGCAAGAAGATACAACATTGTTTAGTTTAGTCTAGAGCAGAGAGAGAAATGGGGTTAAGAAAAGCTACATATAGACCAAGACTTGGACTAAGAAACAGTACAGTGAAAGAACACTAGCCTAGGATGACAAGGCCCTAGTTCAATTCCCAGGACCAGAAGAAAAAAAGGAAAGAAACACACACACACACACACACACACACACACACACACACACACACACACACACACACACTATAACATTCCTAAGGCATGCTTTTACAGGAAACCAGGAAGGCCTAAGCATGCCACTATGCAGGACACAGGAAGGAGTGGACACAGGTGGAAGAACAGACCATAGACAAGAGCTGAGCCCAGGGACAACCCTAGACCAGAAAAGTCAGAGAGGAGATGGTGTAGGGGAGGGACCACATGAAGGATGTACTGCCGCTAGCTAGTTCCCATGCACAACTATGAGCTCTTTGCCCATCACTCAAACACTCGTACGCCTATGTTATCCAAATCCAGATTCTTCTTTCCATGCACATGTGTCAAATGGTTCTGCTTTTATGCAAATTCACTTGTAATTCTTTCATCACAGATGTCCCTGGGGCAGTGAATCCAGCAGGTTCTCCCTGTCCCCTGACAACATGTGTTAGCCATTCCTACAACATAGAATCTGGCCTGTATTTCTGCTTCTTCACACTGCTGTGTAACATCTACTATGAATCAAAACCAGTGACCTGAAGCTTCTCTTAGTCTGTTCTCTGTTGCTAATACTGCCACAGACTAGGTAGGTTATAAAGAAAAGATGTTTATTTGGACTCTTGGTCCTAGTCCAAGGCCAAGAGGCTATATCTTGATTGGCAGAGTCCAAAAGCAGAGCAGGGATCATACAGCATAAAACAGTACACCTAGCCAAATTGGTTCTTGTTACAGAATCACACCTCAGATGACCATTAACCCATAAATCCTTTAATCCATTAATCGAATGAATGGAGTAATCCATTCTTGAAGGCTGAGTCCTAATCACCTCTTAAGGGCCATATTTGGTTTCTCCTCTCAAAATCTCATAATGAGGATTAGACTTTAGCATGAGTTTCAGAGAGGACAGATCATGTTCACACCATAGCAAGGCTTGGCCCAACATCCTAGATAGGTTGAACAGAATTTTTAGGGGCAATGTGGCCCTGTTCTTTTTGTTGTACCTCTCCCATGCCACAGAAACAGTCATCAGAGCCCTAAGGCACCTTGTTTCCACTTGGAGTATTGCCATTATACTCTGTGAAGGTATAGAGAAGTGAAGTAAAGCCATTGTATAGCTGTTTCTGTCAAACTGAAACATTGTCTCCTGGAAGGAGACTGAGGAAACTTACAAGGCTCAGGAAGATCAGGAAACAAGTTACAAGGATCAGAAAGTTCCCTAAAGATGCAGGATTCACGGGACTCCTCCTTGTGATTATATTTGATTATAATGATCCACAACAAATAACTGCTGAGAGGAAATTCTATTAGAGCTTGCTGGATATTGGGCACCAAAGCTTCAAGAATGCAGCTCTGGATGGATGAGATGACTCAGCAGCTGAAAGTGTTTTCAGCACAAGTATGATGACCTAAATTCAATCCCAGACACTCAGTAAGGTGTAAAGAGAGGTGTAAGGGTCTGCTATGTAGAGTTGTTCTCTGATCTCTGCACAGGCACTATAGCATGCATGCCATCTCCACATATGTATTCATCCCATACATGATGACAACAACAACAATAATGAATGAAATAAAGTTTAAAAACTAATGTGGTGGGGTTTCTGGTGATGCAGTTGTCCAAAACTCATTCATACATCTATAAATGATACCAGTAAATTTATTGAGTGTCTATGCATATGCAGTACTTGCCTGGAATCATTTATTTGGTCATCACCAGTGTTCTATCTAGAGTAAATAGGTATTTGTTCATGTCTCCTGAAGAAAAATCATAACAAAAGCAAAGAACAAAGGGAAACAAAGACGAGGAGGAAAAGAGAGAGAAATAGAAGTAGAGAAGGCCCAGGTTCAACCTCTGTCTTCCAAGTCTTGTAAATCAGTAGTTATTCTTTCTTCCAAGATGATTTCAAGCAAGTTTCCCTCACCTGCTAACCCAGCCCCTGCTTTGAATCCAGTGCTGTTTTGAGTTCATTATTGTTGTTGCTATAATTATCAGAAGCCTGTGGAGTCATAAGGAAGAACCATTGGACTCTAGTGACAGGCAGTGTGTCTTTTGTTCTTTTATTCAATACTTGCTTAACTAGGTCAGGCCAGCAGCTGACCACTGTTTTATAGGTAAGGATGCTGACCTATGCAGAGGTTATATGATTGGCCCATGGATTCTCCACTTCTCAGCATACAAGTGGTAAAGTCATTATGCAGATGGGAAAACTAAAGACAGGAAAATGATTCCTTCAGTGTTGTAGTTCTCCCTCTCCTCCCACCCCCGCCCCTTTGAGAGCCTACCACTCAACTGCCAGATAAATACACAGAGACTTCTTACTTGCAAATGACTGCCTGGCCTTAGCTTGCCTTATTTCTATCCAGCTTTTCTTAACTTAATGTTCCCCTTTTTCTTTAACTACATCTTGCCTCTGGACTTTTTAACCTTTCTTTATTTTATAAGTCTTTCTTTCCTTCTTACTCTGTGGCTGGCTGTGAGACTGGGTGGCTGGAACTTGGCATTCTCCTCTCCTCCTTTTCCTGATTCTTGATCTCATCCCTAGATTTCTCTTCCTATTTATCCACTCTGCTTGGCAGCCCTGCCTATTCCTCTTCTGTCTAGATATTGGTTGTTTGGCTCTTTATTAGACCAATCAGGTGTTTTAGGCAGACAAAGTAATACAGATTTACAGAGCTAAACAAATACAATAGAAAAGAATGTAACACATCTTTACATCATTAAACAAATGTTCCACAGTACAAAGAAATGTAACACATCTTAAACTAATATTCTACAACACAGTGTCACGGAATTAGTCAAACCAGTAGCAAGGTTCAAATCCCGAACTCTGGATTCTTGATCTAGTGCTATTTCTTAGACAATTAGGAACTATTTTAGTAACACCAGAGGATTGCTGTTCAGGGAACAAAATGCACCAACTAGGTTCACTGCTACCCTGTATCCTTGGATCTCCTCATGAAAGTTTTGGCCAACATTAATGGCTCCAAGAATGAACATATTCAGGATGGGTGGACCAGGGGCTGCTAACTGATAATCCACAGTGGTTTTGTTTTGCCTATAGGCTGTTATAAAAATAGATTCAAACTCAATAGATGAAAATTCAGCTAATTTTCCTTATGCTGTGATAAAATATTCTAAAATTAAAAAAAAAACTTGATGGGAGAAGTTTCATTCTGGCTCTGTTCAATAAGAAGTAATGGTGGGGAGGTCATTTTTGGGAGGTAGTGGTGACATCATGGAGCAGAAGTCATGGTGAAATCATAGTGAGGATGTCATGGTGGGGAGGTCATGGTGGGGAGGTCGTAGTGGGGAGGTCACAGTGGGGAGGTCATGGTAAGGCGGTCATGGTGGGAAGGTCATTGTGGGGAATTTATGGTGAGGAGGTTATGGTGGGGAGGTCATGGTGGAGAGGTCATGGTGGGGAGGTCGTGGTGGCTAGGGATTGAAGCAGCTGATCATATTGGACCCATAATCAGGGAGCAGAGAGAGATGAACTCATGCTGCTCAGCTCCTTTTCACTATTTATCCAGTCCAGATCTCAGTCAGGGAATGTTGCCACCCACAGTAATGGGGCTTCCCACCTCAATTAACACAATTACGATAACCTCCTGAAGAAAGATCAAAAGTCTTTCAAGTTAACAGTTAACATTAATCATCACAATGCCTTAAAATGGACAAAGTGGACACAGATCCAAGCTAACATTGACAGTAGATTTCACTGGACTTAGCCGTGACTTAAATATGGAAGTCTATACCCAGATAAAGATGAGCAGACCCACCAAGCACTGTGATCCTACCTCAGTTTTCCCTTCCTGTCTCCATTATTTCCATTCAACACATCACTTTTGGTGTTCTTTGTGCCTGCCAAAGAGCTAATGGATCAAGAAAACAAAACAGCATGGCCCAAGCATCCAGTCTATCCACGTATCAATCAGATGCTTTGCTTAAATGCTGCTGTATAAGAAACAGCTCCAGAGTCGCAGTGGTACAACAACATGTATTGTTTTTCTGTGAAATGTGACTCCCTAGCAAATGTGTATTTACACATTTACACATGTAGACTTACACATTTACTAGGGAGTCTGCTTCTAGCTTTAGGGGGTAAATTTGTGTCTGCTCCTTCATCTACATCTCTCTCTAGGATGAACAGCTCCTCTATGTTGTCTCTATTCCAAACAAACAAACAGACCTGACAAATCTGACCAAACCAGACAAGTACAACTAAAGACAGCTTTCATCACAACTGCTTACATGTTATATGGTTAATGTCCTGGTCATGTCAAAATCCACTGAGGCAGAGAAAAGTGTTACTCCTTTCCTATAGAAAGACACTGCCAAGTCATATGAAGAAGGATATGGATTCCCTATCCTGTCACAAGGAAGGAACAAAGACTTGTGCTTTGTCTTTTAAGACATTGATTTTTGCCACTCTGCTGTGCCCTCTGGAAAGAAGGGTAAAGAGGAGCTTGTCTCTACACTAAGCTGGGAGACTCTGCAGGTGGGAGGCAGAAATGGGAAGTAGCTGTGGAAAGCATAATCTGGGAAGTAGAGCCAACTGCAGTGCTGGCTTTTGGAAGACAGATAATTGTGGTCTTGGGACCTGTATGGGAAGCCACTGTCAGAGCCTCAGGACTTCTCCCTACCAGAAGCTAAGTCAGATTGGTGAGGAGGGAGCCCAGGAGGACTCTAGTAGGCAGAGAGAAGCTCCTCCAGTGGCATTTCTCACTAATTAGCTTTGGGTTATGACTCAACAAAAACAGGGCTCCATCCCAGGCCAGGTGGCACAGCCAAACATCAAGACCTGAGATGTGCTGACTGCTGGACAGCCAGCCTAGCCAGATTCAGGTGTGACTGCCTCAAGCTTTATTTGAAAAAAGTTGCATAATCAGGAAGAGGGAAAAGAACTATAGTGACTAGACAGGAATTTCCAGTTTTACAATTTAAACTATTCCTTTAAAGCGGTTGAGATCATTGCAGAACCCATTCTCCTGGTCTAGGCAGAGGAACCACTCTCCTCTTTACCCTTGATTTGATTCTTCAGAATGTCCTGAAAGACAAATTCAGAGCAGCACCTTGGCCTCCATGGAGACACCAACCAAGAAGTGACTTCTTGTCCCATCAGTCCCCAACACAAAACCAGATGACTCTGACATGGTTACAAGACTAGGGTGAGAGAAAGATGCTTCTCTCCACCTGACTGGCCCATGCAACCAGCGAATCCAAATATTCCAACTGCAGGAGTCATATTGGCTCCAGCAAAAGCTTTGGATGTATGGTTATGCACAGTAGACCTCAAGGCTGAGCTCAGGTACTGGGGAGTGGCTCAGTTGATAAAGTGATTGCCAGTAAAGAACTTGAACATTAGCATCCATGTAAAAAACTGGCTATGGTGGTGCATGTTTGCAATCCCAGCCCTGCAGGTTGGGGGAGGGTGGAGATTACTAACCAGCCAGCCTAGTGTAATTGGCAAGGGTCCCTGTGAGAGATCCTTGTCTTAAAAAATAAGGTAGATCACCCAAGGATTAATAACCAAGGTTGAGCTCAGGAGTCCCAGTTTCTGTAACACATAAATGGTGTCAGTTTTACAATTGTTGTGACCATACACCACAGAAAACAAACTCACAGAGAAGGAAGGTTTCTTTTGGCTCACAGTGCCAGTCTGTCATGGTAGGGTGGGCACAATAAAGCAGGAAGCTCATGTCTGATTGGAGATGGCATTCTGTAAATATGTTTCTCATATTGGTTAATGAATAAAACACCGTTGGCCAATAGAAAAGCAAGATAGGTGGGACTAGGAGACCAGGAGGATTCCTGGAATTAGTAGGGAGGAGATTCAAGATAGAGGATGGAGAGAGCAGAACACCGACCCTCTCTCCGGTAAGAGGAGACCAAGTTGAAATACTTAAATTAATAGAAATGGATTAATATTTAAGACAGAGCTAGCCAGTAAGAAATGCTAGTAACCGGCTAACAGCTTTATATCAAATACAGAGTCTCAGTGTGTTATTTGGGGCTGGTGCGGCTCTGGGTCCAGGCTGGCCGGAAAAACAGCTCATAACACATGTCATCTCACCCAGGAAGAAGAGAGTAGCTGTGTCTCTTGGCTTCCTCTTTTCTCCCTTTTCATTCCATTAAGTCTGTCATCTATGGAGTCTCCAGTTTATGGAATGGTGGTCTCTGGAAAGGCCAGCATATTCATACCCAGAAACGTGCTTTCCTAGACTCCTAGGAAAAGGATTTCTCTTCCAATCCAGTCTACAACTGAGATTATCCATCATGTAAGTCATCTATGCACAAAAGAACAGTGGAGACAAATCAGCTCACTTTCAAAACTTCACGGTTTTGGAAACTGAGGCTTTAAATTCAAGCAGATCCCCAATATTACCTTTCCTCATCAAGAGAAAAGTAAGTAAAGTCAGAATCTTTGGGTCAATTACTATGCTAAAACTAGGGTAGCTGATGGGTACTATTATGTCATGTAAGAGCACACAGAAGAGAACAGTCCCAGGGGAGGACATGTGGTGGAATGAGAAGTTGGGCCAGAGTTCAGCCTCCATTTGCCTTAACTGCAGTATGAGAGAAGCACAACACCATGGGGACCCACTCAGCACTGTTGTCTCCCAGTGGACACAATCTGAAGGATCAATCAACAAAGGGGGAGTTAAGGACAGGGAGACAGTTGCTTGGTTCTGTGTGACCTGAGAATGTAAGTTGCTAAGAGCTGATGGGATACAGCTACCAAAATGGGAGATACTATTTATTCACTCAGGAGTATGAGCTTGTGGGAAAGCAGGAACACTCTATCATTTCACATCCCCTAGGGACAAAAGCACTTTTCCCAAGGTCTCACCCAGAGTCAGAGGCTCCCCAACTCTGGAACCCAGGTCCTGACATTTGGACTGTAGTCCTTCTCTTTGCCTGGTCAAGTCTGTGTGACCCCAAGTACTATGCCAGGTCAAGAGACCTGCAAGTGGAACAAAGGACAGAAAGAAGGCTTGAGGCCTTTCTCTCAGAAGCTCAAGACAAGGCTCAGGAAAACATGACTACTCATGGCCACAGTCAACTCACCACAATGCTGTTCCCAGGAGTGAAAGAGCTACATCCTGGGTCTCATACCTAAGAGCCTACACACAATTCTGCATAGCAATGAACTGATATGGTCAGACAGGAAAAAACAATCCCCAGCCTGAAGAAACATGATTCCTATCCTCCTCTGATATCAAGAGCAGACCTAAGGTATCAGGAGAAACCATACCGCTTACAGGTGTTCATGCCTCTGGTATTCACACTTCTGGTATTCACATCCCTAAGCTTCTGTCTATACCTTTGTCTCCACCTGTTCACCCTTTCTATGCCATGCTGGTCTAGATCCCAGAGATTTCCAAGACTCAGCTCATGCATGCTTCCTCTGGGATGTCAATTCTAATATGCCTGCCTTGTGTTCTCAATACACAACCCCACTAGACTCTTTTCCTACAGCCTCCTAAAATAGTTTCATTCATTGAGTGATTAGTGATGCTGTTTCTTTATTTCCTATAAAGCTAAGAAAGGTAAAAGCTTTCTTATATTTAAGAAATCCTAATAACAATAACTCCCTTAAACAACATTTCAACCTATATAGAAGGGTCTCAATAAACATAGTTAAGGAATATATATATATATATATATATATATATATATATATATATGGATGGATGAATGGGATAGGATAATGAAAGGGCAATGCTTATTAAACACATAATAAGGATTTAGCTCATTCACTCCCAATAATAGTTATAGCCAACATTGAGTGATCAATAAAACTTAGTTTAAGTATGACTAAAAGGCCAGCTGGCCACCCACAGATGGCTAAGAACATCCTGATGGCACCTCCAGCCATCTGGACTTGGAATGTTATTAAGTATATGTATCAATGCAGCCACATGTCTGGGCCTCAGCCTGAAGGAGTTAATTGTCCCACAGCCTATGGTCCAGTGGGGACAATGAAAATGGAGACAGTAATAAAGGACAGTAGCCCTCAGACCATTGACCAGGGACACAGTAGCCCCCAGAACCTCAGATATGGCAGGTTCGAAGTGCCTGTAGGAGTCAGGAGGGATCATCTGTAACTGATGACACATGAAGTCTGAGACTAGAAGGAACTGGTTTTTCCCAAGACTCAGAGCCATTACAGTGATTCATAACCAGAGGGACCCTAGGGGAAACTGCCTCCTTCTGAGTACAAAATAGTAAGCCATCAGTCAAATTTAAGCTTCCTCTGATTGGGAATCCCTCACTGGGAAAAAAGGACTGTAGTTCTCTATCCACAGCTTAAGACCTGGCCAGGGAAGGTGTTGCTGGCAGAGGACCCTTGAATGAGGTGCTCAGGAAAGACATGAGGAGATGCAGGCTATGGAGAGGATGCACTGGCAGATCATCGGGGTCCTCTTCCTTGAACCCCTATATAGACAAAGGTAGTGAAATTGGAGACAGCTCTGGATGTCTGCTGGTCATTGGAGGATAATTTGGACCTCCATGATACTAGCTACTGTGTGTTCAGTTCCTTACATCTGTTAATTATTGAAATATTATTGCTTTTTATTGATGTATGTGTGTGCTTTCTTGTCTATATGTGCACCTCCAGAATCCCGGGAACTAGAGTTACTGGCAGTTGTGAGTCACCCACTGTGACTGCTGGGAACGAGCCCAGGTTCTCTGCAAGAACAAGTGCTCTAACTGCACAGCCATCTCTATCCCCAACCTGCCAAGACTTTTGAACCCTGATCCTCATCTTCACTGAAGCACAGGGCAGCTAATAACTTTTCCCAATTCTCACATCTGGGAAATGCTGTGGAACAGGATTTGAACCCATGCATTTGTCTCTAAGGCTTACTTTCTTTCCCCTGCCTTACACCAGTTCCTTGTGCTGACAAATGTTTTGGCCTTCTTGATAGAGGCTACACAATTCCAGTTCAAAATGAGGGTGAACATCCAATTCACCAAGCAGATTGTTCCTTCCCTTCCTGTTACTTCATGGTCCCATCATTAAGTCAACATGCATTTATTGTCCCAATGTTATCCCACCTTCCATAGTGGGCACAAAGTAAAAGAAGAGCAATGATGTCATTCAAAACTTAATTCCAGATTTGTGTATGTGTCCATGCGTATGTATATACATACATCCATGTGTGCCTCTGTGTGTGTGTGTGTGTGTGTGTGTGTGTGTGTGTGTGTGTGTGCATACGTGTGAAGGCCAAAGGTTGACTTAAGTGTCTTTCTTGATCACTCTCCACCTTATTTTTGAGACAGGGTCTCTTCACTAAACCCTGAGATGACTGATTTTCTAAAACAGATGGCAATGAGACGCATGGATTCCCACAGTCTCTGGTCCCACCAGTGCTGAGGTCATACATGCACCACCACACATAGCTATTACATGAGTCCCACACAGGTCCTCATACTAGTGTAGCAGGTATCTGACTGACTGAACCATTTTCCCAGCTTCAATTATTTTTAAATACTCAGGAATCATCAACCTACCCATGCCCTGACTCTTGAAGCCATTCTGTAATGTGAAAATAGTACATCCAGTGTACTGATCAAGAATCAGACATGGAGGAAAGAGGAGCAATTGTGTGCTTTCTGCATGCCTGCACCAGCAAGGAACTCAACATTCGGTTAGGTAGCTATAGAGACGGATCTTGAAGGTAAAGAAGCCGACTGCCAGGCACTAACCATGCAGCCACTTTTCCTGCCTCCTACACTGTGGGCCAAATGCAGATTGTTTTTCCTTTGCAAAATTGTCTCCCCAGGCTCATCTTAAACTCCTTGGCTATGTGGTCCTCCTAATTCTGTCTTCCAAGTAACTGGAACTACAGGCATGCCACAATTGCAAATGGCTTCAAATAGGGGGTGTGTTTTTTTGTTTTGTTTTGTTTTGTGTGTGTTTGTGTGTGTTTATTGTTGTTTTGTGTGTATGTGTGTGGGTTTTTTGTTTTTGTTTTTGTTTTTTTTTTGCTGTTTCTCCTTCAAATTCATATGGTCAAATCCTATTATCCAATGTGACCATATTTGAGGGTAGAGTCTTCAAGGAGGCATTTAAGGTTAAACAGTCTGTCAGGATGAGGCCCTATCTAATAGAACTGAAAACACCAGACTTTTTCTCTCTTGCTTTTATTTTCCCTCTTTCTTCTCCCGCTCTCCTTTCTCCCATCTTTCCCTATCTCTCATTTTACACATAAACAGATGAAAATAAGAAAAAAAAACAGATAAATCCATGGAGGAGAAGTGACCACCTTCATAAGCCCAAAAGACACTTTATCAGAAACCAACCAAATCCTTCCAGGACCATCTAGGAGCTGCTCTGCCAGCCTGGGGTGCTGAGTGATGAAGTGTGGTGCAGAACCAATGGCTGTCCCAATCATGTATGGGACAAGAAATGAATACTCCTTTGTTTCCGCCACTAGGATCCTAGAGACATGTGTTACAGAAGCATAACCCACTCATCTCGACAAGTACAGAGACACTGAAAAAACAACCTCCCGACTTTAATCCCTGTACCTGTGAAATGGGGGCAGCAGGCTCACAACATTTTGGAACACAGCACATTTGACACATTGAAGTCCTTCAACTTGTGTGTGGATCCTTTTCTACTTTGGACTATTTCCTAGGGGTTCTTTTCATAATAAGATTCGACATTTTGAACAGTTGAGACAGTTGTTCTTGAAGAGTTGTTAAGGCATACTTATCTCCATATCTGCTATAGTTTGATCCCTATATTTATTTATTCTTTCATTCATATAACAAAATACCCAGAGTTGAGTACATTTTCAGAAAGAGTTCATGTAGTTCATAGCTCTAGAGGGTGAAAATCTAAACAACATAGTACCTGGCTGATGATAGTTGACATCATGGTGGTTGAAAAGTGTATGAGAAGAAGTCACGTGGCTAGATAGAAATACACATGCATGAGCATATGTATGAGTGTGTGTACATGCATGTGAATGTATTTGAGAGGGTGTATGAGTGTGTTAATGTGCATGTGCAAGAATGTGTGTGCATGTGTGTGTACATGTGTGCATGTGTATACATGTATGTGTATGAAGGTGTTGTGCATATGCATGTATGTATATGTGTGCATGCACTGTGTGTGACTATGCATATGTGTTTGTGTGCACATGTATGTTAATATGCATGCATGTGCATGTGTGTTTGAGTGTGTATACATGTGTTATGAGTGTGTGTGCATGTGTGTGAGTATGTGAGTATCTTCGCATCTTTCTGCATCTTCTTACAAAGGTAACTAGCATTCAATCACAATAAACATATCTATTCGCAAAGTCCCCTCTTCTAAACACTACCCTCTTAGTATCTACAATGAGAATATTTCAATCCATGAACCATTGTGGGATACATTAAAGTCCCGTTCAAACTATAACTACCCCAAAGGTTGGGGTGCTGGAATTTTGGTTCCCAGTATCATCAGTATTTTGGTGATGGGCTCTTTAAGAGGTGAAACCTAGTGTAAGGACATTAAGCCTCACAGTCTCCACCCTAGGGAATAAATTAGATCTTGTGAGAATATATTGTTATAATGTGAGCCTGGAACACTTCCTTCCTCTCTTTCAGCCCTCTCAGTCCCCTTTCCATTTCTCCTGATGTATCCAGGAGCCAGGTGCCAGAGTCATGCTGCTTAGGCACTCCAGCCACCAGCATTTGTTAAGTAAAGTAAACAACCTTTATTCTTTGTACATTATTCAGCAGTAAGTTTTCTGTTACAGCAACACAAAGTGTACCCTAACAGTATTGCTAGCATCATATAGTAGGTTAGCATCATAGCAGTTACTCAGTAAGTACTGAGCAAATGTACAATGTACTATGATTAAACACCAGGGCTTTGTGCTAAGCATTAGGAACCAAGGTCTCTCTGAAGATCTCTCAATCTACCTCTCACTGTACTTTTACTTCCTTTCCCGGAAAAAAGCAACACAATTCTTGATTTTCCTGTGCAAAACCTTTCTTTTCTCTCTGTTGTGGGATCCTGTAGCAACATCTCGTTAGTCAACCACTCAGTCTGTCACAACACTTCCAGCATTCATGAATTTTCTGCCTACAAAATGTCCCTCTATGCTTTGAATGGAAAGACAGGGGCCTGTCCATTAATCCTACAAAGGATGGGCTGTTCCTCTCACTTCATCATGCTTATGGGAAGTTAGGGTTCAGAAAGGTGGAGAGGTGGAGTATTTCCCACTCACACAGCCTGTGAGTTATCACTGCTCTGTAGCCAGGATCAAGTATTCCTAATGACTCCAAATCTCTCTGGAACCCCAACTTCAAGATTTCCTGCTTAGCTCTGGGACCTTCACAACGCAAACAGCCCTTCAGCCTTGTTAGAACATAAATCGCAACAAATGATTTCCCATAGCACAGACCTTGCCAGAAAAGAAAATTTCCATACTGCAGAGCAGGCACAGTGCAGGTTAATCTTTCAGTATGCATTAGATGTGTAAATGTTTAGAGTGCAGTGAGCTTCCAGTCAGTCATGAGATGGGTCATACTGCAGAAACAATAGCATGCTGAAGGGAAGAGGGTATTTTTAGACTTGGACCCAACTTGACACTACCCGTAAGTACTTTGTGTTAGTGGGCACAGCACACAGCCCTGCTACTTATTTGCCAGCCAGGAAAATAATATGTTGGTTTCAGACAGATGCTCCCAAGCCCTCAATGGAAGCTGATGACTTCAAGATGGGCCGGCCGCTCTGTGGCTTCTTTGGAGACAGCTGAAATTAAGATGGGATCTGGGGCATGACGAAGCACCAAATCTTCCAAAGATGTGCCTAAAAAAGTCAGGAGCAAGGATGGGTCGGGCCAGCCACATGCTGAAATCAAAGGCATGTGCAGGAAACTAGAACATTCCTTTGGCCTTCAGAAGCAGCACGAGATTGAAGGCAAGCTGCAGAGAAAGATGATACTGCTGATGGCAAATGTGGTTGAAATTATTATGGGTTTGGACCATAAAGAACTGCTGATATCAGATCACTGTTGATCAAAGCTGTGGCCCTTTGATATGGTTGGAACTTCTATACACATAGCCTCACAGTTCAGTCAGCATCCACATAGGGAACAAATAAGCAGACTTATGGCTGCCTGCAATGCAAGAGTACAGTCTACAGTAGAGCACCAGCAATGGGAACTTTGCAAATGATGTGAGGACTTAAATCCAAGTGTTGTCAAGGATTGGAAGGGAAAAATAAAACAATAGTTAGGGTGGAAGGAACCCAGCTGCCAGGTATCCACAGTGTGCTTTATGCTAATTTTACTCCTGAAAAAGATAGATCAACAGATTACCCCCCAGTGCCTTCCAGGGTATAGCCCTAATTATATCTCAATGTCATCCTTCTGGTTTCCAGAGTTGTGAAAGAACAAACTACTGTAGTTTTAAGTCACTGAATTTTTGTAATTGTTTGTTATCAGCAGCCCTAGGACTGCTGATCAGTGACTGCAGATCAGTGACTTGATCTGCTAAGTGGAATGGAAATTATATAATTTTGTGAGGTGATACTCATAAGGTACCCAGGAAATGTCATGTACAGCAAGCAGAGTACTGCAGAGACAGTGTCACATCAGACCTGGGGTGTATGTACCACAACCTAAGGGACTGGAATACTGAGACATTATGTGGGGCTCATCCCCTCCCTCAGTGGCTCCCTAAGCCATAACTGGGAGCTAAGAGTCATTGTCAGGTAATTTTCACACAACTCTCAGAAAAACCCACTTCAGTTTTATATTCGTGTGTGTGTGTGTGTGTGTGTGTGTAAAATTAATCTGGAAGAGTCCATTTTCCTTACAGGATTACATATTGGCCACAATTTAAGCAATTGAGAACCTGGCATTTTGAAATTGTTCAACCACTGGAGAAAGTATCTTTCAAAAAGATAGTTTTGAAAAAAAAAATAGGACGCAGGGGAAGAAAATGGTTATTAAAAATGCTTAAGAGCCTTCCTGAACTTCAAATGGGCTCTTCACAACAATAATACTGATGATTTAAGAGAAAAATGAATCAAGACTCTATTGATTAAATGTTCCTTAAATTATATGTGGATTTTAAAAATGTGTGGTGGTATGCAAAGCACGTTGAAGGTAAAACATTTGAAAAAAAATCACCCAAGACATTTCAAGAATTTGAAATGTAGCAGCAGCTACAGCCCCAGGCTCCTAAGTGAAAGAAAGTCTGAAGAACCTTTTAGCACAGCCAGATACAACTTCTGATGGTAAGGAGTGACATCTGTCTCTGGCTGTCATGGTACTGGTCTCCTCCATCCATCGTCACCTGGCTATACAGCCAGACTCTCAGTGTAGAGTTTATTCCAGAAACATGGATTAAAGAACATCATCAGAGACTCATATCAGACTGACATAAAACCATACAGCAGCAGGAGGCAAAATTATTCTACAGAGTGGGCTTCTTGGCTACACAGCACTAAATCACACTCCAGCCTTGGGCCTTATTTTCTCCATACCACTGCTGGTTCTCTTGGTGTCATTGCCTTGTGCCCTGTCAATCAGAGCACACAGCAAAATACAGAGAGAAAAAGAGAAAGAGGGGAACATTGTCAGCCCTTAAGAAGTGAGTTTCGACTATTCAAAAACTACATATTTGGCTCTGAGATATTGTGCCACCCCCTCCCTTTCCACAAAGTGGTACATGGCCCATTTATATATTTAATTAGAATGGATTAAAATTAATAATGTCTTGAGTGGTTCCTGACCCTTCTTGAGATAATTGGAGACACCCTGGGGTGATAAGAAACCAGGAGGAAGAATTGCTGAACTAACAGAGGCTGAACTTTTCCACGTGTCTGTAATCAGCGTAACCCCTAATCACCCTCTATATGTTCCTTAACAAAGACAGGTATCCTTGTGGTTTGGAATCTCATATCATCCCCTGGGCTACAGAGCTGAAGGTATGCCCTGGGCAAGCAGACAGGCTGAAACTTGTTCTGGATGCTTTCAACAACTAGTGAGCACCTTGTACAGATACTTCAGCAGATTCTATTAGGTGTGACTATAAGTATAGATGTGTAGATACAAAAAGTATTGATCAAATACTGTGCAATCAAGCAATCCACATTCCTTAACTAACAATAACCTGAGTGCAGAGATGAGGTTGTTGTATCATGGGAACAGAGGTCAAAGACTGAATAGTAGCTAGATTTAGTCTGGAAACTCAGCCCTTGGGGATCATTGATCATCAACATATCATGATAAGGAGTATTTTCTTCCATTTTCTTAAATTAGCAAATCTAAATAGTAAATATGTA
The DNA here is from genome assembly GCA_030556225.1 of Cricetiscus sungorus. NCBI lineage: Eukaryota > Metazoa > Chordata > Mammalia > Rodentia > Cricetidae > Cricetiscus > Cricetiscus sungorus. Next base: position 41,239,580 of record JANBXA010000729.1, read on the forward strand.
GGAGAATATGACTAAAGTATATACATGTATGCAAGTGTCATAATATCAGATAACCAGCAACCTTCATGCCACCTTCTAATAAAATTCACACAATCGCAGCTTAATACCAGGCATTCAAAACAAGAACTAACAGCTACTAAACCCAGGCACTAAAGTGACCTCCTTTCACTGAACAACTGCATTTGTAGACCAAGCAAATGAATGAGGAAGAGCTGAAGAACATGCTAAGACTACCCTTAGGTAGAAAAAGAAGTCACAGAAATGAGGTGTGGCCTTGTTAAAGTAGGTGTGGCCTTGTTGGAGTAAGTGTGTCATGGTGGAAGCTGGTTTTGATATGTTCAAGCTAAGCTACGCTCCATGTAGGACACATTTCACTTCCTGTTACCTGAGGATCAAGATGTAGAACTCTCAGCTCCTTCTCTACCACTATGTCTGTCTTCCTATTGCCATGTTTCTTACTATGACGATAATGGATTAAATCTCTGAAATTGTAAGCTTGCTCCTAATTAAATGTTTCTCTTTATAAGATTTGCAGCAGTCATGGTGTCTATTCACAGCAATAGAAACCCTAATTAAGACAATATATAACCTTGGGAAAGCCACCTAAGGCCACCCAGTGATCCCTTCTGCTTCTGTAAAATAAAGTGTTAGTACATGCTAATCTAAACATGTCAAACTGGGTCAGGCCTGATCAGCATCAGAACTGCTATGGGGTTCTATAATCAAGTTGCTAATGACAATAACCACACAGTCGTCATTGGGTGAGCACCTGACATGAGGAGTTACATGATCACACAGAGAAACCCAACTGTTTCCATGGCTCATTCTGCCTTCTCATGGCTCAAAGACAACAGATCTCCAAGTCCAGAGTAAGATAATGAGCAGTACTTAAGTCACTGAGAAAGGGGAACATTTGCTACCTTTCTCAGAGTAACCCCAAACATCAGAGGCTGTCACTTATTTCCCCCTCCTCGTAACCCTGGGGTAGTCTTCTTCATTCCTATCTCTGCAAAATGCCTCACATTATCTGAAAGCCCCCACCTCCCATTCTCTTCATCATCCATCCCTCAGAGGACTGGTGCAAGCACACCTTTTTCAGCAAATGAAGACCATTCTCTTGAGCAGGGAAGCATTTCTGGGTCAAACTGGGTCAAGCCAGATCAGCAGCATCAGAGCTGCTATGGAATTCTGTAATCAAGCCAAAGCTGGTTCAGCCCACAACCATTTAATTTGGGGGAGACAAGATTTAGCTGAGTTGAAAGAAGGGGGAAGCAAGCTTGCAAAAAAAGATTGATTTCAGTGAAACACAAATTCATACTCACTAAATGCTTTAACACTTCAGAATCAATTAAAATGAAATGGAGGAAAAGGCACAAACAGGATGGCAGCAGACCCAATTGTTTAAAAAAAAAAATGGTAGGGAGCAGGAAGTAGAGAGTCTTACAGGTGAGAGGGTCTGCAGAGCACAGGGACCACAATCCAGAGGCACTCCCTCAGGAAAGAGGAGGTGCTGGGGCTCTGGAAGATGTGTTTTTGCAGGCCTAACAAACAGATAAGCAGCATATTCTGGATATGGGTCAGGAGTCCTCAAAACTGAGTGACTACCAGAATCAGCTTTTCTGAGAGAGGTAGGGGGTTAAACATAGATTCTGATGTGAACTTCTAGGACTGTACTTCGTTAGTTCTGGGATAACCTAGGAATTGGCCCATTTAACCATCCCCAGGACCTAGTGGTCTGGGGGCCACACTTTGAGAAGCAAGATGTATACCTTCTCCTTCCCCATTGCGTCCTGGAAGCTGCAATGGTCACAGAATCTGACATCCTTAGGTTTGATGCAAGAAACTTGGAGACAGAGAAGAAAAAGAATTTGCATTCACCTCTATGAAGAAGATGAGGCCTTCGGGGGTCATGTATAGGAGGAAGAATCGACAAAACACAGGTGCTCTGAGAACACAGGAAGAAAATGGAAATCAGTCTCCTGTCTTAGATAGCCAATTTCCCATGGTGACAAGGAATGGCTCAAAATGGAGCTGGACCTCTTTGGCATACAATTTGACAGTTCCTTATAAAACTAAACACAATCTCACCACATGCTCTGGCCTTCATGTTCCCTGGTATTTATCCAAAGGCATTGAATGAAAACTTACACTAACACAAAACGTGCACACAGATATATACTACAACTTTATTCACATTTGCCCAAGATGCCCTTCCATTGGTGAATGGACAAAAGAACCATATTGCATTAAGACAAAGGATTTTATTCAACATGGAAGCAAACGATTTATCAAGCCATGGAAAGACAAAAAGGAAAATCAAATACATTGTACTAAGTGAAAGAAGCCAATGTGAGAAGACCACATACAATATGACTCAGCTTTATAATATACTGGGAAAGACAGATGAAGGCAGTAAAAAGATTAGTAGCATTCAGATTGGGGAGGAGTGAACATTTCAAGCAAAGCAGCTATTTATATAGCAGTGATTACACTGTAGGCTATTATAATGGTATGTGTATCTCATTGTGCATTTACCCAAATCCATAGAACATACAATACCAAGAGAGAGCCCTAATGTAAATTATGGTTTGGGGGATAAAGATGTGTCAATGAAGGCTTATTGATTATACATGTGCCTCTCTGGTGTAGGATGCTAATGGTGGGCAAGGTTATGAGTAGAAGGCACATATGGGCACTGTACTTCCTGCTCAATTTTGATGTGAGCTAAAAGTATCTCTAAATATTGAAGTTCATTCATGAAAGAAAAGTGTCTTGAGACTGCTTCTTGTCTCTCGAAGTATGGGTTGTGCTAGCAGAGCTGAATGTTGAGATGTGGCTTGGATAATACAGCAGGAGTAAATTCACTAGCCAGGCACTAATTTCTTAATGGGTTCATGAAGAAAGGAAAGAGTGAAGTGGTCCAGACTCTCTTTCTTACCATCCTTACCTAAAAGAGAAGGAAGATCTCAACATGGGAGCAATCTGTCTGTGCTATTTGAAATTTTCAAAGAACCCTTCATCCTCACAAAGAAACCAGTTCAAGCAGGAATGTAAACCAGAAACTTAAGCAGGAAGCCTCAGCATCACTATTCCCAGGGTGAGGCCCTCTACTACCCCCTTCATGCAGGATCTCCTAGCCTACCCCTAAAAAGGGGCTTCTCTCCTGCATGAGGCCTAGAAAATGAATAAATATTCCTCAAGGAACTGAGAGAGCTCCTAACAGTCTTTAATAGACATCATAAAATGAAGGATAAAATGTGTGAAAGGAGATTGGTCATGATAATAATACAAGATAGGAGAGCAGTGAATTGCCTAACCCCTTCCTGGCTGAGTTTTACAGCAAAAAGATTCTGTCTAGACTTAGGAGTCGTCCTTTAAGAAGAAAACCGAGAAGGGAGCTTCCGGTCTCTGGTCAGAGATTCTGAAACAGTTGAACTAGAAGGCCTCAGGGCTACAGACAGAAAACTTGCTAAAGGTCTTATAACAAATGGCACACCTGACTGTGATTTCATGGGACAAATAGGGAAATCCATTGTTCTTTGATTGCCTAGGTGATGAAGATACAAGCCAGGATATACTAACCAAGAATGTGACTGACATAAATTTGGCTCTGGAAACAAAAGAGCCCCAGAAACCACACACACCCTGTGCATCCAAAAGCTAGCTTGTTGCTGGAAACCCCACCTGGGCTTTGTCTACAAAACTGGAAAGGAACTCTAAAACATGCTAACAGGCAAGTGTCACAGCCAGCATGCAGGGCTAAGCATCCATGGATCAGGAAACAGGGCGGGCTCCAGAAGCTGTTTCCAGAGTGGGTGCTGTGATAGGTTAGCATGGAGCACCTGAAGGCCATAGAACACAGGGGGTTGACTGAGTTGGCAGAATGTCCCACAGCTAACAGACCACAAAGCCCTTAGCTCATGTTCTGGCATACAAGGGGAGCATAATAAACAGCAATTTCTGGCAGTAACAGCACCAAATACGTACAGAGGTGATATAGCTGCCAAGAGCTGCTGTGTATTAAGCTCCTGTTGCATGCCAGGACATGAGAAAGGGCTTTTCATACATAACTACAGTTTCTTCCTCGGTGCTAAACTTGAGTCTGACCATTCTGACCTATAGACATATGCATACCCTTAGAATGATGACATAGTATTCAGAAAACATAATCTGGATCTCAGGCACTTACTCCTGGCACATTACCAATATTCAGGGCCAAAACTTGGGGTTTTGCTTCATGATCTGTACCTTCCTTTGTCTGAAAGGTCATAACATGGCAGTATGGAATTTCAGAATATAAGGCTCCCTGTTTCTCAAGTTCATCCCATCAATTGGTCCCAAATATGCTCTGGGCTCCCTGGGACCCCAGCATAGTTCAACTGACTCATTATGAGATCCACTGCCTTCTGTCTGTCTGGGCTTCATAAGTAAACCAATGAGAGTCTTCACAGGTGCACACCAACTGGCCAACTACAACATAGGTCTTCACACACAAGTCAAACCTCGGAAAATGAGCACGCTCTAGTAGCTGCTGTTCAGATTGGTGCTACAACAGACTCATAGATATTGCCTCAGGGCAACAGAACATGAGAGGATGACTGAGTCTCTGGGGTAAACAGAGATGAGTAGAATTTTTTTTTTTGTAAATTTTGCTTTTTAGTGAGCTAGCAGGTGACTATTTTCTGCAGATAACCTAGAATTCTGGTGTGGTTCAATGTTGTCCCAAAGGTGCAGCAGCAACATAAGATAGAGAAAGAAGGTGTAGAAGAACAAGACCAGAATACTAGTGGATAAGTGAGCAGCAGCAACCTTGGAAGAAAGGCTGCATGAAAGCTCTGAAACAATTGATAGATATTAGAACAGAAAAGTTAGCAAAATTATTCAACATGAAAACAAGATGAAAAATTGGTCATATTTCTCTTGCCATGAGATAGGTAAAGGTGACGTTGTTTGTTTGTTTGTTTTTAAGATAGTTATCACAGCAATGAAACAAATTAGGGAATTAGAAGAATCTAAAAATGATATTCAAATTGCTCACAGATTTTAGAAAGATTCATTGAGACACATGAATAGCTACATCTAGTTAATGTGTAAGAAGAGACAATGCCGTAAAGATACCACTTTGAGGAGAATTGACCAGTATATTCCATGATATTCTAATAAAAATCCACAACAGGGTAATTGTGGAGCTTTACAACTCCTCTAAGTTGTCTTAGAAACAAGTAATTAAATGTATAAGCGGGCATGTGCACACACATATATAAAATGTGTGATTTATTCAAGCTAAGACAAACATAAATTCAAGCTACACTTAGATTCTAATTAAAAATGCATCCAAAAGTACACGGGGAAACAGTACTTTCAAAATGGTATTAATGTCATGGAGGAGAAATCTTATGGAAGACTGTTGAGGTTAAATAAGTAAAGCCATGTGATCCCAAGGTTGAATCAGAAGTTTAAGAGCTCATGCTGCCTTGTGTGTACATGTGCCTGTGTACAGAATACATAGAAGTCTAAAGTATTTTCCCAATTCCATTCATTAGATTTCAGAAATAATGACAAAGTTGATAGCAATAAGAGTGCCTGGTGTCCAGATTATAGTTTTTCTGAAAAACATTAATAGGGAACCAAGAGTATTTAAACAAGTCTGGGGAAGGAAATGTCCAAATTCAGCCTGTAATATCTTGTACTTTCAGGTTTCAGAGATGCTGACAAATCCTATGGAGTCAAGTACAAAGATTGCAGGAGCTAGCTCAAGAAGATCCCACTGACCATAAATAGGAATCCTTAGACATTTATTAGGATGGTGACCACAGCTGGTTAAAACAAAACTGAAAATCTGAATCCTTAAATGTAAAGTGTATGTGCATATACTTTCTTACCAGCATGTGTGCCTTGGTGTGTGTGTGTGTGTGTGTGTGTGTGTGTGTGTGTGTGCATGTGTGTGTGTGTGTGTGTGTGTGTGTGTGTGTGTGTGCACGCACTTGTTAGGGGAAAATAATCCTTTATGAAATGACTCCAGCTAAAACCTAAGAAGGAATGGACATCACTGAGAGTAATTCCTATTCAGTCAGTCAATCTAAGCCATGAAACTCTGCAGATAGCTGTCATAGTTTGAATGTAGTTGGTCCCATAAGTTCATAGAAGTGGCACTACTAGGAGGTGTGGCTTTGTTGCAATAGGTATGGCCTTGTTGGAGGAAGAGTGTCACTGTGGGGGTAGGCTTTGAGGTCTCATATATATTCAAGCCATGCCCAGTATCTCAGACCACTTCCTATTGTAGAAAGTGGCTTCTGCAGGATCAAGATGTAGGACACTTAGCGTCTTCTCAAGTACCATGTCTGCCCAAATGCTACCATGTCACACCATGATAATAATGGACTAAACCTCTAAAAATGTAAGCCACCCCAATTAAATGTTCTTCCTTTGTAAGAATTGCCATGGTCATGTTGTCTCTTCACAGCAATAGACAAGAGCTGAATATGACATGGCTCCTGGTGGTTGTCATACCAATGCCTGTGATGATTTGTTTCTCCTCATTTCTACAATGAACTTCAGTTTCACCAAGTCAGAAACTATTTAAAGAAATACAGTAAACCTAGGAGCATGTTAAATGATACTGTAGTGATATGATAGGAAAATCTAGATGTTATATTTCAAGTTTGAAACCTCCCCAACTAGTCCTTGCTGTGAATGCCTGGCCCCACATGGTGGAACTATTTGGGTAGGCCCTGTCATCTTTGGAAGGTGGGAAATGGCTAAAGTGAATAGGTCACAAGGGTGGGCCCTAGTTTCTAATACAACCCCTGCTTCTTGGCTTACCACAATAGGAACTGCTATGGTCATGTATGTGCCGCTGCCACCCTGAGCTCAACTGCACCACAAGCTCTCATCTACCATAATGAACTGAGACCATGAGCTAAAAAAAATATTTCTTTTCTCATTTCTGTCTGTCTGGTGTTACAGTCTCAGCAACACAAAATTAACTAGTACAGAAAAACATAAAAAACTCATGATGAACCGAAACTGAATTTTGCTTCAACCAAAGTTTCTACTATATGCATTTTAGAAATTTTCCTGGTTAGTTGTAGGTATGATGTCATTCCACTTTAAATGTGACAATCACACTAAGCATGCTTAAAGGAATTTTTAAATATTAGCACAGGAACAAAAATTATCAAAATAGAAGACAATGGTGGGAGAACCTGCCCCACTAAGCATCAAGAATTATTGGAGAGCTATTGTCACCATGAAAGCATGTGTGACAACTATGCAGGAAGAGACATATTGACTAATAGAACTGAGTAGAGAACAGAGAAATAGATCCATTATGTGTATACACATAGTTTTTGACACAGCTAATTTTTCAGGTGAGTAGGTGACAGTAAGACTAATCAATATTTGGTGCTGAGACAATTAAATTGATTGTCCACATAGAAAAATAAACCACTCAAGAAGAGAAGATCAATAAATTAGACTGCACTGAAATTAAGAATTTCTGTTAAGTAAGACAGCTGGAAAGGGACTGGAAAGATGGCTCAGGGGTTAAGAGTACTTGCTGATTTTTCAAAAGACCAGAGTTCAGTCCTCAGCACCCATATTGAGTGGCTTACAACCATCTGTAACTAAGCTCAAGGGATTTGACACTGTCTTCTGGCCTCCACAGGCGCCTGCACAAAGGCAGTGTACATGCATACAGACACATAAATAAAAATAAAATGTAATAATTTATTGTTAAAATAGCTGAGAATAAATAAGAAAATAGTTCAAACTGAGAGTGCTATCTTAACATGGTGTGTGTGTGTGCCTGTTGATTAATTTTGGTTGCCAGCTTGATGGGATTTAGATAAAAGTAGAGCAATAATAATTCCTTTGAGTATGTCTGTGAGAACATCTCCAGAGAGGATTAACTGAGGGAGACAGGTCCTGAATTGAATAGAAAAGGGAAATGGAGAAAGCCAGCTGGGCACCAACACTCATCTCCATACACTTACCCATCTGCCCAGATGTGAGCCATCAGTCTCACCTTCCTCTAGCCATACCTTCCCACTTTGATGGGTAGCTCTTTCAAACTGTAAGTGGAAGTAGACTCTTCCTTCCTTAAGTTGCTGCTTATCAGACATTTGATTCCCATGGTGAGAAAAACAACTAATGTAATATGGTACTCAATTATTAGAATCCAGAATATATATTTAACTCCTAAAGCCCAATGAGACACAATCCAAACTAAAAACATGAAAAGTTCCTGAATAGATATTCTCTCTGAGATTTTTTAAAATTGTGGTGTGGTGTGTGTGTGTGTGTGTTCCCTGAAGCCAGAGTTACAGGCAGTTGTGAGCAGCCCAGCACTAGTGCTGAGACTCAAACTTGTGTCCTCTGCAACTGAGTCATCTCTCCAACTTCCTCAATAGATAGGTATTCATAGGACAGAAAATGGCTAATAAACTTATCTCTGCACTATGTGATGAAGAAATGCTTAATTGAAGATAAGATATATATTATATCATGAAGCTGTATCTGTCAGATTCAAAGAATATTGCAATACAACATACTAGTGGGGATGTACATTAATGGCAAACCCTACCAAGTTACAAGGGGAAAACTAACTCATTTTCTTTGCAAAGAAAGTAAACATTACTTTGCTTTGGGTATTACTTACAGTTTGGTAGGTCTACTCCAAGACAATGCTATATTTGCTTCTGGATATGCATAGAGTCACATTTACAGCATTTTTTTTCTAAAAATGTCTGTAAACAATCCAAACACTGACTAACACAGAAATGCATGTGGTATAGTCACACAAGGGCATGGTATGTAGTAGTGAAAATTAATGACGAATAGTAAATTCATCATCATGAATGACCTCTACAAGCCCCGTAAGAGGGGAAGCAAACTGCATATGGATATTTATAACACAATACAATTTTATGAAGTAAAAGAGAACAAACAAGAAATTTGAGCAACACATTGTTGATCAGTATAGATACATAGGGGTACATTCTAGAGAATCACAGGTTCATGCAGACCATGAATAGAAAATATAGAAGGAAAAGCTTCATTAGACTTGGCCTCAGATTGTTTTATACAAATTTTTGATGTTGTGTTTATTATTATTACATGTAACCACTTGTGTATTTTATAAATCTGATCCTGAAAGTAAATTTAAATGGCAGAACTGACTCCCTTAAGTTTTGGGTCAGTCTGGCTTCCCACAGGAGAGTGTCACAGAGTAGGAGGAGATGGAGGTACCATGCCCAAGACCCACAGAACAGCATTAAGGATCAGCATCCAAGAAGATTCTTGCTCACAATGCAAACACATTCCCAAGCATGTGGTGTTATAGACAAAGTTCTCCCAGGCTGGCATTCATATCTGAGGCTAAATTTCTATTTGTCCATAAAATACAGAGCTGCCTTTGCAAGCAAAACCACAAAGTCACTGCTCCAAGGCACGCTAGATGACCTAATTCAAATGCTGGAGCTATCCTGGCTTGCATAGACCCTCTACTATGCTGCCTCCAGTTCAGTCAGTCTTTGGAAAAAGGTCTGAGATGCTTCTTGTCACCTAATTACACAAATACTTTTGACATCTAACTCCTACCCAGTACTTCTCTGGATATTGGGTGTAGAGATTAGTAAGATGTCTTTATACTTTGTAATACAAATAGGAAAAAGAAAGAAGGAACACAAAGTAAATATGACACACACTCCCACTAGCAACATTCCTGCCATTGGACAAGATACCATGAATGAAGAAAGAAAGCATGGCTCATAGAAACCATGTACTGACAGTCTCTGCATCACTGTAAAAGGCAATTTTAAAATCTTAAAATCTTGATCTCAAAATCAAGTGATGCCCAGAGGATTTTCTCTCTAGTTCCTCCTACTTTTCTTATGGTTTTCTAATATGTATGTATGTATGTGTGTATGTATATGTATATGTAAGAAATATATATATATATATATATATATATATATATATATAAGAAATTATCTATGTCACCAATATTTAAAACAATATGTTGTTATGGGTAGCTTCAGCTGTCTACTTGACACAGCCTAGATTCACCTAAGCAAATGCCAGCTGAGGGATTAAAATTAGCCTGTGACCCTGTCTGTGAAGAATCATTATCTTTATTGGTGATAGATAGGGGGTTCAGCTCTATATGGACAGCACCATTGCTAGGCTGGTAGTCCTGGGATGTATAAGAAAGCCAACATAGATTGAGCCAGGAGCCAGAGTAAGTAACTCATGAGTCAGCGCCCCTCCATAGTTTCTGTTTTAGTTCCTTACCTGACTTACCCCAGGTAAGTCAGATGTGAGCTAAAATAAACTTTTTCCCACCCCAAGTTGTTTTTTGGCCACAGTGTTTACAACAGCAATAAAAAAGCAAACTAGGATATATGTCTAAGGCTGGAGAGAAAAATAGAGTTAGGAAAGCAAAAGAAAGAAAGAAAGAAAGAAAGAAAGAAAGAAAGAAAGAAAGAAAGAAAGAAAGAAAGAGAGAGAAAGAGAAAGAGAGAAAGAAAAAGAAAAAAGAAAGAGAAGGGAGGAAAAGATGAAGGGATGGAAGGAAAATAGAAATGAGGGAGGAAGGAAAAGAGGGAGGGACAGATGGACGAAGGAAGGGAGGGAGGGAGAGAGAGAGGGAGGGAGGGAAGGAGGGAGGGAAACCTAGCAGAAGACTAGGTAAGACATATCCAGAGTTGAAGGACCCAGAGTTGGAGGAGCTTGGCATCCTATAGTCCCTACCACTTGAAATTCTTCATTGAATTTATTTTGTACACACACAAAATCAGGCAGATGAAGTCAGTAGAAAGTACATACAATTTGTCATGCTGAAATTCATTTATTTTTCAAGGCCAGTTGACAGAACCACATTTATATGGGGAAATGGTAGGAAGTCGTGAGGCATGTAGATGATGAGCTTCATGTGGCCTAGGTGCCTGGAGCAAGGAGGTAGGTTACTGCCACCATAGCAAAAGGTAAGTGGCCATGAGTTCAAGAGACAAGACCTTTTCCATGGGAGTTTGAGTAGGCACATTTTGAACCTGCATAGTATGGAGACTTGGTCACTGTTAAGATTGAGAGTACAGATGAGAATGAAAACAGGATCGTTGATTGAAAATACATAAAGATTATAGGGTCCCATATCCTCCCTCCCCATGCAGTTTGACAATAGCCCTTTCTCCAATCTGGCAGGACACTCGTTTATCATTGTTCTCTGGGGACAGAGAAAATGAAAGTACTAAGAGCTCAATCAACAGGTATAGTACAGGATGTAATGCATGACATTCTAAAACTTAACAAAAGTCCACAACTAGACAATGATGCTGTATAAGACCATGTAACACCAGACTGATTCCAAGGTGGGAGATTTTTTTTAAAGTCCTCCCTGGGAAAACTGACTAACACAAGGGGAACAACCCTCAGATATGACATTTGGAGTGGAAGGAAAGAGCCAAAGACACAGCAGGTCACAGCTCCATCTCAGAACTCATCTCCAGGTGACCATCTCTACTCAATCACACAGGAAGCAATGATCATCAGTTAGACATTTATCCCAAACATATGAGTGGATTCCCAAGAATTACCAAGCATTGAACAAATATCTGCTAGAATACACAGAAATCACAAAAGAACCAAGACACAGATATCAGGGGAAGGAGGGAAAAAAATCTCATGTGCACAATAGAAAATGTGTTTTTTCTAATAAATTTATAAAGTAGAGCAGAAGGATGGAAAAGAGAAGAGAAAATAAAGATTACAGAAAGTTGCAGCAGAGAATATGTTAGGTGTAAAAATAGGGAAAATAGACAAGATAAAGCTACAAAAGAAATAAAATTCCCTCAAGTGACACATACAGACTGAGAGAGTTGGTTGAAAGCTGAGCTTGTGATAGAGAGGAAAAAATCAATATGAATGCCACATTGGTATGAAATATCACGTTACCAGGGACAGACATTATTTTTAAAAGTATCATCTATGGATTTTTAGAGAGAGTACCTATTAAAAAATAAATCAGAAAATAGAATATTCTGTATAGTCCATAAAATAGACTGGAAGTTCCTCCTGGGCTGGTGGTAAAGGAAGTCTCGGGTTGAGAACTGTGATGATTAATCATACTTGTCAACTAGGTTGGCTCAGGAATCAACTAAGATACATGGCTCTGATAGAATTGTAAGGATATTTCATAGTATAGTTGGATGTAGTGGGAAGACCCTGTCCCAGACTGGGCATCTCCTTCTTATGGTGTCCTATATGGAAAGAGATTGAAGGAAAAGCAATGTTACTTGCCTATCTGAATTTGCTCCTTGCTGGTGATTACATCTGTTCTGTTGTTTCAACTTCTACTACAGTCTCTCACTGAAAACAGAATGCAGCTTCTTCAGGCCTCCACAGTGGACTGAAGGCCAGCAGCTTTCTAGGAATCCTCAAGGTCTTGAGTGCCAGGTTGAGTCTACTGAAGCATCTGATCTAGTGGACTGAAGATCTATCAGACTCAGACTCCCAGACTCTCTGCAGTAGCCATTGATGCACTAACCAGACTGTGTCCTATATGGCAATGCAGTTAATCTACATTGCAATACATACCCAGTTCTGTTCCTCTAGAGAAGCCTAACATGCCTTATATAACATCTTTTAACTTATTGAGACTAATCTTGTGTCCTAATATAGTCATCACAGAAATGTTCCATGTGAAACCAACAAGATGGATAGATGAGTTAAAGTCACTTGCCACCAAACTGATGGTCTGAGTAGCTCAGTCTCTGGGATCCACATGATAGATGGAGAAGAGTAACTTCCACAGGTTGCCTTCTGATCTCATGTAACTACTCATACATGTGACATGCATAAACCCATGCACATATAATTAACTGTAATACATATTCCAACTACAGCAAAGTGTGAATACTGTCGCTGTTATAGTGTTTTATGCACATGTTATGTGTAGATGGCTCATAGTTCTGCTCAAATCCTCTATATTAATACTGAGCTAAAGTCTATGTGTTCTTTCCATTTCTTGCAGAGCTTCTTAGCTTTGTTCTTTGTATGGTAGTGATCAGATTGAAACCTGGACCATGGCATACATGGATGTTTGTTCTCCAGGCTTTGGTATGATGTGTGGATTAGGCCCATGCATGCAACTCTTGGGATGATCCCAAAAGTTCATACACAACTTGATAGGATCTCTGCTTAAGATGTCTCTTCTCTATGGCTATCCTGGGGTTTTCAAGCTCCTAGGGTTCTTTTGTTCAGAAAGCTGGAGTTGTACCTGTTGCTAGTACATTTCATATTTCATGGTATTGCTGGTATCTTGAGACCAAGTTTAGAGGAGACAAAGAGAACAGAGAAGAGAGGAGAGGAGAAGAGAAGAGTGGAAAGGAGAGGGAAGGGGAGGAGAGGAGAGGAGAGGGAAGTCAAGGGAGAGAATAGTATAAACAAACAAACAAACAAACAAATAAATAAATAAATAAATAAATAAATAAATAAATAAATAAATAAATGCCCATCACAACTTATTTGTCAGACTCATAAGAGCTCTGATTCTCGATCTGTGGTCTAGTGTGTTAGTCATATCAGGCTCCCCTATTGAAATGCCACAGACTAACTGTCCTAAACAATAGGCATTCATTTTTCTCAGCCATAGAGGCTACATGTCTATGATCAGTGTGCCAACAAGTTAGATTTCTAATGAGGTCTCTCTCCAAAGGGACACCAGCTCATTATTTCCTGCCATATATGGAGAAAGGGGTAGCAGCCAGTACTTTCTTGTATATTCTAGTAAGGACACAAAGACTGCTGGATTATGGCCTGACCTTCTGACCCTATTTGACCTTAATTACTTCCTTAGGATTCCTCTCCAAATACAGCCATACTTGACATTTAGGCCTTTATGGTTTACATAGGAAATGGCCTCTTACAGGTTATTTGGAGGCTTGCTGGAGGAAGCATGTCACTGTGATTTCAGAAGCGCTTTAAGATTTCAGAAGGCTCTTGCATTCCCAATGTGCTCTCTATTTCCTGCATGCTGTTTGAGACATAAGCTATTAGCTGTTGCTTCAGCTTCCTGACACCTGATGCTTCCATTAAGCCATCATAAACTATAACCTTCTGACACCTAAACCCAAAAGAAACTCTTCTACAAGTTGCCCTTGGTCATGGTGTCTTATGACATCAATAGAAAAGTAACTAACACAACTACTTATTTTTAATGAAAAATCAAGATTATTGAAAAATTAAATACAATGCATGAATGAAACTCAGTCATTACCATAAAAACTAAGTCATTTTAAGAACATTAACACAAGCTTCACTTTTAATAAGTAACTGAAAAGAACACAAACACTATCATGAGAATTAACTAATTTTGGCAATACCTGGAATACTAAAGAAAATATTAGTACACTCAAAACACAGGCTAAAGTCATAATAACCATGCTTGGTCAACAGGTCTTTGTGCATCTGCAGAAATGAAGTTGTCAAGTTTTGTACTTTTGTATGCATTTCTATAAATAGTAGGGTTCTGCTGCCAGTCAAGAGCTCTAATAAGCATCCCTGAACCTGTCGGTCTGGAGAGCCAGAGATGGCATTAAGTGGTCCATGTACCCTCTTCTATTGTCCCCCAGCCCCCACTTGGACAGCATCACAACTGTATGTAGATGAGCGGCAAAGTTTGAGAACAATAGGGGCAACAGTAGTTCTACTGTCCTTCCCCTTCCGTCTAGCAGTGTAGGATCGAGGCATGGACATGTGTCCTTGCATGGGCTTGCCATGCCTGCAACCACTCAGTGGCACCGCAGGTCTCACCAGTGCTGATGTGCTGGGAGTAGAGATGGTAGATGATGAGCTGCAGTCTCCTGAGCCCATTCCTTTGTTGAGGGTAAACCTGGAAGTGGGTCTGGCAATGTAGGAAGAACATGGGTGCTTCCCATAGGCCAATGCAGTGTCATTAGGCCTGCCACGGTGAGCAGGTGATGTTGAGCCTGCAAGTCCTAGTTGAGTTCTGCTACCTCTAGCAGGCTTGCTGGCTAGGGAGGTTAGGCCAGTTGCTGCTGTTGAAGTGGATGGATTCCTCATAAAGACACAACCATCAGGCTTAGGCCTGCTTAGCAATGCAGGGGTGCACTGAGAGGTCCCTCCGGTATGGTTGTAATCCTTAGTAGGGCCCCAAACTGATTGAGGAAGCAAACTGTTGGAGACATGGTTAGCAGCAGGGGAGGAGTGCAAGATGACAGCTTTAGAAGGAGGGGTGGTATCCATGAACTCAAAGTCAGAGACAGGATGAGAAGGGGTTATTGCTACCATGGGAGGAGGATCTGGGACCAGCCCAGGTTGAATCCAAACACCAGGATCACCAGAGGGAGACACTCCCTGCTTCCACACATTGGTAGGCCTAGGAGTGTACAGATTGTTCCCAGTGGGGGGGTGGCCGGGGACCCTTAGTGCAAGTGGGCCAGTGGACACTGTAGCATTTGCAGCCAGCCACCTCTGCTGCGTGCTGCTATAGCTAGAAACAAATGGCAAAGAGCTCCCACTGCTGACTGTGGGTGAGCTCAGAATCGCTGCCTCAGAAGGGGGTGTGGTGTCCATGTCCATCACTGCACACCCTGAAGATGGCTCCCAGCTCATGTCTTCACAGGCATGGGATGCTATGGTAGAAAAGACTGGAGGAGGGTTCCTGAGGGAAGGGGCTAGAGAAGTAGAAGGGAAGGGGAGGGGAGGGTGACAAGTTATGCTCATTGGGACTGGGGACTCCATCCTGCAGGAGGAGGGACTGAAAGTTGTGGCCAAATCAGCAGAACCTTTCTTTGCTTCTGGTGCAGTCTCCACACTGGGACCGGCCCTACAGGGAGGAAGGGGATCAGAAGGGAGAACTGAAGGAGAAATGGGGATTGTGGGTATATTTACTGTGAGGGAAGGTGAAGGGACAGATGGGATTGGGGGCCCAGCAGCCTGGTATAACAAGGGAGTGGACAGAGGAGGACCAGGGCTGGAGACCCCATCAGTGGGCAGAGACAGACAACCTGCAGGCCCTGGAGCAGGTGGGGGGCTGAGAAGGACAGGGTGAGGGACACTGTGACCTGACACCACCTGGTTTTCAGGCTGTAAATCATCCACTGTATCACCTGAGATCTGGATGGCTTGACCCTTCATGTTTTTCATGGTATCTGATTCTTTCTCCGTGTCAATGCGTGGAATCTTTGGAGGTGGGGGCAGGTCACCTTGATTCCAGGGTAGCTGTAGGAGCCCTGAGGTTGGCAGCTGCAACTCTGGTGTGGCTGCTTTTCTCTTACAGGGTCTTTTTAATGCAGACAAAGGCATAGAAGGGCTCCCTGTTGCACTAGCCTGTGGTTGGGAGTCTGTAGAGTCTGGAAGACTGTTTAGCTCCAGTTCTTTCTTGGGAAAGGCTTCCTCAAGTGAGGAGCAGCTTCCTGAGGCTCCTGTGAGGCACCCCAAAGCATCCTCACCAGAATACCCATGAGCAGGAAACACTCCAGCAAGGCTCTGAGAGCTGGGGGAGCTCAGGCCACAAGATAACTCCCTGGAAGATACCAGGGCAGTCGCCGCTACAGAGGTGTCATGAGGGTACTGATTTCCAACTTGAGGTTCATAAGACGGCATTATAGAAACCATGGTTGACTTGGTCACTAAGGTCATAGATGTGGCTGCTTTCACAAGGCTGCTGGATGAACCCCTTTCCGTGCCATCTTGGTCTTCTGTCTCTTCCAGTAGCCACCAGGCATTAGCCTCCTCTTCCTCCTCCTCTCCCTCCTCCTCTCCTGCCTCCTCTTCCTTCTCCATCTGTTCTCCCTTCAGCTGTACCTCTTCCTTTTCCTGCTCCTCTTTCTTCTCTTCCTCTTCCTTCTCTTCTTCCTCCTCTTCCTTCCCTTCCTCCTCTTCCTTCTCTTTCTCCTCCTCTTCCTCTCCCTCTTCCTCCTCCTTCTCTTCCTTTCCCTTCACCTTCTCCTCTCTTCTGTTCCTCAATTCTTTTTTGGCTCTTGACTGGGTTTCCTTTCGACAAGGTAGAAGCAGGTGATCCAATGTCGTGGCCCCTTCAGCTTGGACCACCCATGCTGGCCATGCAGTGGGAAAAGGATTTTGCTCCAGAGAAGGGATTTGCATGGTTCTGGAGAGCTGGAACATCTCTAAGTCGTACTGCCTCCTAGGAGCACTATGGAGACCAGTGAGCCAGGGCAAACGATGAAGGTGGGATTTAGGCAGATTGGCTGCACGTCCGGCAGGGGCAGCTGCGAGGCTACAGGATATGGAGGGTGATGATCTGGAGTGGCTGGATGCAGGGTGGGCAGCTAAGCTGCGAGGAAATCTTCCTCATTTAGGGCCGTTACTGTGCTACCTAGAGACCCGCAGAAGAGCTAAACAAAGAGTGAGCAGGTTCCAGTTACTCTGAATCTAGGCAAACTCCGGTCCTTGTGACGTCAGGCCGGAACCTGTGACAGAGCTCAGGCAGGTTCGCAGGTTTGGTACGTTCCAGGAGGCGAAGGGATCAGCAAATATCAAGGCTCCACAGCTCTAAGGGTGAAGACTGGTTGACTTACTAGCTCCTGCACTTCCTGATGCTCTTCCGTGTGTTGGCACACAAAATGCCGCTCAGCTTGGGGTTTGCTGGGACTGTGGTATGTTCCATTAGAGATCTGGACCTTGGACAGAAAAGGACTGAAAACCCAGATGGGCAGGTGAGTCATCGCCTACCAGACTCCCTAGGGCCTCAGCAGTGTTTCTGGGTAGCATTGTACTACAACCACCTTCTCAGAAGCCTCCTTGGTGACTGGATGTCTGAAGTTTCTAGTGTTTAGGGATTAGGAGGCCCCAGGCTGACTGGGTGCTACAATCCAGCATCCCTCTGACATGCAGCTTCTGTTCACTTCTTTTTAGTCATCTAATAAAGCCACACTGAAGAACAACATGCTTCCTCGGGTCACACAGAGACTAAGGTCACTCCCTGGGCCTCCTTGTCTCATCTGCACCCAATGGTACCATCCTCTCTTGGTTGTACTTTGCTCTGAAGCCAGGCCCTGCCTAGGAGGAGGTCAACACCTATATTGATGGAGGTCCAAGACTAGATTCTCCTGAGAAGATGTGGGGCAGCAATGGTCAGCAGAGGTCCTCTTCTGTCTTCTCCTCTTAGAAGTGAGCCTGGGAGCCTGGACATCAACTTGAGACAGAAAATCAAGTTGTCTTTTCTCAAGGCTCCCACATGCTCACTATTACTCCCTCAACATTTTGAAGCATGGTGGGTGGCCTGTGATGTTTGGTTTTGTTCTCTTGCCAGGAACATCTTCATGTTGTTTCTTTTCCTCTTTTAAGTTGCTCTATTTCTCTTTGGAGTTCTAATATTTCTCCAGAAAATGTATTGGTGAAGGTCATTTTCCAACAACTGCCCCTTCCACCCTCCACTGTTGAGAGCTCAAGAGTGTAACAGCTACGTCAAAAGTCAGCACTCTGCCTTGCCTCTTCCTCCTTCCTCTGGATCTTTTCACTCCTTTCCAAGATGTTTCCTAAGCTTTGGAAAGGGAAGGGTGACATAGATGTCTCCTTCATAGCTGCATTAAACTATCACTCATTCTCAGAACTTTGATTAGCTATGAAGTTTCAAAATTTAATATCATCTTGTAAAGTTCTGTAGAAAGTCCTGTTCACTTGAAGTGTTACTTGTAAATTCAGAACTAAATTCCAAATTGAATTGCTGTCTCTATGGTAGTAATTTCACACCTGGGAATATTTCTGTATTCATTTAGGTTTTCCTTTGATATCCATTAACCAGCCTTTATAATTTTGCCATGAATTTTGTCTTTCAGTAGGTTTATTCTTAGATACTTGGTAGTCTCCACATTACTTTCTAAGGTCACAGTTTCTCACTCATCTATGCTGCCATGGGGGAGCACTGTGGTCTCTGAGAACCTTAATCACTCATAGTCCTATGGTGGCTGCAGAGTCCTCTGTGTTTTCTGTGAGGAGGCTCATGTTACATAGGAGCAATCCTTGTTTCCCCATCCCAATCTGTACACACCTGGGCTTTCTTGTCACATTTTACTCAGATTTCACCTTAAAAGAAGCAAGAAGCAGCAGGGTTTCTAAACAAAGACTTCACCAAGAAATGCAATGTTAGTTAAAGATTTGGGTAGATACCTAGATGTGTCCTTTGCCTAGTTTGTTAGAGTTTTCCACTTGTCCCCTCCCCTTGCCCACTCAGTCTTCCCTTTTGTTGCCAAGTTGATTTATCCTGCTGTTGCCAGTCCTTTCGCTGACACCAGAACCAGTGTTTCCCTGCTTCCACCATTAGCTAATACCCAGCAGCTCTCCAGGAACCTTCCAGGTTTTCATCACAAGACTGTTAAGGCACCCTGCCTTGAGAGACCTATTCTCAGCCCCTCCAGTGTAAGGCAACTGTTGCTATTATATATATATATATATATATATATATATATATATATATATATATATATATATAATAATGTTACATATATATTATATATATAAATAATAATATTACATATATAATATCAATAGATAGATAAATAGATGATAGACAGACAGATAGAGTCACTATTAGTCTGGTTCCTCTAGAGAACACTAATATAGATAATTTTTTCTAGGAAATAAACAATTTTTTTCTCACCTTTACAATTAACTTATTTTGAGAAAATGTTTGTGTATCCCAGGTTGGCTTTAAACTCACTATGCCTTGAACTTCGGATCCTATTGCCTGCACCTTCTGAATACTGAGATTTCTGGCACACATTGCTGTTTCTGCAGTGCTAAAGCTAGAACCCATGCTTTGCTTGTTTCACAAGCACTTAACAACTGAGCTCTGTTTCCATCAGCTACTAGATGAGGGCTCTATGATGGTAGATAAGTTAGTCATCAATCTCATTATCTGGGAAGGGCATTTAAGGTAGCCTTTTTCCCATTGCTCAGATTGTTAGTTGGGGTCAGACACCCACAGCTTAACACTGAGCCGAACTGGAATCCAGTTGCAGAGAGGGAGGAGTGATAAAAAAAAAATGGGGACAAGACCAAGTTACAGAAACCCATAGAGACAGCTGACCTGAACAAGGGGGAGCTAATAAACCTCCAGACTGATAGCTAAGAAACCAGCATGGGACTGACTCAGACCCCCTGAAAATGGGTCTCAGTTAGAAGGCCTGGGCAGTCTAAGGGACTTCTGACAGTGGAACCAGGATGTAGTCCTGGTGCACGAAAGGACTTTGGAGCACATTCCCCATGGAGAGATACTCCCTTAGCCTAGAAACATGAGGGAAGGCCTAGGCCCTATTCCAAATGACTTGACAGATTTTGATGATCCCTCCTAAAAGGCCTCACCCTCCCTGGGGAGTGGGTGGGGAATGGGACTGGATGGGGGTTGAGGGAGGGAGGCATGGGAGGGAGAGAGCAAGGGAGAGGGAACTGGGATCAATATGTTAAAAAAAATGCTCATTGAAGCCTGAATTTTATGTAGTAATACCTGCAGTGTTTTAAAAGAGAAATGTGCAGCTCTTCCCCCTCCTCCCCCCCCCCCCCCCCCCCCCCCCCATAGGCCCAGGCATGTGAACACTTGCTCTCCTGTTAGTGGCACTGTTTGGGGAAATTCAGGATGTGTGATCTCAATGGAGGAAGTGTATCACTAGTCCACACTCTGCTTTGTGCTTGTGTTTGAAGATGTGATTTCTCAGCTTCCTAATCCTGCCACCATGCCTGCCACTCTTGGCCATGCCACCTCTACATAATGGACTCTTATCTGAAACCATAAGCTGATAGAAACTATTCCATGAGTTGCTCTGGTCACAGTGTTTATCGAAACAACAGAAAAGGAACTAATACCAATAACAAAGGCTTTATATTTTCCCTTGTGATTTAAAAAGTTATTTTTGACCTTTGTACTATTTTTCTTTGTTGCATATATGATATATGCTGTGATAGAGAGAGTCAGAGACAAGAGACAGAGGAGAGACCTCCAATCTTTCTATATTCACTTTCTAAATGCTGGAATCACAGATTATCTTACACATTTCATACCCAATCCCACTGTGGCTGTAGATTCATCACTCTGCATTCCAAATTCTAATTGGTTGTTTAGTTTTGTAGTTCCATTGAGAGAGTAACAAAAGTCAACCCATCTTTCATTTATCAGAGTGTAGCAATTAAGAACAAAAGCTCAAGAGAGGGAGATGCAGGGGGTGGGGGATCCCTGAGACTTGCTGGTCAACCAGCCAAGCCTCCTTGGCAAGCTCCAGGCCATGGAGGGACCACTGATTGAATAGCATTCCGGAGAAATGGTCTCCAGCTGCATGTACACATACATGTACCTGTATACACACACACATGTACATAAAATAACAAACAGGGAAACCTATGTATTTGTGCGTGAATTCTGAGAAGTGGATGATCACGGGGTGTGGCTGGAGAAAGAATGCCATCTTCTGGCAGTAAACAGGGAGACCTCAGTAAGACCTGCTGTTGAACTTGCACTCCATCTACCATGTCTTCAAAAAAGCACACTCCTTCCCTCTAGGCATAGGCTGGGTACATATCATGCAAGGGTCTTTTCGTTGTTGTTTTGTAGCACATAAATTTTACTTAAAAGGCTTAAAAAAAACATACCTTTTCCATTAGGAATGAATACATTGAGTGATACCCTGTTCTCTCATATATCCTGAAATAGAGTCTTTGTAATTTGACTGTAATTACTTTATTTATTTATGAATTTATTTTACATCCTGACCACAGTTTCCATTCCCTCTGCCCCTACCTCTCTTCTACCCTCCCCCCCATCCACTCCTCCTCCATTTCTATTCAGAAAAAGGTCAGGCCTCCCATGGATATCAGCCAAACATAACATATCAAGTTACAGTCAGACTAAGCACCTCCACTCATATTAAGGCTGAACAAGCCAACCTAGTATGAGGAATATGTTCTTAAAAGCCAGTAAAAGAGTCAGAAACAGCCCCTGCTCCCACTGTTAGGAATCACACAAGAAGACCAAGCTGCACAACCTAAACATATATGCAAAGGACCTAGGTCAGTCCCATGCAGGTTTGCAAGGGTCTTTTTTTAAAGGAGAGAAAATTTCAGGGAATTTTGTCTTGGTTTTCTGGCTCACAGCTGTGAGGAGTGGCAGGAGAAAGGCAAAAAAGCCCTCTCATTGCACTTTTGCCTCCTCGAAGTTTGGGGTGCTGTGCCCTATGGCTAGTATGCCAGTGCTCATGGAAAAAGGGGGCAGGAGAGACAGAAAGAGAAGTGCTGGGGTGCAAGCCTAAGTGTGAAAAATCAGAGGGATGAGTTTCTGGAAAGTTGGTGGCCAAGTCACAGGCCTGTAGAGGAGCAGAAGCTTGGTGGGGTTCGAGAAGAACACTCTTAGAGTTGTAGGCTAGTGATGTATCCAGACAATGCTTGAATGTTTTTGACGCTCTGGCTTCAGAATATCAGCAGGGCCAGTATGCAAGGCCTCAGTCTCACTGCTGCCATTTCTGAATGTTTTCTCTCTTTATATCAGAAGGGTATAGACCATAAAATCCAGCATTCCTTTTAATACAGAACATCAGTCTCGCCCAAGTGGAGTGTATAAAATCTGGTAATGAGGTACGATAAATCTACTTTCTGTGAAGATCTGGGGTCCATAATCCCACATTTAATTAACATGCCTGAGACAGCACAGAGCCACTTGGTTTCAGCCCGGTTCTCTCTGGAGTGCACACCATCGCTCACCTGCTCCCTCTCGACACACCGAGGGGTTGTCCCAGAGCACCTGCCAGGACAGGATTGGCTCAGACAGAGCCCTGAGACTGGAAACAGCTCTCAGCTTGGAGTAGCTGAAATGTTAGGATCTCTCAGCCTCCAGACTAGGAAGCAGAAAACTAGGAAAGATGTTCACAACGTGCTGGAACCCAAACCAGGGCCAGATTGATTTCATAGGTCTCTCAATGCCCAAACCAGGCATAAATAGATGGAGCTCTAGGAAGGAAACTAAAACCTTCCCTGGGTGGCTGAACACCACTGCTAAGCTATCCTGACTTCTCAATCTTGTTTCCCCCCCCCCCCCGAGGATGTCCCACAGTGCATGGACTGCCCACTGCATATTCCAGCAGTATAGCTGAGCGGGTAAGATAGGAGTCAGTTGCCAGCCAAGGAACCAGTCCTACTAAAGCTGGCTATACATGGAAGGAGGAATGCAGAAAGGCAGGAGAGTGTAGAAGGACCAGCAGAGCCAGCAAGCCATGATGTGCATCCTACTCCTTCTAAGACAGTGTCAAGCCTCACCAGCTCTGTGCACTAGAAGGAGAAGAGGTTTGGGTGTTTATTATTCTATGTTAAGCTGAATACCACTTGGTTTTGTTCTGTTGTACTGTTTTGTTTTGTTTTGTTTTGTTCAAGAAAGTCTGCTTCAGACCCTGCTATGATTTTGATCTGGACTTCTCTGTTTTTCCCCCACATCTAAGAGCACACAAAACAAATTGTTATTGATAATTGTCTGTTAACAAGGATGGAAAGAGTAATTTATCCTTGGGATTCCATTGATGGGAGATGTCATTCTGTATATATGTTCCTCTTATTGGCCAATAGGAAAGCAAAATAGGCAGGACTAGGAGACAAGGAGGATTCTGGGTAATATAGTAGAGAGGAGTCAAGATGTAGGATGTGACAGACATAAGAGGTCCAGACCCTTTCTCCGGTAAAATAAGACCACATGGAAACACTTAGATTGATAAAAATGAGTTAATACTTAAGACAGAGCTAGCCAATAAGAAACACTAGTAACAGGCCAACAGCTTTGTATCTAATACAGCATCTCTGCATGTTATTTGGGGCTGATGCGGCTGTGGGACCAAGCTGGCAGGAACCTGCTAGTAACATTCCATGTTCACTGAGAGGAGCACACAGAGGTTCCTGCAGTGTGACAAGCAAGGAGGCCAGGGACAGCACCAGTGCAGAGACTATGCCCAGCTGGCCAGGCTAATGCCTGAATATCTAATGGATATGTTGAGATCTCAACCTTAAAATGACAGTTTTAGAGGGTCACTATGTCCCGAGAGAAGAACAAATGCATATGATAACAGTAGAGCCTGAAATAGTCTTAATTGTCAACCTGGCACAGTTGAGAGCCACCTAACTGACAAATCTCTAGGCATGTGTGAGTGTGTTTCCAGAGAGGTTTAATTGGGATGTGAAGACCTCCCTCAGAAGTAAATGGTGCCATTCCACTGGTCCAGGATTTAGTAAGAGGGAGAAAGTGATGGAAGCCTCGGCATTCTTTGCTCTCTACTTTCTGACTGTAGACATAATGTGATCAGCTGCCTCTTGCTCCTGTTGCCATGATTTTCCCTACCCCCACCATGGTGGACTGCAACCTTAACTGAGAAAACAAAAAACAAAACACACAAAAAAAACTTCCTTCCTAAGTTTTGGCCAGGCATTTTGTCACAGCAAGGCCCTTGAGAAAGCAGCTATAAGACATCCCTTGTTGCTTCTACTGTCTCTGAACCATTTCAGGACTCTGAACCAGGAAGCAGTCCTCAGTAGAACACTGATCATGAACCTCCAGACACAGCACTGAAGAAATAAGAATCTACTGCTCAAAGGCTGCCCAACCTATGGTATTTTAATACAGCAGCCCGAGCAGGCTGAGCCTACCATAGCCAAGTACAAAGCCATCATTCATTCACCTCTTAGGGGAAGCAAAGGCCTTGGAGGCCCCCCTGCCAAAGTCCCCTAATTCCTCTAGATCTCTGTTTCTCATTCTTGCTGTGTACTGTATTTTTAATAGAATACCAGCTCAGATCTTGGCAAGTAGCTTGTCCAGTTTGCCAGCCCCTCCTGATGTCCATGCTTTCAGCCATCTTGTGTTGGAAAATCTCTGTCCTATGCAGACAGTCCAGTTTTATAAACAAGTCAGTAAGGACCCAAACTGTTGATGGATTGGAAAGATTTGAAGCTTGGTTCTGATATCCCATATGTCAGTTTCCTGGTCTTTGAAGAGGGCTTCATTGCTTTGAAAACCACTTCCATCTGAAATGGCAGCTGTGTCTCTTATCAGGGAAGGTTTAGGGGAGGTAGCAACCCATGTGTCAGCATGAGTGTTACACTAGTTCTGAGGTGCTGTAGAGATGACAGCCACTCAGCATACACTGTCATGGTTAATATTGACTGTCAGCTTGACCTGGAAATAAATCTCTAGGTGTGTCTGAAAAGAAGTTTGTAGGCTGGGTTAAAAAGGGTGAGTATCCCAACTCCATGTACAAAAGTAGCTAAACAACAGCATCTGTCACTCTCTATATCCTGACTGGGGATACAATTCATGCACCTGTCACAAGCTCCTGCCATTGTGACTTTCCCACCATGATGGACTGTACCCTAGGTCTGTGAGCCTAACTAATCCCTTCCCCCCTTAAGTTGGTTTTGTCAAATATTCTGTCACCCAAACATGAAAGTATCAAATACCAGGAAAGGCATCTGAAGCAGCCAGGACTTCCTAGATGACTCTGAGAAGCAGCCAGAATGTGTCCTTCATAATCAGAAACTGCACTTGACAAGAACAGCCCAGGCCAGGTGTTGTCCTGTTTTAAGTTAATGCATTCAGGAACTGACTTAGCTCCTTAGCCAGTGAGAATATGGCCTTTCAAGCCTGGAGGTCTGAGCTCCCTACTCTGCTCCACTCACTTCCTCCAAGGAGACACACTCGGATGAGTGTCTCAACCCTTTGGTCCCAATTTCAAACAACTAGGGATGTTTCTGTGGCCTCCTCACAAACAGCTTGTAGTCTCAAGTCAGAACGGATGCTCTGAGGCATGCTGGGAGTTCTGCCAGTTTGGAGGAGGGGTAGATAATTAAGGAAATCATGGTGAATTAAGCTTTCTGCAATGAAGCGCAAACATCTTTTCACAAGCAACAGCACCATGTTAGCTTATGTTTTGCCAGAGAGAGAGGCAGGGTCTATCCTCTGGGTTTTCAGCCTGGTAAAACACATCTGGCTAGGGAGCCAAATATTTAAGGGTCATTAAAATCCCAGACTCCTTTTGCCAAGAACTTTTCTCCTTTGTTATTCAAGTGCAGAGCAGTTCTGGTAAATGCATTCCATATGGTTTGTAAGGCATTCCTATTTACTCCATCAAACCACAGCTTTGAAAGAGCTTTTTGATGTCAAAGATGTGTTCAGATTTTATAGACTCCCCCAAAGCAGCTTTAAAAGCATCTCCCTTTGAACCCCAAACATTTGCCAAGAGTAAACAGAACCAAAACCGTAAGGGGTCAAGGGCTTTGCTGCAAACAAAGACCTGAGCTTGATCTACGGCTTCCAGAGGTTTGAGGCTTTCCCCCAAAAAGTTCCACAAGGGATCATGTTTCCCACATAAGTTACATGAAAATAAATACTTTAATGTATTCATATTTTATTAATAATGTAACACCCTCACCCACCACCAAGAAGCAGGGACCAAAGATAGTCACGCACTTAAACTATTAACAGAACTTTGCGAAACTGGAGAAAAATGTGCCTTTAAGTCAAAAAGCAGTTTATAAATTCCTGTCAGCAAAGGTTTTTTAGCTGTAACAGACAAAGCAAACAGGCACAGACCTAGGAAGAGCCTGATGATCCTACAGGGCCCACAGGGCAGGGAGAGCATTTGAGAAGAGCTCTTTTGATGGGTGGGGAAACTGAGAACCAGATCTCAGCACTGGCTCACAGCTGGATCCAGGACTTGAAGCTCCCAACCAGTCCTCTTTGTTCCCTTCCTCCTCCTCTCCTTCTTCTTCTCTAGCTCTGTCTCTTTCTTGACCTTGGAGGCATCTTCCACAGAATGTCTCTTCTGTCCCTTAAGTTATTTCTCTACTCAGAGAGGTGGCGTCTTCTTTAAAGCTTAGGTTGGGCCAAGTCAGTGATGGGCATCTCTTTGGGATTCCCTGAGTGTCTGTCTTCTACCAGCCGTACTAGCACAGCACCAGTGCCCTCCTTAACCTAGCCACCCTTCTCCAATGCCAATGTCTCCCCCTCACTCTGTCCCACCCACTCTGCTGTCCAGCCCCTGAATTCACGTAACTCATTGCCAGGCCTGGACCTTTGTTTGCACTGTAAGTCTTTGCTTCTCTGCACAGTTTATCTTTCAGTTCTTAGCCCAAACAGTATATCCAAGGATTTCTGTGGCTACTCTGGCGATTGAATGTAAAGAATATCTGCAAGGCCACTGGGAACTCTGTGTGCAGTGTCTGACTGAACACACCCTATGCACACAAGCTAGGTAGAGGACTTCAGGAAGTCAAGCAAAGGGACTTACAAAGCATTTGTTGCAGCCATAGAATGTAGCATGGTGTTCAGCTATAATAGACACTGGAAGCATAGCTTGCTAAGATACCTATCCCTTAGCCTAGGCGTCTTCTGTCCACAGGAAATAAAAAAGGAAAGAGATGGAATGAATGTGCAGGTAGGAAAGGAAAGAGGAGGAAAGGAGGGAGGGCAAGGGAAAAGAAAGAAGTAGGGAGAGAAAAGGCTCTCTATGTTTGGAATGCAAATAGACCTTGCTTTTTCTGCCTCTTCCTAGAGCAGCCTTCGTTTACCTGCTGAGGCACTGCCTTCCCCTAACTCCTTCAGCTCATCATCTCACTTGCCAGCCTGTTCTCAAGTCTCCTGGCTACTCTGACATTCCAGGGTCTTCAGAGGAAGTCTGGAAATTTAATTAGGACCCTAAAAACCTCAAGTTACAAATAACAAAAAAGCTTTAGTGGTGGGAACTGAAACAGCTATCTGGCATGAGAAGAGTCCAGGAAAGGGTGGAGACTGAAAGTCTTTCTGGAGATTCCAAGCTGCCCTGTGTGCTTCCTCAAACTACCAGGATAGGCTTGCCGTCTGAACGCGCATGCGCCATAGCTTCGGCTTCTGACCGCGCATGCCCTGACTTGGCTCCTTCAGGTCTCAGGGGTCTCTCTTGAAAGTTCACGTCCATACTTTTCAGTTGTATTTTTAATGATGAGAGAGAAGAAGCTCCTGAAGATCAGCCTGGGATCCATACAGATGACAAGGTCAGCCACACCCTTTCTTCTGGAGGCCCTGTTGGAGGTAGAGCAATCCTAGTCAAGATCCTAAAGAAGTGTGGAAAGCTACAGAGATACAGAGATACAGAGAGCGTTTTTTTTTTCCTCCATTGTTCTACAGACATGTTTGAGAAGCTTGTGTGTTCCAGGACCTTTTCTGGGATCCTGCAAAATTGAAGACCAGCCTGACTCCCAAGGGAAAGAAAGGCAGTAGGCAAATTACTGCAGAACATTTACTTAGGAGTTAGCTGCTGTCTAGAGAAGGTCATATACTAGCATACCGGACACTTTTCAAGCAAGCACACTGGAAAAGGCTTCCCTGGGCACCACTGGAGGTGGAGCTGGCTGGGAGATAAGCCAGGTGGTGTTTGCTGTATGTTTTGTTTTGTTTGATTTTGAGGCAGGCTGGCCTCCAATTCCCGGGTAGCTGAGGGTGATCTTTAACTTCTGATGCTCCTGCCTCCACCTACTTCATGCTGGAATTACTGGCATGTGACACCACATCTGATTTATGTGGTGCTAGTTATAAAAACCAGAACCTCAGCCCTGTTAGGCAAGTGCTCTACTGACTGAGCTATATGGCCAGACCCTAATTGGTATATGTAAGGAGGACTAGGTCTCAAAGCTCAGCTCAGGTACCTTTGAATTGGGTGATTCTATGACCAACACTCTTCTCTTCCCCACCCCATCACTTTGATGTGCCTCACTAACTTTCTAGATCCTTCCAGCACTCCCTCTACTGCCACCACCACTTCCCCAAGTTAGTTGCCTTGCTTTGCCTAGAATTGGTATTCCAGCCATCCACCCAGGGTTTCCAGCTGAGCTCTGTTGTCTGTGTCCCACTGGCTGCCTGAAGCAGCTCCAGACATCTGGGTAGCAGGATGCACTGTAAAAGGAATGCATCACCAGAAGACAGATGTTACAGAGAACTCCAGCCTGGACCTCAATGACCAGATGCAAAGGAGGAGATGGAACAAAAAGAAGAGGAAAATGGGAAGATATAGGAGGCGTGGGGGTGAAGCTGGTGTACAATGTGGAGGGGTGAGGACACACAGTTACTGGGCTCTGTGACTGTTCTTAGAAGTGGGTACTCCCTCCTCAGGAGCCTCCAGGACCACAGCTGAGTTGAAATCAAGGGAACAGAGAAAATGTATTCCTGGGGAGCGCCAGCTCAAGCATTCCCTCAGGGATAATATTGGCAACAAATCTGTACTGAATCCATGGGTGTGCTGTGGGCGAAAAAGAGAAAGAGGAGAGTATTCCTGCCAAAGGAGTTCTGACCCCAGGCCTTGGAAGCAGAGTCCCAGCCTTTGAATGCTGGGGGGGGGGGGGTAAGAGAGACTGTAAATTTGATACTGCCAAGTTACAGCATCTAAACAGCAAACAAGCTTGCTGAGAGGAGGGCTGTGAAGGCTCCAAGAATAAGAGGGCTCTAAGTAGAGAGTGGTCTGGAACAGGGACCACAGATGCTGGGACCTCAACAAATGCTCATGGGGTGTTGAGTGAATCTTATGTATAAGAACAAATACATGTACCACTTAATGTCAAAGGTGAAAATCATGCTATACATCAGCACCCAACTATCCCCTTCACAGATTCCCCTCTCCTGGCTCCTCCCTCCCCTGCCAATCCTCCACAGTACAGAAAATAACACCCCAGACCTTAGGCCTCCACACACAGGGGCTAGGAAGCATATGCTATTAGTCACAAATGACAGACACAAGAGTCAAAATGAGGAGGAAGAATGGTGAGAGATCAGCTGTGAGGGCAATCTGGCTGCAATATTTGTCACCCCATTGATTGCTAAGGTTGATTCAGCTAATCCGGCTGGCTAGGCCTGTGTCTCCTTCCTTGCTCACCACTGCATGTGTCTCTCCCAAAGCTGTGTGCTTGGTCAAAGAGGACAGCAGAGACTGACCTTCCTTCCCTGAATAGAGGAGGACTGGTCTTCAGTCAAGGGTATTTGGTAGTTGTGCTCCCCTACTGGAGCCTCCAAACATGCTCTCAAGAATGGTGGGAAAATTCTGAAAGCGCTACTCCAGAGTGGCTTCCCTACACCTTGAATTCTTGTGTGTGCGCATGTGGGTGTGTGCAATGTGTGAGTGTACACGTGTGCACATGTGTAAAAGTGCACATGTGAGTGTGTGCACATGTATGTGCACATGTGTTTTGTGCGCATATGAGTGTGTGCACATGTGTGTGTGCACATGTGAGTGTGTCAGTGTGTGCAATTTTGGAGGTATTGGGTGGGTGTCTTCAATCATACTCTACCTTATATTCTGAAGATTTATTCATGCTTTGATTTTTTTCGAGTGTGTGTATATATGCATGAGAGGGTGTAGGGGGAGAATACAGTTGCATACAGAAGTCAGAAGCATTTGATCCCCTCAATCTGGACTTAAGGGTGGTTATTAACAACACAACATGGATGCTGGGAACTGCACTGGGGTCCTCTGCAAGAGCAGTACATATTCTTAATCACTGAGCTATCTCTCCCAACTCTTCATCACTGAGCTAATTCTCTAACTCTTCATCTTATTTTCTGAGATAGGATCTCTCACCAAACTTGCTAGTTTCAATTAGACTATCTGATCAAGGAGTTACATTGATCCCTGGATTTTTACATGAATGCTGGGAATCCAAACTCAGGTCCTCCTGCCTGCAGGGCGAACACTTTACTTACTGAGGCATCTCCCCAGCTCTTCCTGAGGCAGAAAAGAGAAGAAATAAATAAATAAAGAAAGAAAGAAAGAAAGAAAGAAAGAAAGAAAGAAAGAAAGAAAGGAAGGAAAGAAGGAAGGAAAAGGAAGGGAAGGGAAGGAAGGAAAGGAAAGGAAAGAAAAGAATAGAACAGAAAAGAAAAGAAAAGAAAAAAGAAGAAAAGAAAAGAAACCTCTTTCTAGTATAGAGACAGATTACTGGGGAAGAAACCACCTGGCTGATTTGGGTCATGTAAATACACACATACACACACACACACACACACACACACACACACACACACGTGCACACCATTGGAAGAAACCTTATGGTCAAAGGAGGAACATTCTGATTAACTAGGCTGATTCAGAGTAAAATTCCTGTTGTCAGAATTTCTGGTTCTGTAACTGACAGCACCTCAAGAAGAACATGGGATGTTCCTCCAAAGCAGAAATCTGCCATAATTTTCATTAGTAAAGAGGAACAAGTGAAAGAAGTAAGAAAGGTATACTAGATAAATAACACCAGCTCACATATACCCTCCACTCTTACTACTGCAACAGACATGTGAGCTCTAGAATCTTGGTTAAATATGCCTCCACTGATCTTCCACCAGCCAGGAGGACAAATGCCACAGCAAAGAAAATAGAAGCTATCATGTTGGACAGATTTAAGTTCAAATATCAGCCGTACGATGCACTAGCTGTATAATCTCGAGCACGTTGGTTAAATTTCATGAGCTCCGTTTCTTCATTTACAAAGTGAGCAGCAAGACCCTGGTGCCTCTATGTACTGAGGATTAAATGAGAAATATATGGAAAAGACTTAGCATACATTGTCTGACACAAAGACATCAATAAACATTTGCTCAATGAGTGAATTAATTAATTTGAACTTCTTGGGTCAGAAAGGACGTGGCTTCACTGTCCTAGTTCCATCACTGAGCAGCAGAATAATTTTGCCTTTCTAGTAAAAATGGATGCTGGCACCGTGTCAGTTCTAAGACAGAGCAATCCAAATAGTGAATGGGCCATGGGCTGAGGAGAGCCAGGCAAAGGGCTCAAGTGCACATGGCCATGACTGGATGCCACACCAGTTCTGGTCACAATAAGGAGCCTGACACTGATCTAAGTACTAAGTACCCAATTTCCATATCAAACCTACAGGTTCTCAAACACTATAGCTGGCTCTCAAGTGTAACACTGGGAAGGTGAACCTGCCTGTCACATAGAAAGCCATGCCTCCTACAGATGCCCCTGAGCTGAGCTTCAATAAGCATTGTTGGGGGGGGGGGCTTCAGGAGCTGCTATAGTAGATGAGGAACTCTAAGCTGACCATGTTGAAGTTACAATGACAGCCAGAGGAACTGATAGGGCCATGGTCCCATCTTTTTATTGTACATATGTTGGAGCACTCAGTGAAGAAGAGAAGGAAGAAGATGAAGCCTTGTCACTTCTAGGAAAATAGGTAGAATAGAGATCACATCAATAGCAAACAAAATAAAACAAAGACACATCTCACATTTTCTTTCATATGAAGACTAGAAGGCAGAAAGATGGGAAAGTAGAAGAGAGCCAGACATTTGTTACTATAAAGGCATCTTTTATGAGTAATGTTCACATTTCTAGGTCCAAAAGTTTTGGACCACTCTTTACAAAAGCAATATATCTATGACATCACTTCGCATACCTTACAGGAGATTTGAATTTTCTCTGCATAGATCTGGAGTGGTCATATGTTTGTGTGTGTGTGTGTGTGTGTTCATGTGTTCATGTGTTCATGTGGGTTTGTTTCATGTGAGTGCACGTAAGTGTGCACATGTATACATACATGTGTTGTTCTTCTGGTGACACCACTTGGTATTTTTCCTCAGACAGCTGGAGTTCACCAAGCAAGCAAGGCTGTTTGGACAGTGAACCCCAAGGATTAACATACCCACCTTCCCACTGCTGGGATTATAAGTACATATTAAGATTCATGGTGTTTTGTTGTCCTTGCTGTTGATTATTTAATATGGATTCTAGGGATCAAACTCCAGTCCTTATGCTTGCATAGCAAACCCTCTACCAACTAAGGTAGCTCCCCATTTCTGAGTAATCATATAATTCATTATTCCTGTTGAAATGTTTTTTCATTTGTGTCTGTGTATGTATATGTGGTTTGTGCATGTATATACATGTGTGTGAGGGTGCTTGAACATGTAGACATGTGTAGAGGTCAGAAGTTGACAATGGGTTGGCTTCTCCAGTCATTTCTCAGGATGGAACATTTTGAACAGTAGGAGGAATTTTACAAAGCATTGTACCATGAGCACAGGTGTAAACTAAGACAGTTGCCCTAGTTAGAGGAACAATTAATTAAACATCATTCATTCACACTGAGCTACATCAAATATTTGATGTCTTGCTAAACACATCTTTGCTCCTCATCAGTCTTTTTTGACCTCAATTTTTCATGGTATTTCTTGACAGAAATTGTTCAAGGGAAGGAGCAGACAAATATATATTCAGAGTGACGCTTTTCTATGGTTGCTAATTTAGTTAAAGTGGCTTTTAAACATTGTCTTTGGGTAATCTAAGCTGGCTACAGAACAACAGAACAGCAGGGGTCTAATCGAGATTTAGCAACCTGAGGCTAATTGTAATTTCTCTCCCTTCCTTTCTGAATCATTTTCTTTTCTTGTCTTGTCTTTGAATCGCTGTCTCTGTGTCAGGTTTAACTAAACTACTCAGATGACTCACTGTCCTCTTTTCCTCTGAGCTATGAAGGACCTCAGTGGACAGCAGAGAAAGACTTAGTGTTAGCTGTGGGGAGTTTTAAAGATTTTATTTTTAATCATGTGTTATGGGGTGTGAGAGGGGTAATATACTCACAAATACAGGTGTTCATAAAGGCAAGAAGCTGAGTTAGAGTGTGTTTTGAGCCACCCAAAGTGGATACTGGGAAGCAAGCTCAGGTCCTCTGTCAGAGCAGTGAGTACTCATAACTGCTGAGCTACATCTCCAGTCCATTTTGGAGTTTTTGCGCTTTTTGTTTGTTTTGTTTTTGAGCCAGGGTCTCATGTATTCCAAGCAGTTCTCAAAGTCCCACTGGTGCAGAAAAGGATCTTGCTCTCCTCCTGCCTCCCTGTTCTGAGTGCTCGGATTTCAGGTACCAGCATGTACTACCATGCCCGACTTTATATTGTGCTAAGAATTAAACCCAAGGCCTGCACATGCTAGTCAGGCCCTCTACCAGCTAAGCTATATCCCCAGTCCAAGAAGGAGAATTGGGATATAACCCAGGCTATGAAAGCTGTCACCCATCCAGACAGGAGATCTAGGATATCCTTGACTTTCTTACCTTTTCCCCAATGATTGCTTGCTTGAAACCGCTACCTGCAAGCCATTCTAGCCCCAAATCCCCACTTATGGAACTTCCTTTACCCAATCTTCTTTACCAAGCAATGCTTTTGTTTTCTACTCATACAGAAAAGGAACCCCAGGAGGCACTGTTTACTCTGAGCAGAGTTGCTGGGGTGGGGAGGGGAGGGGGTGAGGTGGGGAGAACACCAATTTTAGTATGTGCAAGGCATCCCCCAGCCTTGGGGATAAATGCAGTTATTCCAGAAAGGGTCCAATCAGAATCCTACTGACTTTAGCTAACAGGAACTTGTAACTTCCTGAATTCTTGGAGATAAGAAAGATTCCTTGAAATGGAATAGCTAAAAAGTGAGGACAGGATTTTTCTGGGATCAGTAACCTTCCCCCAGTTTCCTATCAAAAGGAGTTATATGGACCCCAAAAGTAGATGTTTGGGATGGAGCTACACAGGGCAGTAGGGGGCTAAGAGGTAGGAATGGAGATTCAAAGTATAAAAAACCCACACGGAAAATAGATGAGTGTAAGAAAAGAAATGTATGGAAAGTTGCTGCCTCTTAGGAGCATAATTGACCTGGAGGATGGCTGTAATGCCAAATAAATCACAGATGGTGGAACTGGAAATTCAAGTTAGAATCCCACAAGCTCATGGATCAAAACCACATCCCCAGGTGGTGATGCACCTTAGGGGAGGTCCTGGAAGCTTTGAGAGATGGGCTCACTGGTAGAAGCATCTGGGGCTCCACATAAGAACATTCACACATGCAGGTTCCTGTGCACATGTGTGTATGAATGTTTGTATGCGGAGGTCAGAGGACTATCTTAGGTGATGCTCCCTGTGTCACTGACCACTTGTTTTCTGTTTTGTTTTATTATTTTTTCATTTATTTTACGTGGCAACCACAGTTTCCTCTCCCTCCTCTCTTCTTGTTCCCTCCCAGCATCACCTGTCTAACACCCCTCCATCCACGCCTACATTTAGAAAGGGGCAGGCCTCCCATAGGAGTCAACAGAGCATAGCATACCAAGTTGAGGCAGGACTAAACTCCTCCCCCTGCTTCAAGGCAGTTTCTAGGCTCTGTGAGACAAGGTCTCTCCTTGGCCAAGAGCCTGCTTAACTAACCAGAGCTCACTTGTCTCTACCTCCCCAGTGCTGAGATTACAAATGTGTTCCACCACAGTTTCTCTTTGAATATGGGTTTTGGGATGAAACTCAGGTTCTCATGCTTGCATGGTCTACACCTTTCATACTGAGCTAACTTCCCAATCATACACTTGCAAAACATTAAGAGTCAAGGAGAAAGAGTGCTTCCAGACAAAACACAGGACAGCATGGGTGAGGCAGAGAAGCCCACTAAGTCTCACATGACTGCAAGATAGAGATCAAGCATGGTTTTTATTTTACCAGAAACCAACCCAAAGGGAAAAACTATGTCCACATAATTGAAGCAATGTGACTTATTTCAATACAGACACAATTATTACCATTCCAATACCAAAAAGAAAAAAAATGTTTGTTCTCCCAAGGGTCTGTGTAAGAATGTGCTGTGATATGAGTGAACATGATCCTCAGCTACATTTTAGAGTAAATTCTCTAAAAATTCTCCCCAGGCTCATCCTTATTTATTCAACGTGTTCTTCAATAGTTTATTTAGCATTTAACAAATAGCTGTTGAGAGCTTATTGTGAGCCAGGCATTGTTCTAAGCCTGAGGGACACGTTGATGAACAAGACAGGCATCGACCCTGTTCCCAGGAGCTGATGCAGTCGGATGGCATCTGAGCAAAGACCTAGTCAAAGGGTTCAAACGGGGACCAGGAAGGAGTGTAAATGTCACTTCCCAGATGAACAAATTTTTCAAGAGAGTTAATGGCATTCATTGTGAGATGCCAGAAAGATGACACTGAGCTTGAGCTTGGCTGGAGCAATCAGGACACAGGCAAGTATGTGTCTGCACGTAGGTACACATATGTGCACAAATACATAGAAAGTGTATGTGTATATTTAAAGTGTACTCTCTTGATTTTCATCAAACCTCTGCACACATCTGTAGACCTGCAGGCCACTTTGTGACTTTGAGGGCTGACTTAGAGGATGGATCAATAGACAGTCCATGTCTACCAAGCCCCTTCCAGGAAATGCCATACATTCATGAACCTTGTTTGAACATCTTTTTAAACAATTCCTCCTGACCTGATCTATAACAAGACATGAGAGGCCAGCAAACATCACTTCCAGATTCTCATGCCAATATGAGATTTCCCCAAGTGGGGAGGAGGAGGCATTTGGGGGAGTTTTGAGGTAAAATTTTAAAAATGTAGAAGATTTGTCCTCAGTAACATCTCTTTACATCTCAATCCTTGACTTTCTCTTGCTCTCGGGGAGATCAAGTGAAACTGTCCTAGCATACCGACCCCAGAAATGCCACAACTATATTCATAACCCAGGAGTGGCCAGAATAGCACTCTGAAGGTTCCAGGCTTCTCTTTTGCTGTCTGTGGATTCCTAACTTGAAAAGGGAAAAGGGGAAACTGAAAACTAAAAACCTATAGAAGAGATAAAAAGCTCAAGTGATCCCAGGGAAAAAGACTAGACAGGAAATGCAAGAGAGAAAGAAAGTAAAGAACAAGAAACACAAAGGAACAGTGCTTCCCGCATGCAGGGAGCAAAGTAGGGTCCCCTTCATGTGGCAGAACCGCCCTGCATCTGTTTGAAGTGCTAGAAGCTTTTACAAAGTGTATGCTGGATATAGATGGCCATTTCTAAAGCTCCAAATGCTTTTGGTCTGGAATTCTGGGTGTTAGAACTCTTTACTCTAATAGCACTTAGGACAGAAACATAGTTCTCACCACACCCAATGAAATATTTATCACAAAGAAAAGGAAAGGTGGAGAGGTCCCCAGTGGAAAAAATTCCCCTGCTTCAGGCTGAGTTGGAGTCCAGAATAAGTAGTGTCCCTGGAAATGAGCAAGAGTCAGGTTGATGTACGAGGCAACATCCTCCAGGGGTGGGAGGGGGAAACTGCTGTTACCATTAGGGTTGCTCCAGATACCATTTGTATGACTTATCTATTGCTAATAACAAATTGCCCCCAAACTCAGCAGCTCGGTAACATTTATTTCCCACAATCCCTGGAGGCTGGGAAAACAGCCGTGACTTGTTTCGAGGTGTCTCACAAGGCTGAAATCCGGTATTGGCAAGGCCTGCTCTCATTGCAAGGCTGGACAGGTCAGATCTGCTTCCAAGTTCACTTTAACAGTTGCTGGCAGACTTCCAGTCTTCTCAGATTTCTGGCTGGAGATATCCTTCTTGCCACATGGGCCTCATCATGGGACAGTTTAAAATAAGGCATCTGTCTTCCTCAGAGTGAGAAAGTGAAGACACCAAGATAAAAGCCACAGTCTTCTTGTAGCCCAGTCCTGGAGATGACCTCTTGTCATGTTTTCCATAATCTACTTGTTAGAGGCAAACCACTGGGCCCAGCCCATATACTCAAGAAAAGAAGCTCACAGGACTAAGGCCTTGCTCAGCAGTTGAGGGCAACCTTTCTTCTTCTCCCATTGGAAGATGTTTTGGATTTTTATGAATAAATAGAAAGTACAATAAAAATGAGTTTAAAAATACACAAACTAGGTAGTGTAGTATAATTTGCAGGTGCAGTGCTTTAGAGTGGGGAAATATCACCCGCAATTCAGAAACGTTCTGTCATTCACTTCTCCAGTCCAACCCTACCTCTTCTCATCTGAACAGTGTGACAATGATCGTTCCTACATTATCCCTACAATAATGGTGAATTATAAATTCCAGTGAGATTGCTGGACTTTTGCTGGTTATTTACCAATTAAAAAGTGCTAGTTAATGTTTTTGCCTGAAGCATTTTTAGCTATCAAGTTATCATTAGACTTGTCTTCTAGAAAGTGATGGATAGCAAGATCTTAAGACAAAAAAAATAAGATTGATGATATGAAACCCAAGTCATGGTATTAGTCCAACAAGCCATTTACAGACATAAGAATACCTTTACAACAATGGTATATGCAGAAATCCCAAGGAGTCTAAAAGTAAGCAAGTGTCCTGTGGTACAGTGAAAGTGTTGTCATGGTACATAGACCTAAATATAAAAGCTACAACTATAAAGCTTCTCAGAACAAAACCAAGAGGCTGTTTCTGTGCACTTGGACTGGATCAGATTTCTTAGGAAAGCCAGGCAGCAGAATGAGATTTTTTTTTCCTATTTTACATATAGATCCCAGCTCTCTCTCCTTCCGTCCCTCCCTCCCTCCCTCCCTCCCTCCCTCCCTCCCTCCCTCCTTCCCTCCTTCCTTCCCTTATTCTCTCCCACCCTCTCAGGCCCCTAACCACCCTCCCATCCCATTCCCACACACACACTCCACAGGGAGGGTGATGCCTTCCAAGAGGGGTCAATAAAATCTGTCAAGTCATATGGATTAGGGACTAGGCTCTCCTTCCTGCCTCTAGGTTCAGGGAGTATACCTCCAGGGGGAATGTGCTCCCAATGTCCTTTTGTGCTCCAGGGATACATTCTGGTTCCAATATCAGAGGTTCCTTAGACTGCCCAGGCCGTCTGAGACAGAATGAGATTTTTTTTTTATACCAGGGAAAAAAAGCAAACAAAAATGACGAGCTATGGAAATCCACAATCATAAAAAAACTGAAGTTTAAACCATTCCTGGGTGTATATTTCAAAGAATCCACATCATCTTACTACAGAGACATATGCATACCTCTGTCTGTCGTGGTGATACTCACAATGGCCCAGTTATTTAACCAGCCTGGGAGTTCATCAGTGAGTGAATAGATAAAGAAAACTAAGGATATATTCACAGTGGAGTCTTAACCACAAAAACAGATCATTTGTAGGAAAAATGATAAGACTGTAGAGATCACCATGTTAAATGAATCAAGCCATCTTACAAAAACAAACACAATGTATTTTTTTCTAATATGTATAATCTAGGGTAGATGAAGAAATGAAAATAAAGTGGAAACTATTTTGAGTGTGGGAGGGAAAACCAGGAGTTGGGAGGTAAATATGACTGATTGAATTAAGAAAAATCCTGGAGATAAATGAAGCAAGCTTCTGTGATGACACTTTCAGGTGTGGTTAGACCATGAGAACTCTGCCCTAATGAATCTCTTTATGGATTCATAATATGACAATATTGGAAGGTGATAAAGAGGTGTGTGTTCTAGACTAGTTGGAAGAAATGGGCATTTTTAAAACTCTGCAAAGAATTTTGGCAGTTTCAGAGCTTAACCTGAGTTCAAGCCAGCAGAGCAACTATTATGCAGTCCCCTGTAAGAAATGAAAGCGCACACACAAAATGTGTTACATACCCATAGTAACTTTATTCATAACAGCCAGAAACTAGGAACAGGCTAGGTGCCCTGTGAAGAAAAAGAAATATAAACTGTGATCTTTTTTTCATAAAATATGGATTGATACTGTTACAAAACTGAGCAAACCACTGATAGACGGAGACGTGGAGAGACAGCCTTTCACACAAGGCTTCACACCGCTTGGTTCCATTTTAGAGGGATTTGGGGAACAGATGAAACTAATCTCCAGGGATAGGAATCATAACAGTGCTTATTTCTGTGGAGTTAGGGATGACTTAGGAAGAGATACAATGAAGCTCTCAGGAGTTATTGAAATGTCTCAACAGCAGCGTGCTTTACATGGTTATAGCTGTTAAAGCTGGTTGAAATATGCCTTGAAGATCCATGTATGTCACTAGGTTTAAGTTAAACCTTGACTTTTTTAAAATTAAATCTTAGATCTTATTCAAGAAACCAGTAAGATGGTTTTTCAATGAAATGAAAATTCAGAGGACCTGGAAAATGCAAAACTTCTTGAAAAAGAATCAGATAATGTGGGTTTTTACTGCCAAGTTCCAAAACCTAACATAGATTTATGATATAAAAACAATAGTACTCTTAATGAAAGACACAGACATCAGTAGGAGTCCAGAAAGGGCCCTACTTAGGTAACCAATTGATCTTCAGTAAGGGGCCTGCCTGTGCTGGCTAGTTTTTGGTTGGGGTTTTTGTTTCTTTTAAATAAATTTGTCTTTCCTACAATACATTCAGTTTCCCCTCCCACCCCTCCTCCCAATTCCACTCTACCTCCTGTCTCTCCCAGATCCACTCCCCCTCTGATTCCTTTTCAGAAAAACCCCAGGCCTCCAAGAGACAACAGCCAAACAGGACAAAAAAAAAAAAAAAACAAAAAAAGATACAGAAAGACAAGGCAAAAATTCTCATATCAAGGCTGGATAAGGTAACCCAATAGGAGGAAAAGAGTCACAAGAACAGGCAAAAGAGTCAGAGATGCACCCATTCCCACACTTTGGAGTTTCACAAAGTAAAAATAAAAAGATCCATTAAATATTGATAGAGGACCTGGTGCAGACCTGTGCAGGCCATGTGCTTGTCTCTGTGAGCACGTGAGTGCCCTGAGTAGTTGATTAGATGGGCCACGTTCTCCTGGTGTCCTCCATCCCTTTTGAGTCCTACAATATTTCTTCACCCTCTTCCTCTGGTTTTCCTGATCCCCAGGTGAAGGGACCTGCTGGAGACCTCCAATTTAGACTCTCTCTCCACATGATGTCTAGCTGTAGGTCTCTGCAGCCACCCTCATTTGTTGCAGGAGGAAGCCTCTTTGGTGAAGACTGGACCACAGACTGATCTATGAGTAAAGCAGAGTAACCAGGAATCATTTCATTGATTTTGGGGTTGTTTTTTTTGTTTCTTTTTTTTTTGTTGTTTGTTTTGTTTTTTGCTTTTGTTTTTTGTTTGTTTGTTTTTACATCAACTTGACAAGCTAGAGTCATCTGAGAAGAGGGGACCTCAATTAAGAAAATGCCTCCATGAAGTTGGGATGTAAGCAAGCCTGTAGGGCATTTTCTTAATTACTAGTGGGTGTTGGAGGACCAATTGTGAGTGATGCTATTCCTTGGCTGGTGGCCCTGGGTTCTACAAAAAAGCCAGAGGAGCAAATTCTAAGAAGCAAGCCAGTAAGCAGCACCCCTCCATGGCCTGCATCAGCCCCTGCATCCAGGTTTCTGCCATGAGTTCCTACCCTAACTTCTTTCACCGATGAACTATGATATGGAAGTGTAAGCAAAATAAACTCTTTCCCCCACCCAAGTTGCTTTTTTGGCCATGGTGTTTCATCACAGCAATACGAAGAGC
This sequence comes from Cricetiscus sungorus, assembly GCA_030556225.1. Lineage (NCBI taxonomy): Eukaryota > Metazoa > Chordata > Mammalia > Rodentia > Cricetidae > Cricetiscus > Cricetiscus sungorus. The sequence goes on from JANBXA010000729.1 coordinate 41,280,895, forward strand.
CCCTAACTAAGTCAGAACTTAGGCGTCCCAGTTGAGGAAAACAATAATTTGATTTCTTTCTTTCTTCCTTTTTTTTTTTTTTTGTAAATGAGACTGGAACAGATAAATATCTACAATGTAGCGAAATGTGAACAACTCATGCCTCACATCATACACAAAAAAATAATAATTCAGCATGAATCACATATTAGCATAAACCACCAATAAAACTGCCAGAGTAAATCACAGGAGAATATCTTTGCAACCTTGAGGTAGACATAGATTTCTTTAGAATGAGAAAAACATTAATTACAGAGGGAAATTCTGATAAATTAGACTTTAACAAAATTTAAAATCTCTTTATAAAAGGTATGATTTACAGTTTCATAAAGCAAGGAAACCGTGCCTCTTGTTGAGTACCAGCCAATGACTCCACCAGCCACCAGACTCCAGTGGATATTTCCAGTCCAATGGTCACACAGACGACCCTGGTTAAACTAAACTGATCAAGAAACAACCTCTCCCCCCCACCCAAAAAAAGTCACTGACATGGGAAAACTAATGGGGTAGAAAGAAAGAAATAGAGATGGGGAGGAGATATGAGAGATAGGGAAAGAGTGATCAGAATATATTATATACATGTATGAAAATGTCAACAAAAAAGATATTGTGTGTATATGTATGTATCATTCTGAAGTAGGACATGAAACTAAGTAAAAATATTCACAAAACATGTGTCTGTCAAGTCCTTGGATCTAAAATAAGTAAAGAACTTCTCAACCCTCAATCACATAAAGGGCTCTATTTTTTTCTTTTTCTTTTCAGACTAGGGATCTCAGACTAGGGAGAAAAAGTTGCCTCCATTTCGGAAGTGTTGGTATTTCTGGTGTGCACCACTATACCTGGTTGTCCCTAAGTTTTAAAAAGAGTACAAAGATAAACAACAGTTGAATATCTAGGAATAGCCATAAAAAGGAGGGAACAGTAGCACTAATCATAAATGCAGTATCAAAATAAAACTGAGTTATGATGTTATGATACACACACACACACACACACACACACACACACACACACAAAGCTCTGGCATTTAACAGACCAATGATATGAACTTCTGGGACTTAGAGCAGTGGGGGGATTCCATAGATTAATGGCAGAAGTACAGAATGGCAAAACCAGTGTAGAACTCTAACAGTTTCCAATAAAGCTAGATTTTTGTATGCAGTATGACTCAGCAATTCTGCTCTGCATTTACCCAAGAGATGAAAGCCTATGCACTCAGTCAGACTTGAGCAAGAGCATTTATAACATCTTTACTTAGGAAAGTAAGAAAATGGGAAAAGCCCAGCAAGTGAACAGATACATAAAGGAGTTAGCATGTTAGAAGAGAATATTGTGCATCAATAAAGAAGAACCAATTGTGGATGCATTCAACAATAACCGTGAGCTTCAGTGACACCTTGCTGAAAAAAAAAAAAGCCAGATACAACAGATACAAAGGCACCCTATGCCATTCAATTGCATGAAGTGCTAGAACAAGCTAAAATAATTTCTGCTAAAAGAAATCAGAGCCGTGTTTTCTCAAGGACCTGGAAGAACAGAGTTGGGAGTGATGAGGAGGAGCAAGAGTAGTATTTGTGGGGGCAGAGGGTGAGAAGTTCCTCCCTGTCTTGGTAGGGATGTGAGTTTAGTGGCTATACACATTTGTGAAAACTCATTAAGTGTGGCTCTTGAAAAATCTATGCACTTCTCTATATAATAATTACCTGTCAATTTAATAACAAAGATATAACATTTTTATAGTTGAGATGGGGTGAAATGTGCACAAGGGTGAGAAAATATGACTATTTGGTTAAGCCATAATTGACAGCAGATAGGTATCAACAAAAGATGCCCAACTATCTTCAACTGTTTCTTTAAATTTAATGATTTGTTTTTAATACTGTCTGTGATTGTGTCAAGCAACTACTGTTTTTAAAGCAGGCTTTTTGGAAGAAACTAATTTTCTAGCAAGTTAACAGCAATGTCCTTGAGTGTGGACATTTGTTGGTTGGATCATAAGGCTGTTGTAACGTCGTCTTCTTACTCTCTAGCTGACACTATCATCTACACAGGCCAAGTAGCCAAGAATAAATGGGTGACTACCTCAGCATTGAGCTGGCAAGTGTGATATGAAACAACAAATAGGACTGCTCCTCAGAGAGACTCAGTTCACTGTCAGCCCTTCCTGTTTTAGCTCAGTGGACCTTTGGTCCGCCCCAGCTTCTCCTTTCTCTGAAAGCTTTTTCAGATACTGTATGATACAACATATCAAGAGACAATAAAGAAACTTTCATACTTGTTAGAGAAAAATTTAATCTAATTGTAGATCAGACATTCTCACACACACACACACACACACACACACACACACACACACACACACACGAAGAATGTTACATAGAGGGAATGTAGGTAACTTTATTCATTGTAAAGTTGGGTAGTCTCATCTTTCCTTCATTCTCTTCCTTAGGCCTGGAAATGGCTAAAGCAGAATTTTAAAAAGAGCTTTGCTATGAAGACCCAAGTCAAAGATAAAGCATTCTGAGAGGAGCCTTTGCTGGCAGGGAGGGCGGTTGCCTGGTCTCTAAGCTTTTCCATTCATGAGGTCTGAGGACCTGCTCCTCATTCCTCTCTTACTCAGAATGATAATCACTGTGTACTGAAGGCCACAATTGACTGTAAGTGACTGCATCCAACAGTAGCAGGTGAGAGATTTAATGCACTTGAGTCGAGAGAAAAAGGTTCAAACCTAGGTCTTCTCTTAGCCACTCCAAAGTGTTGGTTGCAAGAGTTTGCGTTCAAATACTCACAACTGTTGTGACCTTAGCACTGATATTGTAGAGCAGGTGAGCCGAGCCATACCTGTTATTCTCAATGCCATCCTGCCAGAGGATATAGACCCATTCTGTAGAGATTGAGAAAGCCCCAAGTGTGTGAGTGATGAGCCGAGTGAATGTGTATTTTGAAAAGGGCACCACCATGCCAAGGACTCCAAGACCTTAAACCCTTGGGATAATTTACAACTGTTACCCATTTGGCCCATGCTCAAGAAAAATGGCAATCTGTTTGTATGGGTATCCAGTATGAGGGTTTTTAAATGTTTGGTGTGCAAAGACCAGTAACTGTGCCTTTCTCCTCCCAGATGTTTAAAGCCAGAGACCTACAAGAACCTCTTCCTGAGACTGTACATAATAAGCACAATGAGGGTCCAGGTTTCAGTGATGCTGCAGTAGCAGAATCCCACCTGTGTCTGTTTCTGTCCTTGCTCCATTCCCTCACTGGACCTAATTAGGGTTCCAGGAGCCAACATGCTCTGGCTTTAGTAACCCTCAATACCCAAAGTATGTCCATGAGTCCAAGGCATGGGCACCACATGGAATCTTCTTAGTAATTCAAAATCTCAGGCCATACCTCAGAACAATAAAAACATAATCGGCAGTTATAGAAGATCTCCATGTGATCCATTCATGCACTAAAATTTAAGAATTTCTGACATCACTTGTTTTTCTTTGTTTTTGCTTTTCTTTCTTTTTGAGTTTATGTGGATGCTTTGGAGCAATTTTCCTACATAAATACTTTATTTAAAATGTATATAGTGTTCTTCCTGATTGTAAAAAAAAATGTATATAGTGCTCTTCCTTCATGCTGTAAGAGGGCACTAGATATCATAGATATCATTATAGATAGTTGTGAGCCACCATGTGGTTGCTGGAATTGAGCTCAGGACCTCTGGAAGAGCAGCAAGAACTCTTAACCTCTGAGCCATCTCTTCAGCCCTGCTCATTTGCTTTTAATGAGCATCCATCTAGCATTTACTATATTGCAAGCACTGTTCCATGTGTTTTAAAGATTGTAATAGATAAAATCTTCCTGACATTCCAGATATAGGTGTCACTATGCTGGGTAGACACTTCCCTTCCTCCAAATGGAAATATTTCTGGCCCATAAGACCCAGAAAACAAGCTTCACAAAGTGGAAACTTTCAAGATTCACAAAGGACTCTGCCCTTCCCAGGGTTATAGACACAATGAACAGATGCTAGGGAAGTAGGATCTGAACAGATGAGCTGCTCAGGGGAGGCTTGCTGACCTGTGGGGCTGCCTGCAAGTCATCCAGGGAACCCCAAGGATCCAGCCTTCAGGATTATCAGCCCTGCCATGCTGGGTCACCCATGCCAACATGGGCCTCAATGATGCAGCTGCTTTTAAGTCACCCCCTGCTCCTAAACGTAAGCCCTCACTCATACTTTGTTAGTAATCCAGTAAAAGTTCATTGGTTCACCAACTTGGACTTCTATACAATGGTAACTTTGATCTGTTTGGTATCCCCTTTCTGGAGTGAGTGTGTGTGTGTGTGTGTGTGTGTGTGTGTGTGTGTGTGTGTATGTGTGTGTGTGTGTGTGTGCATGGCGTCTCTCCAGGGAAAGTCAGTCACACAATGGGTAGTCAATTCCACTTAAGTGAAGAAGAATATGGGCCCAGAGAAGAGGAGTGACTTAGCCAAGGTCACATGCTTGGAAAATAGCAGAGTATCCAAGCTCTGATCCACTCCATTCTGCTGGTGAACAGGCTCACCTTACAGTGAGTCCAAGGAGAAATGGAGGGTAGTTCTACACTTTTGTGGGATCATTTTGAATATCCAGCCAGTAATGTCTACTCTGGTTTAATAATACGCTTTAACATGCTCATTTTCTACTATAGATGGTGTAAGATTGGGGTTACACTGATTTTAAAGGCCTACACAAAGGATTTAAAGGCATTCTCACACTAGACTGCTTGCCTAGTTTTACCATAGAGGGTTAAATAATTTGAACATATACTGAGCGATGCCTACTATGCCTGCCTCTATTGCCCCCATGGGGGTCCTTGAACTCATAATACTAAAATAGGAAATGGCTGGTTCCACAATGTTGAAAGCATTAGTTTAGTATTTATAGTTTAGTATTGACTGTAAACAAATAAAGCCAAACTAAACTAAGAGCCACCATCACTGTCTTGGTTAGGGTTTCTATTGCTGTGAAGAGACGCCATGACCATGTCTGTTTGCTTGCTTATTTGTTTTTTTGTTTTGTTTTTGGTTTTGTGAGACAGGATTTCTCTGTGTAACAGTCATGGCTGTCCTAGAACTCGATTTGTAGACAAGGCTAGCATCAAATTCACTGAGATCCTGAGACCTGTCTGCCTCTGCTTCCCAAGTGCTGGGATTAAAGGTATGCACTGCCACCACTGCCCAGTTACCATGGCTAACTCTTATAAAGGAAAACATTTAATGGAGCGGCTTACCGCTCAGGGGTTCAGTTCATTACCATCATGGTGACCCTGACAGCATGGCAGCAGACATGATACCAGAGAAGTGACTGAGAGTGCTACATCTTGAAGGCAATGGGGAATGAACTATATCAGTGGGTTTAGCTTCAGCAAAGGAAAGCTCAAAGCCCGATCCCACAGTGCTGCACTTCCTCCAACAGGCCACACCTCTCAGTAGTGCCACTCCCTTTGGAGGCTATTTTCTTTTAAGCCACCACAATCACTATTGCAAAATGATCACTACAATTCTCATCTCTGCCCACTGAGGAATTAGTGGAACCCTCAGATACATGTTACTTAGGGAAGTGATTCTGAAAGATGGTGTGTACCAAGATGTCCACATCTCTGATTACTCTGTGTCAGTCACCTCAGGGCACATGGTAGACCAACTGCTACCTGTGAGAGAAACTCTGCCCATTCTGGTAACTGAACTTGTTAGACTCCATTGTGTAGGATTTACAGAAAGTTGAATACCTTCCTGGGATGAATTCTCTGTGATCCTCTCCAGTGCTGAGTTTTGTTAGCAAAGTTAGACAGAGGCCAGGATGAATTTTGGCACCATGTAGAAAACTCTTAGGTTGTGTGCTACCTAAATTGCTAACCCTTATTATTATGTTTTTTGTGCTACACTTCCTTCCTGTGTTACTTTAGTAAATGTTCTCTGAGTATTATAGCTACTAATATTTTATGCTCCCTATGTTTGGGTAAAAGGTTGAGAAAACAGAGACAGAGACAGACAGACAGAGACAGACAGACAGACAGACAGACAGACAGACAGACAGACAGACAGACAGACAGAATCTTGATACACGGGCCAGGCTGGCCTTGACCTTGTGACCTTCCTGCTTTGTTCAACTAAACTCAGGTTTCTAAAGCAATAGCAGCCACTATAAAGATTCAGTGTGATATTGAATATGAGATAAAAAAGGGTACTGATTGGCATTATTATTTACCTAACAAATTATAACCACCCCCTGGCATTGGAGCCCCCTCTTCCATTTCCTACTGAGGCAAAGTGAACACCTAAACCATAGTTCCACTTCCTTGGCAATGATGTCAGCAAAGCTCACTGGTGTCATTCATTAGAGGAGAAAATGATTGCAGAGGGAGCAGTCACCAGCGAGCAAGAGAGAAGGGACAGTGACACAAAAAGATTTCATTTTAATTCAGGACAAAAGGTCAGAAGAATGAAAAAATAAAAAGTCAGACTTTGTAAAATCTGATCTCCTGACAATTTTAAAAAGGATTATTGGCAGTGCTTCCACTGCTAAATGAACTTTCTACTAGAAAAACTCAGGGTTAGAGGAGGTGGAAAGAGACTTCACTTAGCTTGTTATCTGTATTTAAATAGAAAGATCAAGCCTGAAGTCAAAGGACAGGAAAGTTTAGCTAATGGACATTAGGGAATTTTCTTGGGAGCAAAGATAACTACAGTTCTCAAGTCTTATGTCCTCTTTCTATGTCTCTTAGGAGATATAAAAAGCACAGCACTCATGTGGGGCAGCAACTTCATCACTCTGTGTAATTTCTACAAGAAATATTGTGAGGCAGATATCTATACTGTTCAATGTGTCTTCACTAAGCATCCACTATGTGCCCAGTCCTGTGCTGAGAATAGACTCATTCCAGAACTGAGAAGATGGCTTGGTGACTAAAGTGTTTGCTGAGAGAATGTGAGAGCGGGAATTTAGATCCCAGCATCCACATAAACACCAGAAAGGAATGGCAGCTGCCTAGAACCCTAGTGCCCAAGAGGCAAAGACAGCAGAGATCAGTGAAGCATGCTGGGTGATCTCTGTGAGAAACCCTGCCTCAGTGAATAAGATGAAAAGTGATCTAAGGAGGCACCCACATCTAGCCCCCATGGGTGCACATGTGTTCATGTGTGTACACACATCTGAACACACACACACAGGCACACACACATGCACATGCACACACGCATTCATGCACACACACACACACACACACACACACACACACACACACACACCACAATACCACAAGTGGAAATAAATGAATACCCTGATTCCTTAGTTGATGCAGAGAGACTAAGTAACTCATCTTAGAAGAGGAGGTCAATCACACTCCTGGGGCTCGGGCTGGAGTCTTACTCCAAGTAATGGTTATAAAAATCTAGGAATGGAGATATGTAATTCCCTCTACTGAAGCTCTCACTGTCTCATACTCTCCCTCTTCTACCCCAATGAGCTCTTGTCTGCCTCACTTCACCTAGAACTTCAAGGTCCAGCTTGCAGACCTACTTCTACAAACTGTTCCTGAGTCCATATAAGCTAGCTCTCTCTGTGTGACCTCCAGAAGCTTCTGCAGGCATCTGTTCTAACAAAACCCCACCATGTTATAAACATGTAGTCTATCTGTAGTCTACATTGGACCATGCAGTCCCCAAAGTCAAGGGTTAACTATGATTAATATTTTTATCCACAGGACCTGTCATAAATGCTTAATATGCAACAGGGATGGGACAACGCAAATGAGGGAATTAGGAAAAGAAGGAGGGGAAGGAAGAATAGGAAAGCAGTAGGGTTAAATACCTGCTTTCTCTGCTAGCAAATCAGTGTAAGGGCAATAACAAGAAAATGAACAGAGGCCATGATGTACACAGTCCATCAGGACTAGGCTACCTGGCTTGCAGGCAAGGTTCAGATTATGTCTTACAGAACTGCCAAGCACTGGCTTGGAACTGGAGACACCTGAGCACCTACTGTAAGCTAGATTTCTGAAGGGCAGAGTAAATGAGATCAGTATCAGCCCCCATCAGAGCACTCACAGCCCCACCCATGAACAAAACCTGCTCTGGGAGACAGAAAGGAATTAGTTAAGATCTTCACCAAGGGAGTGATACAATTTAAGTGGCATTTGGAGGCTATTTATCTTGCTCAGAGCTGAAGGATGATCTGGGATAGGGGAGAGAAAGTTGAAAGAGGAGAGAGGAGTATGAAAAATGCTGAGACTAGCCAGGAGTGATGGTACATGCCTGTAATCCCAGGACTTTAGATTCTGAAGCAGAAGGATCATGAGTTGAAGGTCAGCCTTAGCTACATAATTAAGGCAGTCTCAGAGGATGAAAGAAAGAAAGAGGGAGAGAGGGAGGGATGGAGGAGAAAGGGAATGAATGATATGAAAAGCATATACTCATACTGAGTCATTCAATTCTGTGCAGGTATAACTGAGAGGTATTTAAGCATTTGCTTTGTATACATGATGCCCCAGGTTCAATCTCCAGTATTGCAAATAAATAGAAAAGAAAACATACTGTGTGCATACTGCTCACAAGGATATGGCCAACACCCAAATGGAGCACCAGTCCATACATGCAAAAAGATGGGAAAACATGGTGTGGAGTGGGATGGGGTGGGGTGGACTGGATATGATGTGAATTGAAAGAAGGCCACAGAGGATTGAGTAGCATTCTCTAGTGTCCATTTCCAGTGGGCTCTGCCATTCACCAGTCAACTAATCAGATATTCAAGTCCCTTCCCCTGTTCTTTGTTTCTTACCTATTGAAATGGTGAGATTCCAGACCATTTCAGTGGTTTGTAAGGTCAGATTAAAGTAGGATGGTCTTCTGGTTTTGGACAATGTTGGGTTAAGTAAACTTCAGCAGCTTTCAGAGGCTTCTCAACACACCAGGGTCTATTTAGAAGCCCCAGAAAAAAAAGTGTATGGCACAGTTCCTCAAATACATAGTGCTACAGGACTCCAACCTTCATCGTTGTCATTCACATATTCTTACAGAACTAATTCCAGACAGGATTGAAACTGAAAAACTACTATCCAGATGGCTTTCAGAGCCACACCCATTCTAACAATCCATGACACTATCCCAGTTTACCAAGACAACAGTGGCAGTATGGATTTAGGATTTATGAATGGCCTGACATGGGGAGTGTGGAAAAAACAGGTGGCTCCTGTGTACTAGATGACAAAGTGGTAAGAAGACTCAAAGGCAGAGAGAAGCAGGCTGACACTGCCATGCAAGATAAAATCTGAAAGTTCACTCAAAAAAAGCAAGACATCCCCAGTGGGAGGCATTGGTATTCTGGCATGGTTTTTAATTTCCCATCCCTGGGATTAGGTATGTCAGCAAGGATTCCTTTGGCCGCCTTCTCTCGATACATCCCAGGGCTTTTATTGTGTTACCTATTTCCCTACATTGTGCTCTTTCTTTGAGAATCGTAACCGTGTGAATATTTGACAATTGAACAGTACAAGCATCTCAAAACATACAGTTCTCCCCAGAGCTGCATTTCACACTATAATCCGAGGTGATCTCAGTTGCCAGAAACACTCAGGCCCTTAATGGATTTTGGAGGGAAGACACTGGTAATGAGATTTTTTTTTCAAATGTGAATTGTTTTGCTTTCAAAATGCAGGGTGAAATCCAACGGAATATTACCTTTGACACACTGGTGTAGTATGTCCTGCTGATCAAATGAATGTGTGGGATGTGTGCTGTGCCAGTCTCTTCAGTTTCAAACAAAAGCAAGAAGAAAACTGATCTTATTCTTTCTCACAGGCTGGGCCTTTGGCCCTGGAGTAGGATCATTCATCCATTCTGGAAGAATAAATTCATCTTGGATGAATTTATTCAGCAAATATTTTTGAGGGTGTACTGTGTACCAAAAACTGTTTTGTGATCTGAGTGGTATAGGAATGGAAAAAACAGTAAAAATTCTGTTGCCATGGATTAGTATGACACATAAATAAATGCAGGCATTTGATGGCCTGGTGACAATGGCTATAGAAAATGGTGAGGCAAGATGAGGGCTACAGACTGACGCACTGGGATCCAACTTCAGTTAGGATGTCAGAGACAGCCTCTCTCTGGGGCTGATTTTGAGCAGAGATGTAGAAAGAAGGAGAAACTGGAGGCCAGAGACTATTGAGTGTCCTCAATCTGCTTTGGATGATAGAGCCAAAGCATATCTAGCTCCTGGTGGAATGGTCCTCTACAGCATCCATCACCTCTCCTGGCTGAAAGCCACAGAGAATCAAGACAGAGTGGGAAGTTGGAGACAGTGCCAGGTCCAGAGAAGAGCACTGCCAGGATCTGGAAGACGCAACACTGAAACACAGGAAAGGGAGAATAGCCCATGGTGATAAACAATTTTAATCCTACCACTAAGAAGGCAGAAGCAGGCAGAGCATGAGTTTGAGGCCAACCAGGGCTATACTGTAAGATTTTACCTCAAAAAGCAAGGTATGGGTACCTAGCTCAGTGGTAAAGTGCTTACCTGGCATCTTCAAGGCTCTGAGTTTGGTAGTTGGCACTGCAAGATAAAATAGGAAAGAAAGAAGCAAGGGAGGGAGAGAGGAGGACAGAGAGTAATCAGTCCAGGCTCCAGGGCACAGAGCACATAGGCAGCTGTCCCCTCACTAGCCTGGCCTGCCACTCCCTCAAACCAAAACTGGGTCTCCCTTGTTCTGGAACTGGTTCCTCTGCATGTCTTTCTCAGCTCCAGAGATATCTATCTCAAGAGGCCTGTCCAGCCAACTAGGGGGAGCTCTTCTTGTTTCCTGCCATTCTTGACTTGTCATACCCTGAGGACCTGTGGGACGAACCTGAGTATAGCCTGGCTTCCAAGAAGTCCTGCTTCTAGATAACCCTGTATCTTTGGTAAGCCACAAGTATGTTGTCTGTTTGGCTGCTAGAGAACATTTGCCAGTGATACATACTAGCCTAGGTGTGGTTATACATCAAATTCTCCTCTTGTCCCTGTGTACACTATTCATCCTAAACAAGATGGGACAACAGAGCCCTTCTAGAAGGATCCTCTCTAGGACTGTTTTCTACGTGAGTATGGGGATGACAAAAGAGCCCTGGGTCCTGATCTTAGCTAGGTTGGTTCCCACCTCACAGCAGAAGGGGCTGTGACTCTGGGGGCTTTGTGATCATATTAGTTATGCCTCTGACCTCTGACTGTGAACTTCCCAGAAGACAAGAATGTGAAATCCTACCACTCTCTCTCCAGCTCTCAGCACAGTCCCTGGCACACACACACACAGTAGGTTCTCAGGTGCATGTGAAATGCATGGCAGAGGGAAGAAAATAATTCTTCAAATTCAAAATCTACAATAGAAACTTTCAAAGCACTGTGCCCTTGTCTCCTCTGTCCTCTGATTTTAGCTGAGTGGAAAATTCTCCCAAAGGATACCTTGTCCTCCTACAAGTAGGCTTTGTGGGAAGTTACAGGTCATCTTAGACTCAAAGAGTCAGTGCCTCCAAGGACAGGAGTGGATGAATAGATGCTCAGCCTCCTTATTTTCTGGGGAGAAAGAGCAATGTGTGTTCTGCATTGTTCTTGTGGGAGAATGAGGATTTGTTCCCTGTGGGGACACATGTGGAGGCCAGAGGTTGCTTTCCTTGAGTGCTTCTCTACCTTATCACTGTGAGACAGGCAGGATGTCTCACTGACCCTGAGGCTCCCTATTTTGACTAGACTGCCCCCAAGTGAGGCCTAGGGGCTGCTTGGCTCCTCTCACCAACTCCAGTGCTGAGGTTCCAGGGGTACACAGCCAAGCCCAGCTTCCTCATGGGTTCTGAGGATCAGGATTCAGGGTCTTCCTGCTCCCTCAGCAAGCACTGAAGCCCAGGAGCAGGCTGGATAGTTATGCATTGTTCTTTGTAAGATCTTCCCATGGATCCGTGAGCCATGCCCAGTGCCTAGACAAGTCACTGAGGTACTTCTAATGGGTTTCTTCCCTTCCCTGTCTCATTTTCTCGGCTCCTCAATGTAGTTTCTATGAACACCCTCCAAGTAAACCAGCTGTGCCAAGATTCTTGTCTCCAGCTCTACTTGGAACAACCCCAAATCAAGTCTAATAAGAACTCTATTAATTCTGTTTAACCCTCTTGTGCCCAGATTTGTCGGGTTTGTTTATTTTCTTGTTTGCAAACCAACCTCTGAAAGCGGCCAGCCTCCAGCCTGCCTTCCCTAGTCTCCAGTGGTTAGCAAACAAACCTGTGAGCACTTTCTCCATAGCAGTTTGTCTTCCCCTCCCCCCACCTTGTTTTCTTTGCAGATGAGGAAAGTAAATGAACGTAATACTGTTCAGAAGGGTTTAGTGGGTTACTTCTCCAGTCCCTAAGTCTGAACTTTTAGGAGGGCACATCAAAACTCACTAAAGCTTCCAGAAAGCACAACCTTCTTCGAAAGATTACATCACAATGTCTCCAAAAGAGGCCAGCAAAGAAGATGAGCTTGAGTTTGGCGCCTTAGACCACTCAGCCACCCTGACAGGACCCCAACTAACAATCTGAGCAATAGTGGAAAGGCTACCTTAAATGCCCTTCCCTGATAATGAGATTGATAACTAACTTATATGCCATCCTAGAGCCCTCATTTAGTTAGTAGCTGATGGAAACAGAAGCAGACACCCACAGCTAAACACTGAACCGAACTGCAGGAATCCAGTTGTAGAGAAGGAGGAGGGATGAACAAAGGGGTCAAGACCAGGCCACAGAAACCCAGAGAGACAGCTGACCTAAACAAAGGGGAGCTCATGGACCCCAGACTGATAGCTGGGAAACCAGCATTGGACCTACCCAGACCCCCTGAACGTGGGTCTCAGTTAAAAGGCTTGGGTAGTCTAAGGGACCCCTGACAGTGGAACCAGGATGTATCCTTGGTGCATGAAAGGGCTTTGGGAGTACATTCCCCATGGAGGGATACTCCCTTAGCCTAGTGGCAGGAGGGAGAGCCTAGTCCCTATTCCAAATGACTTGACAGATTTTGATGATCTGATGATTCCTCCTGGAAGGCCTCACCCTCCCTGTGGAGTAGGTGGGGAATTGGATGGGAGGGAGAGATGGGGGGCATGGGAGGATGGGAGGGAGAGGGAACTGGGATTGATATGTAAAATAAGAAAAAAATAATATTTAATAAACAAAACAAAAACAAAAACAGAAAAAGAGGCTAGCAAGACAGATCCTAGAAGGGGCAGAACAGCCCAGAAGGATGCCACTTTCAATTCCAACTTTTTGAGAAACAAAAGCTGATGTTCCAGAAATACCACTTCACCTACTACTGGGCTAGCTGATTAACCTGGGGTTCTCTGAAGCAATGGACTCAGAGATCTGAGAGCTAAAGCCTTTTCAACAAAAAGAGAGCTTGACTGAGGAATCTTTATATTCTGCTTTCTGCATGATTCTTCCTTTTATTCAAGAGAAGGGTGAGTATGCAAGTGACTGAAATGAAGAGCTCCATCTAAAGCTGATGCCGAGTGTAAATGAAGCAAAGATCTCTCAGAGAGGAGCTGAAACATGAGCCTGGTGCAGGGAAGCAAAGAGCTTTGTATTGGGATGGACTAGTGTAGAACATGCTGGAACAGGACAAGTGGAGGCATGGGGAAGGGGGGTCTTGGTGCAGATGATACTTCGGGTACCACTTTCAGTCAGAGGTGTCACTTAGCAACATCCCTTGCATGCCAACAACTCCCTTAGTCTGTCTGCCTGAGAAATTCGCCAGCTGCTGGGGTGAACTTGGCCCACATAACAGACAGGTCAGAGGGGAGGACAGGTGAGATCCTTAAAGGCAGTGAGGGTGGGAGCATGTGGGTTAGTGCCTGTTTTCATTGGCCTTTGGCTGGGATAATCCTAAACCTGTTGTATGTACTCTTCAGAAGAGCCCAATAAGAATGTAGTCCACAGCAGTCAGTCTGTCATCAGCACTGGTGCATTAGCTCTGCCCTCTCTGTCCTTCTCTCACAGGGCTGTGTGGGATGGAATCCTAAACAAACCCTGCTTATTCAGGATTTGTCTGCTTTCAGAGAGAACCAAAAGGCAATTGAGAAACTGGTCCATGAAAAAAGAAGCTCTCAGTGGCCTGGGCCCTTCATGTGGGCTTGTTTCTGGCAAGAGTCAGAATCCAGGAGGAGCCAGTTGCAGGAATATTGGGTGTGGTTATATCTTTCTTGCACAAATAAAGCCTCTCCAGGGTCAGAGAATGGAGCTTGCCACTAGCTAACCATAGAGGTCTGGAGGTCTGTACAGACAGACAGGAAATGACGCAGCTGGGCAGAAATAGGATATAAGCAGGGAGAAACAGGAAATTGCTCTCTTCTCTGTTGAGACCCTAAGGAGGTAAGGTGTGCTGTGGCTTGCTCCTTCTCTCTGATCTCTTAGCATTTCCATTTATATCTGACTCTGGCTTTTTATTATCTAGACCAATTAAGAACTCCTTTTACAGCTGGAAAAAGTATGTTAGAAGCCTCTGATAAAAATGCCTTTAATCCCAGCACTCAGGAGGCAGAGGCAGGTAGATCTTTGTGAGTTTGAGGCCAGCCAGGTCTACAGGGCTAGTTCTAGGACAGCTGGCGCTACCCTGTCTCAGAAAAAAACAAAACAAACAATCAAGAAAAAAAAAACAAAAAACAAAATAAAGGAGGAACTAGGTGACCTCTATAGAGGTGATCTTGCAGGGTGACCCTAACAGCATGGTTTGGATACATAGATGATTCCAAAGAGACATTCAAATACCTCAAATTAGTTTGTGAGGGAGGCCACAACAGCCACCACAAAGTGGATGCCTTTTAAAAATGAAGTCATTTTTTATGGTCCTAAAGGCCAGAAGGATGAGGTCAACATGTCTGGATGGCTCAACTCTTGACCAGAGATGGCTATCCTGTCACACACATTCTCCCCCTGTCTCCTGTCCTCATCATTTATAAGAACACCATTCCAGCCATATTACATTAGAGTCTGTATGTTCAAACTTGTTTTACCTTTATTTCCTCTTAAAGTCCTGTCTCTAAATGCAGTCCCATTCTGAGGTAGTGGGGAATCAGGATTTGAAAGAACAAATGTGAGGGTGCTTGGTGTGATTTGGACTATAACAGACCCAAGAGATTGTCCAAGTTGAACAATAAAGGATTGTAACTCCAGCATTTGCAAGATCCTTAGTATGGCAGCTCTTAGCAGGGAACAAAGGAGAGTGGGTCAAAGAAGATGAAGGATAATGAGACCTGAAATGAGCATGTCAGAAATAAGGGGGTGGCAGGAGGCAAGGGCGTAAACTCTAAGCCACAACAACTCTTTTACCTGCCAGTGGGTCTGCTCTTATTTCTATGGAAATGAGAACAGTGTAGTTAAATCTTTTTCCAGCTCGTGGTTGATTCATGAAGTGGTTTCAAATGTTGATAATCACTTCATGAATCACTGACAAACATGGGAGCCAAATGCCTGGCACTTGCGATCACTGCCTCCCTTGACGAGCATTCATGCCATGATCTAGGGTACCCCTCTCTCAGGAACCAGGTGTGCAGATTCGACGAGTCTCATTTTTATGCCAAAGCCTCCTGCTTCAGTGATTCTACACTCACCGGTTTGTGAAAGTATTGAATATGTCCCAGACATTTTAATGAACATTAATGAGTGAATCCTGAATGCTTTGAAACCTTCATAACAACAGCTGTGACATGATCACCCACCCATTCTAAGGAATGGTTTCTAGAGAGGGCATTAGGTTATGTTGCTCAGAGAATGTTATGTATGTATGTATGTTTGTTTGTCACCATGGCCATGTGTCTGCTCAAAGGGGAAGCTCTCTGCTTACAAATGGTGGTCAGTGTCTTTAAATGAGTGAAGAGCACCTAACACTCAGATAGACTAACATCCTTAAGGACAATTGAAACCAGCCATGGGTGGTGGTATGCCCCTGTAATCCTGGCACCTTGGTAGTTGAGATGGGAGGGTTCAGAGTTGAAAGCCATTCTAGACTATACAACTAGATGCTATCTCAAAAGAAAAAAAAAAGATGAAAAGAAAGGAAACTTAAAGATCATTGTGAAAGAAACACAGACTCACCAAGTATTAGACAAGCACAACAGACAGAGTCCTCAAAATTAGCCTCCTGGACACTTGAGAAGCAGTAGCCCCTTAAATGGAACCTCTAGCTTGCCTTGAACTCTAATATATTTGCTATAGAAGCTGTCATGAAGACCATCTCACGCAAGCTCCTTACTTTAGCATAGGCTACATGAAGTCCAGGAAGGGAGAATAATTGGTCCCAAATTGTGTGCAGAGTACATTAGACAGATTGGGACTTGCCTCTCACCCAGCTCTCAGCTAAAGCCAAATTTTTACCATGTCCTTCCAACATGGTCACCACCTGTAGTGACACTAATGAGCTTTAAGAGCCATTTTCCAAAGGAGGGGGTCAACACTGAAACATCCTAGAGCATCAGTGTTGGGACAAGAAGCTTGAGCTAGATGTCTTTTCCATTCAGCTCCTTTTGGGTACTCACCCCTTCCTTACTTTCTCTCCCCATAGAACCCTCTTCAGCAGGACACGGACATTCATGGTTGGGAAGCCTTGGGATAGATTTTCCACAAGTACTCTCAATGCCCCTAGTAACAGGGTTGGAGCACACAACCTCTGTGAGACTTTTATTTGTCCAGAGGGCATTGAGCATTTACCATGTGTCTTTTCTCAAGCACACCAAGATTACTAGCTGTCACATGCCAGGCCTGGTGACATCTGAAGACACAACAGTGAAATGAAGATCAGCAGCTGCAATAGCTCCCCTGCCTGTGGTCCTCACAATGATCCCCGTGGGCAGAAATTCAATAGGCAGCTCTCTAGTCTGTTTTATGTGATTCCTGCTGAAGCAAGCACCATGGCGACAGGTAGAGCTTGCAAGAAGGTACAAACTCAGCCAAGTCTGATGCAAGGAAACAGCATTGAGACTGCTACCTGAAGAAGAGATGAGTCAGAGGAGGGAGAGAGAGGGAGATCCTGCAATGGAAGGAGAAGCCTAAGCAGCAGGTATGACAACTACTTCCCTAGAGAAGAACCTGTTTTTGCTAAAACATGTCCATTCTCAATGACTTCTTGAGATCCTGAAGGAGGGTTAAAGACTCCCTAGGTCTTCACATGACTTACTTCCACTCTATAGACAAGAGACACCATCCCGACTACATGAGACGTTTCCATGCCACAATTTCAGGGCTGCCGCTGACATTGACTAACACCTGTGGAATTTGGAGGCCCTAAGAGACAAGTCCCTGCTGTGGACCCCTTCCTGCTGGCTGGGTGACCCCAGGCAAGTCACTGTCCAACCCCTACTACTGCGTCCTACTTCTTAGAATCCTTGAACTGTGTAGAGACAGCCGGGTCTGAATTCAGCAGCACACTGGAGGTCACCTGTGTCAGTTTCATTCCTGTTCAAGGCTCTTGCAGAGCTGCCTGCACTTTGTGCCCAGAGTGTGCTTAGATCTTCGTTTCCTTAATACAACCACTTCGGTTCTTATTAAAATGAGAACAGTGGAACTGGATGTTGAGGGCAAGGCAGGGTTTTCCAAATAGTGGGAAAGACGTTTTGGCACTGAGGCTTGCTCATGTGAAAGCATGTGTGTGTGTGTGACAAAAGGATCCCAAAAGGAAGATAATGCAAAGCCAAGTGATGCCCCTGGAAACCTGAACACAGAAGGCCCTTGAGGAACAGCTTGTGAAAGGCCTTGAATGCCACAAGGGCAATCTGCAGGAAGTGGTGGGGCACCATGACAGGATTTCTGACAGGAGCAATGAGGTTATAGGGGAGTCTCTGAAAGATCACTTGCTCACAGTGGGTGACAGCTGGGAAGATGGGGTGCTGGAAAGACACATGGGGGATGAAGAATGCTCAACCTAAGAGATTCTAAAATTGGAACCTAGGGCTTGGAACTACTGCAGAGGTGATGGTGAAAGGTTGGATTCAAGAGAGAGTGGAGGACCTGGGGACTGCAGGCAGAGATGGATGATTGACAGATAGAGGCACTGTCCCAAACCCTCCAGACTGCCTCTACTCCCAGCACCTGCCTCAGAGGCACCTCAGAGGTGATGCAGCCCATTCCTGATCCCAAAAGAGATGCCCTCCTCCCTCCCCTTCCCACCTTCTCTCTTTCCAGTGTGTGATACCCAGCCTTCTCTCCCTTTAGACCTCTTCCTCTGAGCCCTATCAGGCATCTCTTCTCCCTGATTTCAAAGTCTCCTTTAACTTGAGCCACCTCACTTCTCCTGCTTGCTTCAGCCTTCTTCAGAGTGGCAGCCGCCTAGTAACCTTCTCTGCAACTATAAGAAATGATTCTTTGCCTGCAGCCTCCTGGCCAACCTGCTCTTGTCTCAATCTACTTCCCAGCTTTAAAAAAAAAAAAAGTCTCTAGCAGCTCTTCTTTGAAGGCAGCTTCTCCTACTACAGCAATAACCAGGCTCCATTTCCAACCATTGTTTACACACACAGCGATTACATTCGACTCAGTCCCGGTGGTTTCTATGCTGTCCACCCACACCTGGCAGCCGCATCCGTGTGCTTTGATGGGGGAATATCTTATCTGTAATCACTTTTCTGTGTTGTGGACCAAATTTCCTCAGCAAAACATCAGTCTGAGAGGCTTTACGAACCTCCTCACAGGCAGCCTGCCATGTTTGCATGAACCTCAGAGAACATTTCCTGGAAAGCATCCGAGTCTAACAGGGCCTTGGTTCAAAGCCAACACCCAGCATTCCAGAGCAAGCCTGAATATAAGTTTTATTTCAAAATACTATAAGGTGATTATTAGTGCCAAGCAAAATAATAAGAGATTATTCCAACAGACAATTATCACCAGTTTGTTCCACTCCAGCTGTGAAAGATTGCTACAGACTCCATATTCCTGTGGTTCACCCCTTTATGGGAGACTTGAAGAACACATTTATGCATATGCATAAATGATTGGCTATATGATATCTATTGTAGTATAGGTGGTGCACATCTGAGGCATGCACTGGCTTGGGTGATGTCTGAGATCTTTTGGCTCAAAACTCAAGGGTAGGTATTAAAAAAAAAACATTTTAAACTATGCAGTTAAAACCCAATGCTAGTTAAGTTGTAGTAAAAGTTTGTACAGTCTTATAAGGAAATAATATGAAAATACAGTGAAAGAAACAGATTAGTGCACATAATATCCCCCCTGCCAATAATAAATTTGTCCTCGGTTATAAGTCAAAAGGAATATGGACGCTTAAGGGTATTCAGTGTATCATTTTCTAGTGTAAATGGTCCAGGTAATTGAGGTTCCTCAACCCAAGAATACAGTATGTAGTTATTTAAAGTAATTATGGAGACTAGTCATTTGAGCTGTACTTAGTATCTAATTTCTAGTAAAAGAAAGAACACGAAATGTTATATTCAATACCGACATGTGGTCCAGGCGCTCAATGCTATTGCTTTTAGTGGCTTATGCTTTTGAATGTCAAGAGTCTATGAAAAGCCTTTCTCTCCATGCTCCCATTTACCTCTGAAAACAGTGCTAGGAGGTTGGTGTTGCAGTTCTCAGTTTTATGTGAGGCAACTGTGTCTCGGAAAGAAGACAATCTTTTTATACCACAAATAAATCAAGGAACCAATGTCTCTAAACTCTAAATTCAGCATTTGTCCTCGTTTCCATGATCTACCCAGCAAAGGTAGCCAGGAAGAATGGTCCATACTGTGAATAGATGGCAGGATGCCTGTGCCATCTCTCTGCTGCTTAGGTAGGCCATAGCTTCCTAAGAAAACCTGGAAGTGGATTTGCTATGAATTACCTAAAGCCAGCTGGCGAGGATGGATAGAGTACTCTTGTTCCAGCCTGATTCAGAATATATGATGGGAGCTTGTTACTATGAAAAAGGATGTATATTACCAGCAGGCCCTAACTGTGCAGCCCTACCATGGGGTTTAGGAGACAAAGTGGCCACCTGTGCTGCCTCATTGAGCTGAAACCTCAATTACACACGTGTAACTTTGGGCCCCTCATCCACAACAGATACATAGGGAGTTTCCTCCCTTGAGCTATTATGAATCCAGTGGACAAGAGAATGAAAATATCGCTTCAAAATTATGATTTCAGATATTCATGGTGACACATTCATGTAATGCTATCACTTTTGACACAGAAGAGGATTGGGAGTTCAAGGCTAGCCTGCACTGTATAATGAGTTCTAGACTGTTTCTAGACTAGCCCAGGATTCATGAAAGCTTGTGTCAAAATAAAAATCCTTAGTAATTCTGTGACTTCAATTACTTTTGGTAAATATCCAAAATCAGATGGCTAGATCAATAGTAGTTCTCATTTTAATATTTTAAGCATATTTCATAGATTTCTATACTAGCTGTACCATTTTACATTCCCATAAATAGTACACTAGGGCATCAATTTCTGTGTATAGGCCATGGAATATTTACAGCTTTGAGAAAAAGGAAAGCCTTTGATTTGTGACAGCATGGACCACCCAAAGGATGCTGCACTAAGTGAGGTAAGCCTGGAACAGAAAACTACAACACTCCATTAATATAATAAATCTAAAATAGGCAAACTCCTAGAAATGGAGCAAGGGGCTGAGAGCAGGGGAGATAAGGGGCTGTTACTCAGTGGGACTAAAGATTCGGCTAAGCAGCATGACAAAATTCAAGAGAACTTGGGTGCAACCTCATGCCTGGAGTTAATAGTACTCTTTGGTGCACTTAAAATAGCTGAAAGGGCTTTCAAAATGGCTCAGCAGGTAAACACACTTGCTGCCAACCTTAATGACCCAAGTTCAACCCCAGGAAACCATACTGTGAAGAGAAGAAAACAAGACTCTGGCAATTTTTCCTCTGACCTCCATATTTGGGATCCATAGCACATCTCATGTTAATGCTTCTTAACACACACACACACACACACGCACACACACACACACACACACACACACAGAGAGAGAGAGAGAGAGAGAGAGAGAGAGAGAGAGAGAGAGAGAGAGAGAGAGAGAGAGAGAGAGAGAGAGAGCTTACCCTGGCCTCCTGATATGGTGACTTTAGTCTAGTTACTAAACTTCTCTATCTCCATTCCTTCAGTTGCAAAATAAGAGAAACAATATTGCTTGTCTAAAAGAACTTTTGGAAAGCCTAATGTTTTCCCAATATTAAAAAGCATAGAATAGTTCCCGGAATACACTTAATCTTAATTTTATATTCACTTACAATTTTTACCCTCAGGTCAATTCTGACAAGAAGGAATCATTTATCCCCATTGTATAAGTTAAGGGGACTGAGGCACTGGTATAGTAAGCTTCTTCACAGCACATATGAATGAGGAAATAGTATTGATTCAGCCAACACAGATGAAGAAGATGCTGCTGTGTTCCTGGAAGATTTTCTGGGGGAGATGGTCTCTCATTGGGCATTAATGAATAGGAGAGGGCAAATCAACCTTTTTGGCATATGCATGGTGAGGTCCAGACACAGTATTGGGAAGACAGGTGCATTCGAAGAATAAAAAAGACCAGTGTCTCAGTAGGGCAGTGGTGGTGCACACTAATCCCAGTATTTGGGAGGCAGAGGCAGAGGCAGATGGATCTCCAGAAGTTTGAGGCCAGCCTAGTCTATAGAGCTAGTTTCAGGATAGACAAAGTGGGTTACTCAGTTAAACCCTGACTCTACAAACACACACACACACACACACACACACACACACACACACACACACACAAACAACCATTGTCTCAGAGGCAAGCCTTTCTAGGGCCTTGAATGAGTGAGTGGTCAAGGTTTCTGAAGATGCATTGTTAGTATTGATGAGTCATTGAAGACTGTGGACAAGGGGGACTTACACCTGCTCACTTGGTCAAGAGTGAGGGGTCAAGAACCCATCACTGCATGTGTGGTTCATACCCCCAGATATTGCCAAGGTCCCTTCCTCTGAAAAGCTCCCAGAAAAACATAGGAAGAAGAAGCAGTCAAGGATGTCCCCATCCACCCAGAGCTGCTCATAGTTGAGGTACATTGGAATCTTATGGGGCTCTGCACAAACAGACCCAGCTTCAGCAGGTGTGGGGTAGGACTCAACCATCAGCATTTCCAGCAGGTTTCCAGGAGATGCTGATGCCACGAGTCCACATGCCATCCTGTCTTTCTAGTCAGATGACTAATCCCAGAAGGCACAATGCCTGGCCCACCATGAGTGCTTAAGCATTTGCTGGAGCAGACGAGTTTAATTGCATCTACCCTTTTTAATCACTAAATTTGAGCAAATAGACGCTTCACCACCACAAACCAAAAGCCGTTTCTAAGTAAGAGAATGCAACATTCATTTCCACACTGTCACACAGTCCTTCTGGATGGCTCTAAACCTCATGTCCTCCCTTCCTTTCTTTCGTTCTTTCTTTTTTGCATTATACATTTTGTTTTTGCTGAAAAATACAATACATAAAAAGAGATAAGCAAAAGAAAATAAAACAAGCTACCATCTGATATACATCTCTTTATATTTTTGTGTGTATATTTTGGAGTCTGTATCACATGCTGTTGATAGAATTATGAGGAATATGCTAGAAATATAATTAAAATGGTTGCATGGTATATTATTATTTAAAGGCTTAAGGACTGGGTGTGGTATTGAACACCTTTAACTTCAATACTCAAGGGGAGCAAGGTGTAGGTAGATCTCTGTGATGTTAAAGCCAGCCTGGTTTACATAGAAATGTTCAGGTCAGCCAAGAGAACCTGTCTTTTAAAAAAGATTTATATATGGTACATACATGGTGACCTATACAAAACAACATAAGAAAGTATGAATGTGAGGAAGGGAATTGCAAGGAAGGGGAGGTGAGAAGATTAGAAGGAGATGTGAGAGGGTGGGGGTACGAACAATCAGAATATATTATATACATGGATGAAATTATCAAAGAAAAAATTTAGAAAAATAAAAATATATGATGTATTTTTAAGTATAAAGAAACAGTAATGAAAGAAAACAATCAAGATCCAGATTGAAGAAGTTTTGGACAAATTGTTACATTGCCTGTGACTTACTTTAAAATAATCTAGTGAGTGGGAACATATATATATAAATGAAGAATAAAGTCAGAACAAGCCATATGTTATTCAATGATACAGGGATATTATTGGAGGTGTGTGACATGATTCTCTTACTTGTGCACATGTTGATAAATTTCCACTTACAGCTTTTAAAAATTAAAAGTAAGGCCCAAAAAAAAGATTCAAGAAGAGGATTCAGAGACAGAGATGAAATAAGAAATGTTTAAAG
This sequence comes from Cricetiscus sungorus, assembly GCA_030556225.1. Classification (NCBI taxonomy): domain Eukaryota; kingdom Metazoa; phylum Chordata; class Mammalia; order Rodentia; family Cricetidae; genus Cricetiscus; species Cricetiscus sungorus. Next base: position 41,304,268 of record JANBXA010000729.1, read on the forward strand.
TTAGCTTTTATTCACCCGAATAAAGAACAATGTTTCATTTAGAACCATTCAGCCTCTGCTTCAAACAAATTCAAGTCCCTTGAGCTACTAAATTGAAAAGGAATCATCTGCCTTTATCATTTTCGGTCCTGTCAGAATGGATTTGCATTTTAAGTGTATACTCAATGTCATATCTAAATTAGAACTAATTGAAACATTCAAGAACATGGATGTGAACTCTGGCCTTATGGAGGATGGCATGGTTGGTTCAGGTGGAACCCTGCAGAGCATGGAGGGTCTGTGAAACAGAAGGCACAGTCCCACCCTGTCTGTACTTTCTAGGAACCTTGGGCAGGTCATTTCATCCCTCTGCCTGTCAGCTTCCTAATCCCCAAGAGGGATAGATTTGAACCAAATGAACTCGACAACTTCTCCCTGCTCAAAAAATAACTAGACTCGACTTCGGGAACCCTTTTCATCACTCTGCAATATGCAAATCGGCTGGATTTAGTAATTGGACAGAGCTGATGGGAACAATTTAGTAAACTTTGATAACGTTGCACTAAGTAATTGTTCAATTATTTCCAACAGTTCAGTTTGGGAAGTACAGCAGGAGGTGGGGGCACAGAAATTACCTTCACATATTAATCTTCTCATGCAGCAGAAACCTAAGGTGCATGAAGAGTGGGTGAGGGAGGCTTTTGTTTTAATTCTGACTAACTGTACTTTCATCTGAACATTTTTACACCAAGCTTTGGTCTTCCTCCTATGGATGTTGACTGAGTTCTCTTATCAGGATTTTAATTAACACCAGGTAAGGAAGGGAAAGCCAGGATGACATGCTATTACTTCTGTTTGATTTAAAGTCAACGCTAGGGACTTTTCTTCGATGAGCTGTAGAAATTGTCTTATCTCGTGCATTCCAAGGATGGCTGTTTCATGTAAATGTCATTTCTGCTGTCCAAAATGTTACAACATGAGCCAGCACAATACAGTTACTGTCTTGTTCTAAGAGACACGAGGGAGCCAGCTAGCTTTTGATCAAAGGCACAATTCGAACATCAAAGTAGTACCTCTTCTGTTAAACTTGAATCAAGAGTGAGTAAATGAATAGAGGCCTGGCTTTAGCAATAGCCCAGCCTTCTGTTCTGGAAAGTGGCAGCATTCTCAAGGCTTAGTCCATCACAAGGAACCAGGAGGAAAGGGTATTGTGGTTGACTGATGATGTGGGCACAAGTGTTGCATCCTATAGTCAGCTTGTTTATATTCAGTGTTCAGGTATCACCTGCTCTTGTGCAGACTTCTTCTCTAGGATTGAAATACTGGTGTTACACACACACACACACACACACACACACACACACACACCATACTTATGCACTGCAGTATGCTTCTACAGTAGACTATTTCATAACAATAAACAAATGAACTCAAGAATGTAGTTCAGTAGTGAAACACTTGCCTGGTGTGCACAAGGCCCTGAGTTTGAGTCTCAACACTGCAAAAGTAAACAAATAAACAATTCTGTTGAAGCAAAGACGGAGCCAGATGCTAAAACAGTATTGTTTTGTTTCATGTCTATAAAGTCCTGGATCCTAAGACAAGAGCAAACTGGGCAGTGAATGATGTCAACAGGATGGGGGCCTGGTGAACATGTCTTTAACTTGAGACAGAAGTTTCACAAATGGGCACAGGTGAAAAAGGTCATCAAGGTAGATGCTATAAAATCATGCCTCACTTGAAAAGATGGCATCAAAAGCATTCCAATTACCAAACCTGTAAAAATGTTGCACAAATTAAAGGAAGACAGATCATAGAATGCACTGTCATGATGGGTGCACAGAAGAAGTGACCAGGGGTGGTGGCTATCAGCATTGTTTATGCCTCACCGTTGTCATTACCATTTAGTAAAGATCTGATCCAGAGTCTGAGGTCCAAAGTTTATCACATAAAGACAAAACAAAAAACAAAACATTCTGTAAAAATTTTCCCCTTCCAAGTATCCATAAACAACTGTTTGCCTCCTTTAATATGTATATTCCCAGTCAGTAAAAAACACATGGTTGAGTTAGTCATTGACAGCATGTAATAAAGAGAATTATAAGTATAATTTGGGGGCTAGAGAAGTGGTCAGCAGTTATCAGGGCTTATCACTCTTGCAAAGAACCTGGGTTCAGGTCCCAAAAAACACATGCCAGGTCACAGCTGCATGTATCTCCAGTCCCAGTGCACCCAAGGTCCTCTTATGACCTCCTGGGGGGTTTTGCACACTGTGGTATACATACATACACTCAGGCATAAATGCATAAAATAAAATAAATGATTATTAAAGATCTAGGTCTTAAAAGTGTCAGTGCAATGTCTCAGCTAGCAAAGGTGCTTACTGCCAACCCTAACAACACAAATTCAATTCCTGTGATCCACATGATAGGAAAAGAGAAGCAACTCCTGTGAGCTGTCTTCTGACCTACACAAATACACACACAATAAATAAGATAAATAGATGTAATAAAATAAATTAAGAACAAAATGAGGACACATTATACTTGCTGCAATCCCAGTCAGGGCCTCAGCTTATAAGAGGCTCATGGGTACCAAGACACAGCAGCACCACCATCTCTCTCATGGCTGGAAATGTGCTCTCTGAGAACACCAACTGTAACCCATGTGAACTCCCCCTCTCTATTTCCCTCCCCCTCCTCTCCCCTCTCTATCCCTCCACCCATCTCTCTTCCACTCCTAGCACTAAAATATTGGTAAAGTCTATTCTGGTTTAAATGATTTTTCCAATCCCCAAAACATCCTATACAGGCTGTATGCCATTTTACTTGAAAGAGTAGTTATCACCAAACATTTGGCAAATCCAACGTTTCATTTCATAGTTTGGGTTGTCTTTCTTAGTGAACAGTTTTGGAAGACTTAGAGACTCCTAGATACTATTTCACAACAGATGCCCAGACAAGCAAGACTTCAGTGACAAATGCATCTTAGAGTCTAGCATTCACAATGGACAGATGCTCCCCCCCACCAAGTTTTTCTACATAACAAAATCCAAAGTCCATAGCAAATCATGGGGAAGGCAAATTATTACCAAGGAAGACTGACCAGCAGGGGCTAACCCTGTGACTAGGAACCAAGTGTAGGCAGAAGCTGTTGTGGAGGGACTTACACCCTGTAACACTGGTGGGTTCCAACGCTTCTCAAAGTACATTCTACATCCTAGTAAGCCAGTAGCAGAACCACTGAGGAGGCCTGGACAGGTGTTAAATTACCTTTTTGTCACTGAGCAAGTGTGCTACAAAAGCACATGTCACGTCTCCCAAAGTAGGAGGCTCTGCCAGGGATTTACTCTGAGCACAAGGATCAGGAGACTACATTGCTTGTGACTTAGAAATGGCCAGGATCAAGGACAGGATGATAAAAATATTCTCTGACAACATTTCCATGTAAAATACAAAAGGCTGAGGAGAGTACTGGGGCTAGAAGAATGAATGTCATCCACTCCCACATCTAAAAGCTACTTCTCACACAGTAGAAGCTCAGTCTAGCTTTAGTGGTTGTGGGGCCATCAAAAAGCAATAATGATTTAAAAAGTAATCTGGAATCAGTCATATCTGTCCTCTGGGTGTTTAAGTCCTGGGGAAAAGAAATAAAAACACACAAACAAAATGAATGAGAAGTTGGAGGCCACTGAATTATTTCCACAAACCTGTTCTAGGTACCTGTCATGGGCCAGCTACTGTGTTTCCCCTGGAGACTGGTTTCAGGGAGCCACATTTTAACAGAGCTGGACAATTAACCTTAATTTTAATGCTGAGTAGCAAGGGCAATCACTGGGTAAGAGAGCCCAAGGAAGCACAGACAACTGAGCCATCATATATGTCTGTTACTTTGATGTATGAGAAAATATAGGCATGACATGGCAGCCAGCCTACCTGGCATACTGCATGTCTGCATAAGGACCATGGCACACCATGCCCCCAAGAACAGTGAATTCTCAAGGAGCATGAGTAGCCAGTGGTTGGCCAGTGGATGAGTCTGCACTCTTCGTCTCCTTTAATGTGTTTCCTCCACATGGAGACCTTACCCTGGTGGTTTGAGGGCTCACTATCCAATCCAATGTAATGTGCTAACCAATCACAGTCAATAGACTTTCACTAAAATGGCTGCTCACGTGCAATAAAGCAGATCCTGAAACAGAATCCGGAGTGGTTTATCTCTGTGCTCTTTACCCACCCATGGGCATTGCTGTCTTGTCTTGTAGGAGACATGCTGACAATGACACATCAAGTTCTGCTGGGTGAGGTAAGAAGGATTCAACCCAAGAGGCAAGGTGAGGAAAAGCATTCTGGCTACAGGTGGCTGCATGATGGATGGCAGGCAAAACAATGCCATAAAATATAGTCTAGAAAAGGCCATGTGGGAGTTCAGCCAGGATCATGAAAGGTCCAGTAGAGCCTAAACTCTGCCCACTGGCTGAGAAGTCATAGGAAGTGATAGCTGGGAAGGTGGCAAGGTTTTATAGAGCCACCTAGGCAATAGGTGGGACCACTGAGAGCAACTTGGGGAGCATTCAGAGAGTAGATTTCATGGAATGCTGGGACAGACACACCAGAAGCTTGTTCCTAGATAGCTCCGGAGGTGCTCAGACCTTTCCCTGTATTTTAGTCCACTTAGGCTTCGATGAGAAAATACCAAGGGCTTTCTGGCCTATAAACAACACGTTTTTTTTGTTTGTTTGTTTGTTTGCTTGTTTCGTTTTGGTTTGGGTTTTTTTGTTTTTTGTTTGTTTGTTTGTTTTTTGTTTTTTTTGGTTTTTTGTTTTTTTTTTGTTTTTTGTTTTGTTTTGTTTTGTTTTGTTTTGTTTGTAATTCCAAAGACTGAGGAATCCAAGATAATGTTCCAGGAAATTCAATATTGGTAGGGTCATTGTCTATAATCTCATATGATGAAATCTCACATGTCAGAAAGGAAGTAACAGATCCCCCAGGCCTCTTTTCTAAGGGCACTATTCCTAGGTGCCAGGGCTTCTCCTGCGACACCTCATCTATTCTCAAAGCTTCCACCTCCTCAAATCATGGCCTTGGGTTAGCGTTTCACCCAAGGAATGGAATGGAGGACCCATAAACATCCAGACCATTAGATCTTGCATTTTAGAAAAGCCTTTACTCATCAGGGCCCTTCTTTCTCTTCTGTTTTCTCCCCCTCCCCTTCTCCTCCTCTTTCCTATATCCTCCCCTCTCTTTCTCTCTCCCTATCTTGATCCCCCTCTGAAGTAATTACTTACAAATCACAGTAGGGGAGAAATGAACTGCCTCTCTGATGCTCAAGCCTAAATTAACGACAATAAGTGTCGCCACACTGAGCATTTTAATATCCAGGAGTAGAGGAGACTCCATCTGTTTTCAGGGCCCCATCTCCCTGAGACAGATCAGGTGTGCATTTGAAAACAATAAATGACTACTTGGTTCTTCAAAGACTGCCCCCACTAACTGCTACACACCTACTATGTGATGAGTTCTAGGAAGAAGGAAATACTCTCTACCTTGTATAAACTGACTGCTCAGCTCATGGGGGACTTTAAGTATGTGCCCTCACCTGTATGACTCCAAATACCATACTTTTTGATAATATAACATAGTCCTCATTGAGAATGACTTTTTCCAGTGCTTTCTAATGTTTGCTTTGAGCATTCAGTAAATACATATCGAACCTCTCCTTCATGCAAGTATTTAGAAAGTGCTTCCATTTTGGTGGCATGGAGAGGTTCAAGACAGGGTTTCTCTGTATAATCCTGGCTGTCCTGGAACTCACTCTGAAGACCAACCTGGCCTCAAACTCAGAAATCTGCCTGTCTCTGTGTCCCAAGTGCTGGGATTAAAGGCACCACCCAGTTTAAGTACTTCCTGTAAAGTAGATTAGCTTTAAACTAATCAGTCTCTCTCTCTCTCTCTCTCTCTCTCTCTCTCTCTCTCTCTCTCTCTCTCACACACACACACACACACACACACACACACACACCAAAAAAATCTCCAAAGTTCTCAAAGTATTATGATAATCAGTGCTCCATAGATGAATGGAACTAACATAATACATAGTAACACATATATAAGCACAAATTGTGAATATACGTATATATGAGAAGACATTCATTGTGCTATATACTTAAAGATGTTCTTATGTGGTATATTATTCTACATATACTAATAAGAGATTTGCCATAAGGAATTGACTCAAATTATTGTGGAAGCCAAGAAGTTCTGCAGCTGGCAATCTGGATAGTATCAAATCCAAGTTCAAAACCATGAAAAGACCCACAGAAGTGAGCTCCCCCTTTTTCTGGCTTTTTGTTCCATTTGGGCTTTTGTTGAATTGGATAAGGTCCACTCACCAGGGTAGGCAAACTTCTTTGCAGTTTACTAGTTGGGGTATTAATACTAAGAAATGCCCTCACAAACACACTCAGAATAATATTCAACCAAATATCTGGGTACCCTGTAACAAATCAATTTAATCCATAAAATTAACCACCACCAAATCAGACTTGAAGTTAGATTAACATGGCCATGAAGCTATTGAGTATGGATCCTGCCTATGTCCTCATATTGAGTCAAAGATAAAATTGAGAAGCCTACTCAGGCCTACTGACTCCAAGCTCAGCACCCTTTCTGGGTCCTCACATAGGTCCCACCAGTTATCTCATGTATATCTACATCTCTCAGAACCAACTTTCTTTTCTTCTGGGCTCAGATGCCCTGTCATCTCCAGACATCCCTACCAGGCCCTCCATAATCTGTCTCTCGATTTGACTCTAGGGTAGATCTCATCCTGTGTGTTAAAGACTTGATAGTATTTCCATCAAGGATGCACAGAACTCAGACCATGTGGACAGTCTGGCCAACAATCTCATTTTAGGGGAGCAAATAAGTCTCAGGTCTATGAGAGAGTGATGAGAGGCAGAGCATCCACAAGGAATCACTCCTAAGACTTTACTATGGGATAAACTTGGCTTCCCCATCTGACCATTTAAAACATAGGCTAGGCTATCAGAAGCAGCCTTTCTGCTGTGAGGATCCCTGCCCACAAGATGAGTGGAAACTCTCTTAAAATGAGAACTAATCTTTGGGATCAAATTGAGGGTGAAAGTTAATAGACAAGAAAGAACAGGGAGTTGGGTCAGTGGAAAGCAGGCAAAGTAATGGAGTCAACAGTAACAAGTGCCTTCATGGAGGCAGCAATGGACCCTCACTAGTCACCAAACCAGCCTCCTTGGTCATCCATATCCTAGCTCCAGAACTCTGAGAGGTAAATTGCCTGATCTAACTTCTTTGTGAACAAGTATTTTCTTATAATAGTAAAAATAAATCAAGACACAAATTGGTCTAAGAGGTAGAGTGTTGTTAGAACTAATGCCTGGAAATGCAGAGATGGGCTTTAAAACTAGGCAGAATCTGCAGGACTCAGTAATGATGGGCTAGAAAAGGCTGCTGTTGCCATATTTAGTGTTTGGATTGATTCTGATGAGGACACAGAAAAAGAAGAGAGTGAGAACAGAGCCCAAACCTCCCTAGGATTATTTAAGTGGCCATGATCAAAACATTGGCAGGAATTTGGAGAGAAAAAGCAATTCTGAAGAGGTCTTAAATGGAAATGAGGAGTACCTCCCTGGAAACTGGAGCAAAGGCCATCCTTGTTGCAATCTGGCGACAAATGTGGCTGACGGTACACATGTCCTAGGGCTTTGGGGGTTTAAGAATGATGATCTATGCCATTTTCTGGAAGAAAACCTAAGGAAACTTCTGAGGGTGTTATATGGCTTTACTTGATAGTTTGCAATAAAAACACCAGAAGAGGAAAATGAATTAAAGATGGAATTTATAATTAAAAAGGAATCAGAATTTAAAGACTTGGAAAATTCTCAGTCTAGCCAGGGTATAGAGTAACTTACTAAGAAACAAAAACCATGAACAGACATCTATTCATCCCAAAGAGGGTACCAGCCACCAACCAAGAAGTAACAAGCAGCTTCAGCCAAGTACATCTTGATGAATCTATGATTTTGATGGCCAACTATGTTGGGTTGAGAAGTACCTTCTGGTTGTGTCTGTGAAGGTGTTTCCAGAGATGACTGACATTAGAAACAACAAATGAGGGGGAAGACCCACCATAAATGTCGACAGCATCATCCATAAGTCTGAGGATCCAGGTTAACCAAGTGGGAGATGGAGGAAGAGCACACTGTTGGGTTATTCTGCTTCCTGACTACTAAGGTGAGCACCTTAATCTGCCACACTCTTCTTCCCTGATGCCCTGCTTCATCATAGCCCAGGATGATGGAACTGGCCAAACAGGGACTCAAAAGTTAATGACCACAATAAAATTTTCCTCCATTTAAGTTGTTTCCCTCAAGTATTTACCACAATAACCAAAAAAAAAAATCTGGTGTGGGGTCCTCTAGTATACCCCAAGGGCAGGACATGTTCTCAAGCTTTATTGGGTAAGGTAAGAGATGGGAGACATACTTTAGAACAGGCAGTAATCTCTGTTTTGTACCTAGAAGAGGAAGCATGTAGCTATCCATGACTGAATGTCACAGTACTGTTAACAATGGTTAACCTCCAGAAAAATGTAAGGGACACTGTAACAAAGATCCGTGTTTTCCCCTCACTGAAGAAGCATTGAACATGTCAGTCTTGAAGCTGCAGAGAGCCCTGAAGACAGAGAAAGAACTCACAAGAAGAGAAAGAAACAAAGGACAGAAATAAGTAGACAGAGGTAGGCAAACCCCGTGGCATCTAGGGACCCATTTTTCCATTTCTGGTTTCCATGGATTTGCCCTAGTTCCTGGCCTCTCATGGTCTGAATTTTCATCTTGTCCTTTAAATTCAATGTGTTATCCTGATAGCCTTCCAATAAATCCTATTTCTTTACTTAAGCCGTTTCAGGCCTGTTGTGTGATGTGTTGCAAAGTCCCCTGACTAATGCAGCCAGTGACTGACCTGGACTCCAGCACAGCCTACTTGGAACACTGCAATTGGCCATATTTCCTGAAATGGAAATATTTTGTTATCTTACAATTTGAGCAAGATTAATGTCAAAAGACTATAATATAAATATGAAATTAAGGTTCACTGTACATTTAATGAACCAATTTTATTTACAAGTCTAAAATTACATAAAATTAACTCTGCCCCCAGGAAATCCAGCATATATTACCAGACTCTCCAGCCTCCTTCTGATCAGCCCACTTGGCTGCAGTTAATCTGTGGAGGTTGACAAACATCGAATATTCTTCACTTATATTTATTGTCCATTCAAGAACTGACATTTCCTATTGGACGTTTAATCACAGGTTGCTTTGTTTAGCATTTTTCCTGTTGAGGAGAGCACATGAGAAATTGATTCCCTGATAGCATGAGGTAGAAGACGAAGCACAAATTCACCGACAAGCATTTGAACTTCTCATCTCCTCTCGCCTGTATGGTTTGGACACTTCATTCCCTAAAGTGAAAGGTAAGGACTTTAAGACAGAAAACCAATTGGATTGCTAGAATCCAATCAACAACCATGTCCCAGGGCAAAGGGTTGGTCTAAAGTAGCCCAGCACCCATCGCTCAGCACTTCCCAAACACTCCAGCCCACCAGGGTCAGAGACAAGGAGACTGGTTCTTTGTTGCCAACAAGCAAGAGGCTGACAGGTGAAAAAAAGTTTCTCTGGGGCTGAGGAAATTAAATTGAACTCCAGTTGGAGGTTATTTATCTTCTCTGTGACCTGCAATGGTCTCCAGTGGTGGTACCATAAGCAGCAATGTTCAAAACTCTCTTCCGAAAGTCAATTACTGGGCACAAGCATTTGGTAACAGTTCCAATGTGTTAGGTGTAAACCGACTCAACCGTATTGAACAGAAAAGAAAAAGGAGAGGGAACCAGGCATCTTTGGGGATGTTGTTTGAAGCTACAGAAAGGCAGGGTTGAAGCCTGCAGAGAATCTATAAAGAAGCTGTAAGATCTTTTGTTCCTTTGAAAGGAACTGGCAGAGAGATGCAGGAAGGAAGGCCAGGGACACCAGCTGTGGTGTTGAGTGGTAGGGAAGGAGAAGGGGCCTGTGATGTCTGCACACATGAGCTCTTCGTACAGTTGGGTAGATGGTAACTATTACCATTCCTGGTGTCTTGGCAAATGTCTGGATAAAAGTCCCACCTATTAGCCATCTACTAGTAATAAAAACTGTCACTTTCACGCTACAAACCCCCATATCTATAAAATGCTAATGAATTCCACATGCTTGGTTTTGGAAGGATGCAAATATTATCAGCCACACCAGGGGTAGTTATGTGTGTAATACATTTTCTTTAAGAAACAGCGTCTATGGAATAGAAATCCTGGCAGAATTCAGAGGAGGAGGCCAAGACTAGAAAAAAATGAAGCCAGAGTTCCCCCCCCCAAAAAATGCTTCTATCAGAGTTAGTTATAAGAGCTCAAAGGAGGGCAACATTATATCACACAATGAGACTCACGGATTCATGGGCTTGTCTTTGACAAGTGAGGCAGTAGCTTACATTACCTATCAGTAATTTCCCTCAGCATGCTCAGTTGGAGTCACCCAGCTTACTGCTTTCTGAGCTGACTAGCCCCACTGCCTGCTAATGGCATATTGCTGAATTGTTTCTGTAGTAAGAAACAGGATCATAAATAGCAACACCTACAATACTTCACGCTGATGTTGTTTGTCTGCATATTACTATCTTTTGGGGATCACAAAAAGTATTGAGATCTGCCTCCAGAGACGACAATGTATTGATCTGGCTGCATCCCCTGACAATGAAATTAAAAGCAGCTCAGGTGTGGTGGCGTAAGTCTTTAATCCCACCATTTGGGAAGCAGAGAAGGTGGCTTTCTGTGAGTTTGAGGCCAGCCTAGTCTACATAGTGAGTTCCAGGCCAGCCAGGGCTTCTCTGTGCGACTCTTTCCTCAGAAAACAAACAAAAACAAGCAAGCACAGCAATTCTAACATGCAACTAAGTTCTAGAACCAGTACCCTAGTAAGGTATGGCAGTGTGTGTGGTAGTATATATCTATAACCCTAGCATTTGATAGATGGAAGCAGGAAGGTAAGAAACTCAAGGATAACCTCAGCAATATGGTAAGACCAGGGATAACCTGAGCTATTTGAAACACTGATTTTAAAAAGCGGGGGTGGGGGGGGAACATTCTAGAGCAAAAATAAACACATTTTCTCTGGAAAAGGGCTAATAGTGGATATTTAGAGCTTTGCTAGAAATGTAGCATTTGTCACAGCTACTTAATACTCTAAAAGCAGCCGTGGATGATATATAAACAAATTGTTTCCATTTCCATAAAACCTTATTGACAGAACAAGTGGCAGGACTGGGGCCATGATTTGCCGACCCCCCATGAGAGTGCTTTATTGCTTAAAGTGTACCTGAGCCTGTTAGAAATGCAGACACTCTGGCTCCAATAAGATCCCCAAGTGATATGTTCACTTTGAAGTTTGCAAGTCATAGCTCAGGGTGTGCTTTATGAATGCAGCCAGCATGCAGGCACCCAAGTGCAGAGTTCCCGTCACTGTCAGCATCTCCCATGCTTGTCACTTCCATCAGCCAAACTGTCTCCACATTTCCATAGCATCTTCACCTTGGTGACTCAGATAACCTATGCAGCTGTCTGCATTTGACAATGGTGTTTCCAAGGGGTCAGTGGAACCACATGCTACAATCTCTGTTTTTCATGATAATGAAAAAGGAAGACATGGCAATGGAGATATGTCAAGGGATATACCTCTGCTTTCGGGAACTACTCATCTAACTTGTCAAATGTCATCTAACTCCCCCAAACTTTGTATGCAGCTTCAAGCCTTTGTGCTTGCCATACTCCCAAAGAAAGTCTGAGGAGTCACCTGCCACCAGAAAATGAATCTGACCTTGAAAAATATGACAGCCATCAAAATTTCAGCACCCATGTCCATCTGGAGTTGCTAGGTCTTTCTTCTGGTCTGGGTCCACACTGGGTTGCACACTTCTTATACTTAACTTTAGCACAGTGTGCCTCCATAACTACAGGTGGAGCTTATTTATGTCTGACTCCTTTAATGCTCCCCTCTGCATCTATATGCCTAGCACAGGGCTTTGGACAATAAATATGCACACAATGGGATAGACACTGGGCTAGAGCCGAAGTGAGAGGTCACACAAGGGCCATGTGTCTCTATGAAGGAAAGAAAGTAAGAGGCCTTCTACAGAAAGACACACTGCCTGCAGTAGAAAAAGCACAAAGCCAGGCTAGTGGCTGTGCCTCTTGCCAAACAGTCATTTCAAGGGTACAGCTAATGTGCACTGTAGAACAAGTGATTTACAGAGTTGCTCAGGACCCCAATTCTTTAAATGTTGTCCATGAACTTGTGTTTCAAACTTTTAGCAATGAGTTATGAGACACCACCCTGAAAATTCAATTACTTCAGCAAGACATTTGGCATAAATCATAGCTATCTGGAGTTGGAAAGGGTGTTAGAGATCATCCAGAGTGGAAGCGACTTGCCCAAGGTCACACCGCAGATGACAGGATCACAGTAAGTAATCCAGAACCTTTGCTGTTATTGACAGGTGTTGGAAGAGGGGGTGGTCTGATGCCCTTCGTCTCTGTCTTCAGATGAGAGTGGATGAGAGGCCCAGAGAGAAGCACAAGAGCAGACTTAGTCTCTGCGCCCACCAGAGACGCTGAGTCTCCAGAGAGCAGGCCTCCATGTCGGATTAGTATCAAGGGGATAATTGCCACTGCCCTACTGAGAATTAAATGAAGTAATTTCTAAAGACATTAGGCTAGTAAATGCTACATCGTCCTGTGAATGCAATGGATTATTAATAATCTTTATTGTTCATTATTAGGAGTTATTATTGTTCATTATGTCTGGGATAATGATCACTAACTTGCTTTTCATTTTTAACATATTTTGTTTACTTAATAAGATATATTTAAAAATTCAAACACCATGGAGGTCATAAAAGAAAAGTCTCCCAGCCTCCCAAGTTCCCATGCTTCTTCCCCCAAAGGCAACTTCTGTTAGCACAACAGTTACTTACAGACCCATCCAGATATTTTTCTGGGTAAAACAGTCTTTTACGTTGTTCTGCAGGCTGTATCCCCACCACCACCACCTATGTAACAATATGAACAGGTTACACAGCAGTTAATATTGACCCATCTCATTCTTCTTAAGGAGGAAAAGGTGTTCCATCAGTGGATAAACCAGAAAATTTTCAGCCAGATCCCTATTTGATGGTCACCTGAGATCTCCTTGGTCTTTTGTTTGTTTGTTTGTTTGGTTGGTTGGTTGGTTGTTTTGTTTTACTTTGTTTCTCGTTCCAACAGTTACCATGAGTATGTGCTATACGCATTTACAAGCATATATTCTTAGACCCAGAATTACTGGCTCAGACACTGTGTGCATTTAAAGTATTGAAAGATAAGGTTAAATTGCCATCCAAGGAGGAGGTTATGCTAGCAGTCTTCCCTCTTCCATGCTCTTCTCTTTTTAAATGTACGTGGGAGTGTCTCTTTTTTCCAAGCTCTTTTCAACCCTAGAAAACAGAAAATGTTTTTTAATATTCATAGATCTGAAAGGTGGAAAAAAGGAAATCTCACGGTTTTGCTTCATCTCTCATTAGCAAGATTCTTCCATGTGTTTTTATTGTGTCAGAAGGGTCTGTGTGTGTGTGTGTGTGTGTGTGTATGTGTAAGAGAGAGAGAGAGAGACAGAGAGACAGAGAGGGAGAGAGACAGAGAGGGAGAGAAACAGAGAGAGAGAGAGAGAGAGAGAGAGAGAGAGAGAGAGAGAGAGAGCAGACAGACACAGATACAGACAGAGACAGAGACAGAGACCAAAAAGGGAATGGAGTAAAGCATGATATGAGTGTTTATTAACTACTTGATTGTGGTCATAGTACTTAGGTTTCTATGATTGTGATAAAATGCCATGGCCAAAGCCATTTATAGAAGAGTTTATTTGGACTTATGGTTCCAGAAGTTTAGAGTCCATGATGGTTGAATGAAGGCACAGCAGCAGGAGCGGGAAGCTCAGGACTCATAATCTTGGACCACAAACACCAAGAAGATATAGCAAGTTTGGTTAATGGCTTTGAAACCACAAGGCCCACCCCTAGTGACATACTTCCTCCAGCACAGCCACACCTTCTAAGCCTCTCCAAACACAGCCACATGTTTAAATACTAGATTCTGCAGAGACCCGTTCTTATTCAAGCAACCACTGTAGTCTGTGTCCATTTTTTTTCTATTCTTTTTACCATAACACTTTTCTGAAACTCTCTTATAACTTTAGGTAAATTGTTAAAAAATGTTGTTCCCTGGGATTTTGTTAATTTTATTTATCATACTTTTGGCCATGGGGTTTTAATGCCTAAAATAAGTTTCCAACATTTCTGCTCAATTGTGATTGCTTTAAAAAAAAAAAAAAAAAAAAAAAAAAGTACTAAAGCCAGATCATGATGCTTTCTTGCACAAAACACCCCCTTTGATTTCCATTATTTACAGATTAAATTTCATAATTTCACCATGACCCAGAAGGCCCTGATTAGTCTCATGGTCCTCCTGTCTGCCGTTAGTTGGCAAAGCACAGTGTCCCATTTTACATGTCACCTGTTCAGAAAAGTTTGTTTGGTTCTGTATCCAGGGGAGGTATGCAGTTTCAGCTCCTTTTCTGTCTCCTTATGCCTCTTCCCACAATGTACAAGTTCTTACCAATGGTTCTCCTGTGTCATCCTTCTCCTGTGAAGCATAAGCAATCTGAAGATGGTACCCCAGCTCTCTTTTTCACCACTGTCCCCTCGCACTCTGGCTAGTGCCACTCATCCAATACATCGATTAATGTCACTTGCTGTTACCTTGCTGGCTTTTCATTTTTCTGGAAAGTTTGGAAGGGTCCACATTTCTCATTTCACTTTCAGATTCAAAGTCATTTGGTCAGACTGGCATTCATCGGCATCCTCCCTATACTGGAGGATGCAGATGAATACTAAGGGGTCACTGTGGTAAACAAGGTGGCTGTTCTCCAAGATCCTGAGCTTCACTGTGATGGAAGTGGCCATACAAAACATGAACACAGAATAAACGGTTTAAGAGAACATGGAGAACATGTGGGGTTAAGTCTGGGTAGTCAGGAAAGACAAAGTCCACGAGAAAAGGTTTGACAAGCTGGGGTAGAACAGGTTCAAGAAAGGGGTCTGGTGGCACCTAGGCAAAGAAAAGAAACCAGGGAAGCCTCAGTGGATGAAACAAGACCTGAAAGGCTGAAGGGGCAATCAAAGAAGTGGCAGGGTCTTTGTCACATGGACAGTGTTGTTCTTTTGATACAACTATTGCCTGTGAAACACAAACACGAGACTTAGAGCCCATGTGGAGTTTATTGATAGAGGGGAGAGAAAGGGGGTAGCTGGTGGCCAACTGAAAGCAGAGGAGAGGTGGGGGGAGAGAAAGAGAAAGAAAGCAAGCAAGAGAGAGAGAGAAGGAGCAAGAGGGAGGCATGCTTGGTGTGCTTGCTTTAAAAGGGAAACTTGCGCATGTGTAACTGAGTCCCCTGGCAGCCAGGTAAAGCTTGAACAGCCAGGTAAGTCATGACATAGAGAAGATATGGCCATGAGCATCCCACCCATCATCAGGGGGCAGGGTCACCAGACTGCTGGTTCCCAACAGACAGTGCAAGACTATAAGCCAGGGAATGGTACCATTGCCTTCAGTGATTAAAGACTCACAACTGGATCCATACAGAAGTTATTTACATGGAAAAAGAAATGGGTGTAGATGGAAGTTTCTGTCCCACCTGGTTCCCAAAACCATTTAGTCCCAAATAAACAACATAGAGCCTTATATTAATCAGAAACTGTTTGGCCAATGGCTCAGGCTTCTTACTGGCTAGCTCTCTCTCTCTCTCTTAACTATTCACCAATTTCTATTAATCTGTATCTCCACATGGTCTTGGCTTACCCGTAATGCCTGGGTCTCTTGCTTCCTCACAGCTACATGGTGTCTCCTAGAATGGGACTTGTTTTCTGGAAATGATAGGTCAGTGGTCCTCCTGATATAATAACCCATCCTCTTCTCCTCCAGGACTTGACATGTTCCTTTCAACAACCACTAAAATACAGTGTGTATTTGGCTCCATTCTGTTCATTTGATTCCTAAAGTCAAACATTCTTTAAAAACAAACAAACAAACAACACTTTTCATTATTGTATGTATTTGAATGTTTTGCCTGTGTGTATCCCTCTATACCATGTGAGTACAGTGCCTGCTGAGACCAAAAGAGGGTCGTGATCCACCATGCCGTGATCATCATGAAGTGAATTCAGACCCTCTGCAAAGCAACACCAACAGGTGCTCTTGACCCCTGAGCCACCTCTCCAGCCCCGTGAAACCAAACACAGGGGCTGAAAGCACATTTAGACTGTTGCAGCTTCGTGACACACATTAGAATCTGCTAGTGCCATTCTCCTCGGGCGAATTTTTAACAGTGCTGTCCAAATTGGGGACACTAATGTTTCCCTAAGAGATTTTTCAAGTTCTTTTGTCAATTTCAAAAGCGAAATCTTCTTAGTGTTTCTCATTGAGGTTCATCATTTTCTCAGATTAGTTTGTAAATAAATTAATTAAAGGAAAATTGAATCTTTACAATATTGTGGCCGGCTAATAATAAAAACTGTATATATTTATTTATCCCCATGGTGAATTTTTTTTTCCTTTTACACAGCTTAACAACTATTGGTTTATTAAAAATAACTTGAATCATTTGCTTATATAAATCTCATTGCAGAAACTTGGAAAACATAAAATAGGAAAGAAAGTATAGTAGTAACTAAATATACCATACAATCGAAACATGCAGACAGGGTCATTGCTAATGGCTTGGGTGTGGCAGATATACACAGGTATCAGTCATGGCCCATAGAGCAGTCAGCTGTTGTGGTTTAGAAGTAAAGCTTCCTCTTTATCTCATGGTGGTAGGTATTCACAGGAAGTACATGCAATGACTACACGGCTCACACCACCTAAGTGCACCATATTGTAGTCAGGTAGTGCTCCAGTTCTCTAGCATCTTGGATTTTATGGTGACATTTTGCTCTCCTTATAAGTGATTCTGCAGCAAGTACCCTGTAAATAAATTTTTGTTGTCTCTGATGTTGTATACACCTACTTTCTTTGACGTGTGCTGTAGGTCCAGTCCCTTTACTAGCTTCCATCTTGTGTGCAAAATCTGCACCTGCCAGGTGTATTTGGAAGTTGCCTCATTTGTTCTTTGTCTTTTCATTATATAGAGTCTATTATGTGGGAGGGAATCTCACAAAAGATCAGGATGAATCCAGCTTAGTTTTTAAATAGCCAATTTTCACAATGTGTTTACTGAACTGTGGGCTCTTGTTGCTTTCATTCTAAAGACTTTTTAATTATGTGCCAAGTTCTGCTTTCTACAGAACCTATCTCATCCCAGTAATGTGTCCATGCTGCTTCATACCAGTGCTCAACTCATGTTTAAAGATTTATTTTTTTTTTTTTTTTGTATGCGAGTGTTTTGCCTAGGGCCCTCAGAGGCCAGAAGAGGGCATCAGATCCCCTGAAACTATAGTTTTAAGCAATCATGTGGGTGCTGGGAACTGACCCCAGGTCCTCTGTAAGAGTAGAAAGCACTCTCAACTGCTGAGCCATCTCTGCAGCCCCCAAAATGTCAAAATATTTTCATTATTGGCCTCTATCCTGAAGGTAAAGATTCCTCTGCTGTCTACCTTTTTCAAAATCTTCAAGCTCTGAAGTCAGACCAGCAAAAGGTCACAATTAAACCGGCCCCCCTCCCCGCAAAAAATCCATGAATGTTGGCTGGTATGCTCATATAAGAATTAACTTTATGCTAAGCATGGTGTGTGTGGACATAGATGATCTGGAAGGATACCTCACCCCTCTTGATGCCTTCCTGAATTAAACGAATGTGGTGAAAACTGAGGTTCCCAAATGTCCAGGCTCCTCTGAGACATCACAGTGTGCTGATTGACCACGTTTGGCAAGACAGCAAGTACTTCCATCAAAGCCCCAGATAGAACCCAGAGGATACACCAAGAGGGAAGGAGCACATTGAATGGGCTTTGAGGACCTCAAAGGCGCAACTGCTGCTCAGTGGGAGGGCTGCCTGTCCAGTTAGACTGGAGGAAGCATTGGGGAGAGCTTGTGTGCCTCCCTTTGAGTGACTTCTTCACTCATAATAGTGGGACAGGCATTGATCTCCAGCAGCAATCTCTATTTCTGCCCTTTTCAGAGACAATGTTCCTGCCTGGAGGGAAATTCTACTTTGCTTCTTTCTGCTCCTTCAGAAACAATGGCTGTGGGGGCCTTGGAAGATGCTGAGTGAGAAGGTCCTGCCAGTTGCTACTAGGAATTAGAAGGCACCAATTATTTGTGTTAATAAATAAACCTTGTAAGCATAAAGCACTAGTGTCTCTCTTTGTTAACTTTTAGGAGAAATGCCCACACAGTTATCTCTGCAGCTGTCGTTGATAGCTCCCACTTGGTTGTAGGAAGTTAAAAAGCTTCCAGGGAAGACAGGTTCCTCAGCCAAACAGCAATGACTTCCTACCACACCCTGTTTCCCAGAGGCTTTCCAGGGCTTCACAGAAACCTGTAGCTTTTCCCACTCAACCTAGCTCCCTGGAGTAGACAAGATCCTCAAGGAGGCACATTTACATACAAATTACCACAAATCTGGCCGCTTAAGGCAAGGCCCATTTGTTAGCTGATGGTTTTGCAGGCAGGAGTGGCCAAGACGGGCTGTTCAAAGCTGCCCTGTCCTGCTATACCACATCCAATTTAAGTCCCTGCCACAGACAGAATCCACCCTCCACCTAACATTCCCGTTGCCCAGATATTTGATCAGACAATAATCTAGGTACTCCTGAGAAGGGATTGTACAGATATAAAGTCTCAAGTCAACTGACTTAAAAGTCAGATGTCAGGCTGGAAAAACAACTCAGTGAAAGAAGCAGTTGCTCTGCCAAGGGAAAGACCAGCATTCTGATCTCCAGCACCCAAGTGTAGTGGCATTAACCTGTTATCAGAATGCTGGGGAGAAGGAGACAGGGATCCCCCCACTGCCAGCCAGCCAGTCTGTCTACCTAAATCATTGACCTCCAAGCTCAAAGGTAACAGAGGACTGAGGAAAATTCCCAGCATCAGCCCTTGCTTCCTGACACATGCATATGTTAATACATGCACACACACACACACACACACACACACACACACACACACACACACACACACACACACACCACCACCACCACCACCACCTCCCCCAGAAGTTTGAGGATGCAGGAAACCATAGAAGAGAAATTTGGAGGACCTGAAGTTGCTCGGGATGGCCCCCATTTTCTGCTAGCCAGGAAACAGACTCTAGCCCTCTACTGATAAGGAGAGGAATCCTATCAATAACTTAAGTGAAAATGAAAGCAGACCATCCCTCCCCCAATCCCAGACCTCCCAGTGAAAAAAAAAAAAAGGCACACCCAGCCACCCAGCAGCCTGGTCTCCTACTTGTGGTATCTTCAGGCCAGGCCAGTCCAACTGTGTAATTTCCGCCTGCAAAACCATAGGCTAACAAATAGGCCTTGCTTTAAGCTTCAGAATGTGTGATCATTTGTTATGCAAATATGCCTGCCTGCCAACATTGTCCTCATTGTGCTAAGCGGGGCACCTCAACAAGAGCCCCACACTGTCGACATGTCGACATCTTCCCAAGATGTCGGTGTCAGAGATCAAAAGTTACCTACCACCAGTGTTTCAGACAGGAAAGCCAACACTTCCCACCTGGCAGAATGCCAGGTAAGCCACGAGAAAGGGCTAGATCTGCCTGTGTCACAGTGTCCCTGTTGGCAGGGACAGCAGAGCAGCAAGCATGACCCACTAACGCATCAAGGAAAGGCATGGGGCAGGGTCTCTAAAAGCCCACTTTGATTTTTTTTTTTCTTTTTTGCAGGCGTCTGGGGTGGAAAGAAGGCAACAGAGGCTGTGCTCTGAATGTAAAGCCATCTATTTCCATGCCTTCAAAAGGCACAATCATCTGAGCCCTCACAAGGGGAAGAAAAGAGAAGATGGGAGGGAACTCTGGGGCTCACTGGCAAGGCAACCACAAAGAGGAGGGTGGGGACTGGGGGCTGGGGTAGCCAGCAGCACCGCCAGAATGTTAAAATGCTCTCCCCACAGACCCAGCAATCACCATGGCTCCACACCCGACAATTTGAGATTTAGACATATTCAAGTTTCCTAAGCCTCAAATTAGCCCTTGTAAGAGCTTATCTTCTTTCCCCCCAATTGACTTTAATCAAGTGCCTCAGAAACTGGGAAATATTTTAAGTTAATCAGGCCCTTAATGCTGGTGCCTGGGGAATGCCAGGCAGTCACATGCTCTTCTTGCTTGCTGCACTGTGCCTGTCTGCCCCAAGTTCTCCACACCCCCCACCTACACACACACACACACACACACACACACACACACACACACACACACGCATGCACGCAGACATACACGCATGCCCGCATACACAGACACACACATGCACACGCATGCATGCAGACACACACACACACACACACACACACACACACACACACACACACACACACACACAGTTTTTAAAATGCTGGGCCAAATTGTTTCACATACGAATGGGAGATGGAGAGGAAGAATGGAGTCATTAACATGACACTTTATAACAAAATCGTAAAATGGTTTCCTGACAATGGTAGGCAAGTGCTCTGCCTTGCAAAAACCTTTGTAATAATAATAATTTTAAAAGTGGTATTAAAAATAAATAGGTGCTTAAGAGTGCAGTGAACAGTTAGCTCTGCCTGATAGGAGTTCACAGCAAGGTGACCTCATTTCCAAAGAGCCAATGTCAGACAAAATGGCAGATACTGGAATGGCAATACTTACTATGTAAGCAAAGCTGTTTTGCAAGTGTAAATCATTTACTTCTCCCAACAGTCTTTTACTATCAAAGTAATCACTATTTTTGTGGATGCAAAGATGGGCTAGAAATGCTGAGTAACTCACCCCAAGCAAGCCTTTCTGGCTCATCCTCTTTTACTGAAGAATTCCAAGCAGGATGTTTCTAGAGATATACCATCGTCACAAGACGCTAAGGCCAAACCACAGCAACTCTAAAAGAAGCAATCAAGGTCAATGTCGTACCTGTGTCTTAAGAAGCTGACCTTGAGAGTGTGTGTGCAAGAGCTTTATTGAGCAATAGAGAAAGGAAACCAGGAAAGGGATAAGAAACCAGGAGGAAGGAAGGCAAGGCAGGGGCCAGGAGAAACTGTATCCAGATTTTGTGTATCTGGCCTCTATGCGCAGGTTCTTCAGCATGAACAAGCAGGCTGACCAGAGGCAATGAGACTCACAGCCATTCTCGCTCTCTGCTCCACGGGTTTTAACAGATGGAGCCATGAGTCGTGCATGTAGAATTCACAAGCAGGATCTGGGAAGATTCAGGCAGGAACTATTACAATCCATTTGAATCCTGATGCTTCTGTTAGCTGTGTAACCTCAGATAAGTCACTTAACTTTTCTAAGTCACAGGATTTGCTTCTATGAAGTAAGAATCTCTCCTTGGGGCTGGCAAGATAGCTCAGTGGGTGAATGAAGGTGCTTGCAGCCAGGTGCAGCAATCTGAATAGTCCCAAACCCCACAAGAAGATAAATAATTCCCAGAGACCTCTACCTCTGACCTCCATATTGTGTTGTAGCATGCACCTACCCACACATGTATACACATATAAGTCAAGAAATAATTGTAATTAAAAACCTTTAATAATGACTCCTATTCTTCCCTTATAGGATAATCATGAGGATTCAGTTGAATAATTTGTGGGTGTTTGGCTTAAAGCTGACATAGTATCACAGGATGTGAGTGTGGTGATATGTTGCTTGTATAAATAAAGCCTTATGAAGGTCAGAGAATGAAGCTTGCCACTAGCCAACCATAAATGTCTGTAGGTCTATACAGACAGACAGACAGGAAGGTGATGGCTAGATGGAGATATGATATAAGCAGGCAGAAACAGCAACCCAATCTATAGTCTCTGAGACACTAAGCAGGTAAGGTGTGGCTGTGGCTTGCTCCTTCTCTCTGATCTTCAGACAGGTTTTATTTGTATGAGTAAGTTATCACCACATGTGGGTCACCCAAACTGCCAAAAAGAAAAAAATCCCAAGACACATACACACATGCACACATATACACACACACACATACACACATGAACACAAGCACACACATACACAGAGCAACTATCATGAGTAACTCACAAAGACTAGGGAATGCTCTTCCCAGGGCTCAAGTCCCTTCCTGCTACCATCATGGGAAGGCTGCTTTAAACTATCTTTAAGCTGTGACTACTATACAGGCACAAGTATGCCCCCACCTACTTCAGGTCTGGAAAAGGGTTATCATTAACAATTTAGCACTGCTCTATAAGAAAGTAGCTTTTAGTGCTGCACCTTCAAAGGCTGGACTCCAGTCGCAGTTCAGCTGCAACTCAGAGGATGAGATTTGGAAAGTTTGCAGAGAGGGCCCCATCTGAAAAGAGAAGCATGAGGAGAACAAGAAGGTTCAGGGTTGGCACCCGCCAAGATCACTAATCTAGCACCATTGTTTTACTTCTTTAATTAAGTGTGCTGCTCCACTCCCAGCTCACCTTCCAGAAAAACTAGGCTATATTGAGCAGATACGTAAAAGCTGGCAATTAAATTGTCTTATCAAATTTTCGCAGCTTATTAAGTTGTTCAATTGCACGGGAAATGATTAGTGTCTGTAAATAGAGAGCGAAGGCATGAGCCCAGGAGGCTTCAGATTGGCACAGGGGGATCTAAAGGCAGGTCCCCAGGAAGGGGTGGGGGGACTCAAGCAGGCTGGCTGAATCTGGAGCAGCACCCACCCCAGCCCTCAGAGAGCTCAGCTGGTTTTTCTGCTTAGCATCCAGGTGGTCAGAGAGAGAGAATGATAACCCCCTTCCTGAGAGAGCCTGGGACTTGAAGCCTATCAGCAGTGGTTCCAAGTTCAAAGTTCCACCCTTTAGTATTCTGGAAAGCCTTGAGTCTGTCACTTGACAAAGCTAAGCCAGGACCTGCCTTCTGATCCTAACTAAAGCCTGCACCATGTCTTATCTAGGGGATGAGGTACCCAGGTAGGATTCCTGAGATGCAGAACTCAGCTGCATTTGAGTTCATCTTCCTCTTGAGAGTAAAAGGCAGTTGGCTGTACAGATGAACCCTGCACAAGAACCCCTTCCTTCTTGTCTGGGATGATAATAAAAAATAGGACAGTGATAAGGAATAAGTCATAGACACAGAGTTTCTGAGTCAGGGGCCTGACACTGAGGGGCTGTACCCTCCCAACAAGAGCATTCCTGTGGTTCTATGGAATTGTCTTTCCCACTACAGATATGAAAGGAAAAAGGTTAGTGTGTCTCGATTCCTGAAATGTCTCATTTAGATTATCTCTGTGTTGTTAGTGCCTCTTAAACAAACAAACAAACAGACAAAAAAAAGTCCCCAAAACTAACATGGTGTAAATAAAACCCTGGGCCAGGTGTTGATGCAGGTGTGAACTTGAACTACCAGCCTTGCTTTGGGAAAATAGGGTTTCTTCTCTCCAGTGCTTTAAAGTGTAAACTGCCTTACAAGATTTGTCTGGGTTCTTGGCACAGAGAACAGTAACAGAACCTCCTTTAGAGCTGTAGGAGTGGGATCATGCTTAGGAACCCAGGAAAAGGCCTTTGATAGGATCTCTGCTCTAAACCAGGCCGTGGAGGCACACACCAGCACAGGCAGGGGGATCTCTTGTGAGTTCAAGGCCAGTCTGGTCTACAGAACTAGTTCCGGGACAGATGGAGCTGTTGCACAGAGAAACCCTGTCTCAGAAGAGGAGGAGGAGAAGAAGGAGAAAGAAAAGAAGGAAGGGAGAGAGGGAGGGAGGGAGGGAGGGAGGGAGGGAGGGAGGGAGGGAGGGAGAAAGGAAGGGAGGGAGGGAGGGAGGGAGGGAGGGAGGGAGGGAGGGAGGGAGGGAGGGAGGGAGGGAGAGACAGAGGGAGGGAGGGAAGGAGGGACGGACGGAGGGAGGGAGGGAGGGAGGAAGGGAGGGAGGGAGGGAGGGAGGGAGGGAGGGAGGGAGGGAGGGAGGGAGGGAGGGAGGGAGAGAGGGAGGAAAGAAGGAAGAAAGGGAAGAAGAATGAAAAGTAAAAAGGAAGAAAGAAAGGATCCCTGCTCTGTCCTGGATGGAGACACGCATGTCTTAGAAAATCTGCAGAAGCAGAGCTTAAAGAGAGGCTCACCCCAGACCTAGCTAAAAAGCAACACTAGCTGACACTGGACTGTTAGTTCAGGATGATGCATCCCTAAGGCAGAAGGAAAGCACAAAATTCTAGAATAGATTTATCCTGGACAGTAGGTATGCTAGTGTAGTTTGTTTTACTTTTTTTTTTTTAAACCTTTTAGGGGTGTACCACCCAGATCCCAAATAAGTACAATAAGACTTGTTCTTATTTATTAATGTCTGGCCTTAGCTTATCTTGTTTCTAGCCAGCTTTTCTAACTCAAATTATTACATTTCTCTTTAACTACATTTTGCCCCTGGGCTTTTTACCTTTCTTTATTCTATATATTTTTCTTTCTTTCTTACTCCTTGGCTGGCTGCGTAGCTGGGTGGCTGGCCCCTGGCATCCTTCTCCTTCTTTTTTTCTCACTCCTTACTCTTCCCTAGATTTCTCCTCCTAGTTATTCATTCTGCCTTCCAGCCCTGACTATCCCTATCCTGCTTAACTATTGATTGTTTGGCTCTTTACTAGACCAATAAGATGTTTTAGGTAGGCAAAGTAACCCAGTTTCACAGAATAAAACAAATACATATAAAAGAATGCAACACATCTTCACATCATTAAACAAGCATAAACGAAGGCAACACATCTTAAATTAATATTGCAGAATATGCTAGAGTTAAAATCCGGCTTCTGTCTAATTGGAAGCCATCTTCCTTGAGGCAGCACCAGTCCTGTCAAACCCAACCATTGATAAATTCAGGTATCAACTCTGGAAAGAAATGCACCATCATACAGATTTGAACACATTTCTCCATCACTTTGGGAACTGTGATATTCAGGACAGATTCGGGCAGCCATCCACATGGCCCTCACAGGTAATCCAGGCAGCTCTCATCACGTCTTGCAGTCTTAGAAGAAACTTCCCAGCTTGTAAATTACATCATCATGTGATCCTTTCTTCAAATACTAAGCAGGTATCAGTGACTTCACTGACATATTCAAGGTTACAAAAGCACTTCTAACAATACGAGAGTAGAACTCATGGTTTCAGATGCTGAATTCATCCTTTTGCATCATTTAAAAAGGCTTGGGGGGGGGGAATCCATATAAACTCACAGACCCTGGACCATCATTACCTCAGAGGCAGAAATTTAGGAACAGACTGGCCCATGCATGAGAGAGAACACAGGACAGGGTGTTTCTGCTCTGTGGTGTTTTGCTACCTTCCTGTATGCCGAGCCTCCTTCTCCACCTTTACAAGTAAATTATTGTTGCTTATATTGAAGTAAAGCTTTTATGCTTTGCTGACAGCTGCCTCCCTTGTCACTGTTGCCCCCTTCCTTTTACAGTCCCGACACACATCAGTGACTAACTGGGGATAAAAGGACAAGAAAAACCGAAACTTCTTCGAAACAGAAGCATTAGCAATGTGAACATTTTCTACTTTTTGGTGAATCGGCCATGTGCATTCTACAATCAGCTATATTATAAATATGAATGGATTTGATTGGATGTGTCATATTTGATTACTGATATGCCAGAACTCCATACTGGTGTTAACTGGTCACCAAGAGCATTGTCTTGTTTACTGAAAAGGATGCAGTGATGAACATTGGACCCTAGAGATGTTTGCTCAGCTGTGGAACAGTGAATCAGGAGGCAGAGAGACCCTATCACACAAAGACAATATGTGAGTATCAAGCTCACAACTAACACAAGCTCTGACTTTATCAAGCAGCGATCTTCCTTCTCAGCCATTTCAACATAACAAACAAGGGGAGACTCTGGCAGGTTCCAGGTAAAGCCGAAGAAGTACAGAACATGAAGTCCTGAAGCCTGAAGTGGGGAACCAAGACTGGAGTGGAGGCAGGCAGATGATGCAGAGCAGGAAAAAGCCTTACCTAATCCATAGGGTGCTGTTCCTCTTACAGGCTAAAAGAAAAGCCATCCCGGGTGTTGAGCAGAACTTTCTCAGGGTTTGTGTCATGTTTTCTGGTGCTATATTAAAATATCTGAGGCTGAGGAAATTATAAATAACAGAGGTTTATTTATTCTAGAGAATGGAGACTCAAAGAGCATGGTGATGGCATCTGCTTGGAATCTAGTGAAGACCTTCCTATAACATCTTAAAGTGATGGAGTGTGTCACAAGATGAGACAAAGCAGAGTCTCTCATCTCCTTTTATGAAGCCAAGAATCCATCCTCATGAGATATCTAATTCTAATAACTTCCTAAAGACCCAGACTCCAAATATCACTAATATGGGGGCTTAGCATATGAACATTGGGGGATGCATGTCCCAGCAAGTAGGAATTCGCAGGCCTGTATCTCAGGTCCCTACATTTCCTGTTCATGTGACTCAGTGCAAGCTGCTTCACTGCCTTCCTGAATCCCAACTTCTTCCTCTAGACCCTGGGAATTGTCCTGTCCGCCTCCCAGGTTTCTATAGACATTAGTGGTTCACTCAGAATAAAAGCAACTGTCTGAGATTCTTGAACACATTAGGTGTCTTTGACCCTACACATAGACCTACAAGATGGAGCTTCAGGTGAAGACCCTACTCTGGATAATCCTGAGCTTGCATGTTCTCTATTTCACCATCAGTGGTCCACAAGGATCAAGTTCCATCTCAGGCTAATGCCTTCCCCATTGCATAATC
Source organism: Cricetiscus sungorus (assembly GCA_030556225.1). Taxonomy (NCBI): domain Eukaryota; kingdom Metazoa; phylum Chordata; class Mammalia; order Rodentia; family Cricetidae; genus Cricetiscus; species Cricetiscus sungorus. The sequence continues at coordinate 41,331,290 of JANBXA010000729.1, forward strand.
CCCAACCCTGGGTGTGCAGTCACTCTGAGACTCTGGAGCTATACATACTCATTTAACAATGGAATTTTTGAGGCACACTGGCTTCAATAAAACTTAGCCTTTGTGCAACTACTGTTCAGATAGGTCCTCACTAGGGAGGTTTCAAATGGTGAGACTGGGGCTTACTGACCACACTACGAATCTATTACAGCAGAGTACCTCATTGCTCTCTGCCTCTGCCTCTGCCTCTGCCTCTGCCTCTGCCTCTGCCTCTGCCTCTGCCTCTGCCTCTGCCTCTGCCTCTGCCTCTGCCTCTGCCTCTGCCTCTGCCTCTGCCTCTGCCTCTGCCTCTGCCTCTGCCTCTGCCCCCCCCCCACCTCTTCCTCAGCAAAATTCCTGATTAGCCCTTGTCAGTTCCTGGAGATGAAGAGGAGCAGTTGGCTTTTCTCCCAGCTCCCCAAACACCCAACTGGCACCACCATCTAGTCTCTTTCAGCATCAGGACCCATAGCCTGTATAGCAGCCTGGCATCCTGTTCACACAGAACATCCCTGTGAGTCCTCAGCCTGGACCCAAGCTGGAGCACAGGGGCTAGAGCTGTTTTGCCTTCACCTCATTCATCACCAGCTCTCTAAGCACATTCCCCTCTGCAGTCTCCAGCAGGAAGAGCCAAGATGGAGAGCAGTATTCTCTCCAAGCCATTTAAGTACTGTCAGCCATTCTCCTTGGAGAAAAATATCTCCAACCAGGTCTGCATCAAAATCATGTCTTTGTTCATCCAGGTTTGATTCAGGACTCAAGGGTCTGGGACATTCATAGAACTCAGTCTAAGGTGGTCTAACCAATCACAGATGTTGAGGAAGAAGAGGATCCATGAAACCTTCATGTAAGAAGGCCATGCTCCCTTTCCCTGAGTGCCATGCCCTGTGTTAGGTTCTTAGAATACAGACATGGTAAGACTCATCTCACTTAGAATAAAACTGAGTGAATCTTTAGACATCACTTACTCCTAATTATTCACTAAAATGTGAGATGAACCTAAGGCCCAAGATGTTCCTGTAACTAAAGTGAATGGGATCCTTTCTGTGGATTTTCCAAGTTGCAGCTAATGGGAAAGGATGGAGGATCAGGGTTTTAACAGGGCTGAATGAGAACAATGTGAGCAGGGTCAAGTGCACAAAGGGCAAGGAGGCATCACATCACATGAAGGCCTTGCTAGACAGTCTCCCTGGGGATGGGAGCGTGAGTGCAGGTGCCATAAGGACATGCAGAGAACTAAGATTTTCAATTATGTGGCCACTCTAGACCTTCCCATGAAATCCCCTCTCTTCTTTAAACAGGGTGGGGTTGGGTTTCTGTCACTCACCTTCATATAATTCTAACAATGACACTTTGCTGTGTGTGTTCCCCTGACATCTGCTTCTGCTCTGTGTCTCAACTCAGCTGCTCCATGTCTCCCTTCTGGTGGCTGGCACCAGGCCCTCTTCCATGCTGGGAGGCCAATGTCTCCTGATCCAGAATCTCTAGCAGCATCCCCAGAGCTGCTGGTGGGACTCCTAGACACTTGATGCACAGCTGAGCTGCAAAAAAAAAATTCAATGACCTGTGGAGATGCTCTGGGCAAAGGGAGCATGCAGAATGTGTGTGCATTTATCAAAGCAAGGACAAAGAAGTAAGTGGCATGGAGAACCAGAGGACAGTCTAGGGTCTCTCTGTCCTGGCTAATGGAATCAGCCATGGTTTGAAAATTCTGTGCTCCCACACCCACATGCTATACACCCAGTCTCTTCTGTGATGCCAAGTCTGAAAAGCTGCCTGGTCCTCCCTGGGGCAACCTTCCTTCCTAAGTTAAAGGTGCCAACAGTAGGCTTGTTGTTTCAGCCTGGCATTGCTGCAGAGACATGGTGTGAGGCCCGTGGAGCATACACTCAAGACCAGCCCTGCCTACGCCAGTCCTTTAAAACCACAGGTACAGAGGGCCTATGGAAGCAGGTACCCTCTTCTGTCTGGCCAGGTTGGGATGGGAGGGAGATGAGAGGCCTGTGACGGCAACCATGGAGAGTGGAAGTGGCCTTGGCAGACAGACAGATGATATTGGAGGTGTCACGGTTTGCCTGGACTATTTGCCAACATGACTTTCATTTCAAAACAGTGTTGGCAGAAACCTAGTGTCTTGGCTTGCAAGAAGCTGGGAACATCTGCCAACTCGATTCTCCTTAAAAGGAAGTTTCTCCCTCAAACATGACCCAGCTGCTCCCAGGAGAACATACAGCCTTGAACTCAGGAGGAGCTTGGTGTTTGAATCACACATCACAAGCCATTTTCTCTGCACATTCTTTGCAAGCTTAGGTGCATAAGCTTACTGCCTAATCAGGAGCAGGCTCCAATGGCATTTCCAAGTAAGCTGATGTGGGGAGTACCAGAGTGCCTGGAGCTCCTAGGCAGGTAAGGGACTAGATCAGAATTTCTCCAGCAAGGAAGATGGAGAGAAGAGAAGACAGGGTGAACAGCAAGGGAAGGGAAAGGAGGGTGAACTGAATCCTTGTGGTTGCATCAAGTTAGGCTTGAAGAAACACCAGCAAGAGTTAAGCTCTGAAGTCTCTCCACCAGGATACAGAACCAAGTTCTTCCCTTCCTACCCTTGCTGTGCATGACTCAATTTCTCTGAACCAGAGTTCCCTTAACCGTAAAACCTGGCCACAAAGAGTTCCCACTTCTTCTGACTGCTATGGGCCACATATGGGATGGTATTCACAGGTGCACCTGGAAAACAGAAAACATTCAGCCCAACCTAATCATGTCTATCACCAGAAACTTCCACAAGGTAAGGTAAGGTAAGGTAAGGTAAAATCAAAACAGGAAGGTGGCAATAGTGTAGAGTGGTCTCGCTCTCAAAATTCCTGCAGACAGCCTTTTGAATACATATGCTAACTGGACCTACACAGCAGATATGGACTAAGGCACAAAGGTACAGCATCAACATTTCTCCTCCTTTGTGAAAGAAATAAGTCATCAGAATATGTCTTAAGTATAAGCAAATATCTGAATTAGCCCATCTTAACCTTTGGGGATCATTAAGTCTGCCCTGGATTTGCCTCGGACTTGAATTTTCCAAAGGTAGGGTCCACTTTCATGTAATACAGATTTGAAATTGAGATTTTTCTGCTTTAGAAGGAAAAGCAGCCCATTTTAAAACATTCATACTAGACAAAAACTCCTGTGGGTACAGATCTGTGCCTTCCAGAGCCACCAGTAGTCACCAGAGGCAAAGATGCCCCAAGACTGCTGAGGTCTTAGCATATTGGGACCATATGGGTAGAAATATGGCTAAAGAAACTGGGTCTTCATGGAGAGAGCAGCAAGATCATTAGAGCTAGAGATCAGGGAAAACTGGGGTCTTGAGGACTTGACAGGAGTACTGTGCTCCTGAATTCCCAGCACTTGTGGCTTCCTATGCAAGTCCTAATCAGCCATCACACCAGCTTGGAGTGAGGATATTCTCAGGAGTTCTCACCCTCTTGATTTGAGGAGTTATTGACAATGGGAGGCTTCCAGGGGAGGGAGAGTCAATTTTCTGGGAGAATGTAAATCACTTCAGCAGGTGGCCCCATATTGGACCAGGTGGGTAATTAAAAAAAAAAAAAAAAGAAAAAGAAAAAAGAGGACACCAAGTTGTAAAGGTGTGGGGGAGGATCTATAAGGAAGTGGGGGAGGACTGAGAAGAATATGATCAATATGATCAAAATGCAGCAAACACACATACACATATAATTCTGAAAGAATTAATAAAAAATATTGGATTTTGTTTCTTGCTTTTTAAAGAAATCTGGACCTCACCAAGTATAGTTCACATGACTGCAACCCTGGCACTCTGAAGGCTGTCAGGATTGAAAGAGTTCAAAGCTACATAGCCAGACACTAACTGGGAAGGGACAGGAAGGAGAAGGACATGGAGGATGAGAAAGAGGAAAAACAAAGAGGGAAGAAGAGGGGAGGGAAAAGTAGAAAAAAAGAAAATGAAAGTCTCAAATTGTCTCATTTCACATGTTGACAAGAAACACTAAAGTGATGCTGTAGCTCTTTTTCATTTTGGTTTTCACTTCTTCCCATACAGAAACCACTGCTTTCTATTTTGCAAAGCCAAACTTGCAGTCATAGACTATAATCTTCGAGATAAGGTGAGCAGCAAAGAGAGCCTCCCAGGAAACTGTTCCCTGATCAGGTCCAAATGCAACAGCTATCACTTCCCCTTGACTCACTCTGCTGCCCCTGGGCAGTGAGATCTCACATGTGACCTTGCTGGCATCCCAGGGCCTGGGAAGGAGAAGCAACAAGGAAGACTGATAATAAAGGAACCTCCAGAAAGGACATGGAAATTCTCAGAGGTCTGGTGCCTGCTCACCAGCCACACAGTCTTGCTCTCAAATCAGAAAAGCAGACTTAAGAGTCTTTGATAGCACTGGCAGAAAATCCACTCACCCTAGGTGTCAGCTGACCTAGGGGAAATTCCCTTCCACTACTCTCAACATGTGATATCCTGGAAAATGCTTTTAATGGGCATCCAGAAATGAAGGGTTATTTTAACTTTAATTTTTTATTTCTTTAAAAGGATTTTCAGTGCCTTGAAATTATTTCTACTCAATATTTTATGCCAGAATTGTGCACATGTGCATGTGTGCATGCATGCATATGTGCTCACACATGTACGTGTGTGTGTGTGTGTGTGTGTGTGTGTGTGTGTGTGTGTGTGTGTAATAGTGTCTAATTTCCCCTAAAAGGCAATTTATTGGAAAGCTACATGGTGGTCAAAGAGTCAAAAGGGAAGCAAAGGGCTAGAGAGATGATTCAGCAGCTTAAAGTGTTTAACTGCTAGGACCTGGGGTCGGTTCCAGGAACCCAAGTCCTTAGGCTCACACCACCTAGAAGTCTAACTCCAAAGGATACAACACCTTCTTCCGTCCTCTCAAGGCACTTGCACTCATGTTCACATACCACACACAGATACACAAATATACATGTAATTTAAAAGTAAATAAATTCTAAAAAGAAAAAAGATGAAGTCAAACTATTAGGAAGAGCCATCCCTGGGAATATGGGCTCCCAGGACTACCAGCGCATGCCTTATCATTCTAGAGTAGTTCACAGCTTTACACACCTGCCCCATCCTTTGCGCAAATGATTGACAGAGCCTCCCAACCACATCAAATGAAGAGGAGGCAATTCCATTTCCCTGAAGGGGAAATCACACTAATGTTTTGACAATTTACCATTTATGTGTCCTTTTCATGTAAGAAAAGTATTCAAACATAGCTTTTAGTCAAAATCCCGAATGGCAGAGGAAGTTGGGCATTTTGTGGAAGTAACAGCAGAGGGAGGTGTATATATATATATGTGGAGGAGGGCTTTCTTCTTTTCTTTCTTTTCATCTCATTCCATCTTAACACACACACACTGCATAGGATCTGCTTTTTTTTTTTTTTTTTTTTGACACTGAGAGCTGTTGTTAGATGCAGGTCAACAATCATTTCTAGTGACTTTTAAGTTATAAAACATGGTGAGATTAACTGCACTTTTGCAAACTACCTCCTCATATAAATAAACCTGGCATACATTCCAGGACATCAATACCTACTGTTGACACTCACAGTGACTCTGGCAATTGTGACAAGTCTTGGACTAAAGCAATAAGTTGGGATGGATCATATTTAATAAGGCATTTTGAGTTTGGAAATCACCATCAAAGAGCTGAGATTTCCAGGTCAATTTCTGGAGCAATAAGGAAGTACCTCCTTTCTGGGATTCATCTCTGGCAGGATCCTTGGCTGAACCTGGGGAAGGTGTTTGTTCTGCCTCAAAGAAAGCAGTCAGTACCCCTATCTACCAAGGAACCCAGACCTCCATACAGTGCAAGAGACCCTCAACATAAGATCTGGAAGAATACCAAATCTCCCCATCCCCTTTGTCCCCCTTCACATACACCCCCAACATGTACACGCACGCACGTCTGCATACTTTGGGGTAGATATGTGCCAATGTCCCTAACCGGGGTAAAGTTCCAGTGCACCATCCCTCCTGGTCTTCTCTTCATCACATTCTTATCAGTCTGTGGGTACTTTGAAGACTAGGGAAGTAGATAGGTTCACTCACCACTCTGGCCTCACAGAGTGTCCAAGAATTCTCCATGTGCAGAATTCAAGACTGAACAAGGTAGAGTACACACATAGCTTGTCGTGCAGAGCCACTCTGGTCCTTGTGTGCTGTGTGTGTGTCAGCAATTCTGAAATGGGTCTCCATGGCTTAGGTCAATGGGCAAGGAAGGGTGCTGAAACTGAGAGCTTGGGAGTCATCCATTGTCAGCAGATCTCCTACCCATCACAGCTTACACCAGGCCTACTGCTTTGACCTCCTGAATCCTTTCCCTGCCCTCATTTCCTTGGTTCATCTGATAGTCCTACCCACAGTTTCTCTCCCCAGGATATGATCCTTTCTGTGTACCATACACTGCACTAATTATCATCCAATCATGGTGCTTCCTCTTCCAAGCAGCTCTACGTTCCTCACATTACAGATAAACAAGCCAGGCTATGATGTAGGCTATGAATTGACCATTATCTTGCTCCACCTGGCTTTAGGAAGTTTTCTGCCTGATCTAGGTTCATTTCCCCAACTTGTCCAAGATCAGAAGGCTATAAAACAGCTAAGACCATATTTGGTATCAGAATTATTGCACCCCAAATCCCAAGGCCCTAACTCTTAGACAAACTGAGGAAAAGATGTATTCCAGCAATGGTCTCTAAAGTAGGCCATTATGGAATGTTCTAGAGATGCTGTAATAGTGCCAGTATTTTATTGCTGGCATTTTTATCTTATAAAAAAAATACGCCACTGGTGGGATCATGTAGGTTTCATATTTGCAAGTGGGACAGTTTTAGAATGATCAAATGGACTACATCATGAAATAGTGAAGGGTCCAGGAGAAAAATGATTGAAGAGTCTGTGTGATTTAGCTAGGAGAGGCAAGAACACTGGAGAGAAGGAAGCAGAAAACAGAACTGTTTGACCCCCTCAAAGGGGCCCCATGTGGAAGAGGCAGCACACCCCTCTTCTGCCCATAAAACTTAGATCTGAGCCTATGTTGGGCTGTTTCCAGCAGGCAACTGCCAAGTACACTTGGAAAATAATTTCTGGGCCTGCTGCACTCTCGAGGGAAGAAGGAGCCTGTGCAGCCTCAGGGTGAAATACCCAGATTCCACCTACTAAACTCATCTTCACTTAGCCATCCTGAACCTCAGCTTCCTCTCTGTAAAATGGAAGCGAAAATGAACCTAAGTCTGAGGATGATGTTGAGAACCAAAGATATATACAACGTGGTTATTGAATCACTGTTTCAATTAACTAGCCATGGCTGTCATCATTGTCATCAGTTTTTATTTTTTTTAACTTGTTCAGGGAGAGAGGTGTGGACATGCACATGCCAGAGCACACACACACGTGGAGGACAGCAGATGACTTTGAACATCAATGGGGCATGCCTTTGTCCTTGTTTGAGGCAAAGTCTCTCTCTTCGCTGTTCTCTGATTCATTCACCAGGATATCTGTCAGGAAGCTCCCAGGGATTCTCCTGTCTCTGCCTCCCATCACCAACACCATCTCCTGTAGAAGCAATGGGGTTGCAGACTTATAGCATCTGGCTTCATAGGATTCTAGGGAATTTGAGCTCAGAACTTACACATGCACTTCAAGCACTACTCAAGACTCCTATCAGCTCAGCCCAGTCATGGTTAGAATTAAGGTAATTACTTTTAGCAAAACAGGAAGGTCTGTACCGAAACCCACACACTGAGGCAGAAATCCTTCCTTCACAGGGAAGACTGGAGGTGACCCCTTCCCTGGCAAAGCCCCTTTGATATCCACGAAAGACCAGAGAACACCACTCTACGGAGCAGGGAAAGCATAGCGACAGGCAGGTGCAATGGGTCCTTCGGATCTCCATTCCTGCCAATCACTAAAGCAGTTTGCTAGTATTGAGTTTTCCATCTTGAATGAAGCTCTCTAGCACCTGCTTGACCCTGGCAAGGGCCTATGCCCTCACTCCCTAGGGGACATCAATCAACATAAAAACCACTTGACTGGCTCTGTAAAGCATTCACACACTGGGGCTCATGAGGACAGAGAAAAAGGCAGATCAAATAAAAGGATACTTATTAATGGGAAAGCATGCAGGGCCCACAGGGGTGGAACAACATACAGAGATGGGGTGCCTCAGAAGAACAGCCACCCCCTAACTGGTACAAACCATCCCTGAAAGTTATCTCCTTAATCTGACATACTGAAAGTCAGATCTCCGCTTCTGATTTATCTTAGAGCCCTGCCATAAGCATTCTTCTCAAGAGCACAAATGGAAGCAAAATCTTGCGTTGTTCTGTCCTACAAAACCTCACACTTTCTACAGCTCAGAAACCCCATGGTTCATAGTCTTTTAAATATCTTATGAAATAAGGTTTGCTCTTGGCAAGTGACAACAGGACCTTGTCAGGTAAGTGAAAGCTATTTTTGCCCCCAAGCATTCCTATTAATGTATCAGAATATCTAAACCCTTGACAAAGCCTCTCTCCCATGCCCTTTGTTTTCCTAACATTGGTAGCAGTAGGAAGCAAACTTTATTTTCTCTGAAGCCAATTTGTTTATTGAACAAAGATCTAGGCTGGAGAATCCATGGATACCATGAACAGAGAAGTGCATGGATTTTTTTTTTTTTTTTTTTTTTTTTAGTATCTTGTTGAAGAAGCTGAACCTGAAGTTACAGTGGTGCACACACACACAATCCCAGCTCTCAGGAGAGGAAGGCAGGAGAACTGACAGTTCAAAGGCAATCTAAGCTACATAGTGGGTTTGGCAGAGGTGTGTGGTTGCCACTAGTGGTTCTTAATTCTAGCTACATATCAGAACCATTGGGCATCTTTTACAATACCAAAACCAATAGGGAGATGGTCCTGCCATGCCTTACCACACAAGCATGAGGGTCTGGGCGTGAATACCAGAACTCACATGAAAAAGCTAGGAGTGGTGATGCATGCTTGCAATCCCAGCCTAGCCTAATCAGCAAACCCCAGGCAGAAGACTCCATCTCAAAACCAGGCTGACGAGCAACATGTGCAGCTGGCCTTTGACCTCCACATGTGCACGTATGTACACGCACCCTCATATACATGAACATAGATGTCTACACACACACACACATAAAATCAGCTGGCCAACTTATGTCTGGCCTTCCATATATCATGGATCTGTCTCCTGAGAACAGATCTTGTCCTTATTGAGCCTCACCTTCCTCATCCACAGTGGAGAAAGTTATGGAACCCTCATAGACATTGCATATATTTACTAGCAATGCTTCCATTTTCTTAAAACCTCATGAGCCAGGCATGGAGGTACATACATGTAACGCAGCACCTGAGAGAGTGTGGCAGGGGGAAGATGAATTAGCTACATCGAAAGACCTATCAGAAGAGGACACAGCAAGAGAGAGCCTATTGCTTTTCATACCTGCTGAAAAACACAAACCTGAACTTGTGGTCACGCACACAGACAATCCCAGTTCCCAGGAAATGAGGGCAGGAAAACTCATTGAGGGCAACCTAGGCTACATAATGAGGTTCGGAAGAGTGGTTCCACCTGGCTAGTGCCTCTCAAGTCATAAAATAGGAATTTTCCCTACTTGGCCAACTGCCAGAATCACAGAGCCTGGTCTGTTTCCTGGACACTGAGGTTCACAAAGAGCAGTCTACCTTTAAGCCTGGGCTCCAGCTGTTCCAGTCCAGTCTGATCTGCCTTTGCTTCCCTGACCCTTTGTTACTATTGATATTTCTTTTTGAGATAGGTTCATGTATACCAAGTTGTTCTTGAACTTGTACAGCTGAAGATGACCTTGAACTCCTGATCCTCCTGCCTCCACCTCCCAAGTGTTCGAGTCACAGGCATGCACCACCATACCCAGTTTCTTATGTGGTGCTGGAATGGAACCCAGGACTTCATCCTGGCAAGTACTCCACCAACTGAGCTCCATTACTAGCCTCTGAATTTGGGGTCTTGATACAGAGTCTCATGGTATAGCACAGACTATCTCATACTTGCAGTGGTCCTCATGCTCCAGTCTCGGGAATGCCAGCATCACAGGTGTGCTCTCTCTCACCACTGCTTAACTACACTGTGAAATCTTCCTGTCTTGAGGCTCTCTATACCTGGGGCCCAAACACTCTCCATCTTTAAGGACCTGGGCCAGATGCCTACTGGCTCCACATCCTGCCAGAGGAATCCAGTTTCCACCAGTACCCAGTAGCATTTGATCTCTACCTCGGCTTCTGATCTATGTTGGTCCATCTGCTGTTATTGACTGTTACTTACACGGCAGTTTATTCCTTCTTGACCCTGAGTTTCTACGAGCTAGCACTTACCCTAATTATTTCTGTCCTGGTCACTGCCCTTGATAATTCTGTGCAATACCTTTCATTCTTTTTGTCATTGTTTATTTATATGTTCATTTAAATGTTTTATTGCATTTATTAATTATACATAATAACGGGTTTCAGTGTGACACTTTCATACATGTACATAATATATTTTGATCGTACTCACCCCATTACCCTCTTCTGCTTTCTGTTTTTCAATGGGGATGGGGTGTCAACGTAGTTGAAGGATGTCATAGACACCTTTGGCATTATTAATTATCAACTCGTTTGTCTGGGAAGTATGTGGTAAACTGTTAGTGCTGAGGTTTCTGACAGCCAGTCATGCTGCAAATTCACAGTGGCAGATGGGTGTGGTTAGCAGCATATGGCTGGAAGTGTAAGTCAGTGTTTATGTATTTTTACAAATGACGCCTTTATATTTATGCATAAAGACGGGAAAGAATTCAAAATGAAATTGCACATTTGGGGAGTTGTGGTAATGGTTTCACTGAACAGTTAATTCGAGGCTATAGACAAGGATCTGGAGACGAGTCTAGGAGCCTTGAGTAGTAACTTCACCTTACCACCCCCTGGAGTGACTTAGAAAATGGATTCCTTAGAATGGATCCTCTCTTGCATCTCTGGTTTCCTCAGCCATGGAATGGGGAAGTCAGACTGAATAAACCAGTTGCCTGCTCTAAGTTCAATGTACCAGAAGTTGTTGAACACAAAGTCCATGGCCTTCGAAGATGCTTGTCTGTGTGTGTGTGGGAACCATCAGAAGTGAAAGAGTTTTCAGTGTTCTTTCCCTGGAAGGGCCACTCTGGGGGTCCTAGACTTGAAGGACTGAAGGCTGTGCTTTCTAATCCCATCTGTCAGATGCACAGACTCTGGACTATCTCTGCAATAAGGGACACACTACCCCACAGGTCAGGCCTTTTGGACATAGACCAGGTTCTGCTTGCTTTGCAGGAATACGTACAGGCTTTAACTCTCTTCGTAAGTCTGGGCTGATGCACATCCAACTGTCTTGTTTACAGATGGAGTGAAAATACCCTAGAAAGAGAAAGTGATCTTTTCAAAACCATAAATGACAAATGGCAGATTTAGGATTACCTCACTGCATATACTGCACCATGGGATTTACTGGGAACATCTGAGCAAGCATGGCTGGGACTAGGAAGAGATTGTCAACCTTCCCAGGAGATGAATAGATAACCTGGAGCCATTTGCACTATCACAAACCTCTCATCCCTCCTGGGGTTCAAGGTCTGAACTATAGGAGCATTGAAAAATGTCTCATCCACCATGTGCAATGAGCCAGGGACAGAAAGGCTGCTACTATGACAGCAAGTGTCTCTAAAGGCCAGTGAGCTCCACAGAGGTAACGTGCACTCTACTTTTGTGTATTTAAATAAACATGTATCAGGAAGAAAAGGTGCTCTCTGTGGATGGTGACTGGAGTCATCTGATTCCTTGGGTGTGCTAGGAGCACAGGGCTGTTCTGGTCCTCACAAGGCACTAGTCATTGAGGTCTGAACATCTGAATCTCCCCAAAATTCCTGTGTGGAAATTCTAACTCCCGGTGTAATAGGATTAGAGGGGGAACATGGGAGGAATTAAAGTTAAATGAAGTCATGAAGGTGAGGCTGCATGCTGGAATAAATACCCTCTCTTAGAAAAAACAAGGGAAGGAAAAGGGAGGGGAATGAAGGGGAGAAAAAAGGGAAGAGAGGAAAGGGACTCCATTTTCTCTCCTTGCCTTAGGAAAAGCAGGAAGATGGCTGTCTGTACAGCAGGAAAGGAATCCTTGTCAGCAGACACTGGGCCCGCCAGCTGCTTTGATCTTGTACTTCCCTCTAGAACTGTGAGAGACGAGTGTTATTTAATCCTCCCCAACTACAGTATTGTTGTCATAGCCTCTCAAATTGACTGAGACACTAGCCTTGCACAGCTTATTCATGGTAAATGTGAACAGACAGAAGCCCAGACAGCACACAAGACTTTCTCACAGCTACAGGAGAGCCAAGATATTCTTCTAAAGCTTAGTCAGTTTCTTTGTCCCAAAGTTATTCTTCAGGGTCAGAAAGTTCCTCACCTTCTGGGTGCATCAAGAGAAAGTTACTTCAATGCATCTTCCAGGACCCTAGGATGGAGGGCTTGTGAGATTTCCTGTTTTTAAAAAGCTGAAATCAAAAAGTGCTGTCATTTTCCTTAAATATATTCTTTTGAATAAAACATCTACTCTTGATGCCAGCAGCAAGCTTCGAAACATGTTCAAGATGACATGATTGATAATAAGAAGGCTTTTTCAAGATGTTTCTAATCCTATCTTCCTGGTTAAAGAATTCAAACTCTCTAGCATGATATATAGCCTAATAAGAAGGAGTACTTGATCTGAAGCTATTTATTTATGCTTGCACTTTTGACAGATGAATATTAACTACTGAGAAAATGGTAAGGCCAATTAGTAAAGGCTGAATAATGTCCAGATGAGTGTGTGGTCATAGATACACAGGTTGCTTTCTCCTAAACAGCAGCCCATCATCAGGCTCTTCCATCCTTTGAGATGCTGTGGCTGGCCCAAAGAGTAGTGGCCTCTCCCTTCCTGATACTCCTGGACCACAATGGATGAACTTGGGTTTCACAACAGAGTCTGGGATCCCTAAGAAAGAATGGCACTTGCTGTCGAAGTCCCTTGTGTTGAACATCTATGAAAACTGCATTTCTGCTTGGCTGTTTTATGTTTTCAGCTGGCAGACCGCAAGCATAAGGCAGATGAAGAACAGGAAGAAGACAAGACCCAAAGACGAACCCCACCCTCCCATGCTTGCTGAGGGGAGCCTGCCAGGCAGAAACGGTGCATCAAACCCTCCAGTCCCAAGCCCTTTGCCTTCTTAATCTCTGCTTGTTCTGCCTACAGTGTTTGCTCTTGGGAGCTAAATAAAAGCCACAAACAAATTTAATTTACACACAAGCCACACATTCAAATATCTTCACTGAGTACCTGTTATGGGCCAAGCACCAGAAATAGGAGCGGACAAAGTCCACTTTCACAGAACTTCAAGATAGGACCTCTCTGGGAACCTGAAGTTTGCTCACACCTGGAGACTGTGTCAGACCCTCCCCCTTCCAAAAGGATGCCTCCTTCCTGAAGCATGGAAAGAGACCTTGAGCGGCTGATGGCAGATTCCAAAATTAACGGGGGAAGGGGGAGGGAGTTTACCCAGAACATGCTTGCAAATGTTGTGTTAAGCTTCTGAAAGCAAAGAATACACAACCCAAGATTCTATTTGGAGGCTGCAAATTATGCTTTTCCCAGAATCCTGGGTACCAATCTGTCACCTTGCCTTTTTAAAAAAGATAATCAGTAATTTTGAATAATTATTTGACAATTGTTGGTTCTGTGTTAAAGTAGCACTACCATTGTAAAATTCAAGAAAGCAATGAATGCCGTTTAAAGTACAAAAGAAGGAGTCCATTGCTCTACTTCCCTCATGATGCATATTTAGCTATGGTCAGATCCAACCATAACCTGTCCATGCTCCATATTCCTTTATAAATCATTAGTTTTTCAAGGAAAAAGCCCCTCTACAGCCAAACCATCAATTTTCACTGAAAACTTAATGTTTTAGCATTTTCTTTTCTCCCTGGTTCCCTTTGCCTTAATTGTGTGTCTCATCAAGCAGGCTAGTGGGTTTTCTATGAAACTCATCTGTTCGCTTTCTGAAGATTCTAAGAACAAATAGGTCCAATCTAAAGTCCTAGTCTGTCAGAAACAGGAGGAATATTTTATGTACTGATATTTTAACCCCTCATTCGTTTGACCTCCAGAAGAAGGGGCTGCCTACGTGCTTGCTCACACAGGAGCAATGTCAGCATTGTTGAACAAGGAATCTGTTTTCTTAACCACTATGTAGTTTTCACTGAACCATTGCCACCGAATATCTTTGGGGTCCATTTGGCCCCCATTACCATCCTGAGATTGGACACCCTAAGTAAACTATACAATACCTCCAGGACCACTCGGAATCTAGTCCCACAAATGTAGCCATCATGGAGAAGATATCAACGTGTGACTGTGTGTACTACATTCTCAATCTTGCTAGACTAAGGCCCTTGTAATAGACAATCTTGATTGACAGCTTGATTGCATTAAGAAATGCTTAAGATGAGGCTGAATACATGGCTAAGTCATTGAGAGTATGGGCTGCTTCTCTAAAGGACCTGAGTTCAATTCCCAGCATCAGTTCACAACAATCTCTAACTCTAGTTCAGGGAATCCATTACCCTCTTCTGACTGTTGTAAGCCAACAGGCAAGCACAGATATACATACAGGCAAAGTACTCATACACAGAAGGCAATTTTTTAAAGAAATACCAGAGAGATCGATTGGTAAAGCATATCTCTGAGGGAAATGTGATGGATTTTCCAGTGAGTCAGTTCCATCATCAGAGCTCTGCAATGTAAGTCCTTAATGGGTTTATAATATGATGGCATTACTGGGCTGTGATGAAAGGTACATGGGGGGTGTCTAGCTGGACGAAGTAGGTCATTGGTTGGGTGTCCCAGGAGCTAGATTTTGTACTGACCTCTTTTTGCACTGCCCTTTTTGGGGATTCCCTATCTACCAGAAAGTGAAGAACAGCCCCAGACGCAGGCATAGGACCAAGCATAGGACTAAGAACTCTTGGAAACCATGAGCACAGCATGTCCGGCTTCTCTTACGCCATTATGCCAGGGACAAGAAAAGTAACTGACACCATCTGTGGACATGATCAGTGACCTGTTCTTTAAAAAAAAAAAAAAAAAAAAAAGCACACACAATTACAGAATTCCGACTTCTTCACACTGCAGAAATAGGGGAGCAAGTATTTTCCCATGACCAAAGCATTAGCCTCTAACAAAATGAGAAGTTCAAGTGCTCACTCACAGCTCAGGGTATCCTCCATGAAGCCCTATATAAACATCATTTTTCTTTACTCAGCTGGACTTTCTTTGAGAGAGACCTCATTGTAATATGATTTGGACCAGACCTGCAGAATGATATTAAAACCATAAACTATGTGTAGAAGAACACATGCTCCAGGCACAGAAGACAAGTTGGGAGCCCTGAAAACTTATTATCATGCTCCAAATTTAGTGTCCTGATGTCTAAGTGCGACTCACGATGTTAACCATCAGAGTGTTTAGGCATCTTTTATCCCTTGTAAGGAAAATAGAGTTGTCTCCTGTCATGTTGGACAGTCTGAGTATATATCTTATAGCAAAGACAACAGAAATATGTAATTTTATGTGTGACTGTACCCATCATTTCAATATGAAAGAACTTCAAATTCAAATTAATACACTTATTCAGCATGTCGGTTTTGAAAACCACAGCTGAGCAGCAAGTACAGAATATTCCAGAATACTTGCAGCTTGTCTTGCCACTTATATTTTATTTTTCCAGTAAGACTGAAGAAGAAAAAAAACCCAGTAGATATCTATCATTTTAAGTCACTTCCTGCAGACTGGAGGGCTCTCCCTGCCATCACTGTAATTGTTAATCAGCTCCATAAGCATAAATCATCTGTTAGTGAGGAATGGGACTATTTTATGTCCTGGAATTGCAGAGACATGGTACCCCAAGCCAGCTGAGCCTTCTGATTCAGGACTTTCATGGTACCTCTGTGACCCTGGAGTCCATAGGGAGCATCAGGACAACTATTAACCTGTTTTTCAACCAGTCCACTCTGTTACCTTAAACAAGGCCCAGCCGCTTCCATCTCTGAGCAACCCCCACCCCACCCCCTGCCTCGGTCTACTGTATTTTCTGACAAAAAAGCTATGAGGATAATCCCTCCTTTTCTTTCTGTAGGTGATCAGCCAGGCAGACCTATGGACATACAGAGCTTTCAGAGTCCCAGCGTCAAAGGCTCAGCAAGAGAAATCTTATGACTTCTAAACACAGGCAGGACAAAGAAGACAGTGATGTCAAAATGTGTATTCCCTGCAAACAAGCCAAAGCAACCTCCAAACCATGCATTCCATGCAGACTCCAAATCTATAGGATGTACCGCTAACAACCGTCAACAAAACGTGCAGTCCTAAAGAAACAATATGGAGCCAAGGGTGGGGGCAATAGAAGTCTTTCTCAAGTGCCTGTTCAGGCCAGCTAGGGCAAGAGGGCAAGGTGATTCTGTGAGTCAGAGCTCTTCAGTCCTCTCAATAACAACACTACCTAATACACTTCCAGAACATTCTTTCTCCTCCCCAAGAGCACTCTTTTACCCAGAGAGTGCAATTTATGTTTACAGTTATCAAGCTAAGGACCTCTGGAAAGAAGGCCATTTGTTTGGGTCAGGAAGTTGCTGGGCAGCTGAGATAGGGTTGAAAATCAGGGCCTAAGCTCTGAGCTCTTGGGTCCTAGGCAAATTAAAGACTAATTAAGATGTTCTAGAATAGGCCAACCTGGGTCATTATAGAATGTTCCAGAGATCCTGCATACATGTCTACCCTGTGAAGTGATCACTATAATAGAAAGACATGCTGATCTAAGAAGTAAATATCCATCATGCTATCAAAAACCCTAAAAGTAGGGTCTAAAGAGCCAACCAACCAAATATTGCTCAAGATTATCATTGTTTTTTGTTTGTTTGTTTGTTTGTTTGTTTTGGAATGTGGGGAAGGCCAGAGGTCAATTTCAGGTGTTTGTCATCTTAATTTTTGAGACAGGGTCTCTCACTGAACCTGGAGCTCACCAGCTGGACCAGCTGGCCTGGAAGCCCCAGGAATCCTTCAATCTTTACCTCCCCAGTACTGCGGTTACTAGGGAACTAACATAATTTGGCTTTAACAAGCCTGCTGGGTAACAGACTCAAGCCCCTTGTTTGCAAGGCAAGCTTTACTAACAGAGTCATCTCCTCAGCCTGTCTTTGAGGCACAGCTAGAGATGGAGTTCCCCTCCCACCCTGCACCCAGGTAGCATACTTCCTATCACAGAGTATGATCAAAAGACCTTCCCCTCTGTCTGCCTCTGCCTGGGGTTTCAGGCCTTCCAGTCTGACTTTCACCCTATTCCCCAGCCTCATGCCTGACCCTTTCCCTGCTGTGCTCACTAGATCATCTCAGTCCTCAAGGCCGTCTCTCAATCCTAAATTACTGGCCCTTCTACCAACACATTTATCTGCCCTTTCGACACTGAGGGCCTTCAGGTTGCTTTGAATAGAGCATCTCACATACCTCACCTTCACCAGTCAGGCTCCCAGCAAGCCCAAGGTCCTTTATCCCATGTTCCTATGCCATCGACAACTTACCTTCCCCTTTCTGCATTGCTTCTTTTGTGATTATCCAGTAGCACTGACTTCATTCTCCTATTATCAGGCATCGCATTAACTCCAAGTGCAGCCTGCTTCAAGATTTAGTGTCACAAAAACTGACTTACTTCCAGCACTCCTCAGTCAAATTGACTATTTCCCTGATACCCAGGAGGGAAAGGGTAGGGAGAGAGGGCAGGATGCTTCATATCCTATCTCACCCACACCCTGCCTCAACTGCCCTGGAAGCTCTAGGCTAGAAGGATGCAAAACCTCTTTACTATGTCAGAAAGTTTTTGGTTGGTAAAGACAAAATACATGACAAAAACAAAGAAAGCATAGTTTTGGCCCAGTTTGAGAAGGATTTTGGTCCATCTTGGAGAAGAAGGTATAGCATAATGTGTGGCAGTGGGAATATTCAGCAACATTTGTGCACATCGTGACAGACCAGAAAACAAAACAAATAGACCAGAATCAAGGATGAGGCTATCACCACAGACCACTCCACCAGCCAGGCTGCATCTCCCAAAGGCCCCACAGTCTTGGAAATAATGCCTCAAATTGGAGAATTCATGCTCAAAATATGAGCCCGTGAGAGAAATTTCACATTCAAACCATAATGGTAACCAGATCATGCTTGAAGCTAAAGCCATATGACTTTATTTTAATCTCAAAAAAAAAATTATCAGGAAGCTCCTAGGCCCATCTGGGCTCAGATAGCACAAAAGCCAGCGATGTTTAAAAAAGCAAACAGTTTCCAGATTCTCCCGGGCACAGAGAGGCTTACACATATCTAACCATTTGCACCGCCTCCCTGATGAGACTAAGCTGCCCCTCCCAAGCTCTGTTAGAGTCTCTGCTACCACCAAACTGAAGATAATCCTCTGGCCCTGGGCCTCAGAGCCAGATGGATAGCATTTCTCCAGTGGGATACACTTTCCCTCCTCTTCAAAATGGGAATGTGGGGGCCTGGCTCTTGGTGAAGAGCAACTATAGGGCGGGAACAACAGCCCTCTCTCTTCCAAAGAGATCTGTGTGGAAAGCTGCCCAGTCCCCTCAAGACTGGCTAATCTGTTCAAATGTCTTTAGTCAAGTCATCCTATGGAAAACTGGGGCTAAGTCAGTATAATGTTTGCCACACAGGCATGTAGAGCTCTGATCCTCAGCATGTGTGTGGTGGCACATGCCTGACATGTTAGTGTTGGGGAGGCAGAGATAGGAGCATGCCTGGAGCCTACTGGGCAGCTAGTCTCATTGACAAGTGAGCTCTGAATTCAGTGGGAGACCCTGTCTCGGGAACAGAAGGTGAAGGAAGATAAACAACACTCATATCCACAAGCTGCAACATGTACACTCATGCTCCCCTACACACAGAGTGAACCCTAACATGGTACAATCATGGGGGATCTCATGACTCACCAATAATCAAAACTTCGTTATTTGAAATTTTCATTTAGTGATCCCAGTGTGTGCTGAGGGAAATGTGGTAGGTCTGCCCTTATGGCATGAAAGAAACCTGATTCACCAGAGGCAGACAACTTCTCCTGACCAGACACCTTTAAACCACCACCAGCGTCATCCTTTCTTCTCTCTACAAACCAGGGCCAGAGCCCATAGCACACCAGAACTCAGTACACCATTGTTTAAATCGGCTCACTTTTATTTTAACCTATCAATGAAACAAAGCAAAGATGACTCTCAATTCTCAGAACTGGTGACATTGTCATTAGGGGGCAAAGAAAAGGCATTTTGACTTAGGAGCAAACTATTTTTTATTAATTTTTATTTGCATATCTCCAAAACAGAGCCAGCAGTATGCTTTCTTGTACCTAGACACCCACCCTGAATTCAATGATCACACTGCAGTCAAGGGGCAGGAAATCAAAAGCCCTCCCTCCCCTCCTAGAGGAAGTGAGAGTGAGGAGTGGCCATCTTTCTCCTTCACCAATATCTCTTCTTACAAGCTTCCATCCCATGTCACAGCTCTGATTTTTGGCACTGCCATCTTGCTATTCATCTGCCCTAAAACGGCACTATTGCGATGCCAGAAAACATCTATCTGTAACTGACACCTTAGTATGAATGAGCGTAAGTCAAAACATCAGCTCATTCCAGAATTCCTGAGCTTCCAATCTTCCTCCTAGGATCCTTGAAGGAGGGAAGGAGGCTAATCCTTCACTGCAGAGCCCACACAGGAAGCCTGCTGGTGGAGTTGGCAGAAAACACAAAAGGAAATTTAAAAAAGAAAAAAAAAAAAGGAAAAGGAAGGCAATTGTAAATCCTCATGAGCAGTGATCATCAGAAGTCACTTGGAATTTCATGCAGCAGAAAGCATGCCTGCCTCACACATTACAGAGAAACAAGCTTGGTGGGGGTGAGAGAGGTGAGGAGAGGCTCAGACAGAAGACCATTGGGCTTTCTTGAGAAAATACACAGCTGCAGCCTGGGCCTCAATCTGTGCAATCATCCACAAACACCCCAGTTCTTCCAGCTGTGGGAAGGTAGTACAGGGCCTAATGACTTCCTGTGTGAGAGGTCATGAACTCCTCTGCTTCTTTTCTCCCTTTTCACATGTCAAAATAGATGGCCCTGTGTCACCCATGATCTTGCCACCCACAATTGGCCTTTGAGTATCAGTCAGAATTAGCAAATTCTCAGGCAGCAAGAGCTGGTCCCCACTCTGGGCAGCTCACGCCACAATGGGCTCACCACTTACACTGTGAGCTTCTACCACATCATCTCTGTACAGAGGGAAGGCAACAAATTTCTCTCTGGCCCTGAGAGAGCAGCCCAGAGACACACACTCCCTACATTCCATTAGGCCCAGGAAAGTCAGAGACCAACAGTCACTTCCATGTGACAGAGTACAGTGATCCCATTTGCCCAGAAACTACAGCAAAGAGATGGTGAGTAGCTAAGTGACTGTCCCATTGTCACAGGAAAAGCAAGAAACTGGTGACAGACCATTAAAAGAATATAAAGCTGGGTGTGGTGCAGGGGCATGCCTCCAATACTTAGGAGGCTGAGGCAAGAGGAAGATCACTGAGTTCTAGCACATCATGGGCTATACAGAGTGAGACTGTGTCAAAAGAGAGGAAGGAAAGAAAGAAGGAAGGAAGTCAGGAAAAGAAAGGAGGTGGAGGAAGGAAGGAAGAGAGAAAGAAAGAGTAAAAAATGAAACTAAGCACCTCAGTTACTGAGATAATAACCAAATGCAGGATATGGTCAAGTGTTTAATGTCTGTTGCTTTATCCATTATCTATATGACCAGATAGATGCTAATGAGGTAGATTTTACAGATGAAAAATTAAAACTTCTGAATTCAGAGTACTTGCATAAGGTCAGATAATTAGTAAATTATGAATCTTGGGCCCAAATTCAGGACCCCCAGGTTCCCAGAACCATGCTTTTGTTTACTTTACTATACTGGTATACATACACACCCACATACAGACACTTTTCTTTTCCTTTTTTGAGACATGATCTCCCTATCCTAGGCTAACCTTGAACTCCTGAGGCAGCCTCCCCAGTGCTGGAATTATAGGCATAATGTATCTGTAATGTATCTTGGGGACCTTGAAAACAGCCAAATGGTAACTATGGTGACCCTATGAGCAGTCACAGGCATTGTTTTCTTGCTTTGCTATGAAGTTCCAGCAGACAAGGATGCTCCAGCAGACACAGACAGTGGCTTCTAGCAAAAACAGATTCAGGCCTTCCCACCATCCAAGCCACCCACTGTGAGGTGTTAGAGCCCTACCAGCCAAGTGTAAGGGGTCAAAGCCATGTAAGAGGTGTTAGTAGCCCTCATTCTCAAATGTACCCAACAAATAAGTCTTACTCTGCCATTCTGCAGCTCAGTGACTTGAAGATCACAGCTGATTCAAGCACAGTTTTTAACTCAGATTTTCCTGGCTCCAAGGAAAGGGGGAGGGTGGTGTTGGCAGTGCAAAAGTTCTTTCTGAAGCAGAGTCCCTGAGCCAAGATGAATCAGCCTTTCCCTTTCCCCAAACTAAAAGATATGACCTCTGATAAAGGATTTATAAATCCCAGTAAAAATTCTTTCCCCTTATTAAGGAAGATATGTCTGCCCCATTTGAGAAGACAAAATTTTAAATTATTACCAAGTCAAAAAATGTGATGAAAATAGGCATCTTGGGGGCTAAGTGTAGGTAGCATGCCTATATCTTGAAAGCTGTGTGACTTTAGGTGAATTGCTTACTCCCTCTGCCTGTTAGGAGTAATTCACTGTGATAGCTACTGTGTGTGATTCCCACTTCTACCCATGGTAAGACTTGTTATCTGGAGATAAAAAAGTAACAGAGGTTAGGTCACCTTCTCATCACTGTGAAAACAAACAAACAAAAATCTGACAGAAGCCACCTAAGGGAGGAAGGGTTTCTTTTGGCTCACAGTTTCAGGGGACTTCAGTTCATTGTGGTGGACAAGATATGGAGGGAGCAGGGGCTCAATCCTGGTTGGCAGGAATTTGAGGCAGCAGGTGGCATTGTATCAGTCAGGAAGTAGAGGGAGCATGTGACAGAAGGAACCAAGGAAAATATAGCCCTAAAGAGCCATCCCAGGGAACTGATTTTCCAGGAAAGCCCCACCACCTACATCTTCAAAGTTCTACACCCTCCCACCAGCTGAACACCAATTACTGAATCATGAACTCCAGGGGGGTGGGTATCCTATATTCAAATCATCAACAACAGTGTGTGAGTGCCTTTGTGTGTGTGTGTGTGTGTGTGTGTGTGTGTGTGTGTGTGTGTATGCACTAGAGATATTAACAGCAGAGACCCAGCATGGTGACAGGAAAAGATGATGAAGAATCTCCTTTTCAGTTCTGTCTGATTCTCAGCAAAAATACCATAAACAGCTGCCAGATTCAAACCATCCAGAAAATGCACAAAATATAATGGAGCATACCCCTTCTGACCATTCCACCTCAAACTGAGGTAATCTTACCCCAGCTACTGAGGCAGGAGGATGGTGAGTTCAGGGTTGGCCTGGAAAACCTAGTGAGACCTTGTGTCAAAATAAACAAGTGAAGAAGGGGCTGGGAGCTTTGCTCAGGACAGCCTTGCCTAGTATGGGTGAGGACCTAGGTTCCTGCAAATATCTATCCATATGTAGCACCCATTTTAGCATCTGTACACATTTTACAGCTCTTTCAAACGTAAACTGTTGACTTTTGTTTGTTCTAACAGTGTCAAAGTACTAAACCAAGGCTGGCCAGTGACTGCCCCATTGGGTGTCTGGGGAGCAGTGAATGATCCATTGAGTGTGTATGGGGAACAGTGAGCAATTCTTTGGGTGTGCATGGGGATACCATTCTGAATGTTACTAAGCACCTTGACTTTGCTGGTGGACTAGCTGGTGGAATGGAGCTTAGCTCTATTCCCGTGTTGCAGTTTCTTTAACACCAGACTGTATTTTGGTTGTGAACATCATGAGGTAGTGAGCTTTGGAGTAGGAATGACAGATTGCAGGCAGGATCTAGGGGACATACTTCCCCTTTGTGCCTTTGTGTCCCTGAAGGGAAAATTAGCTGGAAAAGGCCCTTGTTGCAGAGCTGAACCCTCAACAGCAAAGCACTTTCTGACCTTGCAAGTTGCTTTGATTTCCACTAATGATTATGACTTCTGATAATGCAGACAGATGGTTTCTTCTAACAAGGAAGAAAACCACTCAGTTCAGGTAGAGACTCCGGGTGAGAGCTCATCCTCACCAAGGGCTAGAGCTGCTATACTGTGACTTCCAGCTTCTGATGCCCCAAATACACAGCCAAGTCCATGAACGCTGAGGGAAGGGTTCTGGGTGATGCCAGGACCCACTGCATTGCTGCTTCTCTGTGAATATTTCTGGGAACTTCCAGGTCACATGCTAACTGCTAGAATTTACAATGGTATCCGGGGCCCTGAAAAAGATTGTTTGAAGGGATGGCTGGCATCCTGTCAGGATGAGAATGTCAACAGATATGCTTTTCTCCATTAAAGTAAAAGGGAGCAGGTAAATGGACACGTCCTGGGGCAGATGAGAAAGAAATTAGGATATGAGAGATGAGATAAGAGAGCACATGCCAAGCAGAAGAGGTCATAGGCAAACTTGAAATTCTTACAACAGAGCAAAATACCTGGTCAGGGCTGGTCATAGTCAAGTCAGACCAACTGGCACCACTCAAGGAGAGCCATCTGCTGTTCAGTGTTCACAGATATTTTCAGAACCATTGGCCACTTGAAACTGGCCATAGTAAGACTCTTTCCAGTATGGCAATTAGCAAAGACTGTGAATTAGAATTTTTTAAAGCAGCTTGCCAGCACAAAGTATAGGAATCGGTACTATTATTACCAGATGCCACTAAAGGAGTCAGTTGAAGAAGGTGATGTGGTCACACCTACACTTCTAAAGCAGTCACTCTAGGGCTAGTATGGAGAAGCAGAGACACATTTAGGAAGCCGTGGTGGGTCACTATCCAATCAAGGACTAAGGACCAAGAGTGGCATGGGTAGGAGCAGGAAAAGAGGCCCCTTCCAGCTCAGAGGTAAGCTAAGGATTCAGAGACTAGTGGAATTACTGGTTATGTTCTTCTTGCTGCCTTAATATCTCTTACTAAAGTGACTTAAGGAAGAAAGGGATTAGTTTTACTCATAGTTTGAGAGTTGGGCCCATCAAGGCAGGAGGCAGGGAAGTTGCAGTGGCAGGAGCTTGGGATATCCGGTCACATTGTACCCACAGTCAGGAAGCAGATGTAGATGAATACTGGTGCTCAGCTCACTTCCTTCTTTTTATTCAGTCTGGAATCATAGCCCACGGAATGGTGGCTGACCCATTTATAGTGTATGTTCCACCTCAACTAATCCAGTATGGACACACCCAAATCTCCTAAGGTAATTCCAGAGCCTGTCAAATATTGACAGTCAATATTAGCACTTAGTGAATGGGAAAACAGGAGATTAGCAGAGGGAGAAAGGAGGAGCCCAGAACAGTGAGCTTGAAGCAGCTGGGACAAATATCAGGCCTTTTCACATGATCTCCCTCCTCAAGAGAGAAAGACTTGTAGAGCTGACTCTAGAAAACCCTCCAGGGCTAATTGTCATGGGCTTCACAGAGAAAGGAGAGGTCTACAGCCTTAGCTTATGAAGAGTGATTGTTCCCTCCCTCTCCTCCTTCTTCCCTTCTTCTGTGTTCTGAACTGTCCCTAGAAGCTTCATGTTGTTAAGTCAGCCCCCAAATTCACAAGTCAATGGCATTTGGAGTGGACCCTTTGGAGATGATTCATATTGGTCAGAATGGAGCCTCCTGACGAGATAAGAAGAGAGACCTGGGATGACATGCCTTCACTGTCTCCATACAATGCCCAGTACCATGGCAGACCCAAGAGGTTGCCCTCTCCAGATGCTGGAGCCTTAACTTTATATTTCCTTGCCTCCAGAACTGTGAAGATTTTCTTTTCTTTATAAATCACCCAGTCAGTAGTGTGTGTTTAAGCTGAAACAAGGGCTGAGGACATGGCTCCATCAAGAAGGTGCTTGTACAATGGTGAGGACCTGGATTCTATCCCTAGCACCCATACAGGCCTGGCAGTGTATACATGGAATCCCAGCACTGAGAGGATGGAGATAGAGGATGGCACTTGCTGGCCAGCCAGTCTTCCTGGACTAGGGAGCTCCAGGTTCAGTGAGAGACCCTGTCTCAAAAAATAAAATAGAAAGTGATTGAGAAAGACACCTGGTCCTGAACCCTGGTCCCCACAGGCATGTGGGCGTGCGTGCACACATGTGTGCACGTGCACATGCGTGCGCACACACACACACACACACACACACACACACACACACACACACTTGCATACACATTCCTGGAAACACAGGAACACAAACACATTGAAACACCTTTTTCCCTTCCTCTGCTCTTTCCCCCCTCCTCCCTCTGCTGGCAAAGTCCTCCTAAATCTTGTGTATAAATATTCATGTGGTCCAGCCAGTATCAGACAGCTGCCTCATCATTGCTGGTCTACCTACCATCAGCAGCTCTGGTTGGAACCCTGAGCTACTTAGACACTAATACTCAGGGCTATGATCAGTGCCAGCCACTCCATCTTTGTCAGATAGATTCCTGAGCTACTCTTCTCTCCAAGTTGTCTGCTTTGAAGCATAAACTATAGGAAAGCTGAGGACATAGAATGCTGACAAGGAAGAGCACTGGAGTCAGAGGCGTGGGGGACCTATGGGGGACACAGCTCTGTGTCCAGACCTCGCAGAGCCTCAGGCACCTCATCTGAACTTGGAGTTGTATACCCCAATACACAGGATCTGTATGAAAATGGAATGAAGTATGCAGGGAGGATCTAACACCAGAGTCCATGTAGCTGGGAAAAGGAAAAACAAATAGTTCTAGAGACAAACAGGTCTGAGATCCCACCAGCTCTTTTCTACTGGCTCTGGGCTCTGGGCTTCTGGGCCATTTACCTAATGTCTCTGACTGTATTGGCTTATGGCTACCAAATTTGGCTAGGTTTCTGTCCCACAAGTCCATCTACTTCTTGGAGGATTGTAGCCAACACAAGATACATACAAAAGTGCTTGGGGAAGCTGTCAGCACTAAACAAAAGCAAGGGAGTGTTCGTTCATTTGTTTGTTGAAGCCTGTTAAACACCTTGACTGTGGAGGAGTCTGTGTAACATGGAACATTCTGGCTGCTAACCAGAATGCTAACACTTGCTAGTGTTCCTATGTGGGATCCCGAACACCAGACTGCGGACTTCATGTTGTGCCAGCATGAGGCAGCCTCATATACAGGAAATGTGAGAGAATTCAGGTCCTACTACAGAGGGCACATACCCTAATGACCCTAATGGAATGCTCCAGTGAGTTCCAGTGTTATGCCCACAGAAAACAGACCTGAGGCCCTGGGTCACAGACCTTGGCAATGGGTCTCTAAGCTGGCATGGAGCTCCAGGTAGAAGAAACAGTGGAGGTATCACGAGATGAGCAGGTATGTGTGAATGAATACTAGGGAGATGGTTCCAGAAGCCTGAGAAGGTTGAGGAGTGGATTAGTGTAGGGAATCCAAAAACATTCAATTTCCAAGGGGTGCCCTGGGAGAACATATGTTAGCTGTATCACAAGTTCCTGGAAATTAGATATTTGTTCTCCATTCCTGCAGTCAATGACAGAGAGTGGCTCTGGAGGGCTCTCCCATCTCTGTTCTGCTCAGTGTCTTTACCTACAAGCAGGCTCAGATCCTCCAACGTGCAGAGCAAGACCTCACACAAAAGCATGGGGCCCTTGTAGACTTGAAGCTGTTTGAAAGACAGGAATTGTAAATCAAGACCTTGCCTACCTTGAAGATGGGCTGAGGATTGGAGAAGATCATTGATGTTAGCTGTGACAATAGACAAACCAGTCATAAAGAGACTGAGTAGCCATTCACCTCAGGATGGAGAGGGGAAGGAAGAAAGCGGGTTCTAGATTGTAGAAGGCTTTGCAGAAGCCAGTAGAGGATTTAGATGCTCTCCTGAAGTAATTGTCAGCCGTGGGAGAAATGCTGGACAGGACAGGAGCACAGTCAGGTTTGTGATTTATAAAGACCAACCAAGTGAATACAACCAGGAAGATTGGAGCCATGAATCGGTCATCTAAGAAGTATTGGGAGAATTGCATCCAAAGATAAGAAAAAGCTTACAACACACACCCTCTACACATCTGAAGGAAGCTCTCTTCTCTTTCTGTCCCTCCAGACTGTCCCTATTCTTGCATCACCTGCCCACCTCAGTGGCCTGGGATAATCTGGTTCCATCAAACAATAGATTCTACCCTCCTGTGCTCTTCCCAGAACCCAGGAGCACCCCTTTCTAGCCTCAAGTCTGATGCGGCTCTTCCTACACCCACTCCTAAGGAACTAAGTCTTCCCTGGGTCTTTCAAGAAAGAAGGTTCTTCCTCACTCCTGTCCTGTACCTAGGCTCACCCTGTCTCCTCGCCTGAAGCTCCAGACCATGATGGTATCTTCAGTGAAGGCCTGTTACAGACACTTCAGCTAGGCCCTTTTCTCGGGACCATGGTCCAAAGCAGGGGAGGCTGCCCCATTACAAAAGGATGGGAAGTACAGAATGCAATGGTGTGCTCTATTCCAGGGAACACGAGTGTTGATGTGGTTGTGACTCAACCCGGGATTCCCTATCCCAACTGCCATCCTCACAAAGCCCTAAAGATAAAGAGCCCACACTACAAAGAGTATGGAGCTTTCCTTTAGGGTGCCAGCAACACAGGGTTAGCCCTTCCAGGGTACCTTAGGAAAACAGGGGTCCCATTTCAGTCCCTTTATAATGATGGAAGAAAAACAACCAACCTGGCGAGATCCTGGCCTCAGAAGGACAACTTTGCCTCCTACCCCCAACCCAGCCTGGCCAATCAGCTGAAGACCTCTACATCTGTCCATGGTCCCTACCCTCATCTGTGCACCTTAGGCAGAGAGATCCAACACATACCTTCACACACATCCCTGAGCCCTAGCCCACCCTCACCCTTCTGCTGGGGAAGCTGCCTGGCCCTGCCTTTTCTTCATCTTCATAAAAGGCCTGTCTTTATTTTTATCCTTTAATAAGGTTACTACTGGACTAAGGGAGGCAGATTTTAGCCTAAGGCTGCATCTGCCCTTCATTTAAAACTACCCCGACTCCCACAAGGCTGGAAAACAAGTCTCCAAGCTCCTCTTTTATAGTCTTCCTTAGATCCAAACCCAGAGCTATTTTTGCCAACAGATTGTGTCAGCCTGGAGCCCATTTGCCTCCAGAAAGGGCCCCTCTTACATAAAAAGCAAAACTCACCTGCAGCCTGCCAGACACCCCCATTCCTCATATCCCACCCCAGGATCTCCTCATTGGCTCTCAATACTTTAGGTCTTTGAAGAAATCTTTTCTCTACCTGGAAGATTCTGGAATCCTGCCCCTGCTTCAAACTCCTACCTCATCCACAGTCCTTAATTCTTAAATAGACATGCAGTTTTGGATTCCAAAATGTGTTTTTTAGTTTCCCACTAAAAGTATATGGAGGGAAAGTTTATTGTTGGTGTTGATTACCCTGGGTTGTTTGACTATAAACGTTTGGACAGAGGCAGGCAGTGCATGTTTGTAGGGGAGACCTATCATTTACAAAGGAATGAAAAACAAAAAGGAACATCTCTCTGCTCCAGCCTCTCAGAGAGAGTACTGTCCCCCTCTCAGAAGCAAAGCAGTTAGGCTTCTGCTGTCATTAATTCATCAGGCTGGGCCCAGACCCCAAGGCCAGGCCTTGTCTGCCTGAGAGGCAGAGCTAAAAACAGCTCCAGCCTCAGAGAGGGGCCAGCCCACTGTCTAATTGCTCAGAGTTCTCTCTGCACCCTCCCTGTGCTCCCCTGGCAGGCAGCTTGAAGAGTGAAGACTCACTTTGATTTGGAAAGGGAGAAGAAAAGAAAGCTGTTTGCAGGTGTGTAGCCAGAATTGCCCAGGCAACAGAGGGGAAAATGCCTCTCGGCAGGCTGCTAGTGCAGGTGTGCCTCCATTTTCCTAAGCACATGCAGAGGGCAGGGAAGGAGTTGGGGAGGGGGCTATTGGAGGGGAACACATGCTTGTGGAGAAGTCCAGAAGCAGATTGAGGTGTTTTTAATCCATCACCGGACCTGGAATACCAAAGAGACTTGGTTGTAGCTATGATTTCTTGCTGTGGAAAAAAAAAGTTATGAATGGGAAGATGGGTTACCTTGAACCTTGTGTATATTTTTACCTGGGCCAAACTGGGAGTGAGGGAAGGAGGGAGTATGAATAGAGCCCATTTGGCTGGAAGTTTCCAAGACATTCATTCAACTCTGCAATCCTTCAGCCTACATTTATTATTGATAATAATAGCTACCATTTAGTGGCTTCCATAGTAGAACAGGTGCTTGCTAAGCACTTTAACTTACGGTATACAACTCAGGTCTCACAGCTTCTCTGTGAGACAGACCTTACCATCTGCGTTTTATTGATTTAAAAAAAAAAAAAAAAAAAAAAAAAAACTTTCTCAGCAAGAGACAGAGAGAGAGGCACTTACCCACAAAGCCCATGGCCTCCAAAAACAAGAGTTCAAAGCCAGAACTAACCACTTCTCAAGTCAAAGCTGTTACCTGACAGAGCTTTCTCCTTCCCTCTGTGGAGTCTCCATGCCTGGCTTTGGGCTGAATGTTAGAATAAATGTTTGGTACACAAAGTGTTTCTGGAGGTCCATCTTAAGATTTAGCCATAAGAGGCAGAAAAAAAAAATGCTGGATTCTGCTCTCCCTCTGTGTAGTAAAGATGCCTGTTAGGCAGGCTAAGCTTCCCCAGTGAGGCATGGAGTACACCCAGTTCTCTGGCCCACTGATAGCCATACTGCCTAGTGCAACTTCCTCTCTCTCCCAGCACTTAGACAGGAAGTCCTTTTCCCATTCCAAGATCTAATCTTGTGACTTGATTTAGTCAATAGACTACAGTTTAAGAGTTAAGCCTCTTCAGGGCTGGGTTTTAAGAACCTGGTGGCTTCTCCACCCTTACCCCTTTCTCTTGAAATGTGACCTTTGTCAATGTCTTCTTATAAAATAAGAGGCACGTGTCCTGGTCATTGATGACCCTAGGACACACAATGAGACCACGCTAGACTATCTAGCCTCCAGCCAACTCAATGTGAGCACAGTAAAGGGAGGGAATCTAGCTCAGACCAGAAGTCCTTCCAATAGAAGCTCACCCAAAACCTCACCTGCAGATCTGGAAGCTAAACCACCAGGTGTCTTCAAGACCAGGTTTAGGGGTCCTGTCACTCTGTTTCCCTAAGCTGAGAAGCCACAGGGAAGTGTGATCAGAGGTAGGCTCAGTCCCCTGTGCCCCAGAACTCACATAAGTACAGGCCCCTAAGCCTAAAATATTTCTGGACCCTGGCCTCTTTGCCTTTTGTTGTTGTTGGATCTCACTTTATAGAAAAAGGATACTGCAGACTGGGAGAAGAGTGTTGGTGGAAGCTGGGAGCTGAGCTGAATGTACTGATACATTCTTGCATCCCATCACTTATGAAGCTGAGCTACAAAGCAAGAACCTGTCAAAAAACAAAAACAACAACAACAACAACAAAAAAAAAACTCAGTGCTCCAAGGCTCCCCTGTGGAAGGCAAAACCAAGACCATGAAGCCATGGGTTTGGTGTCCAGATTCCTCTAACACTCACATCTTTCACTGGAGGTCAAATTATTCCCACCTGTGTGCAGCTGATGCACCAGCTCTCTCTACAGAACCCTCTGTGTTGGAGTTCTCTTGAGAAACACACCACTGGGAGATTACATATCCATGTGTTTTGTCTTTCCATAATTTCAGTTACCACTGCCAACAGCAATCAAACATTCAAACACAGTCTAAAAATATTTAGGTGGAATTTTCCAGAAATACATACTTCATAGGTTTTAAACAAATATATTAGAAGATATTGTTAAATTATTTGTTATTGGTTATAATCATTGGTAACTGGTACCCAATTTAAAGTGTAAACTTTAACACAGGTATGTATTAGGTACATATAGGAAAAACAGAGTCTATACAAGGTTAGGTAATCTCAATTTTAAGTACCTCCTGGAGTTCCTGAAATGTCTCCTCTATATATAAAATTGAATTCTACATGTATAAATGTATGCACGTGTAAATACATACACATGTAGGATGCATTATAAGATGCTGGCTCATATTATCAAACACATACAAAGAGGGCCCCTCATATACCACAGGAAAGCTGAAGACTAAGGAAAGCCAGCATGACAGTCAAGTCCTGAGAGATGGAGATGCAAGGACTCCTGAGTAAGCTTGGGCAGGTGGGTTGGGAACCAATTTAAGCACTCTTTGTCTTTTCATCCTAACCATCATTAAATTCAGGGATGCCCACCCCCATGAGGAGAGCCATCTGCTATATTCAGTCCACCAGTTCCAGAGCTAATTCCCAATGGAAATATATGGGAAGCATACCCAGAAATCACATTTAACCTGATTTCTGGGCACTTGCTGGCTCTGTCAAGTTTGATATAAAATTAACCATCACAAGCCTTGTATCAGGGAAGATGTCAAGTGGGGAACCATGAGGATGGAAGCATTATCTTCCTAGTGCTTCTGGACCAAATTACAGCAAACACAAGCATCAGAGGCTGGAGAGATATCTCAGTGGCTAAGAGTGTGTGCTGTTCATCCAGAGGATCCAAGTCCGGTCCCAGTACCCACTTGATGCTCTACAACTGTATGTAACTCCAGTTCCAGGGGATCTAGCTAATGTTCCCATTTGGCACCACACACACACATGGTGCACAGACAGGCGAGATAAGACATTCATATATGTAAAACAAAAACAAATAAATCTTAAAACACACACACATTCTCTCCCTCCCTCCCTCCCTCCCTCCCTCCCTCCCTCCCTCCCTCTCTCTCTCTCTCTCTCCCTCTCTCTCTCTCTCTCTCTCTCTCTCTCTCTCTCTCTCTCTCTCTCTCTCTCTGTCTCTCTCTCTCTCACACACACACACACACACACACACACACGTTTACTCTCTCATGATTTGGGAGGCCAGAAGTTCAGAATCAAGAGGATTAGTTCTTCTAGAAACTCTAAGAAAGTATGCCTATCACCTTAGCTGTATTTACAGAAAAGGTGTCTGCAGAACTAGGAGGTAGTAAGAAAGGAGTTTAGTGTGACTGTAGCCAGGACTCAGGCTGTAAGCAACCCTGGACTAGAGCACTTAGAGAACATAGACCCAGCCCAAGGCTGATAGAAAATTGAACTCAATGGCATGCATGACAACCACAGCTCTGGGTGCCAGGTCCCAGATCCCAGAAAAGACATTTCACACCAGATCCCAGAAAAGACATCTCTAGAAATCACTGGAAGCATCCACATCCCAAGTTCCTTTTCCACAAAATCCTTTGGCTGGTCAATCCCAATCTGTGGAAACCACTTCTGGGAAGGAAGACTGAGAAGAGTGAAGAGAAGGTGATAGAATCCTTGTCAAAGGAAGCTGTCTGTCCCTGGGTCCTGCTAGCTTTTGTCTAGTCACTTGACACTCCTCTTGGATGCCTGAAATATACCTCAAATCACCAAAATCCTAGACTCAGCCCTGCCTTCCCTGACCTGAAGTTAGCACGCCCTGTAAGATCAGCTGGCAAGAAAGAGCCCACCTACTCCAGAGGGGGTAGAATCTCAAAGCTTCCTGCTCAAGGAAAAGAAGGAGGAGGTGGCCTCAAATCTGACCTCCTTCTGCCTCCAACTGCTGAGACTGCAGACACCCACACCCAGAGGTCACATTCTCTTTCACATTATACTGGCTGGACAGTGTCAAACCCCAGCCATCCATATTTGCAGGAAGATGTACCCCCTACTTGGGTTTGTTTCTTTTAAGCTCCAGGTTCGTTCACTTCAGCTCTTGACACTGAAAACATGCCTGTCCCTGGTGATCAGGTATCAGAAAATTCAACAGGACAGATGCAAGATGTGGGTATTTCCTTGGTGGACAAGATCCACAGTGGAGGACAGAGCTCCTGGAGCAGGTGAGAGCTGTACAGTCGCAGGGAGCTACACATAGAAGGCAGAGGTGACTCAACTATAAACAGTACAGCCAGCCTCGGTGGCTACCAAAGAAGAGTGGCCAGGGTTCATACAGTCTGTCCCCTGTCAGACACTCTACCGGCCTCACTTCTTATGTCTTTCTTCACTGTGTAACTTTAGGATCATCTATTCTAAGAAACCATCTTCTCTCCAGGAGATCCACCACTGGGCCCCCACATGAGAGGCACACCCTACTTTATAGTGTCCTGTCATCATCAGGTTACATTCTCACACTCGAGCCTGCAGGTTTCTTCCAGAAAAGGCCCAAACTCTAGATTCTGGATGAAATTTTGGAGGGAGGAGGGGGAAAACTAAATAGGAAGGAAGATGCATGGAGAAAGAAGGAAAGGAGGTAGAAGGGAAGGAAAGTTTGATAGTTTGCATAAGGACAGCCCTCATAGGCTCATACCTGGATGCTTAATCACCACACAGCGGAACTGTTTCAGAGGACTGGAAGAGTTAGGAGGTGTGTCCTTGTTGGAGTGGGTGTGTCCTTGTTGGAGGAAGTATGTCACTGGGAGTAGGCTCTGGGGTTTCAAAAGTTCGTAGCATGCCCAGGCTCTGCCCTTCTGTCTGTGGATCAGGGTGTAGCTCTCAGCTGCTGCTCCACCACCTACCTGCATCCATCACATTCCCTGCCATGATGATAATGAACTCACCTTGTGAAACTGTAAGGAAGCTCCCAGTTAAAGCTTTCTTTTATAAGATTTGTCTTGGTCATGATGTCTCTTCACAATAATAGAACAGTGATTAAGACAGAAAATAATGATGAGGAAGAAAGCAGGAAGGAATGATGGGAGATGTTATTCTGTAAATATGTTTCTTGTGTTGGTTAATGAATAAAGTGCTGTTGGCCAATAGGAAAGGAAAATAAGAGGGACTAGGAGACAAGGAGGAAAGAGGAAGTAGTAAGGAGGAGTGAGCATGTAGAGCATGTAGAGACAACAAAGGTCCAGGCCCGCTCTCCGGTAAGACAAGACCATGTGGAAATACTTAGAGTAATAGAAATGGGTTAATCATTAAGACAGAGCTAGCCAATAAGAAACAAGTAACAGGCCAACAGCATTATATCAAGTACAGAGTCTCAGTGTGTTATTGGGGGGGTGGCGTGGCAGTGGGACCGACCGGCAGGGAAAAACCTGCTTGTAACAAGGGAAGAAAAGAGGAAGGAGGAAGGATGGGAGGAAAGCAGGGAGGGAGGGAGGGAAGGAAGGAAGGACGGAAGGAAGGAAAAAAAGAAGGGACGTGTGGATTTGTGGATGAGAAAGAGTGGACATACACATTTGTCACATCCTTTTTAGTATTCAAGTGGAAACCCGTGTTCTTATCACTATGACCTCACTCCTCTGCATCCAGGACATTCCCAAGGGCCCTGTACTAGCTGGTTTTGTATGTCAATTTGACAGAAGCTAGAGTCATCAGACAGGAAAGAGCCTCACTTGAGAAAATACCTTCATGAGATCCAGCTGTAGGACATTTCCTCATTTAGTAATATAGGGGGAGGGCCTAGCCCATGGTGGGTGGGGCCATCCCTGGGCTGATGGTCCTTGGTTCTATAAGAAAGTGAGCTGAGTAAACCACGGGATACAAGGCAGTAAGCAGCACCCCCTCCATGGCCTCTGTATCAGTTCCTGCCCTATGTGAGTTCCTGTCCTGCCTTCATTCTGTGATGACCAGCAATGCTGAACTTTAAGCCAAATAAACCTTTTCCTCCCCAGCTTGCCATTTTGTCATGGTGTTTTGTCAAAGCAATAGAACCCTAAACTAAGGCAGGCCCCCAACACCTGCTTCCCCAGAGAGGCACTGGTTCAGGCCAAGATCTCCACAACACTATCAAGAGACTGTGTCAGGGCAAAAAAAAATGACCAAGAAATTTAGAGGGACATGAGAAGGAGGAAGGAGCCCCTCACCCAGCAGCATCTACATCTGACTCACATTTCTCAATGGCCAAGCATCAAGACTCACAACAGACAAAAATCAAAAGTGCTGTGAAGACTGCCTGCATAGAAACATTACTCCCTTTCCTGAGAGAGAGCTCAAGCAAGAGTAGTAAAACAGCTAATGAACCGTGCTGAAGGCCAAAATGTATGTGGACTTTTGAGTTTAACTTCATCAGCATTCCTGTCTCATCCATAAACCCACACAGCTCACCACATAAACCACCTTAAATCACATTTATAAGAGGAAGTTCTTAAGATAAGCAAAATATGTAAACCAGCTCACAGCTTTGTACTTAAATTTTAAACTCTGCATAATCTTTGCACTTGGTTGCAAATTATATCCTTTGGGCATTTTAACTTCTAAATGCTTAGACACTTAAATGAATGTCTCTCTCTCTCCCCCTTCTCTCTGTTTCTCTCCCTTCTCTTTCTCCCAGCTCTCTGTCTGTCTGCATCTTCTCGTATCTCTCTGACTCTCTCTGTCTCTGATTCTGTCTCTTTCTCTCTCTCTATCTCCCCCAGTACCCTTAACTATGTATGTATCTTTAGTTAATAAACTCCATACAGTCTTATCTTTTCATTCTTTTCTGAGTAGAGGTCAAGATTCTAGCCTTATATGAATGAAGGACCCTAAGAGAGAAATTTCTCAGTTTGAAGTTACCAGCATCAGGCTGTGTCTCTCACTTCCAGTAATAGTCTGTATACAATAAAAAGAAGTGAAAACACTTTAAAGAATCTTCTCATCCCTTAGGAAGTAAATATGAGGCAGAGTAGTATTGTGGGACATACACAGCTGTCTCTACTTTCAGCAAAAGGAAATTCTCCTGTTCAAATGGGTCCCATCTCCAAAAGGTTGAGGTTACAACCCAAAGTTACCAAGACCAGGGCTCCCCCATGAGCATCTATGGTCCCTGAGATCTCCAGACCACTGTAACAGAAGGAATAAATGTCTTCTCTTTCAGAACTCTGGAAATTTTCTTCATACCATGCTTTCTACCATCAAATAGAACTACACAAGGAACTTCCTAAAGCCCAGCTCTAAGGAGAAAACTGGAGCAGAAGTTTTATAATGCCACAACTCTATTTTTCATTGTAACTTTCCCCCATTGTTTTCCATGGATTAGCAACCTACCCATCAATATAACAAGCCCCACTGCCTAACAAGGTTTGCAGGACTCAGTGAAAGCCTGAATACAAACACACACTCTCTGCAGCTAGTGTTGATGTTCCTGTTTGGCTACCTGAACTTCTCACTAGCTCCTTGAGTCAGATCTCCATAGGCTCAAAAGATCCTATTCCTTAATTCCTCTGGCTACTGATGGAGATCGATAGGATGGTTTGAGTGAGAATGACCGCCATGGGTTTATATGTTTGAATACTTGGTCTCCAGTTGGTGGCTGTTGGGGAGGGTTAGGAAGTACAGCTTTGCTAGAGGAAACATATCACTGGGAGCAAACTTGGAGGTTTCAAAAGACTGGTACCATTTTGAGTTAGCTTTCTCTTTCTACCTCTTGTGGAGCAAGGTACAAGCTTTCAATTCTTCCTGCTACCACATCTTTGTTCTGCCATCATGGACTCTTAATACTGAAACCATAGCCCAATTAACACTTTCTTTTATAAATTGCTTTGGTTATGGTGTTTCATCACAACAATAGAAATGTCACCAAGGCAGGTGGCTTTGCTGGGTTAGCATGGGCTAGCAGGATCCTGAATACAGACAAACTGAGGAGAGTTGAGTTACTCTGTTTTACTTTTTTGTACACAGTAACATTAGGAAAGGCCTCACATTTTACAAATGTACTTCACAGTGTGTCAAATAGCAAGGCCCAGCAATGTCATCACCCTTTGACTTAAACATGAAAGAAAGAGGTTGGGACGAATAACACAGGTGTTAGGAGAAGAGATGGTATCAGGGTAACTGCAGGAGTGAGAGTTTCTTTAGAACCCATAACTTGGTCATCATTTAGGGTCTACACTGTATAGATTTCATTGTGATTGGTCCTGGACTTGAAGAAATTCTCCCAAAGTGACTGTTCACTAAGATTATTGGTTAAAGCATGTACAATTTCTAGGGGTCTATAAAATGCCAGATTCCCACCAAAATAACATATAAGGCTAGCTCTGAGACTCAACATTAGAAGTTTAGAGCTGCTTGAAGTGATAAGTGAGCTCTAGTCACAACTGGTCCATTCACGCTGGCAATGGTTTGAGGGGCAGAAACAGAACTGGGGGTAGGACCTATAGTTGGTGAAGGTTCCTTAGATACAGCATATGAAGACCTCCACAACAGAGCTCTCACTGTAACACATAGCAAGGAGTGGTGGCTTATACATTAGAAAATTATGAGTGTCTGACCTGAGGAGCAAGAGACTAAGGGAGCATCAGAGCCCCACCCCTGAGCAGAGCCTTGGTGACCCTCTCTCATTCTAAGTACACATATCTGTGAGAGAACTTTCCTAAAGACACACCTAGGCATTCAGGATTCACATACAAGGCCTCTTCTTCCCTCCCCCCAGAGACCTGGCCATCAGTCACTTTACCAACTTCTGTGACACTAACATGTTACCTGGTCCTATGACTTAGGAATCTAGAATAGGCCCCAAGTAGAAAGTAGATGGCTTCATTCACTTGAGTCAATGATTTCCTGTATCTGCCACAGAATCCCTAAAGTGCCGAGAGAACTGATAACCCGTTTCCAGCTCAGACTAACCACCTCACTGCCCCCTTTACACATTGAGAGAGGCTACACGGGACTTTTGTTTTGAAACTGGGCATTCCAAAAACAGCTGGGAACTACTGCTTCATATTTTTAAGACAAACCAGGAGTTGTCTCCGGCTTTTCTGTCCCTGGGGAATTAGGGTTTGTGTAATTGTGTTACTGTTTTTAGATTTTTATGAAGAGATAAAAATTTATGAATACTAGTCCATTAGGCTAGGTTCTACCACTTTTGCAAGGCCAAGGCTGGGCTCTGCAGGCTGAATTATAGTCATGGGGTCATTTGTGTATAGAGTAAAAGGGTTTAGCTCTGGTAATGTATAGAGGATATGCAACCTGAGACACATTTCTAACCAAGTATGTGTGTGTGTGTGTGTGTGTGTGTGTGTGTGTGTGTGTGTGTGCGCGCGCGCGCATGCACAGCGCACTTATACATATGTCCATGTAGTTGAACATATGCCAATAGTTGAAGAGTATACTTTTGTCATTTCCTCCTACCCATCCTGTTTTACCTAGGGTTCTCTAAAGGAACAGAATTGATTTTACATATATAATTTATTAAATTACATGCTACAGTTCAGCTAATCAAACAGTAGCTATACTCAGTAGAAAGGCCAAAAATATGGTAGTTGTTCATTCCAGAAGGCAGAATGTCTCAGCAGTCTCAGTCTGGTACTAGAGTCCAGGAAGATTCCTAGAGAGATTCTGATATTTTGTCCCCATTGGAACACCAAAGAAATGGGTTCTAATACAAGTGATGTAATGCTTTGGCAGTGAGATAGATGAACTTGCCAGCAAGAATAAAAGCCAAAAGTTCCTTCTTCCCCATTCTTTCACTTGAGCTGTCACCAGAAGGTGTGGCATGGATTTTGAGTGAACCTTCCCAAATCAAATGATCCAATAAAGTAAATCCCTCACAAACATGCCCAGTTGAGTGGGTTTTAGCTGATTCCAGATGTGGTCGTATTGACAGCATCACATACCCCCTGAGTTCTAGCTATCTTCATTCTAGGAATCTCATAATTGATGAAGTTCATCTTGGTTTAGGAAAGAATTAGGAAGGTCTCTTTGCTCCATTGTCCTTTCAGGTCCTCAAGACAGAATTAAAGCTTACAGGAAAGTTAAGGACTCTCACATTAATTAGAGTTTATAGGAAAACAAAGGAATGCACAGTTCCTTTGACTAGATACAGTTTGACTGTAAGACCTTCTTTGGGAGCCAAACAACAATGGACTAACACATCTGGAACCATGAAGCAAATAAACATTTCCTCTGTTGAAGTTGTTTTGGTGGGCACTTTGTCAATGACAAAATGCTGACTACCCCAATACAGTGCCCCGCTCTGTCCCCCTGCCCCCCATGCCTCCAGCAATTCAGTGGCAATGCCTGGGCTGTGCTATCGACAGATTTTTTAAGAGGAGACAACTTTTGGGGTGTAAGAAGACCCAAGTCTTCAAGGGGAATAACATACAACTGTGCAACTCAGGGTGAAAGCATAGGCC
Source organism: Cricetiscus sungorus (assembly GCA_030556225.1). Lineage (NCBI taxonomy): Eukaryota > Metazoa > Chordata > Mammalia > Rodentia > Cricetidae > Cricetiscus > Cricetiscus sungorus. Next base: position 41,370,791 of record JANBXA010000729.1, read on the forward strand.
AGACCCTACATGACAGAGGGGGAAATAAAAAGGGGGCATCAGGGTGTCACCAGCATTGAGATACAAGAACCGGTGGCTCCCCCACCTGATGCTGCCTTGACACCCAATGGTGAAGAAACTGCCTATTGAAGGCCATCTGGCTCCTCTCCAGTTCCTCAGCCCCATCCTGAGGCTTCATTCTTCTTGAGCGAAGGGAAAATCCTGTAAGAGAAAATATGTGAATGCTGGCAACCCTGCTGTTGTGTGTATGTACCCGTGTTTTCCTAAACACACAGAACAAATGAGCCGAGATAAAAATAGATAATAGCAGAGAACCAACTAGGGCCTGCAGGTGTAATCACTGCCCTGCTGGTTACTTCTCAGAAAGCTGTCGCTCCTGGAGATGAGTCAGGTAGGGCAGTAGGGTCAAAGTGGATACGACACAAAGGTGGCTATGCCCTTAGTCACTAAAGAAACATGTCTCTGCCTGGGAAAAACATCAAGTGAAATTCTGAAATTTTTCAGTACAGAGCAGGAGTCTTCTTGTATTTTATGGACTAAAGGGAGACTACACAGGCTTTTTTTGGCTCTTTGTCTAGAGGCCCACTATTAAATAAGAGATCATTAATACTAAACAAGTCTCAAAATGGAGAGAGCCTGTTTAGAAATGCAGAATCCTTCCCAAACAAAGTCATGAGATGGTTTTCAAGATCAGGGTCAATGTTCGCCTCAGTTCTCAGGGAAAACAATTAGACAATGGGGACTCAGAGCAAGCCTGCTGCCATTCATGTCTTGGGAGAAAAGAAAACAGTGAAACCATCCATTTATCTGTGCAATGTTTCCCCAGAGTCTGCTTTGTTCATGTTCTATGCTAGACTAGAGGATAGGATGTACTACACACCAAGTCTTAGTTCCACCAAGATATTGGATACACATTGATAGTGTGTAAAGAGGAAATGTTCTTGGGAAAATTTGTATATGAGTGCACTGACTTTAAAGGGCCTGCAAGGGATCCAACAGACTGATCAATAATCTTTTGGACTCTATGGTCTGGAGCAGAGTAGAGAAGACAGAGACAGAGAAACTGGTGACAGTCACAAGTAGGTAGAGGAGTGGCTTCACAGTGGACAAGCACCCCCACTGGAACATATAGAGAACAAATCTGAGAAATCCCAATATTCGCAGGACACAATGTAGTATAAATCTGAAATTTATCTGAAAACTAATGTCAAAAATGGTTCTGAGGAGGAGGAATGTGTCACCCAATTCCACAGATGTCAGGAGGTCCCATAAGATAAGGATCTCTGGAGATGTCAATAAGGAATATGACAGTGTGGTATTGCAGGTCAAAGCCAAGTTCTAGTAAGTTGGTGTAGAAGTGAAGCCAGAATACGTTACAAAGCAGAGATGAGGCAACAATGAAAAAATTGAGGTTAAGGGAGGGCTGCATTTGATTTTGTTAAAAGGGCTGGCATCCTTTAGTGTTTTAGAAGGAGGAATATGCTAAGAAAGAAGAATCAAGAAAATAGCATCCTGTGAAGAGCTAGTGACAGTAATGTGAGAGCAAGCCCAAGTGTAATGTGTAGCCGGAAGCTTTTGTGTCCTGCCCAGGTTCATAGCCACTTATAAAACAATCACTCAGAGGCTTAATATTAATTATATTTGTTTGGCTGATGACCCCGGCTTATTTTTGGTTAGCTCTTACATTTAAATTAACCCATTTCTATTAATCTGTCTATCACCATTTGTCCCGTGGCTTACCAATAATGCCCTAGCATCTTATTCCTCTAGTAGCTGCTGGTGTCTCCCTTGACCCGACCTTTTTTTCTCCTTGTAGTCAGTTTGGCTTTCCTGCCCAGCCATAGTCTGCCCTTTCAGTGGCCAAAACATCAACTTTATTCATCAACCAATGAAAGCAACACTTACTCACAGCATACAGAAGGACATCCCACATCAGTGTCAATCACTTACTATCACCATCACAAAATGCCTGAAAAAACAACTTTGGAGAGATGCATCTATTTGGGCTCAGTATTTCTAAGGTTGTCATCTGTGGGCAATTAGGTGTGCTTCTTTTGAGCTCTTGTGTAGTAAGACAGAATATCACAGCAGGAACGGTCATGATGTAAAGTAAAGTAGCTTGCCTCATGGCAGATAGGACATGGCGAGTGACAGAAAGGGACAAGGAACAAGATATACTCTCCAGAGACACAACCTCCAGTGACCTAATTCCTCCAACCATGGCCCACCTCTTACTTTCTAGAACTTCCACACACTGTCATCAGATTATGAATCTATTAATGGATTAATCCGTTGATTGGGTTAGAACCCTCACAACCCAATCATTTTCCTGATGCTGGAGAGTCCACCAGGCCTGTAGGGTTGTGCACTTGATGTTGAAAGTTCTCAGAGTGTTATTAGAAGGACAGGGTAAGCTAAGGAGAAAAGAGGAGGAAATGGTGAGTGAAGAGGTCAGATGGTCTTCTTGGTTTCACAGAGTCAGTGAGCAGTAGAGAAAGACTTCAAACTCAGGTCCCAGATCTCCAGAACTCCCAATAACTGTGCTCCTGGCACCAGGAATCAAAAGGCATGTATTTCCCCTCTTGCTCCTTCTCTCTGCATCTGCTTTTCAAAGTTAGTTCTTCTTAAGGGGGAAAGGGAAGAAGCAAGCCTAGACCAGTGCAGCTATTCTTTCTCTGGCTCTGAGGAGGACATCAGCCTGGGAATTAATACAGCATTGCCCACTTCTTGATGACAGGCCTGGAGTCAGTGGGGCCCTCCCCTTCAAAGGATGAAGTAATTCATAAACAGGAGACTTGCAGGCAAGAGCAATGAATCTCAGGGGCCTTGCTAATTAAAAAGCCCGTATTACATTACTTCCTCAAGGACTTGTCTTCTAATTTTTAGGATTATGCTACATTGATTAATTTATACAAGTTTTTAATCCCTCTGTGTTTAATGAAGTCCAGGAGCATGGGAACGGGAGCATAATTGAGCTTCATATTATTTTATTAGGGAGAATTATGGCCTAGTGTGTCATAGAGATGTTTGTGAGGATAGGGGAAGAGCACTCAAGCCATTAACCAATTGCTTTCCCAATGCCAACAGGACATTCCCCAGGGCCAATACACCGGCCAGTTCATCTTTCTAAAGCACAGTCCGCTGTGACTGCCTAAGAGAAAAGCATCCATCCTTGCCATGGCATGCAGTGCCTTTCCCAACATGACATGGCCACCTTCCCATACAACACTACTCTCTATGCACAGAGGCATGCACACGAAGAGGCCAGAAGCTGAGGTCTGGCTTCTCTCCCTAATGCACTCTGCCTTATTTTGGGGAACAGATCAGCTATTAGACTTAGGGCCACAACCTGTGCCTCAATAAGCCAGGTTCAGCCACCTGTCCTCAATAAGACAAAATATCCAAATTAATAGTGAAAACAGAAAAAGGAGATTTATTCCATGTGAGAACCTTGGAACAAGGGACAAAAAGGCCCAGTGACCCTCCTCAAGTCTATCTGCAGAGTCCTGAAGTGAAATTAAGGTTTAAGTAATGGGCCAGTGTTATGCATCACTAAGCAGTATCTAAAGTGTCATCCTGCCTACCATTGACAGATCATTGTCTTCAGCAAATTGTAAATCTCATTTTAGAAAAAAAAATGTTTCCTTTCTTGATGTCTCAAGCTTTAGGCTTTCTCTTCTCCGATCTCACATGAGATTCTTGGAGGGGATTCTTATTTCTTGGAGTTCACTGTTTCGGTAAGTCTGATAGCCAAATCAGGGAATACAAGTGTCTTTTTAGACTATACTCATCCTGTTAGGCCTGTTACTGGGTCTCTGAGTCGACATAGAGCTCACTGACATGGCTTGGCTGACTAGCCAACAAGACCTGCAGTCCTCTGTCTCTCCCTCCCCAGGGCAGAAATTTCAGAGATACATCAGGCAGCCAACTATTTTTGTTGTTGTTTTAGGAAATTTCATGCTTGCACAGCAAACACTTTACGGACTGACCAATCTCCCCTGTTTTCTTCAACACTTCTCTTCAATATTCCTATGACCCCTGTCTTAGTCTGGACTTCTATTGCTGTGCTAAGACAGCATGACCAAAAGCAAATAAGGGAAGAAAGGGTTTATTTCATTTTACAGCTTATAGTCTATCATCCAGGAAAGTCAATGGAGGAACTCAAGGCAAGAACTTGGAGGCAGAAACTGATGCAGAGGTCATGGAGAAATGCCATTTACTGGCTTACTCTCCATGTTTTCCCCAGTCTGCTTTCTTACAGCACCAAGGACTACCTGCTCAGGGCCTGGTATCACACAACATGAGATTTGGCCCTCCCACATCAATCACCAATCAAGAAAATGGACCAGTTTGCCCATAGGACAATCTGGTGAGAATATTGTCTCAACTGAATTGTCCCAAATGACTCTAGCTTGTGTCAAATTGACACAAAACTAGACAGAATGATGTCTAATCCTGTGCCCCAAACTCCACAACACAGGTTCATCTTCATTCTAGGGATAGCCTCTGGAAGATTTTCCTGATGGGTTCCACCAGGCAAAAATTTATCTCTCTTCTATCTGTGGCAGAAGTTCCAGCTTCTACCAAGAAAAACTGGGCTAAATAAATGTCTACAATCTATATATCAATCTTGAGAGCTTCCATACCAAGGGGATTTTAGTTTTCTGTCCCATCTTCTGGAGGCCAGAACTGGAATTGTACCTGTAATGTCAAAGAACATGGCTCCAGATCTTCTGGGTTGGGATGGTTCAGGTCAAACCATTCAGCCTCTGACCCAGCTCTGGGAATCTCAGCCTGAATCAGAGCTACATTTTGGTTCTTACCTCCTCCATCATTCATCCCTATGGAAAAGAGCAAAACTTTTGTCCCTGTTCTGCCTTAATCTGCCCATGCTGACAGAACAAAATAGCATAAACAGGGAAGCTTAAACAATAGAAACCTATTTCTCAGCATTCTAGAAGCTAGGTATCAGAGTGCCATGATAGTCACTTTCTGTCTTCCTGACTTATAGATGGCTTCAATCTCTCTATGTCCTTGCATAGTCCAAAAGGAGACAGCAAACACTCTGCTATCTCTTCTGATAAGGGCAAGAATCCCATCAATATGGGCCTCGTAACCACTTTTTAAAACACCCGTTTTAAAGCTGGGCAGTGTTGATGCATGACTTTAATCCCAGGGCTTGGGAGGCAGTGGCAAGTGGATCTCTGTGAGTTCAAGGCCATCCAGTTCTACAGAGGGAGTTCCAGGACAGCCAATGTTACACAAAGAAACCATGTCTCAAAAAAATAGACCAAACAAATAAATAAATAAATAAAACCTGCCTCAAAATGCACACATACTATAGGATTAGTGCTTTCTGTAAACCTACATACACAAACCCAGGGGGTACATTTAGGTACATTACGAGGCAATCAAGCATTCACTAGAGTATATAAGTGTATTAGTTACATGCACACCCAAACTCACTGCCATTACAAAGTCCAAAGCCCACTGGCACCTTGTTTACACATTTGCTTTATAAGTTCAGATGCATAATTAAAATGCACAGGACATGATACGTTCAAAGGATGTCTCCACCAGGCCTGTTGGCTCACACCTTTAGTCTCAGCACTCAAAGCCAAAGACAGTTGGAACTCTGTGAGCTCAAGGTCAGCCTTGTCTATAGAGTGAGTTCCAAGGCAGCCAAAATTACAGAAGGAGACCCTGACAAATAAATAAATAGTCCTATCTTCCACCTGACATTGTGATGTAGAACACAGTGTCACCAACCAGGTAACCTACCATTCAGGCAGTTACTTTTGTTTTCTGCATCTAGTCCTTTCATCTATGAAATGGAGATCAGGCAGTCAGAGTTGTCTGCCAGGATAATTAATGAGACAAACATGGGTAAGATGCTTGGTTAGATGCTAGGGGTGGGGTGGGATGGGGAGAAGTCTTATCTCCTGCTGCTATTGGTGCTTTTTGCCATCTTTCACTGACCACATCTGTGAAGTTTCTTCATCTTTTCCAATCCCTATCGTGAACAGATGGGGTCTCTGTTTGTGAGACAGAGCAATTTCCAGCTCATGTCTCATGCTTTTAACTACCTGCCTGGTATTCTTAGACAACAGACCTATTTACCTCTACCACAATAAAATAATTTTTAAATAAACTTATGAAAATTTAGCTTCCTCCCCCACTGAGGGATTCTCAAGGGGAAGAACTGGCCGCAGTTTTCAATGTTCTATCTCAAGTCCAAGTGCCATAGACAAGCATAGAGAAAAGCTTATTAATTTGGGGGTCACTTGGTTTGGGTTGTTATTCTTCTAGCAATGCACATGGCAGCCTAGCTGTGTCACCTGCATGGATTATATGCACACATACTCCTCTCAAGCACCCAGAAAAATTGGACACACACATACACATACACACACGCGCACACACACACACACACACACACACACACACACACACACACACCATATATGCACACACACCCCTAAACAATGAGACAAGTTTCTTCTGACACAATGAAAGTCAAATTTAGTTTCTATAAGATATCCAGGCCCAAGAATGAAAAGGTCAATTCAGTCTAAACTGTTTGGGGTGAGTGCATGGTAAGACAAACTGTGTCCATGAGTGAACTTTTAGGGAGAAGTCCATTTTCCATCTTATGCCTATGCATGGTCATGTATATGATTAAAATATGCTACATTATGGGAAATGGCAGACCCAGGAGGAAAATGATTATGTGACCTATCAATCAAGATAAAGAATCACCATGGACTAGAGAGCTGGCTCTGCAGTCAAGAGTACATATGATTCTTCCAGGGGACCCAAGCTTGATTGCCAGCACCCACAAGTGACTCACAAAATGCCTGTAACTCCAGTTCCTGAGGATCTGACACCCCTGGCTTCTGTGGGCATCTGCACTCGTAGCCACATGACCACACACATGTCCATAAATACTAACACATAATTAAAAATAAATCATTTCTAATGGAGAACCACCCAAATAGCATCCCTTTGTAGCCGGTCCTTCTTTACTTTAGACCTCATCAAAAGACACTCCAGATTACAAAACAAGGCTCTAACTATTCTCACTCTTGTGGAAAAATGCTCCCTCACAGAGAATTCTGATCCTTTCTATAAATTTTCTCAAAATTAAGTTTCCTTGGCACTTTGGAAAACCTGGAGAGAGGGAGTTTTTATGTAGATTTTTTGTATAAGAGGCCCCAAACTTAGAAACACCCAACTGTGACTCCAAACAATATTAACACAGGGAACCTGGCTATCTGCATGCTCTGGGAGCAGAAGCAGCTCTCTCAGGGCCAGCAATCTCCTACAGCACTTCCACAGCCAAAGAACTGGGGGGTTTCTTTTTAAACTCGTCAAGAGAAAGAAAGAAATAATTGTAGGAGGACAGGAGGAAGTACATCAGCTCTCCCCCCCCTTCTCTCTCTCTCTGTCTGTGTGTGTGTGTGGGGGGGTGCATGGTGTTATGTTATACACTCATATGGCAGAAGCCAGACATTCTCCTGTGCAGCAGCAGTTGAGATGGGAGTTTATTCTAAAGCCCTGCTCATATACTGGATGGGTGTACGCGCCTACCCCTGCCAGCAAGGAAGACGCAACTCTGGGAAGATCTTCTTCATGCAGTTTTAATCAGAATCCTTGAAACATGTTTCCTCTGACCCGCAGGAGCCCGGGGGACCCCTGCACAGGCTTAAATACCCTTGAGCTAACCAACCCCAGTGAGCTACGTGGACCCTGCAGATAGGCTACTCTAACATGGAAGCAGGCAGGCTGAACAGACTTAACCAAATAAGGGCTTGTTTACGCCAGAGAGCCCTCATCAACGGGAAGGTGTAAAGCGGAAGCCAGCGCCACTTTAAGGCGTGGCACTTTGCGGCTCTCTACAGATGGGTTATTTTTAAGTTACTCCCAAGAAATTGAGCCCCTAATTAATACCTTCATCAAAGCCTGCACCTCATCACTTCATGGTTGGAGGTCTCCCAGGGCTCTCACATACATCTGTAATGATATTCCATAAGTGGGGTACAAACCTGATAAACCCACCCATGTCTGAAAGAGAATACTTAGAGAAACTACAATAGGAATGGTGGTCCGGTAGCTTTCAGTTGTCAACATTTCCATATAGAATTATGACTAGCTATTTCATAATATGGCTTCTCTAGGCAAATCATTATTTGTATCACTATAGTGTGGCTAAGACTCCTGGCTTTACTCCTAGAGACTGTTGGGTACAGATATATATATGTAATTCACATGTATCCATCCATATTGTGCAAAAAGCACTGCGTTTTCCCCAATTCTCCTGTACCTCTCATACCAATGCTAAGATGAAAGTGTAGTTATTAGAGTCATCCATTTTTCAGATGAGAAATAGAAAAGCAGCAGCTTTGCCTAACCTTACTCAACTAATTACTGAAAGATCTAGCCTCTTGCCTTCCTTGATCGGGTGAAGTAAACTCAAAGTCATGCTTCCTGCACTGGTAATGAGTTCCTCATCATCTCTAAAGATAATCAGTATCAATGCTCTCTGGGCTGGAGAGAGGCTCAGCAGTTAAAAGTGCACAAACAGAGGAGGACCACTGTTTGGCTCTAAGAACCATGCCAGGCAACTCATAACCACTTGTAATTTCAACCCCAGAATATCTGACACCCATGTTTGGGCTCTGCATGCAACTATACCCATGTACACATACTCCCCACCCTATACACAGAGATAAACAGATGTAAACATAACTAAGAATAAAAACAAATCTTTAAAAATCAATGTTATCTTTCCAGAAAGCTTCTGAGAAGATGCCTTGAGCAACATGTGGTCTCTTAGGAGTCCTCTGCCAGTAGTGTGGCTCTGATTCTAGACATGTGGGACACTCGTCACAAAAGCACAAGAGTTCTAAGGGAAGAAAAATATCTCATTCACAATGGGGAAAAATAGGAAGAGCCGTTATAGCAGCAGAGATAAGCAAGCCCTGCCCAATGCAAGGAGCTCTGAAAAAAAAACGTGGCTGAATTTTATGCTCCGTGTCCCTTCCCCTTGACTGCAGTTTTCATAAACCAGTATGAGCTGAAGACTCCTGTCTTAGTTAGGGTTTCTATTGCTGTGAAGAGACACCATGGCCATGGCAACTCTTATGAATGAAAACATTTAACTGAGAGGGCTTGCTTATAGTTTCAGAGGTTCAGTCCATTACCATCATGGTGGGGAGCATGGTGGCGTGCAGGAAGATGTGTTGCTGGAGCTGAGAGTCTGACCTCTTAACTCAGAGGCAACAGGAAGTCTACTGATTGTCACACTGAGAGAAAATTGAGCCTCAACGCCTATCCTCACATAATTCCTCCAACAAGGCCACACCTCCTAATAGTGCCACTCCCTTTTGGGGGCCATTTCCTTTCAAACAACCACAAGCCCAAAGAAGGAAAATGTCACAAACAATGCAATAGCATATGGCAATTGCTTTCAATGAAAAAGGAATCATTCTCTGTGGATTGTCACAAAAGTGGAAACATTTTCAGGAATGTAAGTTGTACCTTCCTCTCTTCAGACGTTTGGGGCTGGGAAAGCCTACATTTTGGCTTCTTTTAGATGTGACATCCTTCTTTGTGCTCACAGATACAAGATTCCTAATTTTCAGATGAGGAAATAAGTTCAGAAAAGGCAATTGAGTTGCCTGAGGTTAAAAACATGATTCACCCACAGTGGTGCTAGGAACTGGCCAAAGGTCAATGGACAACCTCCAAGGGTGAGGCCTTTTCATCCAAACCACTCTGATGCAGTCCATCCTCAAATCTGCTTTAGCCTCCAAAACTACTCAATCCAAATGGCATTGGTGTGGCCAGATGAACAATATGGCCCAAGAGTAATAGAGGCTATTCACAGAGATAAACAGGGCAGTGCATGTCTGGTAACCTAACATTCTGGAGGTGGAGACAGGAGGATTGCAAGTACAATGCCAATTTGGACTGCATAGTTCTTGGACTACATAACAGGACCCTTTTCAAGACAAAAAGACAAAAGGGTGGAATGGGGAGAAGGAGGAGAGAAAGGGAGAGAAGACACTATAAGATACTAGTAGATATATTTTCACTATCCTACACAAGCATCCCCAAAAGTGATCCCTTCCTTATAATGAGATCACATCACATATTTTCTTCTGCAATTAATTTTTCCACTCAATTTTTTTTGTTGGTAGGATTAACTTTATCCATATTAGTATATGTCATTTCAAAGGAACAAAGGAAATTTATCTTTGTTTTATAGAGCAGATGTTGACACCTGAGCCAAACCCAGCCAGACACCTCTTTGTTTGTGGATAAGGTTGTCGGAGTACTTCCATGGTCACTCATTTAAGTATTGCTTATGGCAATACTTCCCTTCTACAGTGGTGGAATTGCTGTAGCCAGAATGGTGTGGCCTACTAAGCCTACAATATTTACCATCTGGTCTTTTCTATCAGTTTCCTGATCATTCCTCAGCCTGTTATAAAGTACACCATTGTATTTTTCAAATAACTTATTCATTATCTTATTGGTGGGCTTTTAGGTTGCTTCACTTTGATTTTATTTAGACTGTGGTTGGGAATCTTGCACACATCTGTGAATTTATCTAGGGTGTGCATTTAAAGATGTTGAAGCATGTTCGACTTTTCAGGAAATTTAATTTTTTTTCTCCTAATTGGTTTTGCTAGTTTATGCTCCCAACAGCAATGTAAGATAACCATTAATTATCTTCTGTGATATCAAATTCTGAACTACATTTTGGTACTGTGCATATGAAATAGAATCTTTTAGTTTTCGTTTGCATTTTTTTCTAATTGCTAGAGAAAGTGAGCCATTTGTGATCTTCAATAACTTGCTCTCCATGGCTTTGCCCACCTTCCAGGATGGTGTTTGCATCTCTCCCAATCTTGACAGGTTTTCCCATATTCTGACATAGGATCTCTGGTTAACACTACAGAAGCACTACTCCAACTGTCAGTGCTTCCTTCCCCTTCCATGTCCGGGTTTTGAAAACATAAATATTTCTTAGTGAAAATCATCCCTCACATGGTCTGTGATTTTGTGTCTTATGGAATCATTGCTTACAGGAAACAGAATGACCAGGTGCATCTATAAATGTTCAAATTTGGAAGAGAAAGATCACCAGCATCTTTATACCAAAAGATCAAATGTTTCCTCCCACATCTTTATAGCCACAAGTCAATCTCAGTGCATCAAACACCACCAACTTGGTGTTTTCAAACTTTTAAATTTTTTCCAGTTGAATGCTTAAGAAAGGCATATCATTGAGGCCTTAATTTAAATTCCCCAAGTCACTGATTATATAAAATGTTTTCTTGTGTGTCTATTTGCCCTTTATATACTCTAAGCAAAATGTTGATTCATATATTTCACCAATTTTACTTTGGGTATGATTTTCTTTTTTTATTATCAATTAATTCATATTCTTGTAACTGATCCTTTCTAGAACATGTGGATTACAAAGGATTCATTGCTGATGTATATGCATAAATTGATTTTTGTGTCTTGCTCTCTGTTTCAAAGATATTTTTTCACTTTTCTTAGGATATTTACAAAGTTCTTAATTTTAATGAAATGTAGTCTTCTGACCTTTTAAATAACCAGAAATCTTTTTTACCTTCCTTTTACCTTTTAAAGAAATCTTGCCCTACCCTTAGAAATAATCAAGACGAAGTCTTACATATATAGAACAAGAAAATTGCCCAACAACAATCCAACACCCAAATGCCAATTGCTGGAAAAATAAATCAACCACCTATGGTAGATTTAGTGTGAAAAATCACAAAACAGCCAAACCAATAACTACAGTAAGACACAATAACATGTAAGAATCTGAACAATGTCATCTAAAATAACCCCTAGGGGACTTAATGCAGGTTTAAGGCCCCCTTGGTAAAGTTAAAAAATAACAAAGTAAATTAAAAGCATATAATTTGAAACCTAAATGGGATGAGACAACATGAAAAGGAAAGTACGATAACGTGCCTGGGAATGGTGGTTCCCACATGCTGCTGAGGTGACTGGCAGGGCAGGGGGAGGGGGAATATTCTCAGATGTGGACTATTATCTTAAGGGCTTGGTGTGTGCCTTTGGCAGTGACTTCATAGGTGCTCCTTTTTAATAGGCTCTAAATATTACAAATACAGGGAAATTACAACTCAGGGAAACAATAAAACTGTGCCCAAACTAAGAATTATAATTAATGCAACTACATCTTCCTAAAGCATTGGGGTTTTGATGTTTCTTCACTGAGATCACTGAGATCATAGGTATAATCCTCCTAAATCTTCTCCTAAACTTTTTAAAGCTTTACGTTTTGATTTTAGCTGTTTAATTCATCCTGTAGCTGTATACCTGTATGTGTGTAAATTGGCAATCAGATGGTTCTCGCCTCTCTCTCTCTCTCTCTCTCTCTCTCTCTCTCTCTCTCTCTCTCTCTCTCTTTCGTTTTTGGCACAGGGTTTCTCTGTGTAGTCCTGCTTTTCCTGGAATTCATTTTGTAGACCAGGCTGGCCTTGAACTCACAGAGAACTGCCAGCCTTTACCTCCCAAATGCTGGGATTAAAGGGGTGTGCCACCACTGCACCTATGCTATCAGCAGTGCTGTATCATACATACTACTGGAAGGCTAATATAAATGTGCCTGGATTCTCTGGATTATGTGCTATTCTTCTGTCTGTCCAAACTCAGAATATAGTATACCTTTTTAATTAGCACAGCTCTCTAACAAGTCTTGGTGTCTTGCAGAGGGAATCCCCACCATTTTCTGGTTAGAGATGCCTTGGCTACTCAAAGATCTTAAATATTCTACATTCAGCCTAGAAAATACCTTGTTGGGATTTTCATTGCAGTTATATTGGCTTTATAAAGCTAATTTTGGAAGAGCCAACATCTTTCAAATATTGACTCAACATGTGCTAGAACATGGCAGATATCTCTGTTTTGTGGGATTTTCTTGGAAGGGTGGTAATATTCTTTCACAGAACGTAGACAAACTTCATTAGATTTATTCCTCAGCATATTGCATTTTGCTGGTATTGCAGATATCGTATTAATGCTTTATTGTAAATACAAAGAATGTAATTCATTTTTGCATATTGATCTTTAACATTTTTTATTTAATGTTAAATTGTTGTTTTACAGGGAAGTGGTGGGCAAGTGCATGTCTCAGTGTGAATGTGAAGATAGAGGATAACTTTTGGGAGTCTGTTTTCTCAGACTCGGTCTTGATAGCAGATTTTTACCAAGCTTTCTCACTGACCCTATATTGATCTTAGAACCAACAAATTTAAACTTTTCTTCTAATTCTAGTTATTGTCTTTAGTGTTTCTTGGGTTGATGGGAGATGTCATTCTGTAAATATGTTTCTCGTATTGGTTAATGAATAAAGCCCTGTTGGCCAACAAGAAAGCAAGATAGGACCCCCTGAATATGGGACTCAGCTAGAAGGACTGAGCAGTGTGGGGGACCTCAGACAGTAGAAACAGGATCTATTTCTGGTACATAAAAGGACCTTGAGGACACATCCCCCATGGAGGGATACCCCCTTAACCTAGAGGCAGGAGAGAAGTCCTAGTCCCTACTTCAAATGACTTGACAGATTTACATGACCCAACCTGGATAGCATAGCCCTACAAGTGGAATGGGGGTGGGGGGATGGGAGGGGAGGGTGGCCAGAGTGCATGTGAGGGGAGAAAGAGGGTAAAAGGGAGGGAGGGAGGGTTCGAGGGAGGAAGGAAGAGGAAACTGGGATCCACATGTAAAATTTTTAAATTATATTATTAATAAAAAAAGGAAAAAATGCTGCTGGATTAATTCTGAATATATATATACTTATAAATATATCATAAATATATTTATAAGTATATATATATATATATATATATATATATATTTAAAATGCTTTGACTTCAAAATTTAAGCCTAAGGACAAGTTACTGGGGAAAAGGATTTCTAATTTTGTTTCCACAGAAAATGAAAAGCTGTGGATTCCTTCCAGACTAATGCAGTTTGATCGAGCAAGACCCCCTGTAGCAACGTCAATGGGACAATACAGCCTTGCAGACCACTACAGCCAGGATTTCTGCGTCCTCTTAGGATTCCCCCATGAGAGCGCCCCCTACCAGCAGGAAGCAATTTGGAAAGAATGACACCCAAATTCCCAAATATTGTTTATAAATGTTTGTTTTCATTTTTAAAAAAAGGCATGTATAATTATGTCCAGCATAAAATAAAAAAAATGTTTTAAAAAAAAAAGAATGCCAGGAAATCCTTTATAGCTCAAATATTACTTCTTAAATAAAGCTGTGGAATTTAAAATAGAAAAAAAGAAGAAGAAAAAAAAAGAAAGCAAGATAAGTGGGACTACGAGACAAGGAGAATTCCGGAGGAGGTATGAGGAGATACAACATGTAGGTTAAATCATGTGGAAACACTTAGATTAATAGAAATGGCTTAATATTTAAGACAGAGCTAGTTAATAAGAAAAGCTAATAACAGGCTAACAGCTTTATATCTAATACAGAGTCTTTGTGTGTCATTTGGAGCTAGCAAGGCTGTGGGACCAGACTGGCAGGAAAATGTGCTTGTAACATTGGGTTTTTTAAATTTGTGTGTTTGGCTTTTTGTTTGTTTAGGGACTTATTTTTTGTTTTATTTTGTTTTGCTTATTTGTTTTGTTTTGTTATGTTCCCTGGCTAACATTTAACTCACTATGTAGACCAGTCTGGCCTCAAAATTATAGATGTCTTCCTGTCTTCTGCGTTGGCATTAAAGGCATGAACCACTACACCTAGCCTCTCTTGATATTCCTATAATATGCAATCAAAACTGCCTATGACAATGACAGTTTTTGTTCCTTATCTCAAGTCCTTGTCTCTCCTGCTTTGCATTCTTCTGTCACTGTGCTGACTGAGATTCCTGACATCATACCAAAAGGAAATGCTGAGAACCCAGTCTCTGTCTTTCCCCATTACATAAAGAGCTTCTATAGGGTTTAACATGTGCATTCGCCTACTTAGAGAAGTTTCTCCCCCATAAGGGTTTACAAGCAAAAAAAAGTAAGCATGTCCACATACCCAAATTCAACAACAGCCAGTGTATAATGACAGTGCCCCCTTATCCTCAAAAAGCCTCTAGTTTAGATGAAAACTGTGTGCCTCCTCAGCATGATAGCATTTGTCAGTAACTCTAAGAAGGCAATTTTGTGATTTTAATGTGAGATAAATAAAAAGGTGGTGGTGGTTTCTGTCTACCTGGAGGTTCCAGAATGTTCTCTGCCTATCTGAGAAACTTTCAACTACAGGTAACAAAACACTATGTGCACTTTCAATCCACAATGCATGAGGAGAAATGCCTTGAAGACAGCCCAATATGGTCCAATTTGCCCTAAGAGAAGCAAGAAACACACACAAAATAGAGTAATTATCTTATCAAAACTCAGCACAATTGGCAATCTGAGAACGAAGCCTCCAACAACCTGAACTGTCACATGCTGTATTTTGTCACTTACATCCCCAGTATGAACACAAAACTGTGAAAACCAGGGGCAAGATTGAATGGCAATGGATCCATTCTGGCGCTGGGCATGAGTCACTTATTGAAGACATAAATTATAGCGCTGTCACCATCAGCAGTCCTATTTGCAAATAAATGTTGTCATCTAATTGTACAAGACTTGGAGATTGTTTAACAAATTTCTCTGAGGAAAGGCTCAGCAACAGCTAGGATTGCCCAGACACCCAGATTCTATCTGTTCTGGGCTGTCTCTCTGCATATGGCTCCTTTTGTTTGGCAGGACAGACATTGTTAACCTATCTTCTCAACCTCTCTTGGAGATAAAGCTACAAAGGCCGGGTGAGTTTTTTGACTGATTCCATTAAAGGATCATTAAGAAGAAGAGATAGAGAGGCATCTTCTGAAAAACAACAGGAAAGGGGAGGGCATTCCTCTCTGTTACAGGATGCATGCCAAGGAAGGAGGCCCAACACTGGGGCTATAAGCACAAAACATATTCTTTATACATGATTATGCTAGAAAAAAGAGGAAGCCCTCCCCAACCACACACACACAGAGAGAGAGAGAGACAGAGAGACAGAGAGAGAGACAGAGACAGAGAGAGAGAGAGAGAGAGAGAGAGAGAGAGAGAGAGAGAGAGAGAGAGAGAGAGAGAGAGAAACAGGATGAGAAGGGCTGGGAACAAAGCCTGGAATACCAGATGCCTGGAGAGTGCGGACTGTGTGTTTTGAGCCTATGGACACCCATTTACCACCCACTAGGAAGTCCTTGACTCCACTCTTCTGAATTCTTGACCTGTTTGTCATCTTTTCCTTCATATCCATCATCTTAATCTCCATATTAGTCTCACCCCCATCTGCATCTCCATTTCTACCCTCTGTCCCACTGACTCAGGCTCTGAAATGTTTCCCTTCCCTTCATCCATGGTATCACCCATGTTAAGAAATACCACTTCTTTTAAATTTATTTTTCTTATTTTACATATCAATCTCAGTTCCCTCTCCTTCCTTCCCTCCCCCTCTCCCACCCTCCCATGCCTGCCCCCCTACCACCCTCCCATCCCATCCCCCCCCACTCCACATGTAGAGTGATACCTTTCAGGAGGGGCCATATAAATCTGTCAAGTCATTTGGAGTAGGGACTAGGTCCTCCCTCCTGCCTCTAAGTTAAGGGAGTATCCCTCCATGGGGAATGTGCTCCCAAAGTCCTTTTGTGCACCAGGGATACATCCTGGTTCCACTGTCAGCGGTCCCTTAGACTGTCTAGGGCTTCTGAGACCCATGTTCAGGGGGTCTGAGTTGGTCCAATTCTGGATTCTCAGCTATCAGTCTGGGGGTCCATTGGCTCCTCCTTGTTCAGGTCAGCTGTCTCTGTGTGCTTCTGTAGCCTGGTCTTGTCCTCCTTCTCTGCATCTGGATTCCAGTTTGGTTCAGTGTTTAGCTGTGGGTGTCTGCTTCTGTTTCCATCAGCTACTAGATGAGGCACCAAATAGACTGAACCAAAGAAAAAAGACCCCTCACAATACCACTTTTGAGAATGTTCTACCTTCTAGCCACTGGATTATCTATGTGATGTAAAGCTATCTACTCATTTAAATCTATCACAGCTGTGGCTGCATCCACCTGCTCCTTCCTTGCTTGGGGTCTTCTCAGAAAAATCATAATTTACATCAACTATAAGGTGCCTGTGACAGTTAACATCAATTTCCAACTTGACAGGATGTAGAGGCACAGAGAAGCCAGCCTCTGAGCATGCCTGTGGAAATAATCTAGATTAGGTTGGCTTCTGGACTTGTCCGTGAGAGATTTCTTACATTAAACTAAATAAGGTGAGAAGGTCTACCCTAACTGCTTGAACAAATAAGATGGAGAAAGCAAATTGAACAATAGCATTCATCACTCTCTTCTTCATGCTCTTACCACCATGAACTGTACCCCTTGAACTCTGAAGCAAAGTCAACCTTTCCTCTTTAGGATGCTTCACCAGGTATTTTATGATGGCAACCAGACATATAAGCAATAGAGTGTCTAAGACCCCTAGTCATTTTATGCAGGTGGACCTGGCCATGTTAGCTGAAGCTCCATGACCATAAACTGCCCAAGCCTGCACATACCTCCCTGTGATGTTATGCAGCTGAATCCCCTGGAACCCTCTTTTTTGTCCCATTTTAGTAACTAGTCCCATCTGTCAAGGGTAAACCACTATCAGTGTCATCCCAGGTTAAGGTACTCAGGGGTGGGAGAATAGAAAGAAAGCCACCATGGTCATTTTTAGCTGCTTCACACAAACACCACTTTCGCTCATCTTTTTCTTCTGTCTTTCTGCCTTTCAGCCACTCCTAATCTCTACTCCAAAGCATAGTGATTGCACTTCCTGGGATTATTCAGTTTCTGATGATATATTTTTGTGGCTTTCTCTGACACACTGCCCTGGTGATAAAGAGGTGGTTTCACAAGTGGGAATTCAGGTACTACGAGAATATTGAAGGGGGTGAGGATGAGAGATCCATTTGGCATCTCCCCCCCCCCCACCTTGTCTTTTGCATCAAAGGAACTCAGATACAGAGCCTTGGAAACTCAAGCCAAGAAGAGTCAATGACAACAAAAGGAAAGATAATGGCTTTTTACTGGGAAAAAAAGAACCACAAAAGCAAACTCGACCTGCTTATCTTGCATTCTGGCAGAACTGCAGACCACCAACTCAGATACTTCAAAAGACCCCTGGCTGGTTCCCCAGCCCCTCCCCGGGGGTTCCTGCCTAGAGAACATCATAATACATCTCCTCATTTTCTCCTGCACTTTTGAAGTCAAAGTGTGGTCTGGTTAATTAGATGTTAGTGGGGGCCAGGGGGGCGCTGGAATCCAAACTCAATAAATTTCATTTCTAAAAGACAAAGAGGTCAAGTGCATATTAAACTTGAGCACGCAAGGAGCTCAGCTGGGGCGCTTATTCAGCCGGTCGCCTCGCCTTGCAGGTTAGGCAGAGAAAATGCCAGGCAGTTTTTGGAGACTGGCTGGGTGCAAAGACAGGCCTGGAAAAATGCCCATCTTGCATTGTGGGAGAAGAGGGGCTGAGGGAAGCCATTCAAATGTTTGCAACATAAATAGCTCAGTCCCCACAGTCAGAATTTGAAATTTCTGCCAATATCCGACTCCTTTCATGAGACTAGCCGGGTAAACAGACTGGCTCTTCATTTCACCTCCTGCTGGAATCAAATCCACCAATTCGACTCTCTCTGGGGGAGCTGGCAATGACTAGGACCTCCTGCGAGCTCCTTGGAGCCACTGGACGGAAGCTACCTCTCACTCCTACTCCTAGGCTTATCACAGAGCCACAGTCCAGGGCCAGCAATCTTGACCTTTCTTCACCTCTCCATTTATTTGACATTAGCAGAAAGAAGCATGCACACACCACACCAGACCAGCTTCAGGTTAATGACTCCATAGTTTGAGAAAACCAAACACACCAGATGTGCATGTTGTAAGAGACTCATGGGCTCATATATTTAAATACTCAGTTCCCGGTTGGTAGACCCTTTAGGAAAGATTAGGAGGAGTGGACTTGTTGGAGAAGGTATGTCACTGGGTTTCAAAAATCAATGCCATTCCAAGGCTATTTCTTTGCCTCTTACTTAAGGATGAGAAGTAATCTCTTAGCCTACTGCTCCAGCACCATATAACCTGCTGGCCTGCCTTAATGATCATAGACTCATATAGTTTGCCTTGGTCATAGTGTCTTATCACAGCAATAGAAAAGTAACTATGATAGAGAGACCTTGGCACCAGGAGCTAATCCTACTAAAGCAAGCACAGGAACCAGACATCCCAAGTCAAATTTGGTCCCTTTGCTTCTCAGCATCTGATACTTTAAGAAGGACTTTCTGGTCTTGATTCATGAGTAAACACAGCCTATTTAACCTTTCCTAAGAACCCACTTAATAGTTGGCCAACCTCAAGATAAGAGTGACTTTTTGACAATTCCCTACCCAGATATATATCTTAATAAGAAATTCGGGTCCCAATGCTGTTTTTATTGTAGTTGCTTGGTTGGTGTTTTGTTTTATACGAAGATGGGAATAGGGGACAATGAGGGGTGTGTTCATGTAGAGCTCAAAGGTCAACCTGGAATACCATTCCTCAGGAGCTGTTCATCTTGGGACCTGGAGCTCACTGGCTAGGCTAGGCAGACTGCCCCACCAATCCCACAGTTCTTCTGTGCTGGGATTGTAAAACCTCCACCATGCCTGGGCATTCACTGTGCATTCTGGGGATCAACTAAGTCCTCACATTTTATTGGCCGGCCCATCTCCCCAGGCCCTTAGGTCTTTGATGTTTGTTTGGTTGGTTTTTTTGAAGGTTGGTTGGTTGGTTGGTTGGTTGGTTGATTGGTTGGTTTTGGTTTTTGAGGCAAAGTCTTGTTTTGTAAATGAGGCTGTCAAGGACTCATATATAGTCCTGGCTGGCTTTATACTTAACAATTCTCCTGCCTTCACCTCCTGAGCACTAGAATTATAGGTATGCACTACACTACATGCCTGGCTTTTAAGGCTAAGTTCTTAAGACTGTGTTTGGAAATGTCCCTTGGTTTTGCTATGCTCTGTTTGTTTACTTTCTTTCTTGTAATGTGTTTTGATTGGGAAAGAAGAGCTAGTCATGAATGAGGTGTCCACATTAAGGAAACTACTGATTCAGCAGTTAAATTACATTTACAGCCAAATATTGAAAGCATTCCCTTTAACCAGACTACCTGGCTCTCGCCCATGATTTGGGCATGTGACAATTCTAAGACGGCTTTATCCTGAAAGCTCACCAAGCAACTACAGCAATCTCTCCAAACAGGCAGAATGTCATGTAGACACAATGCAGTTTGGATTTTCCTAAAACCCTCAATTTAAGATTTCTTGTCTGGCAAAAACCCACCAGAGCCCACTGCAGTGTGGGGTGGATGTTGCACCATCTCTAATCTCAGTTCCCCTGTTCTATTTCTGTAGCATGAAGTCACTGGGCTGTAATTGTTTCTCTCCTGCACAGTTCTGGGGTTCCCGAATCAAGCCTGTATTGAGACAGGTTTTTCTTTTTCTTTTTTTATTCTAACTCTACCAAGAGTGGGTGGAAAGAGTTCTGCTGAATTTACAAGGCTGTTTCCAAAGCCTGCATTCATCTCCATCTTTAGACATCAGAGACACAATGTGGGTTCTCTCTAAAAGCTGTTTCTACACTGACTGCCCAAAAATCTAAATTGAGAATTCGAGGGAACCATTCCCAGTGATCAAAGTGGTGATTCCCATCTGCCTAGATTTTAAGTCCCCAAAATAATTTACCAGGAGCCTCAGAGGTGAGGTTGAGGAAGAAGCAAAATAATCAGCCACCAAGAGGAATTCTTCCTTTGCATAGTGAATGGAACTGGCCCCCTGCAGGAGCTGAGGCCACCAGCTTCTAGCGTATAGAACTTTGTGTGGTAAGAGAAATGCTCAAAAGCCTGCTTCCCACACAAGCTTGACCATAGAGAGATATTACATCACCCCTGTTAGACTGGCAATTACCAAAAGATATGCCTTGGCAAGGATGCAGAGAAGTAGGGAGCTCTTGAACTCTGCTGGCAGAACTGAACATTAACAGAGCCTTTATGGAAAACAATATAGGTATCCAGCCACAAAGTAAACATAGAACTACTATGCAAAACAGAAACCTACCTTCTGAGTGTGCATGTAAAACATACGAGATCAGTTAGCTGAAAATCTCTGTCTGCCCTCTCACAGTCATTACAGTTTTGTTCAGTTCAGATATGAAATCAAACTAAGTGTCCACAAACACATGAATGAAAAAAAACATGGTATGCATAGAGAGTGAAATAGTATTCTGCCCTTATAAAGAAGGAAACCTAGGGCTGGGGTGCCTCCACGACAGGAGTGCTTACTGGGCACTGTGAGGCCCTGTGTTAGACCCCTGTGCAATGGGTAGCCTTTGCTGCCAACTTGACTGAATTTAGAATCATCATGGGAACACTTCTAGGTGTGTCTGAAGGGTATATTTGGAAGGATAGATAAGGTCACACTCACATGGACTGGGGTGTTCAGTGAACACTAAAAACAGCACGAAACTGTTTTCTGACTGTGGGCACAGTATGACCAGGCACTTCCAGTTCCTGCCATCATGTCCATCACCCCATGATGAACTGTACCCTCAAACCAACCGGCAAAATAAACTCTTTTTTTTCAGGTTGTTTTTGTCAGTAATGAGAAAAATGAGTAATGCACTCAATAGTAAAAGAATATGCTCTGAAGAGAAGGCAATGCAGTCATTGGCAGCCACATGGGGAAACGGTGGTTATTATTTGAGGTGGGTCTCATTCATAGGCCAGGGCATGAATTCACTTGAAGGAAATGATAATTATCATATGATGTCATTCACATGTGGAAAAAATGGTAAAGGTCACTTTTCTTATTTATTTTTACATGGGAAGTATACCATGTTAGTGCAGTGTCCTTAATAACTAGAAGAGGACATTATATCCTCCAGAACTGTGTTTACTGGCAGTTCATAACTGCCTGGCATGGGTACTGGAATCAAACACAGGTCCACTGGAAGAGTAACAAGCATTCTTAACCTCTGAGCCATCTCTCCAGTCCCTGTGAGTGAAAAATTTAAAGTCAGCATTTTGGAAACAGAAAGTCAAGCTAGGGATGTAGTTCAGTTGGTAGAGTTCTCGCCTGATGTGAAGGAAGTCCTGGGTTTTTACACTTGGGATGCAGAGTTAGGGGACCAGAAGTTCAAGGTCATCTCAGCTACATAAATAATTCAAGGCCAGTGGGCTATATGTGGCTTTTTCTTAAATAAGAAGAGGTGAGAAGAGGAAGAGGTGAGGATGGGGGTGAGGACAAGGGGGAAAGAAGAAATAGAAAGTAGACAGGTGCTTATCAGAGGCTGGGATGGCAAAGACTGGTTGATTTGGGTCAAGGGATAAAACAGAACATCCTCCAGGTACAAATGTCAGGAATTAGCTTTTAATTGTTTAAACATTTTATAAGAACTTTTTCAAGGAAATTTGCTTCCAAGTGTTTTCTTTTCTTTTTTTTCTTTTCTTTTCTTTTTTTTTTTTTTTTTTTTTGCTTTCTTTTTTTTCAGAAATGGAGGTCAAACCCAGGCCTATGCAAGCAGTTATTCACTGAGCTATCCTTTGTCCCCAACTCTATTTTTGTTGTTGTTGTTGTTATTTGGTTGGTTGGTTGGTTTTTGTTTTTGAGACGGGGTTTCTCTGTGTAGCTTTGGAGCCAATCCTGGCACTTACTCTGTAGGCCCAAGCTGGCCTTGAACTCACAAAGATCTGCCTGCCTCTGCCTCCTGAGTGCTGGGATTAAAGGCATGCACTGCCACCACTACCAGGCACCAACCCTATTTTTGATTTAAAGAGAATTCTTTGTTTGTTTGTTTAATTTTTTTTCAAGACATAGTCTCTCTGTGTAGCCTCGGCTGTCCGATAACTCACTGTAGACCAGGCTTGCCTCAACCTGGAGATCTACATGCCTCTGCCTCTGAAGTGCTGGAATTAAAGGTATGCACCACCACTACTCCATCCAAAGATATTTCTTAAAATGTCATCTAGGGAAGAGCATCCTGCAGAGGAACCAGCCATGCACAGATACATGAGTCAATTGTATGGGAACTCATTCACACACTGTCTAAAGATCCTGTGGAATGGAAAAGAAGTATGGTGGTCACCAGAGGCTCTGGAAAGCAGTGATGAAGAGAGTGGGAGCTAGGATTTGGTGGGGACAGTCATAATTAGAAAGGACAGATGAGTCCTGTCATTCCATCACACAATGAGGTCACTATAGTAGCAATGTTGTAGTGGGTATTTCAAAACAGCCAGCAGAGAGAACTTTGAGTACTCTTAGCACACAAAACTGTAGCTGTGGGAAGTGATAGATATGCTAACTACCTTGATTTGATTATGTCTATAAGTTATGCATATATTATTACTACACAATGTTTTCATTTCTAGAAACAGCCACTGTATTCATAAGTATGTCTAGGCATTATGTGCCACTTAAGAACAAACAAAAACAACTAAGCATAAAAAAATAAAAATAGGACTTGTATGATGATTAGATTGGAATTCAATCCCCAGATTCTACACTTTAGAGAAAATTTACATCTGAAGGTTATCCTCTGATCCTCTGACTTCCTTACACACACACACACACACACACACACACACACACACACACACACACACAGAGAGAGAGAGAGAGAGAGAGAGAGAGACAGAGAGAGACAGAGAGAGACAGAGAGAGACAGAGAGAGAGAGACAGAGAGATTATTCATAAAAGCCAGAAGGTTAAAAATAACCAAAAATGGGTGAGTGATATGTGCATATAATGGAGTGCTACTCAGGACTGAACCTCAGACACACAGAACAATATGGATAAATCTCACAGATCTATGATCAAATGCAATCATAGGAGAGACACTGTGATTCTGCGCATAAGAGGTTCTCCAATTCTACAATCAGACTCAAGTTGAAAGAAATGAGAGCAGCTGTTGTCTCCAATAGATGGGATGGCAGGGCTCACCTGGGAGAGAGATCAAGCCAGCCTCCCTGAGTGACAGAGTGTCCTATGTCTTCAGAAACATATGTGTTTCATGAATGAAAACATTTGTCAAAACTGAACAAACCATGTGGTCAACACTTGACTGTGCCTGCCCATTGTGAGCTGAGCATTCACCAGGAAAATGATACTTCAGTTCTTGAGTTATTGTTCTTAGAGCTTCAGAAATCCCACATCTTTGCCACTACAAATCAACACAGGAAAGCAAAAATGCTCAAGTTCAAACTTCCCCTCTTAGCTTTACCTTCTCCAATGAAGGGTCTCACTGATTTGGTGTGCATCTTCCCACAATCCCCTACCTACTTCTCACACTCAGACCGCTACAGTCTATCACATCTACTGGGAATTGAACCCAGGACCTCTCCTATTCAAGGCAAGTTCTCAATACCTCAGCTACCTTCTAGGTTCTGGTTTTGGTTTCAGTTGTTATTGTTGCTGTTTTTGACGGGGCTTGATATGCACATTTTGCTTCTGTCATCTAGCCGTGCTCTAGGCCAGGAGATAAAGCTGTGCTGCACAATGTTTCATTGAAATGACAAGCCACAACTATCAGTTTACCTAATTTATATGTCTACACACACACACACACACACACACACACACACACACACACACACCAAAACAAAACAAAACAAACAAACAAAAAAAACAGTGATGTACTGTCAGAATCTTCCTAGTTGGATTTCTTTCCCTTTCTTTCTCTCTTTCTTTCTTTCTTTCTTTCTTTCTTTCTTTCTTTCTTTCTTTCTTTCTTCTTTTTTGGTGTGTGTGTGTGTGTGTGTGTGTGTGTGTGTGTGTGTGTGTGTGATAGAGAGAGACAGAGACAGAGAGACTATGTATACGAGTTCACTTGCCTACAAGTGTGGAGGCTACAGGTCGACTTCCTCTATTGTCTCCTCCTCATCTTTTAGTCACAGTTTCTCACTGAGTCTGGAGCGCATCATTTTCTCTAGCCTGGCTAGTGGCTGAGCTCCAGGGATCCTCCTGCCTCTACTCACCACCCTCCCAACTGTGGGATTACAGATACATGTTGTCAATCATCCCAAACTGAGACCCTCATAGCAATCACTTTACCCACAAGGTCTTTCATGTATCCCAGACTGTTCTTGAGTACATAGACATCCTCCTGCTTCAATCTCCTGAAGACAGGGATTATAGGCATACACCACAATGCCTTCCATCTCCCCAGTTCTTGCCACTACCACTATGTGTGTGTACCTAACATCCCTAGCCCTTGTCTATCAATGGGAGAATTTCCCAAAGGGAGACAGCTAAATCCAGGAAAAACAACAGTGTTGTTTGTTTTAATAGATACCTCGGGTTATATTCCCCAAACAGTGCAGAAATGTTATTTAGTGTTCAACCTGATATACTTGAAGTCTGTAGAATGGTTTCCAAGATGGAAATAAATTATGACTCATTTTAAGCAATTCATGTGTGTCCTGAGGGAGAAAATCCAACTGTATATCTAAGGCCTACAAACACCTAAGTTATTATGTCAGACTCTGAGAAATTGAACAGCATCAGGTTTATAAGAACTCAGCTCTCCCTGGTTAAGGGACTGTCCAAGGCAGACACACATAATTACTATGACCTTAAATAAGCTTCTCCCATTGTTTACAATTCTTATGAATAATTTCATAATAATAATTATGCCTGTAACTAGGAAGATTAAGGATAATGCTAGGGCACTGAGTTTAAGGGTTTGGCTCATATAAAGAGCATAGTCAATCATTACTGGCCTAATTATTTTAAGTGTTTGGGGCCTCTGTTTTTTCATCTGCAAAGTAGGGGCAATTATCACCTGTCTTAGAGAAAGTAGTAAGGAATTGGGTCATAACGATGCTTACCTCATAATAAGTTTTCAACAAAACACCATGCTTAAAATGCAACATAACCAAAGCAGAGTCAAGCTCATGTGGCTGCCCAGGCCTAAATGTGGTGTCCGCATGGGTCTGGCACTCACAATCCTCCAAAATGCAGGGGAAACAACTTCCTACCAAGTATAAGCAAGGTGTGGATTCTTGGAAAGCCACACACATTTTCCAAGATAAAGAAAGCAATTAGGAAGTGCCTGTGAAGACATTTCCTCCATGGTAGTTGACTTACATTTCATTCCTCTCACTATAGAGTGGCTATGAGCACCAGGAGCTTCTCTGGCCACTATGCTGAGACATCATCATTCTAGCTGCTACCCTGGCTACTCACCCATGTGAGCATCCTGGCGTGGTGAGATGCTGATCCAGGTACTGGGAGAATGTCAGGTTTTTAAATAACCTACCCTGATGGAGTACATGCTGAGGTCAGAGGCCTAGATTGAGGGACAGACGTCAAATTATAAAAAAAAATACAGAGTCCCTGCCTGCAGGAAGCAGCCAGGCCACACTGATTGGCCTGTATCCATTAGGCATGCTGGCCCACAGAAGCCACCTGTACTGTGGACAGGAATGGCTTGCTAACTGATCCAATGGAAGATGCAGCTAATGCTTTTCTTTAAAGCTCCAAGTAAAGTTGTTCAGTGTGTTTTGGAATAAGATCCATAAAAGAAGCCCGCTCCACCTATTTCTGAGGATCAGCTTGCTTGATTTGCCAAAGGCTGCTAATGATGCTCTTATTTGAAAGTTAAATAGTATTCTTTAGCTTGAGAACAGAATTACTAGCCCAGACCTTCAAACAGTGATTGTGAATACAGTTTGGTGCCTTACCAACAAGAGACACATCTGGTGTTAGAAGAGCTGAATGCTGTACTCTGTGGTGACCGGGTCACATTAGGTTCTTCACACAGACCCAAGATTCCACTGGCAGGTGGATTTTCTCTACTGTCAATTCCCTACATACACATCAGCTCCTCTGGTGGTGAAGGAGAAGAGAAATATTTAAAACTTACACACTCACACAGGGGGGTCCAGAAAATATGTATTTTACCAACACATGGTATATTAGGCAGCTTTCTATTGCTGTCATAAAGTACCCGAGGAAAATATGGTTAAACGTAGGAAAGCTTTGTTTTCCTTCAGTTTCAGGGTTTTCAATCCATGGTCACTTGGCACTACTGATTGGGGTACATGATGAGGCAAAGCATCATGACAGAAGTGTATGGTAGAGAAAACTACTCACTACATGGGAATAGGAGAACAAAAATGAGAAGACCATGGGCCCACCATAGCTTGTCATGATAAATCATGTATGATTTATTAAAGCTTGCCTGAGGATTCAGAAAAGCAAAGTCAGCCTCAAGCTATAGATACCAGGCAGTAGTGGCACACACCTTTAATCCCAACAGCCAGAAGCTAGAAGGTGGTAATACACACCTTTAATCCTAGGACTCAGGATTAAGAGGTATATGGATCTCTGTGAGTCCAAGGCCACCCACATCTACACAAGATTGATCCAGTCCTAAAGAAAGACAGCTCACACAAAGATGGTCTCAGAACCTGGGATCACACATCTTTAATCCCAGCATTAGGAAGGTATATAAGACAGGAGCAAGGTCTCAGTATCCGGTATTTATTCTCCAGCAACATTTAAAATAGGAAGGCTGAGTATCAAGGTGAATAAGAAGACATTCAGTCACAGGATCCTCCAGCCACGCTGAGGAGAGACAGAAGGATCGGGCTGTTCAGACTAAGGTATAGTAAGAGCTAGTGGCCCGCCACTTTGCTCTTCTGACCTTCATCTTGAAGTTTGAACTCCAATATCAGCCACTGTGTCTTTTATTTTTGAGCAACAATAGTTTTCAAAGTCACACCCGCATGGATTTTCTTTGTCCAAGTAGGCATCACCTCCTAAAGGGTCTGCTATTTCCCAACAATATTATCAATATTGAGAACCAAGCCTTAACCACATGCTAAGGGACACTTAAGTTCCAGGCCATAGTTGGGGGGAAATTGTCTTTGTGAGGAAGAGAGATAAACGGTTCAGATGATAGATAGACAGAATGTAGATACATGCATAGGTTGATATATACATAGGCAGATAAATAATAGATTGTAGATAGATTGACAGAAAATAAATTATAGATGAGATAGATGATAGATAGATTAGATAGATAGATAGATAGATAGATAGATAGATAGATAGATAGATAGATAGATTAAAAAAAACTATAGGTAAATATACCAAGAGAGATATAATAGGCAGATAGCCAGTATCCGGAAAGCAATCTGGGCCAGAACATTCAGTGGAAGCTGTAGCCATTCTAAAAAATAACAAAAAACAAAATAAAAACAAAAAACAAAAAAAGTTATGTGCATTTTGGAATAATTGGAAGCAGGATAGATAGGAGCCAATGGCAGTACTTGTCCACCAAGAGTGAAGTGGGTGTAATTATAGTAATGAACAGCAAAGGCAAAACTACCATCAGAATTGCCTGACACACGTGGACCTGTAGCACTGGCTGTTTAAGGGAAACAGAGAGGGTGCCTACTGAATTGCTGCCTCATCTGTATAAGTAAGAAATCCTCCACTCAAGCAAACAAATATCTAGCTCAAAACACAGGAATAGAGAATCATGTGGCACCTTAGTCTATTCCCAAACTTGAGCCAGTTTACAGATCTAGACCCTCTTGAATGAATGGAAGCTAGGTTACTTTGAGGAAGGACCTGGTTTCTTCTGTGAGTCCTCCCCAGCCCCCAGCTTGCCCTGAGGAGACATATGACCTTCTGCAGGGTAACTGGCAAGTGAGAAGTGCTCAGCTCATAGCTCTGGGCCTCAGAGAATGTGATTATACTTCTTTTGCAGGGCTCAAAGAAAATAGGGAATGACTCTTACATTTAAGGATTTATTTATTGTGTGGCATCTTTCTATATCTGACACCATTTCAAATCATGTCACATAGTAATAGGCCATCCCAGAGACATGTGTTTCAAGTATTTGATAGCTTGTATGGTGGGGTGAGAGGCCCTAGATAAAATGTCAATGATCTAGTGTCTTTGATTATAGTAGAAAAGAAATAGAGTAAGCTAAACACCACCAGGCAGAATAATAAAATATAGTACATCCCCCTGTGTTTTACATGACGTCTAACTGGGGTCATGGCCTAGATTATCTGACTAAAGCCTTATGAAACACAAGTGAATTGCTTATTGATTGGAAGCTTAATGATTAAAGGGTCTTAATCATTATCCCTGTCTCCTCCTCCAACCAACATCCTCCTCCACACCCGTTATCAGAGAGAGATTTACAAAATGTAGTCACTCATCTGCTTAAACTATCAAGAGTTTAGTGGGAAATCCAAGTATCTTACCATAGAATTCAAGACTTTGCTAAGCTAGCTCCTTCTCTCAGGAATTCCTGTCTCACTCATCTACCCCAGCCTCCTTGAGGATGCCTCTATATCTGAAAACCAGAATGTCCCCTACCTGATATAATCTTCTGTATTTTCTCTATTGTTTAATTGTAACCATGCTCAAAGATAAAATATCACCTCATTTCTAGACCATTCTATTACATTGTTTTTTAGGTCTATTCCTGAATTTTTCATATTCTGTTCCAATTATGTCTCTTTTTTACTTCTTTTCCCATTTTTGTGAATACTATCTGGTATACAATGTTTATAAACATTTGTGTGTGGGTGCATGAGTTAGTTAGTTAAATGAATCAACAGGAAAAGAAAAATCCTAACTACCAGGGGATAAATAAATATGATTGACAGATAATAGATTGGTTACACATATGTGGGGAAAAAAAGACAAAGAGAGGGGCATGGGTAGGTAAATAGTGATAGATGTGTAGGGAGATGATATAAGAATGTATATGTGCATGCATAGATAGAGATATGAGAGAGATCTTACATACATACATACATACATACATACATACATACATACATACATACTTACATACATACATACGTCACATAGGTGATGGATACTGAGTAGGTAGTTAGGTAGACCAGATTTCCAAGTATTTAAATATTCCTCTTCTATCTCCCTAGTGATTCATACATTCTTTTCTCTAAAAAGAAGGGGAACAAATACTCGCTTTTCTCTCAAATAAAATTCTGCAGAATTTTTTTTATATAAAAGAACTAGAGAGCACACAATAGATGACTCACTTTCTTTCTTGCTAATGAAACACATGTTGGCAAATTATAACTTGTAGGATGTTCCTAAAGATTACAGAGTCCAAGTTCATGTAACTGGACACATTGGAAGATTCTGACTTAAGCCAGTGTCTCCTTACAAAAGACACCCACAGTCTCACAACCCACATTTCAGGAACACAACAAATAGAAGTGAAGTTTTCAGATCTTTATTGAGGTTCACATCGAGCCACACTAGTGTCCCATCAGCAGTTAATTTAATTACATATTAGGATCATATATTTGTGTAACTTTTATTGCACACTACTTCTCAAAGAGGCCCTAAAATCATTTTAATGACAAGAGTCTGTAGACATCCCGATTGCCATGTTGCATTGCTACAGAAAACCAACAAAAGTACCAATATTTACAAGAAATTAGTATTTTTTCTGGGACATGCACTACTCCACCTAACCTTCCAGCAGCTCCACAAGGAAGACACTAGAGTTCATAGTTCACCCTGTATAGGTGATGACATCAATTCCCGGAGAAGTTAAGCAACTCAGACAAGGCCACAGCTCTTCATCAGTGAAGCTGTATAGTACCACATGTGCTCCCACATGGCACTAAGCAATTAAAGAAGCAAAAATGCATCTTTCCTCTTAGAGCCGAATAAAATTACTTTCATTTACTACTTTTAAAAAGTACAACCCATAAAGCCAGCATGAAGGCACACATTTGTAATCCCAACATGCAGCAGACAAAGACAAGAGGAGAGAAAGCTTGAGGCTATCAAGCAGGACCTTCTCTCAAAAAAGAAATAAGGAAATGGAAGACGAGGAAGGAAGGAAAAAAATGAAGGAAAGAAAGAAGTCAAAACATACATCTATTTTTCCTTACACACCAGGTTTTCCTTGACTGCTCTAGACGTAGCAGTTTCAACTAGCTGCTTGTATTCCTCCCCCCCCCCAGCCTACAATACCTCCAACCCCAGCCTTCTCTACATTCAAGGATCCTTAAAGAAACCTCATGAATTTGAAGAAGCACAAGGAGAAGTATATGAGGAGGATTTGAAGGGAAGAAAGAAAAAAGAAAAATGTTGTAATTATAATCTCAAAAATCCCTCCCCTCCAGGAAATCCTGAAGAAGAGGAAGCAGAAAAGGGGTACAAGCCAGAGAAGATGGGGGACACCAAGCAAAATGCCCTCTAAATCAACAGGACCATTGAACATATGAATTCAAAGAGACCTAAGCAGCATGCACAAAGCGTACACCAGTCTTTACCAGATGGAGTCCTAAAGGTGAAAAGAGAATTGGACACATGCCCTCATCCCTAACCCAGAGGCTAGCACCAATAAATAACCAATTGCAAATAAAAATTTAGTTTTCTCCATGACAGTTCCACTGGGGAAACAAACTGCTCTTAAGGGTAGACTACATGCCCAGTAGTAAATGGTCAACAGGAAACAAACTCAGTGGCATCTTTGTGGGTTCCTTTCTCATAATGCCATGTCAAGTCTTTTTTATCTCATATTTTTAAATTTGCATTTATTTTATTTGATTCACATTTTTCTCTCTTTTTACCTATAGTCGTTTGCATATAGATAGATTTATATTGCTACAGACAGACAGACAGACAGACAGACAGACAGACAGACAGATAGATAGATAGATAGATAGATAGATAGATAGATAGATAGATAGAGATAATAGCTTACAGTTTAGAGTTTTTATGGGATTCCTGAGTGTGCAAGCAAGGGGGTCTGAATCTATATCTGTTTCTGTGACTTTTCTTGAACTCTTTTTTTTTTTATCTTTGTTTGTATTGTCCAGTGTGTTCTTGTTTAATATTGTTAAATTATATTTCATCTTATTATTAAACCTTAGAAGCCTGTTTGTTTTCTGAGAGACAGAAAGGGGATGGTTCCAGAAGGGAGGAGATATGGGGAGGAACTGAGAAGAGCAGAGGAAGAGGAAACCACAAGCAAGTTATATTATATGAGAAAAACATCTATTTTCAAGAAAATGAAAAAATTTTTAAATTATAATCTCAAAATTAAGAGAAAAGAAAACTCATGATCATAAAGTTAAGCATGGGAGGCTGAAAAAAGTGGTTTGGTGTTAAGAGCACTGGCTGCTTTTCCAGATGACACAGTTCAATTTCCAGCAACCACTAGGCAGCTCACAATCATTTCTAACTCCAAATCCAGGGGATCCAATGCCCTCTTCAGGTCTACATGGGCACCAGGTATACGTGTGATACACAGACATACAAGCAGGCAAAACACCACCACACTGAATTAAAAAAAAATAATAAAAATCTTAAGCATGGAGTTTCCTTACCTTCCATCAATTCCATACCTACATGTCTACTTAACAGACTTGAAAACATACATTTAAAAGAAATCTACATAGAAACTATATGAAGAAAACCCCCAAATGGCCAAAGACTTATGAATTGATAAACAAAATTATCAAACATCTGTGTATATAGATGAGCTTCTGTAGAATGGATGTGCCACAAAATTATTAAATTGAACAAATAAACCAGACTTCAAAGGCCATATGTGTGACTCTGTGATGGGTAGCCCTCATTTTCAACTTGACCAGGTTGAGAATCACCTAGAAAACACCTCTGGGTGTCTCCAGAAAGGGTCTACTGAAGAAAGAAGTTCTTCTCTGAAGTAGGTGACACCATTCATGGGTCTGAGTGCTCAGACTGGAAAAATAGGGGAAAGGAGAAAGCACCAGCACTCTCACCTGCTTCTGGGTCACAATTCGATATGACCAATTGCCCCACTCCTCCTTTGCCAGGCCTTTCTGCCATGGTGGGCTGCATGCTCAAACCAATGCCAGCATAATCTCCAACTTCCTTAAGATGCTTCCATCAGGCATTTTGTCATTAAAGATGACTAAAACAGATTCCATTTACATTAAATCCAGAAATAGAAAGAAGAATTGTACTTTCTATGTACTGGATGGACAGAGAAATGGGAAGTGGTTGCTGGTGGGCACTGGGTTTCTCTTTTGAGAAAAAAAAATGTTCTGGAATTAGATAGTGACAATAGTTGCAACTCTGTAAGTGGTATATCTTGAAGAGGAAATTTTATGGTTATGAATTCTATCTCAATAAAAATAAATATTTTTAAAAGATTAGCAACCACATAAGAGTTTTTGAATGCCCTAAAATTGAAAAAGATCCGACATGAGAGGAATTTGATAGATGATTTTCTAAATTGGAAAACAGTCCAAAAATGTGCATATTATTACTTTGCAAAGAGTAGTGAAGCTGAAAGAAACTACCCTCAAGCATCAATAATAAATACATTTCAATCAATCATGCTGGAAGAAAGGCAGAATTATCCTGCCCTCTGTGGAAAATTATATTATAGATTCATTGTCAGATGAAGAGGCAGTGACAGTATGCAGACAGGGATTATGGGGGAAATATTACAGGCATGTCAAGAAAATAATAAAATCATCTTATTGTGCTGAGATTTTATCATGCTCATTGTATTTGTCAGTTAAATGAGTCATTTGTTACAACTACCTTTGCTCTAAATAAAAACTTATTTTTGTATTATAAGAAGGATTGGGGAGGAAGGAAGAAGTCTTCTGAGCTGAAGGTGGCAGTGAACCTGAAGGAAAGGTTTTGAATTCTTTCTGAAAACCAGAGAGGCAAGACATGCAGCCGGGTTCCAGTTGTCCCTCACTTTGGCTGACTCTGTTGGGTACCAGACTTTAGTCTAGGACAGATTACTCCAGAAGAGACTCTTTTTTGTTCTTGCTGTTCTCAAGCATAGTCTGCTCAGGCCCCCAAAATGTCTCAGACAAGTAGCCCTGCTAAGGCTTGCTGTGACTTAATTGTCCATGGATAGGTTAGGCTGCACTGATGTCCATGGAGTTGAACTTAGCTTACCCAAAAGTTCTGCAGTGTCCAACTTGCTAATGCCAGAAATCTGCTTCAGTTCTTGGACTTAAATCCCATATAACATAACACAAGAACAAAACACTCTTTCTTAATAGCTCTGTTTTGGTTCTTTCCATTGTCTTGGGCATTTTCCTCAAAGATATCATAAGGGAAAGAACTTAAGAACTCAATCTAAGATTTCCTGGATCCTCTGGTCATAAGTAAGCTTATAACACAAATTCCTTCTCTTCTTCTTCTTCTTCTTCTTCTTCTTCTTCTTCTTCTTCTTCTTCTTCTTCTTCTTCTTCTTCCTCCTCCTCCTCCTCCTCCTCCTCCTCCTCCTCCTCCTCCTCCTCCTCCTCCTCCTCCTCCTCCTTCTTCTTCTTCTTCTTCTTCTTCTTCTTCTTCTTCTTCTTCTTCTTCTCCTGCTTCTTCTTATTCTTTTTCTTCTCCTCCTCCTTCTCTTCTTCCTCCTCCTCCTTTTTCCTCTTCCTTCTCCTCCTTTTCCTCCCCCCCTCCTTCTACTCTCTTCCTTCTTTTCTCTTCCTCCTATCTCCTTCTTCTCTTCTTCTTCTTCTTCTTCTTCCTCCATCCTTATGTTGTTGCAGTACTAGAGATTAAACTCAGGGCCTTATGAATGCTCTTCTGCTCTATTGCTGAGAAGTAACTGCGCCCCCCCCAGCCCTCCGTATAGCATCTGAAAATAAGGAAAAAGCACTTCCTAATGTAAGGAAACAGGATCCATATTCTGTCTCAGTGGGCTCCTGAAAAGAACACCTACCTCAACGAAGTAGATACATAGACTGGAAAAAAGAACAGTATTATTGTACATAAGGGTGTGGAGTAGCAGGTGGAGCTGATGAGCAGACAATGAACATGTTGGATGGCAGCAATGTCTCATCATAAAACAAGAGCTCCCATTCAGGTCACATCCCTTAGCAACCCACACAAATGCCAGCCAGAAATGTTCAAACCAAGGACACAAAATAATTTCAACTTTCCTACCTGCCTACTCCATTATGATCTCACCCAAAGACTCTAAGACAGATGATTGCAGAAAGATGGATGGCTGGGGATAAATGTCACTGGTCCCATTAATTCTCCGGGTCACTCTGCAGACTTCCTCTGTGCTGAGATAGATGGTTTATGCTCTGTTCATAACAATGACCATCAAACCTTAGCATTTGCTTAACATTTTACAATTTATGTGAACTTAGATCCTCATCACTCCATGAAGAAGGACGATGGTATAATTAGAACTATACAGATTAAAAAAAAAAACTGAGGTCTGAGGAGGTAAAGTGAACTAGATAAAGTTCTGCATATTGTACATATTTTTAAACCTGAGACATTGTCTCAGTCTCCCTGAGGTAAATACAATTCCTTTGGAACCTGGGAACCAGGTTAATCTAGTTAGGAGTTTGCCTTGGATTCTTTTCACATGTGAAAGCTGGGGATTGCCTTCAAGTGCAGTTGTCCCTTGGGGGAAGCCACACCCTGTTTCTTTCATAATGACAGATACAGTCAGCCCACCTTATACTTGAGATCCATATTCAACAACCAACCATCTTTGGACAGAAAGTATCAAGGAGGAAAGACTCTGCACTGTCCAGTTGTTCCTACTATGATTTCCTCAACAACACACTCTGACACCGGACATAGCATTTCCACTCTATCGAGTCTTAGAAGTGATAGGCATGATTTAAGGATTATAAGCAGGTATGTATAGGTTGTATGAAAATATTATGCCATTTTGTGTAGAGCACATAGCATCTGCTTCTTGAGTATTTCTGGGGGAACCTGGAATGAATGCCAGTACATATCAAGGAATGACTGCACACATTTCATATAAATCACTCTTTAGGACCCTGAATTACACAGCTCTATCATTTAAAAACTATACATTTTTAGAAAACTTTGTTACTGGTCAACTCTCTTTTCAGGTCATAGCATAAATGTCTCCCATGGCTCACCTGAAAAGATCAGGAGAAACTATAGTGAAGAAAATCATGCAGACATAGGACTGACTCAGACCCCCTGAACATGGGTCTCAGTTAGAAGGCTTGGGCAGTCTAAGGGACCTCGGACAGTGGAACCAGGATACATCCCTGGTGCACAAAAGGACTTCAGAGCACATTCCCCGTGGAGGGATACTCCCTTAGCATAGAGACATGAGGGAGGGCCTAGACCCTATCCCAAATGACTTGACAGATTTTGTTGACCCCTCCTGGAAGGCATCACCCTCCTGAAGAGTGGATGGGGAATGGTAGAGGGGTAGACGAGAGGGGGTCATGGAAGGATGGGAGGGAGAGAGAACTTGAATCAATATGTAAATTAAGAAAAAAAATTGAAATTTAAAAGAAAACCAGGCAAAGATCTCTGTATGAAAGCAGCTAGGAGCTCAGCAGCAATGGAGTGACATAGTTATTCCTCACACCACAGCCAGCCACTCAGGTCACTCCTGACTCTGAGCCCACATAGAGTGTGGGGGTAGAGGTTTCTGATTCTCTGGCACCACCATGCAGAACTCGGAGGTTCTGCAGGCTTATTTATGTGAAAATAATAAAGCGGTTTCTTCTGAGGCAGAGAGAGAAGAGTTGAAACCATCCAGATCCCAACAGCAAACACCAATAGGGCAGGCAGCAAGCCATGCACCCTGGGTAGAAGCAAGACATGGGGGTACATGAATCTCACATGCAGCTCTCAAGAAATTCTATTTATGAA
The DNA here is from genome assembly GCA_030556225.1 of Cricetiscus sungorus. Taxonomy (NCBI): domain Eukaryota; kingdom Metazoa; phylum Chordata; class Mammalia; order Rodentia; family Cricetidae; genus Cricetiscus; species Cricetiscus sungorus. Next base: position 41,407,602 of record JANBXA010000729.1, read on the forward strand.
ATATGTAGAGGAAGGTATGGACTATTGTTTCATGTTATTAGAGAGTGTTTATTTAGTCATCTTCCAATCTCGCTTTTCAAACTCTCTTCCTTTTCTTTATCTCTTCCCCATCCTTCTTTTCTCATTTGCTTCCCTTCGAACATCAAACCTTTTCCTGTCCCTCAATTTATCTATCTGTCTGACTGACTGACTACCAGTGAGCACTCCTGTATCACCAGTGAGATGGATTTAAGATATTGCAAACATGGAGATAAATTCAGTCTTAAGAAAACCAGGGACAGAGAAGCTGCTATATTCCAGAGCTCCATCTCCCTACCCATCCATCTCTCCCCATCTCTTTTTCCCATTTGTTCATTAATTTGTGTCTCAGTTATTAATAATCCCAATGATGTTCCAAGACCTTTGAACCTTCTTTCCCAATAACTTCTAAGTCTATAGGGGGAGCCAAATATGTGAACCATATGGTGTGCCAGACACCTCAGGAAGGTTGTAGAGTGGCAGAGACAACTTCAAGTGATGTGCATGACCCCAAAAGGGGTTAAACTTGAAGATATGGTGATGAAAGAATGTCCTGATATGCTGTTCCTTTTACTAGTATCCTTAAGAAGGGGCACTGTCCCCCAAATCCAGTTCCTGGGTTGGGGAAAAAACTTGGTGGAAAGTGAGAGACTGGATCTGGGATGAATCTAGAATTGTTTCTATTACTGTTTGAGACCATAGTCAAAGAAAGACTTCCATTTATAGGCTGTGTTTTGAGTTGACAAAGATTAAATTTAAAATGGGCATACTAAAAGAAAAAAGGCATGGAGCACAGTTATTAGAAAGGAAATAAGTAAAACATACAGGGATGCTAAGTGAACTAACCAACACTGATGTGGCCGATTTGAAGAAGACTTCTTCCCTGGATGAAGGAGAAATAGGAGGGGGAGGAAGAGGAGAGAGAAGGGGCAGGGAAGGAGAGAAAAGAAAAGAAGGGAAGAGAAGCCTGAAGCTTCCTTCTAGCAATGGAGACAGGTTTTCAACAGTAAATGCTCAGAGATGCTGCTGTACCTCACTGGTAGAGTGCTTGCATGTAGAAAGCCCTGGATACCATGCCCTAGTTGGGATAGGCAGGGCATGGTGGCTTAAACCTGCAATTTCAGCTCTTGGGAGGAAGAAGCATGAGGATAAGAATCCAGTGTCATCCTTGGCTACATGGCAAGCTCAAGACCAGCCTGGGCTGCATGATACCCTGTCTCAAGAAAAAAGTAAATCATCATATCACTGATATGCTGTTCCTTTTACTAGTGTTCTTAAGAAGGGGCAAATCCAGTAAAAAAAAAATACTTCTCACATTCATCCTATAAAATAGAATCTCTTTGAAGTTAACAAACTATTCAAAACATGATAAAACACGTTTACAAACACAAATTATCAAGTATCATTCATTCAAACCTTTGAATAGTTGTTTAAAAATCTAATTGCCTACCTAGCAGCTATGGATTGGCCATAATGAAGGGTCATATCTGAGTTTGACTGAGACCAGAGAGAAAGGAAATATGTGAAAGAAATATTTAGAAGGGAACAGCATAATTCAGGTATTAAAAGTTACATGAAAAGCTTCACATAAACAAGAAGCCACCAGCTCCTTGGTCCCAGGCTAGAGGGAGGTGGAGTGTGCTGGTGGCAGATTTTTGTCTACTCTGCTCCCATTACCTTCAAGTGTGGGAACTCCTCCCACAGTATCTGATACCTAAGCCACAGGATGTTGGTAGCTTAAGGAGACATCTGTTGGGCAGGGTCAAATTCACAGTCATCAGTCATGGGTTTCAGCATCTCCTCCACTGTGCATTCTCCATGAGCTACTACAATAACCTAGAAAGAAGGGTTATCTTTCTCTCTTGGCAAAAAGAAAGCTGCATCCTGGTGGAATACCATGTTCTGGATTACGTAGTTTAGGGGCAGGCATATTGAGATTTATGCAGAGTCTAATTTTCTGTGGAGTACCTACTGTCACTATGGGCACATTTCCTACAGGACCAAATCAGACTGGCACCATGCAGACAGACATAACTAGTGTGTTGTAAGTATTTGAGGTCTTGACAAATGTCTCTGGGAAGATGAGTACCTCACTCCTGTAAGAGTCAAAAGTATCACCGATTTTGTCATATCAGAGGAGTCTGGACAGCCTAATGCTCCTCAGTAAAAAGAAAGCAAAGTATGTTCAATTCCCTAGTGGTGGTGCAACAATGTGCATGGCTCAGTCTTCAGTCTTGGAAGATACATGTTCCAAATTGAAGTGTGGGAAGGGCCTGGAGCCTTCTGACAACTACAAGGCAGAATCCTTCCAGAGTCTGCCACCATACCTTGGTGGCCCTTGGCTTGTAAATGCATCACTTAGCTACATAATCTCAACACGGGCCTGAGTCCAAATCTCCTTTCATAAGAATGACAATCACTGCATTAGAGCTAACTCAAATGACCTCACTTTTACCTTTATTACCCTGTGAAGACTCTATTTCCAAATAAAGTATGCAGTGTGAAGATTAGAACATCAACATGTCTTTGTGCAGGGACATAGTTCAACCCATAACGCAGATCAGCTGCTAACACTCAACCTGGCTTCATTTCCTGCTGCCACCAGCTCCCACCTATACCCCATCTCCCGAGGCCTCTGTGATGCTCTGGCTCATCTGGGTGGTGGTTGGAACCCTTCCATCTCCAGCCTTGAACCTCACCCTTCAAGAGCTCGGTCTGCATTGTGCTGCACACTGAATTTTCTGTGAGTTACAAAGAAGCTTCTCTCCAGGCAAGTTGCCAACTTCACGTTTATTCCCACTTGTTAACAGCATCTGGCAGCTCCTCTCTAACAGCCCCATGCCACTCTGTCATAATCAGCGCTTTGTCTGCCGTTTCCGGTTGGGTATTTAGATGCAGCTGGGGACAGTCAGCCATTTTCCCAAAAGCTATTGTGTGCTTAAGAAGAAAAACTTAAGTCTTTTAATTAGCCACCATCCCTCTGCATGGAAGTCCAAAGCATATCCACTTTACCTCACTTCACCCTGCAGATGTTTCCCCTGAGGTGAGGGACAGAGGGAAGTAGTAACAATATGGTAGAATTTCTACTACTTTTCAAAGCACTTTACCATCCACAATACCTTGGAATTAAATAAGGAGGCAAGCATTCCCTTTAGGCAGATGTGGCAACTGAGGCTAATCTCTGTGGCTAAATAATTAGCAAGTAGTCAATTGAACCAAGTATCATCCTACATTGTCATGTCTCTCCTGTTCCCAAAGCCTAGTGAAAACTCATTTAGATAAATGCTGAGTAGGGAGGATCTTACTTCCAGGACTAGAAGAATGTGCTCTTTTGTTTTCCCAGTCTTTGCTCCTGCTAACCTGAATGTTTCTCTAAGCAGCACTGTTCTCCCTTCAGGTTTCAGCTCATGCATTGAAACCCCCAGGAAGAATTTCTTGGTGCTACATAAGGTCTCCTAGTATACTCTCTCCTAGAATCCCTAACTTCCCTGAACATGTGTCACATATAACTATATGTTTAACAGCCTTTCCTGATAGGCCAAGGCAAAAACCAAGAAGCCCACACTCCCAACCCCCAGTGTTCTAACACCACTGCCTCTGTCCCTAGCAGATAGCTTAGTAAATACCTGCCAATGAGGGAAGAAGGTTGCCACCTCCTGTCCCAGCAAACCTGTGCTTTCCTCTGAGCTATGGCTTCTTTCCCACCGTCTTAGTCAGTGTTTTCATTGCTGTGAAAAGACATCATGACCATGGCAACTCTTATAGAGGAAAACATTTAGTTGGGGTGACATATCTTCAGAAGTTTTGTCCATTACCATCATGGTATGATATAGTGGCATGAAGACAGATATGGTGCAGGAGAAGGAGCTGAGAGTCCTACATCTTGACTGGAAGACTACTAGAAGTTGTATGAACCAGACATAGCTTGAGCATAGGACACCTCAAAGCCTGCCTCCAAAGTGACACACTTCCACCCATAATGCCACACCTACTTCAGCAAGGCCATACCTTGTTGTGCCTAATAGTGTCACTCCCAATTACATTTAAGCTACCATATCCATCAATCACTTTGCTTATAGTTAAAATTAAATTAATAAAACAAAAAACCCCAAGGCATTCCTGTGAGACTATATACTAAACAAAATACATGGAATTGGAACTATTAGAAAACTTTGCAATATCAACAAGCTATAAGTTTTCATCTATTAATTATGGTGTGATTGTTTTTGTCCTCCTCTAGACTTCTCTTGAAAATATTGACTTTATATCATCCCCTTGAGTCCCCTGGAAATACACACAACTAAAGTTTCCAGAATTAATGCACTAATTAATAAATACATCCAATAATGAAAGTGGGAAATAATTCACAAGTCCAGAAAAGTTTGCACAACAAAGCATTTTGGTAAGACAGAGTTGTTGAATTTTGTAATATAAGAATTTATATTAACAAGAGACTACTTCAGGAACCCACTAGGATATGAAACTTTCTATTCTGTTTCCAGAAAGACCTTTATCCACTTTGTAAGTTTGGGATTTTTTCTATTCATATTGAAGCATTATCAGCATATTGCTGCCAAACTCACACCAGGAGTAGGAATATACAGCACCTGAGGCCTTAAATATTGTCCATGATTAAAACCACTTTTAATATTAGTATTGGACACACTAGCTTCAGATAGATAGAGATGTGCTCTTGGAAAGAGAAGAAACTTCGAAGATACACTGACCTGCCTTTTTTAGGACCCAAAGTTTCTCTCACTTTGCATATCACAGGATCACTGAGCAGCAGTGGGAAACTTATTAGTAGACATTTTTGACTCTCTAGGTAGAAAGTGGTGCCTAAGGTTCTGCATTTCCAGTAAGCTTTCTTGTGATGCTGATACTTCTGTCCATGGACCACTGACCATGCTTTAAGTAGAGATAATCTAGAGTCTTCACTTACAAGGATAGCAATACCTTCACTTTTACATGGTCATGGCAATCTACCTGCTTTAGAGGATATTATAACCTAGAATTGTGATTAAATATGAGCACCATACTAACTTCATCTGTCTTCATTTTTGTAGAATAAGAATTCAAGCCTCTAAATTCTGGGAGATAATCTTTAAAAAAAAAAAAAAGAAAGAAAGAAAGAAAAGAAAAAAAAAACTCTGTTTCCTTACCTCTTCTCCAGAATGATAGATTGAACTGGAAAGTTCTTATACAAACAACTGGTCTACCTCCAGCCTCCACTCTCAGAGCAGCAAGTATCTCCTTTGAACAAATGTAATAATTCTAACTAGTTCCTACTGACTGCTGGTTTTCTCTTAACTACTTTGTAATCAAAAGTAATCTGAAGGGTCTGGAGAGATGGCTCAATGGATAAGGTACTTGCACCAGGACTTAATTATGATACTCATGTGGAAAGTCCTACATTGAGGTGAACATCTTTAACTCAATCACTGGGAAGCAGAGACAGATAGATCCTGATGACTCATTGGCTAGCCAGTCTAGTTGAATGAGTGAGCTTCAGGTTCACTGAGAGACACTGTCTCAAAATACAAGGTGGAAAGTGATTGAGAAAGACATCCAAATGACAATCTCTGTCACCACATTCACATATACACACAGTAGAACACACACACACACACACACACACACACACACACACACACACACATATATATGCAAACAGAATATCATATACAAAGATTATTTTGTTTTAATTAGAAATTTATATGAAAAAACTTTTGATTAGCAATCAAGATTAATTTCAAAACTTATTACTATACATATATGAACTCTCAAGCTTGTGTCTATATGTTAATCATGTTTCATGTTATTAGTGTATGAAAAGTTAGTGTTGGAATTTTCATAGGGAAGACTAAAGAAGAGAAAAACTAAACTATAGAAATTAATAGAGTTTGAAAATGATTGTGGGCTTTATGATTGGCCATTCAAGACTACCCATTATGTCTGACTCTTTGGCCTTCCCTTCTATATTAGCTATGTCCTAATCTTCTTAGTTCATGCCACACTACTTTCTGGCCCTGACTAATATGTCTCACCTTCTGTATTAATTATTTATCTCATGGTTTTTACAAAATTCCTGACCAAAGCAACATTAAAAAAGAGTTACTTTGATTCATGGATTGTAGATACAGTCTGTCATGACAGGAATGTATGGCATCAGGAACATGAAACAGATGGTCACATCTCATCTGAAGTCAGAAAGCAGAAAGAGATGAACACTGGTCCTCTCCCTGCTTTCTCTTTTTAATTCCATCCAAGATCCCAGGACATAGTTTGGTGCTACCTACGTTTAGAGTATGTCTTCTCTCCTCAGTAAAATATCACTGGGAATACCTTCACAGACACACATAGAGGTGCACCTCCAAGGGAATTCAATATTTGGTCACACTGACAGTGAAGCTCAAGTGACATCACCTTCTCTACTCCAAGCCCTTTGATAACTTTGGGTCCATCACCTTAGTGTTCTTCCTCATTTTTATGTCTCCCAATACTTACCACAGACACAACTGTGCCTATTAAGTCTTTCTAACTCTTCCAACATAAAATGACTTTTTCCTGTTCTTCTTGCCCCACCACACTCCCTACATGTTACACAGCATGTGCTTATTTATAGTCTATTTATAATTACTACAAAACTGAGTTTCCTGGGTCAGAGGCCACACCAGTTTTGTTCTTTGGTGAAGGAAGGAAAGGGGAAAGAAGAGAGAGAGGATAAATGAGCAAATCTCTGTGGTAACTCTGTATTTATCACTCTACTTCTATCACTACAATAATCATCTAAGTTTTAACTTAGTATTATTTGTGTTTATCTGTCTATTTTTCCATTATACTCTGATATTGAAGATAGGTTCTGGGACCTTTACCACAGTTCCTGTCAATACTCAGTAAGTATTCATTTAATGAATATGAGTTGCTTGGAGTTCGAGACAGATAAAGTTACTTCATAATACAAAGGATAAATGCAACATAGTAAGATTTTTGAAAAGCTGTCAAGTCCATGTGTTGATTTATGGAGAAAATTAATATGACAGCATCAACACTTCCAGCCCTCCCAAATCACTTTCCTCAATTATATGCACCCAGAACAGGGCACAGCTGTTTGTGAGATGACATAAAAAAGGTCCCCCCTGGTTTGTTCAAAGGTCTTCAAGATATTTTTAGTTGACAAACAACCATGTGTCACTCATCAGACATCCCATTAAACCAAATTGTACAACTTGATACATGTTTCCCATATTAATTGTGAAAGCTCTCTATACAACTTAGTTGTTCTTGGAATTGAACGTAGGCCAAAATTAGACATAGCGTATATGTATGCTTGAAAACTATTGGCCCCACAGCTTCACTTACCATCTATACCTTGCCCCCACCTAGGTCAGCACCAGCATCCTCAGAAATTCAGTAACATGATATGTGCATAATATGTTCTCTATCCCAAAACTCCTGGAAGCATCTAAAATGGGAAATGCCTCAGCTCATAAGCATGAATTCTCCCTTTGCCTTTTGAAGGCATATCTGTTATTATAACATAGACCTGGTACAATCAACTTGTAAAGAAAAATACTAATTTGGTATAGTTTTAGAGGTCTAGGGACCCACTGATTTGAGCCTCTGCAACACATTGTAATGAGAATGTACAGGAAAGCAAAGCCATTTACCTCATGGTTGTGGATAAAATAGTTCTCTTCAAAGACACTTCATAGTAACCTAAAACTCCTCATTAGACCCCACCTCTCATGCTCCTATGACCACCCAAAAGCATCATGCCAGGACTAAACCCTTAGCATGTGAGCTTTTGGGGATGTTTCAAACCTAAACTGTGGCAAGGGTAAATATTTTTAAATGTGATAGCTCAACTTTACATAAGCAAAATTCAGTTGTAAAATATAGTGGAGAAAAAAAACATAATGAAAAGCAAAACCATATTCAAAATATGTACAGCAATTATAACTCATCTAAAAATACATTTAACAAGAAAAATATAAGCATTCTATGAAAATGTACTAAAAGGCATTTTCAAAAGACCTAAAATAAAAAATTATGTTCTTGGATGTAAAAGCACACATTGCACATTTCTTTGTTCTTCTTATGAATATAATACCACTTCACTCAGAATCCCTTCATTATATTTATTTAACAAAGCAAATATTAAGGTACACTAGTATGTTTTTCTGTTATTGTAATAAAACACCTGATGCTGCTAACCTTGTAAAGAGGATTATTTAGTTCAAGTTTTGGAGGCTTAAATTTTACAATTAGATATACCTATTGGTTTTGCCTTCTGGGGAGGACCTCCAAACAGCAGCATACTAATAGACATTGCATTGTTAAACCAGAAACCAGAGATGGAGTCATGAATCAGGCTCACCAATAGTAACTAGGTCTTGAGAACGTGCAGAGAGGTCTTATAAAAGCTGTCTTACTCATTTCCTAGGCAGTGCACCCCCTAAGCACCTCTGTCATAGTTTGGATCCAGACTGTACCCCAAAGGTTCATTGCAGAAAACTGGCTGGGGTACTATTGGAGAGTGATGAAAATGTTAGGTAGAAATAGGTCACTGGTGTCACATCCTGGAACCACATGTAATACATTGGAGTCCTATCCCCTTTGTTTCCCACGCTTTGTTTCCTGGCTGCCATGAAGTAAGCAGCCTCTACATGTACTGCAGCCACTGTGAACAGCCTTACCACAACCCTGAAGGCAACTGGACCCAGAGGATGTGAACTAAAACCTGTGAAACTGAGCAAAATTATTTCCCTCAGGTATTTGGGCACAAGGCTGACTTACACACACTCCAACTGTACTCTACCTCCTAAAGCTCTTGCTCCCTTCCAGTAGCCATGTTAATTGCAAGCTCCAACCCATGAACCCTTGGGAGATGCTGATGAGCCAAATTAGAAATACAGTGTCCATCCACTTAGAAAAAAAATGAAAAAACAGGAAGAAGGTCATAAAAGGAAATAATAATAACATAGAAGGGAACTTGAGAACAAGTTCCAGGTGTTGAAATTTGCACTGATCTATAATAAGTGAAAGAGTCTGGTGTGAATTTGACTGGGGTGTATGAGCCAGAATGGGAGCCTGAGACCTATGAGGAAGATTGCTATTGCTGAAAGATGTCTGCTGCGTGCTGCAGGCTCCCTTTGTCCATTTAGATTTCATAGCCAGGAAAAAACAAATGAGTCCACACATGTTCCTTATTCCTCTTTTTGAAGAAAAAGAAAAGCAAAACAGAAAGCCATACCAAAGATAAAGTAATATGCAATAAATGAGCAGAAAAACTCTCTTCAATTCAATATGAATAAAAATGCTTAACAAAGAATGCTTTAAAAGTTGTTTAAAATTGATAACTGATTAATACTATAACAATTATGTCCACATCAGATATTTCTATTTCATATCACATGCAAAAATACATTTTCAACAAGTTATAATTATAACTATGGAACTACCAGAAAGAAAGATAGGAAAGTTATTGTGACTTAGAGTTAAAAACTTTAAAAGAGTGGGAGGGAGAGGAAGCAAAAACTCAAAAGTCACTAAAAAGAAATGGAAATGAAAAATCTGGTTCCATAAAAATATAAATAATTTTATGTTTACAACAAAAGAAGGATAATAAGGGTTGTACTTACAACTGAATAAGAATAAGTAACTTCAATATGTTGAAAGTTCTGGGAAGTCAATAATAAAAAGACAAGCACTCAGTTTCAAATAAGTCAAGTAATTAGAGAATACACATAAGCACACCATATACATGCACACACAAATACATATACATGCATTACGCACACCACATACATCATACACCAACAAACACGTATGACACACACACAACCCATACACACACACACACACTGAAAATTAATCTCTAGACTAATAAAATTTTAGTTTTTAATGAACAAATCTATATGTAAACATATGTATTATTATACTTACATAATACATGCAATGAAACAGGACTGAAAACAAGTCAGTAAGAAAGTGGTTCACTTCTACTGAAATGTAAATGATTACAACTGTCTTGAATAGCAATTACCTAATTATTAATTAGAGAGCATAATATGTGGCCCTACAATTGATTTCTAGAAATTTCTCATTTTAAAATATGCCCTCATCTACTCAAAGGTATGGTGTCATATGATTTGTCAATACTGAAATGTAAGGAAATGCGCTTTAATTAATTATGGTTTTTAAAATAAGTAATTAAATATTATATAACCAGGAGAAAATAGGAGGCAGAGGCCAGGAATGATAGTACACACCCAAAATCCCAGCACTCAAGCAACTGAAACAGGGGGATCAGGAGTTCAGGCCCTCTGACCCACACAAGAAAACCCTAACTAAAGGGATTACAGCGATGCGGGCAGGAGAGATGGCTTCATGCTTAAGAGGCCTTGCTGCTCTTTCAGAGGACCCAAATTCAGTTCCCACAACCCACATCAAGGAGCTCAAGACCGCTTGTTACTCCAGCTCTGTAGGAACCTGTCTTTGGGGGCTTCAGTTGGATTTGCCAGGTTCATACCTGAGAAGGGAAGTGTGGATTAAGAAAGTGGCAGGTAAAGATACTAATGAAAATACAGAGGCACAGAATAAAGTTGTGGGGATATGGATATCCCAGTGAATACTGAATGCCCCAAGTTTATTCTTCAACATTCTAATATACCCAAACCAAAAGGGCAAGAAAGGCAAAAGACTACCATGATACAAGAAACAGACAGACTTACTTCCTTAATTCTCCAAATATTCAGTAACCATGCCTTAGACTAAATCTCTCATTATCTGTCCTTGAGGGTTAAGAGTAACCACTCCTTGGATAGAGTTTGTTGTTATTTAGGTAAGACATCCACATCTTAGACCAAATATCCTTCAGTAGCCATACCTTAGATCTTTAGGTCTCATGACTTTACCCATGGAAGAGTAAGGATAGTTTTGAACTCTCTGACCTTCAGTCAAGGTGAAGTGAAGTCCTTTTTATGGGTCATGACACAGGTCTAGAACATATAATATCCTCATCTGGTCTCCAGAGGCACACACATACATATGTGGTATATACCAACATAACACATGCATATACATGTAAATAAATTCTTAAAATAAGTGTTTTTAAAGTTTGGTGTTCTTTTGTTTTTGTTTTTCAGAACAAGAGGCAGGACAAAAGGAGAGGAGAGGCTTAGGGAGGGTAGGGGAGAATAAAATCTCAGTTAATGTTGGAACGGATGCCCATAACATGGATCTATACTGCTTGGCACGTTTAATTTGAAGCCCAGACTACAAAGTCTCTGCATAACCATTTCTGTACATTTAATCCGTGTCTCCTTTCTTCCATACAAGGAATAATTGTTCTCAAAACTCAGGAGATAATAGATTTGAATATCTCATAATTACTCATTTGCTTTATAACACGTTACATTCATAACCATTTTGGGGTAGCAGTACAATAATCACCAACATGATGCCACCACTAATATGATGACTGAAAGCCAAAAATAAATTGGTTTTGCTTTTGATCTTCTTTCTATAGCCATTTTTAGAACTGCAGAATGCATGCATCTCACTCTCTGACAGGGAATTTAGCCTCTATGCACTATTTTCTCTAATTTAAAACAAATATTTTTCTGTGAGTGCTGTAAGTAATTATACATTGAGTGCTTACTCCAAGTCTTTGAATTGGTGTTTCTAACTGTCTGGCACTCTAGTACTCCCCCCGTGTTCCTTTGCTAGCAGAGTGCTCTTGAAAGTCTTAAGGGAAGCATGCAAGATGGGTCAGTGGGTACCAGTGCTTGCTCTGTAAGCCTGACCATGTGAGCTTGATCCACAAAGTGACTCCCAACAGTTGTCCTCTGACATCAACATGCACACACCCTGACTCAACTCACGCATACAATAATAATGAATAAAAAATTTTAAAGGAAGCTTTCCATGTGTTCTTGTGCACAAGTTAGTTATCACAGACACTGACTCAGTGCTTAGATGTGTTAGTATCCTTCTAGAAAGATCGCTTTCTATATCTTTTAGACCTAAGTACTCAAAATATTTTTGTCTGTGTCTTCCAGAGATAGAGCTTGCTAGTAGATTACTAAAGTTGGTTTTAGAGTTGTTATTTTGTGTCAATATTTTCAAAGCCACAACGTGTTCTTGAAATTGGGAATTTGGAGTTGTAGTTTATTTCAAGAAAGTTTTTTTAGAGTTTGGGTATTTGTTCTACTCCTTTTTTTTTTTTTTTTTTTTTTGTTTTTGGTTCCTTTTCTTCAGTAATTCTTAATTTTAATATGTTGGGTTGTCTTTTTCTTTTCTTTCTTTCTTTCTTTTTGTTTTTTGTTGTTTTGTTTTGTTTGTTTTTTGAGACAGTGTTTCTCTGTATTGTTTTGGAGGCTGTCCTGGAACTTGCTCTGTAGACCAGGCTGGCCTCAAACTCACAGAGATCCCAAGTGCTAGGATTAAAGGTGTGCACCACCACACCCGGCTTGTCTTTTGCATTTTTAAGAAAAGTTTTCTTTAAAAAATGTGTATGTGTATGGTTATATGCACAGGAGTACAGTGCACAGAGAAGCTGGAAGAGGGCATCGGATCCTCTGGAACTGGAGTTGTAGCTTTGAGTCACCTGAGCAGGTGCTGGGAACCCACTCCAGTTCCACTCTCCGCTGTTGAGCCTCGCAGCCTCTGGATTGTCTTTTGTCTTTAAGATCTCCTTTTCCTGAATCTCTCCCAGTTGTATACTTGTTTGTGACAGGATGATGATAAGATGCACATGTGGCCCTTGAACTCTATGTAACCCAGAGACCCTCAAAGCTAGGATACTCCTGCCTCTGTCTTCGTTGCACTAGGATCTGGCTTGTTTATTTTCATTTTCTTTTTAGTCTCTTTTTAGTTTCTTTTTAATTCCATCCATACAGCTTATATCAGTCTATCATCTTTTTACCTTGCAGAATTTATTTATTTTCATTGATGATTCTTTCCTAGGCTCTGTCACTTGCCTTCTGTGTCTTTCTAATTCTGATCTATGGTGTTTTTTCCTATCCATTTCCTAATACCTTTTCTGCATTTGGAACAGAGCATTCACTTGTTTTGTGGTCTGGCTTCCTATGTGCAAAAAAAGAAAGAGAGAAAGAAAGAAAGAAAGAAAGAAAGAAAGAAAGAAAGAAAGAAAGAAAGAAAGGAAGGAAGGAAGGAAGGAAGGAAGAAAGATCTTTTCTCCTTAATTCTCTCATTCCCTTAAAACAAGTGTGTGTGTGTGTGTGTGTGTGTGTGTGTGTGTGTGTGTGTTAAATTTTGTCCTTATTATTTCCTGTGACCCATTTTTATATACAACTGATGTTCCCAAACTTTTAGAAGCCAGAAACCTTCCCAGACTGCCCTGTGCCTTTGGCTGTTGTAGTGCCTAGGGGCACATGGCTTGCTTTGTGAGACTCCTTGCCCTTGTCTCTCCTGCACATTTTTTTTCTAGCTTTGTCTCCCTTTCTTTTGATTGTCCCTCTCTTCTTTGACTTTGAGTCCACAACAAGCAGTGCCTCCTAAGAATGGGTTGCCATTCTGGACAGACAGCTTGTGTGGTTACTTTTCAGGTACCCATAGACATAGCCCTATGAGTCTTGCACTCTCTCACTATGGACTTGAGCAAAGATGCTCCCAGTTTCAGATGAATTCTCGAGCTTGTCTGCTCTGCTTTCTCACTAAATATGGGATAACCTGGGGGAGCCTGTTCTCCAGTTTGGCAAACATTCCAATGTTTCCCTTTGCTCCTCACTCAGAATGTTGAGTCCCTACAGATCTCACAGCTGTCAGCAGTATTTCCTCATCCATATGTGTCTGGGTTTTGCAAGGATGTTCTATCCCCTAATTTTATTGTTACATGGCCATGAACATTTTGTTTTATTCTGTGGTTCATCTGTGCTGCCACCCACAATGATTTTTTTGCTATATGAACTTGATCATGCTACACAAGTGCTGAACCACACTCCAAAAACTTTGATAACTCAGGACTCTCGGTAGATGCATCACTCCTCCAGAGAACTGGTCTATGATCTATCTTATCCAAGATCAAGTATCATCACAACCATTCATGTGAAATCTCAATGTTGCCTCAGGTTCCATATCTTCCATTTGGTAGTCCTTTAGAACTGACCTACCTTCTTCTGGTGACAGTTTTCCCATCCATAGGACAGGCTCCACCCTTTCTCTCATAGTTCCCACCCTACATTCATATCAGGCATGTAGTAGTTGCCTGTCAGAGTCTGGCTTATTTACCTTAACATCATGATCCCTAGTGACATCCACTTTCCTGAACATTCACACAATCACATTGCTTGTGGCTGAATCTCATTTCATTTTAACTTGTATTTCCCTCCTGGCTAAGGATACTGAACACAAACATATTTATTGGCTGTTTGTTCTTCTTTTAAGAGCTGTCTGTTCAGTTCACTTGGTCTATCCATTGATCAGATTAATCTTTTGGTGGGATTTTGGTGGTGGTGTTCTTCTTTATTAATTTAACTATTAATCCCTATCTCTTCTTTCTGCTGTTTCCTTTGCTCTGCAGAAGCTTATACATTTATAAAATCCCAGTTGGCAATTCTTGCTATTATTCTCCATCTCTGGGGAGTCCTTTTCTGAAAGCACCTGTCTATGTCTCCCTCTTGAAGCATTTTCCCTAAGTTTTCCTCTATCAATTTAAAAGGTTATGGTTTCCCATAACCTTTTAAAGATTCTGAACCTATTTTAAGTTGATTTTTTTCCAGAGATAAAATATAGGAATTTAATTCCATTCAATTCAGGGTGTCCACAGTCCTGGGCATTTGAACACTTGGTCTCTAGTTGATAGTGCTGTTGGGAAAGGTTTACATATGCACTTTGGAAGAAGTACAACATTAGAGGTAGGGTTTAAGATAAAAAGCCTCACCTACTTCCTCTCTGCTTGTTGTGTGTAGTTCAGGCATTGAGTTTTCTGATCCTGCTGCCAGGCCTGCCACTTTCAGACATGCTGTCCCTGCCATTATGAACTCAAATATTCTGGAACTGTAAGCCAAAATAAATTCTATCTTCTTAAGTTACCTCTGGTCATGTTATTTTATCATAACAACAGAAATATAACTAATACAGTGAGGAGACTGTAGCTACATGTGTTTATTTTTGGGTCTATTTATCCCATTGCCATTTTTTATGACACTACCATGAAGAGATACCATAACAACTCTTATAAAGGAAAGTATTTAATTGAGACTGGCTTAAAGTTCAGAGGCTTGGTCCATTATCTTCCTGGCAGAAAGCTTGGAGGCATGCAAGCAGACATAGTGCTGGAGAGGTAACTAAGAGTTCTCTACATCTTGATCTGCAGGCAGTAGGAAGAGGCAGACTCACACTGGCCAGGCTTGAGCATCTGAGACCTGAAAGCTCACCTTAATGGCATACCTCCTCCAACAAGACCACACCTCCCAATAATGCTACTCTCTATGGCCTTAGTTGGGTCATTTTCATTCAACTAACACAGTACTATAGCTCTGTGGTATTATATGAAATAAGATGCTATTTCCATTATTGGTTGTTCTTCTTAGGATTGCCTTGGCTATTCAAGGTCTTCTGTGTCTTTGCATGAATTTTAAAATATTTTTTCTCTAGTTCTTTGAAGAAGGTTAATGAGATTTTAGATAGGGATGGTACTAAATATGCACATAAGTATAAGTGGTTATACTTATAACCACTTTTATAATATTACCTCTACCAATCCAAGAGCATGGGTGGTCTTCCCATCTTCTAGGGTCTTCCTCAATCTCTTTCTTCAGAGATTCAAAGTTTTCATTATAGAGGTCTCTTACTTCCTTGGTTAAGTGGATTCCTATGTATTTTTAGTCTGTTACAGGGAGGATTTTTTTTATTTTTTCTCATCAATCACATTATTGAAAAAACAAAATTCTCTGATGCTTGTATGTTAATTTTGTAGCTTGCTACTTATCTGAAAATGTTTACCAGATCTAATCATTCTTTGATGGTATCTTTAAGATTATTTAAATATAGGATAATGTAAACTTTTCCATGTATACCCTTGACTTATTATGTGCTATACTGAATAAAGCTGAGCAAACATCTTATCTCGTTATTGATTTTAAAGGAAACATTTTGTCTCACGTTGGTCACATATACCTTTTGTTATGAGATATGTTCCTGCTGTCCCTAGCTTTTTCCGGGTTTTTATCATAAAAAAAATAATGTTGAACTTTGCCAAAGATCTTTCTGTGTCTATTGACATGATCATGCTATTTCCATACCTAAGTCTATTTATATTCTTTTCAATATATTACTAAATTTGATTTGCAATTACTTTATTGAGAATTTTGCATCTATATTCATCATGGAAATCAGGCTAAATTTTGGAGGTTGCTTTTGTGTCTTTACCTGGCTTTGGAATTGAGGTGATATTCATTTTATAGAATAAGTTGAAAGCATTCCTTCTGTTTTATGGAATAGCTGAGAAACATTGGCATTATCTCTTCTTCTGAGCTATAGTAGAATTCAGGGGTTTAGTCCTTGTCTTTTCTTTCTGGGGAGTCTCTCCATTACTACTTCAATCTCATTGTTTGTTACAAATCTTTTAAAAATTTGATCTGGGAATATATCTACTTCTTCTATACTTTTAACCTTTTCAGATACAATTTTTCAAAGTGTCTCTTAGTGACTTCCTAGATCCTACTGGTATCTGTTATTTCCATGTTTTCATCTCTAATATCATTACTTTGGGTATGCTTCTTAATAAAAGTTTGAAATTGCTCCTCATCTTCAAACAAGTTAAGGAGAAATAAAATCTATTCATATCACAGGGTTTAGTGGCAACTCCTAAAGACTGCATCAGCCCTGCTGGTAACTGTAGATAAAGGTCAGAACTAAGGATATGAGGACAGCTGAAATTTCTTTGTGTATTGTAGAGAAAAGCAGAACTACCAGCATGTGGCCCATTCTGCAATGCCTTTCTTGAAAGCATCCCTGATGGAATATAATAGTTTTTTTTACCTTCTACAGAGAGCTGATGTAACAGAGGAAGCTTTACCTTTAACCAAGCCAGTGACTTTCTAAATGTGGGGTCTCAGACACCAAGGAAGTAGTAGGAAAAATGGCCACCAATAATCCTTTGACACTCTTTAGCTCAAACTCATGTTCCTAAGCTAAAGTGAGTCTGTAGTGTTATCAGGCAATAACTTCAACCAACAAAAGGCAGATGTCACATTCTGGGAGCAGTGGATTGGACAACCTGGATTAGAAGTGAATGGTTACAAGATCACCAAATGTCAAGACAGACAGACATCACTAACCATTTCTGAGCAAGGCTAATGCCCTTAGGGGGAAGCACTGGGAAAATGTTACCATCAAACAAAATCAGAATCTGGTGGAGGCTGTCTGAACACCTCCATCACTGCAAATGTTACAAAGGTAGAAGACTGGCCACAGGAAGAAAGCAGGAGTCTTGCATCCATATATGAATGGCTGACAGGGTAATGCTAGGCAGCCATAATGACCTCCCTGGAAAGGGGTGAATAGGGATAGAAATTTAGGGCCGGAAAATTCTAAGGCGAAAGAAGTGAGTCCTAATAGACAAAATAATGCCCCAGTGATACAATGAGACCTTTCTGCACACTAAAACTGTGTTAACAGGTATACACTCTAGTGTCTCATTATTATTTTTTTACATTTTTTATTTGTACATGTGTGCATACATGTGCACATATACATGGAGATTAAAGGACAATTTATAGGAGCCAGTTCCCTCCTTTCAACATGTGGGTTCCGGAGAGTCAACTCAGATAGATCATGGCTTGGTGGTAGGTACTTTTAGCCTCTGAGCCATCTCACCAGCCTGTGTTCTCCTTACTTTTGTGAAGAAAATCATATCCAAAGAGATCACATGATATACTGTCTTAGTTAGGATTTCTATTGTCATGAAGAGACACCATAACCATCACAGTTCTTATAAAAGAAAGCGTTTAATTGGATTGGATTACAGTTTAGATATTCAGTCCATTATCACCATGGAAGGATATAGCAGCATGCAGGCAGATATAGTGCTGAGCAGGAGCTGAGTCCTATACCTTGATTCATAGGCAACAGGAAGTGACCTGAATTAGACATAGAAGACCTCAAAGCCCACATCCACAGTGACACGCTTCCTCTGACAAGGCCATACTTCCTAAAGTGCCATCTCCAAAGAGCTTATGGGAGCCAATTATATTTGAACTACCACACATATAAAGAGTCACACTATGACAGTTAGTGGCAAATTCAAGTCCAAGGCTCCCTGCGCCCAAGCTTTCATTCTTCAATGCTAATTTTGGGTCTAACACCCAACTCTATGCCAACTGGCTGCAGGGCCTTTGCTGACTTCCCACCTTCCATTCTCTTGGAAACAGAGATAATGCTTTCAGGGTGTTGGTGCTTTGGGTCCAGTATGGAGTGTCTGGGCCCAGAAGGCTTCAACAATATATATATATATATATATATATATATATATATATATATATATGCTGTTTTGTTGCCCATCATCAGCTGCCATCTGTGTATAATCTCCCAAGCAGCCTTTGTTTATCCATAATTCACCATCTTCCCTGTCTGGTCCTCCTCATTAAATCTATAGAGACTGCCTTGAAGAAAGAGTTATATGGCACTTATGGGAAATACACATAGAAGGATTAGAGTTTTGTCAATGAATTCCAATGACTTCCCTGGAATCCCAGCCAGGCAATTTGCATTTCCCAGAGAGTCAAATGGTATTTGGAAAATTATGCTGTCTTATCACAGGGAGAAATCAATCTAACCCTTAAACACCTGACAGTCAATAATCCTCACTAGGATACTGGTTGAGTAGTTATCCCTACAGCTGCCTCAAATCCTTGTCTGAAGCCACATTTGAACCATGGCTGGGTTGTGCAAGGTAAAGAGATGGGGCTGTCACTGTTCTCAACCTAGATGTAGAGGACAGGGTCTAACTTTATCTTTGTGCTTCACAGATGGGGAAACTAAGACCAGCGAGTAGAAATAATTTGTCCAAATGACTGCTAAACCTGAAGATGGACAGACTCACAACTCCTTGTCTGGACCTTTGTTCTGGCAAAGTCAGCAGCCTGCTCTTTGGGAGCTAGAGGCAGCCCCATCATCGGAACAAATCATAGCTAGGCATGCCAGTGCTATGCCATCACTTGGGAGGCTCGTGCAGGAATATTGTGAGTTCAAAGCTAGCTAGAACTACATACTGCATGCCAAGATATCTTGGGCTGTGTCATGAGACCCCAGGGAGGGAGGAAGAGAAGGGGTAGGAATAAGGAGGAGAAGTAAAAATAAAGAAGAGGAAAACAGAGGGGAGGAGAGGAGAGAGAGGTATAGTAATTTTAATGCAATTGGCCCCCATAATCTAACAGGGAGTGTGACACTATTAGAATAACTTTGTTGGAGTAGGTATGGCCTTGTTGGAGGAAGTGTGTCACTGGGAGGGGGATAGTCTTTGAGGTTTCCTATGCTCAGATTACTGCCCTGTGCCTCAGTTGATTTCCTGCTGCCTGAAAGATGTAGAAATCTCAACTCCAGTACCACATCTGCCTGTACACCATCATACTCCCCATCATGATGATAACGGACTGAACCTCTGAAGTGTAAGTCTCCACTCCAATTAAATGTTTTCCTTATAAGGATTGCCATGGTCATGGTGTCTCTTCACAATAAAAAAAATTAAAAACCTAAACAAAGCAGAGAAGAAGGAAAGGTAAAGGAGAAAGAGCCTTACCATTTATGAAGGGATGTTAGTCCTTCTCTTCAAATTTATTTATATTAGTTTCCTTATAGGGCAACATGTGAATGATAAAAGTCAACTTCATAAGGTTAAAAGGGATGAGATGAACAACCTGAACAATTTCCAACTCCAGTAACCTCTTGACAGGCTTCCTTTTCTCTTCTTTTCTACACTTAGCTTACCCTAGAAGCATACCTGGGCACAAAAATTCAAATGAAAGCCCTTTACTTTGGGCATGGTTCCAAGAAGCATGAGGAAGTGAGGCAGGAAGGTAAGGAAGCCAATACACAGAGTACCACTAAGGAGGACACACTTTGGGCAATGAAGACTTTGTCCCACTAGTAACATCTGGAAGACAGCATGAGGCACACCTTAAAGTTCAGCACCTCCACTCTACTGAGGATGAAGATCTGCCCTCTAACTCTCATCCTTCCCTGGATGAAGGCAACTCCTGAACCATCACCTCCCCAACACAAGCTGAGCAAAGCAGGGAAAGCCCTTGGGAAAGTGGGCACAGATGCTAGGATTAGGCAGCCAAATGTGTGTAGGAGTACACTGGGTGTCACACAACATGAGTCCGGGTACTGAGAATGGCCACCACAGGTCACCTCTACAACACTCTTATCCATTCATGCTCACAAAAAGTTCATTCTCTTCTATTGCTGATTTTTCAAGGTGGGGGCTTATCACAATACCTTGAAGAACAGGGGAATTTAAACCAGACATGTTAGAGAAGAAAGCTCTAGGTCTTACTCAGTTTTGAGGTAATAACTGTTACTCAATACTTAATACCAGTCTTCATTATGAGCTGGCCTTCTAAAAATCTGTATGTTGAAGTCCTAAACCTCAGTCTCTCAGAAGAAGATTGCATTTGGATACAGAATCTCAAGGGAGGTGATGACAGTAATACACATATTAAATAAAATATATAGTATATGCAAGGTATGTTTGCTAGAAGAATGGAGTGCTCAAGGCCAGGCAAGAATACACAGCAAGATTGTCTCTAAAAATAAAATAAAATGAGGCAAAATCAAATAATAATATAAACGATAAAAATGTAAGCTAAGGGAAGGATTAATGTCCTTTACACAGTGAGCATTCCCCACCCTCTGCACATTGGAAGTTTAGACTTAGCCATCAGAACTGTATTCTGATACCAGTGTCTATCTGGGACTTTCCCTGACCTGGAGCACCAGAGAGTCACCTCCATGCACTGGTTTCAAAAGCAGTGCATGACTGCATAGCTCTGACTGGTATGTCCCCCAGTAATTGAAGTTAACTGCCTCCTTTAGACTATGACTCACCTTAGGTGATCAGATGGCTGGGGAGCTTTCCTGAGGTGATTTGAACAAGTGCCAATTAATCCAAGAGTCCTGTCCTTGCCCCTACCAGAGATATGACAGAAAGTGATGCTCAGACACACAGAGGGATACAGGCCCCATCTGCAGCATGGCTCTGTATAGAGTAACTTTAAGTTCCCAGGCTGCAGTTAACACAAGCATGCTCCTCATTTGGCTCCCCTTCCCCCGCCATTACACACATGGCATAGTCCTCACTAAAAAAGCAAGGAGACCTGCCCAAACACTGGAGACATGCCTATAAATGGTCTGTGATTTTCTGTGTAAAGCTAGAGGAAGCAGGTGTGCTTGCTTGGAACCAGAAGCCAAACCTGCCTTGATCTGGGGCTCTGAGACAGTATGGCTGTGAAGGTTGATAGGCAGCCTGGACAGTTGAAAGCAGCTTGACACAGCATTACCCACCAAGACGTCCCACCGGGGAACAGGAGAGAGCTATCTGAGATGATGGGGTGTCACGCTGAGGCCGCATGCCATTCCCCAGCCCTTGGGTGGTAGGGCTGAAGGAGTGCTGTGAGCACAGGAAACAGTCTTGAAGCACAATGCCTGATCTCTGCCCTCTCTGCCCCTGGATGAAAGAATAGAGGAGCTCTCCCTCAAGTCTCCTGTTCTGCTTTATTTAATGGTTTCCACAGATCCCACTGCTTAACTGTCTTAGGACAATAATAAAAGAGAAACAGAGCTGGGAGAGGACCTTAGAAGTGTGGGGGAGAGCAGAATCCTGGAGCTGCCACAGAGTCAGATCTTTGTGCATTGTACTGAACAATGAAAGCTCACTAGCCTGGAAGCTTTGATTGAAAGGGGTGGGTGGGGTGGTCTGCACCTGTCTCGACTAGTTTCTCAAAGGGCTAGGAAGAAGGGAACAGACTGTAAGAAGATGCCGGCTGTGGCCAAGGGGCCTGACTGGAAAATCCAGGAAGTAGTGTAATGGGAAACACTGGGTTTATGATTCTGAAAGGCCCAAATGTCACTCCCTCTACCACAGACTGACAGCATGTCTTCATCCTAGCGATGTCCTCTGAACTCCAGTGCTTCGTTTCAAATTGGACAGTGGCAATGCCCATCTCATATCACTGTCTTAGGTTGGTATCCTCAAAAGCAGACCCTGACATGAGGACTCTTATCAAAGGGCTTATGTACGAATCCTCATGAGGAAAACCAGGAGGGAGAAAGTCATGGAAGGTCATGTCTGTATATCAAACCAAAGTGTGGTGAGGGGACAAGGGTGGAGATTCCTGGGCCTGTGATGAGATTGTCACCTGCCATGTGCTGAAGACACCCAACTTAAGGTCCACCTAGACAGAATCTACATTTTAACAAGATAGAGGGGTGAAAGCAGAGATGTAGGGATGTCTCAGAGATGCCCCATGGAAAGGTTCATTCTTGGCTGACAGATGCCCAAAGGCAGGGCATCTTAGTCACGCTGCCATCAAACAAGGACTCTCCTGCTCATATCACTATCCTAGAATGGCCTCCCAGCTTCACTTTTACCTCAGTTTCCCTTTTCTCATACCATTTCCCACAGAGACTAGGAGCCTTTCCCAAGGTACTGTGTGCTGACCCTTAACCTCAGGCCTATGTGGTTCCTCTCCTCAGTCTCTTTGACTCACCCTAGTGGGACTCTGTTCTCCAGACCACTGTGATGACCGCAGCTTCCTCCCATGGAACAGACTCCCTGACACAGCCCAATACAATGTACTGCCTGACCCCAACCTCACTTCACTGGACACTGACACTTTTCTTTGTTTTTGTGAGTTCTTCTATTCCCAACAAGCTCTCTAGAGGGCTAAACCAGGTGAGGGCAGAGTCTATTGCTTATAGCCTGTATCAGACCACACAACTTAAAATGGGGGAGGATTTATTTTAGCTTACAGGATCAGAGGGCTGGTTCCATGGTAGCTTGGCTCTGTGAAATTTGGCAAAGCATCACAGCAGTGGGGCCATGTGATAGATGAGGATTGTTCACTTTGTGGCAAGCCAGAAAACAGAGAGAAGGATGCCAACCATTGCCTGGCACTCTCCTTTTCTCACATTTATTCCATCCATACTACCAGCCCATAGGATAGCACTACCCACACTCAGGAGTCTTCCAACCTCTGTTAATCCTCTTTGGAATCACTAGTCAGACATATATCTGGAGGTGTGCCTCACAAGTCTCCTACGTGACTTTAAATCTGGTCAAATAGACGATATGAACTGCCATGAAACCCAAGAGTTTTACCTAATATATCACAGTTTGTGGTGCCCAGTTTACAGAGAACCAAGACCCATCAGAGGTAGGGGTTCCATATCCACTTAGTAATAGAATCACAGCTGCACTGAACTCTCCTCCCTATATCTACACCTCATGAAAATCTCAGCCATAGACATTTGGGAAGCAAGTGTCAGAGAAATCATTGCTCTGAAGGAAAATAAGTGCAAAAGAGACTCAGACCAAAGCACTAATCCTATTTGTATGGGTCCAGTGCAGAGCTCTAAGCAGTCATGGACAAAAGCACTAACAGTGGTTAAAACATGAAATCTCTGCCCTCAAACTGAGCCCTCAGACAACATGGTCCATGACCCATAAAGAAGAAATCACAAAACTAGAAGAAATTGTCCCTCTTATATTTTAAGGAATATTTGTGGCAATTGTATATAATTTTCAAGGTTAACAACATCTTAATGAAAGTCTCATTTATCTGCATATTAGTGTCCTGAAGCTAGCTTCATTTACATAATCATAAATTGCATTTCAACTGTCCTCAGCAGCCTGCTCTCCGCTTGATGAAAACGTAAACGGTAATTTTATTTGGGCTCAATTGCATACATACTGCATTTATGCAGCATCAGAAAATAACATTTTAATCTAGCCAGCAAGTTGGGAACTCATTACCACAAAATAAGAATGTTGGTGAAGGCTCTACACCTAGCCTTGGCAACAGTGTAGAGCTAAGCCTGTTGGTGGAGGTGAGCCAGCCCCAATGATGTGAGCTTGGGAGAGATGGCCCCACTACTTATCTGTCTTGTAGCAGCATGGGCAGGGAGAGAACTTCCATCCCTCATCAACACCTGAGGCAGGAGGGACTGGCCCTGAAGTATAAGAGCTAGAGATGTTCCTGCCCCTCATCAGCTCATCCCTGAATGGGGTAAACTATCCAGGACAATACCATAGAGCCCAGCTTGGTGGCAAAGACAGGGGAGAAATGGCAATGTAATCATTCCTGCAACTATCCAAGCCCAGAACCAGGGTTATGTGTTGGTCCATCCCAAAATCCACCCCATCTGTGACCTGCTGGAGCACAGGGGTGAGGGATCCATCCTGTGGACCCAGGGCTACAGGATCCTCACAACATGGGGCAGCAACAGGATGTCCAGGAAGAGTCCCAGTGAGGGCTCAGAGTCCTTGGTGCTGCAGAGACCAGGACCTAGAACCAGACCAATAATTCATTTCCATAAATACCAGCATATAAAAATATATGGATAAACTGTGTGACTCAATGTGTCACACTGCAGCTTCAATGACAAGATTCTCCCCCCTTCTTCCTTTCCTTTCCCCTCTTTTTCTCTCAAACTTTCTCTTGTTTTATTTTGGAGTGGGGAAGGAGATAGGTAGAACTGGAAGGCATGATGTGAAAAACACAAAGACTAAAACAACAACAAAAAAGAATGTTGGCGAAAATACCATGTGTGCTTACCAAATGCCTTTGAAGGTCCCTGTCATTGTCATGCTATTGCTCAGTAGTTTTAATTGAATTTACTCAGAGCTAGAAAAGTCAAGGCATTGGGATGAAAATATTATTTACTCTCCAAAGATACTGGTAGCCCATGGGCATAAGATTCCAAGATGACATGGGGGTTGGGAAGAGGTAACAAGTAGACCAAGAACTGGGAAGGAAACTTCACTGCTTGCACACAGGCAGACTGACTGGGCATGTGTTAACCCAGTCCCATAGCTTAACTTATCCTAACCCCTTGTCCCAACCTGGAAATGAACCCAGGGTCAAACAGGGTTGGAGATCTCATTTTGATTGCTTGCTTCTTCCACCATGTCCAGCTCTGAGCAGGGAGTAATTAAGAGCACCAAATAGGCACAAAACCTTTCCTGACCTCATAAGTAGGAGAAGAGAGGCTCAAAAGCTGCCATGAAATAAGAAAGACAGCATAAAAACCCTTTGCAAATACCCCCTGAAAGCCAGCCACCCTCACATGACTAATGTAGATGCTGACACTCAAGAGAGTTGCAAAGGTTCACCAGCCACTGTCAGAGTCAAGATATAACTTGGGAGAGGCAGGCAGAAAGTCCTGAATGTCCACCAGGAATGTTGCAGGTTCCTAGGAGCCAAAGAGGGTAAGTTGGAAGTGTGATAGGGTGCAAAGCCTCCATGGGAGTCCTTGTGACATCACCTTTGACTACTGTTGCTGCAGTGAGCATTGTCACACACCTTGGTACCTGCAGCTCCCGCCCCAGTGACACTTTCTGAAAGATGTGTGGAAAGCCAAAGTGAGAAAGGCATGTCTCACAGCAGCATCTTCCCAGCCAGGCTGGCTCACACCTCCCTGGATTCCAGGGGTGTGCGACACGTGTCTTGATAATCAAGGTGCCATCTGAAGGCTACATCCTGAACAGTGGGATCACAGCTATCAACCCATCTCTACCCAGGACCACAAGAGAGAAAATGGCTGGAATGGGCAAGATGTGAGAAATGAATAATCAGCTGTTCCCAGGGGCAGAAGTGGCAGACAAGACAAGTGATTTCTCCAGGTGTAGAGCAGGATGAGGTGTGAGAAGTAATGCATCTGTTTCTGGTAACTGCTGGTATGCTGGCCAGCCTTCAAAAAAAAGGACTCTCAGACACTACAGTTCTCTGCAGACCAGGCATGACAATGGATAGGGATGGCAACACAACCAATCTATGACATGGAATACTCCCACAATGGCCAACATGGCTCCCAACCCCATCCACACTCACATAACCATGAGTGCAATATTCTTCACTATTCACAGTACTCCTGTAACAAGCAGCTCACACAGGCCAAAACAGTGCTCTGGAAGATGGTCTTTCTCAAGCTTGGGGCTTCTGGGAAGCCTGTTAGGGCAGAGGTGCTAGGCTCCTCCTAGGATCCCATGAATCTCAGTAGTTAACAAACATCCAGGGGGCTCTGAGAACAGTGGTTAAAATATTAGTTGTCATCTCTTTATCTTTTCTGACCTGCCCAGGATCCAAGCCTCCAGAACCCAATCATACTCCTCGGGTTTGGTCTAGGATTGCATCTGTAGTGCCTCAGGAACAGTGACAATTCTGACCTTAAGATATAGGTGTGGCCTGCTTTAGAAAGAGAAAATTTCATTGTAACTTACTCTCTAGAACTTAAAGGAACATGCTTGTTGTAAGTGCTATGCAGCAAACAGAGTTTCTGTACAATGGAAGTGATCTTAACCAAGACAGATGAGGTTGTGCTCCTGATGCTGTTTGAGTCCCCACATTTCTGCATGTTGTCCTTGTAACAAGGTCTGCTCTGGGGTGTCTGCTTCTACTGGTCCCTGGATCCCGAGTATTTGTGCATTCTTTGCTGCCAGTAGATTCCAGTGACTTCCTACTTGTCCTCCAGGGGCTTTGGGGAGGACATATCCCTCTGCATGTGACTCTGTGTCACCTCTAAGATATTATGGGTTAGGGCTCTGTTGTCTTAACCCAGGAATCCAAACTGAAACAGGTGGATGCCATGACACTTCCTGTGTGCATAGTTCAATGGCATGAGCAGAGCTCACGGTTAATATCAAGGTAGTGAGTAACCCTGGAGATATCAGAACAGAAGCCAAAATGCCGGACATCAGGAATGGTAGCAAGCCTTCCATCAATAGACATCATGAGAGACACTGGACATCCAGGCCTCTGAAGTCTTCCAACCTCCAGGTGTGTTTTATTCTGTAAATTCCACATTTAATTTTCCCCATTACATCATCAAAAATATCCACGTTCTGCCTGCACAGACGAGTTTTGCACAAAGTGGCAAAACACAATTTAAATATCTCCTAAGTGGCAGAGTCATGAGAAAGAAAAACAAATTAATCAACAAAGAATCCCTTTTCAATGGCTTTCAAGCCAGCTTGTGTGTGTCACCAAACCACAGGTGAAATGCTAATAAAACTCGGGGAGCCACAGCAGAATGGTTTAAATGTGTTCTATTGTTCCAAAGAAACAGACGCAGAATCTATTTCCAAGCCTGGTCTTTTGAATGAGGGGGGAGCTTTATATATATGCAGAAACTATTAGACAGCAGCAAAGGCCTCGTGAAGAATAGAGCTTAGTGGAGTCACTGTTGCATGGCAGATGGGATGATCCGGAAGTCCCATCAGCAGCGGGTGCAAACATCATCTTCTCTGTGTAACCTGAGACAGATGCAGCCGGACGGGCCCTGGGAGAAGGAGCAACTAGAAAACAACCACGATGAAGTCGTTTTCCCTTTTTAGCCTAATTTAAAAAGACACATCTGGGGGACAGGCTAGCTCTGCACACCGAGTGTGAATTGCAGCAAGAGAAGAAGCAGAGTGCTGGTAGAATCCATCATAGCCCATGAAGAGGGGGCTCTGGAAGCCTAGGGATTGCCTCCCACTCCACTCCATTGGCCCCAATGTCCATCCTACCCTGCATAGCATGACTGGTCCTGTCTTCCAGGCACAAAGTGTCCTTTTCTCCTCCATGCTTCCTCATTTGTGTTTCTGGATACACCTTCTCCTCTCCTCAATTGCAATTTGGTTCCAAGCCCAGATTCAAATCTCATCTCAACTATGCTGAATTCCCTATCTGGTAGCCACGTTTAGTGTCCCCTGCTGCAGGCTAATAAGCCACCCTACTAAGTATATCTCTCATTCTACTTTAGGTTCCACCTTTTTCTGAAAGGATTCTCTTGGTAATTGGAAGCTCTCTAAAGGCGAGATCCAAGTCACAAACATTATTGAATGGGACACAGAATTCAACAAGATTGGAGGCCAAAAGTGCCTGGAGAAATGTCAAGGCTAAGGTAGAAGGCATCACCTCATAAAGCTGTGACCCCAAGTATCATGGCCCCAATATCTCTTTCAAGATCATTCCTGGAGTCAAGGTATAAAGGGATTTTCTGACATTCCCAGATTTGGACCTAAGAAGCATGGTCACACCTGATGGAATCCAGGCTTGAGTTTTGAAGTCAAGCTGCTGAATCCAAACCAGAGCATACTTGACCATGTTGCTGCATGGCCTTGGACAACCTCTGTGAATCTGTTTCCTCAGCCCAGATGTAGTGGTGACAGCAACAGTTCTTCAGGACAGATGATGTGTCTTGATCAAGTAAAATAAAGCAAAAATGATAAACCAAGAACATCGCCAAACAGTGGACTCTTTCCTCTTCTGTGGTTTCAATGTGTTTATTCCACCATGTCCAGACTCATAGATTGAAATATCATCACCCTAAGAGGAGGGCAGTTGATTAGGTCATACAAAGTGAGATTATGGTCCCCACAGAAGAAACCCCAGAGACCATATTGCCTCTTGGACCATGTGAGGGCCTGAAACAAGATGTCATCTACAAACTAGGAAATGGTCCTCACCATATACCAAACCTGCCAGCACCTTGACCTGGGACTTGGAGCAGACAGAACTGAAAAAAAAATGTCTGCTATTTGTAAGCTTCCCAGTCTATGGTATTTTGTTATAGCATCCAGAAGAGACAGAGACATTCTCTTTGCAGCAGTGCTCCATCCTGAGACTTTCTATCCTGTGGTACCTGTATTTTTCCATCTGTAGAATAGACAGAGAGGCTCAAAATTATTTTTACTATTCAAGCAACACATTATGCAAAAAATAACATTTGTAGCAGACTTAGTTGTTCAAAGTCTCACATGAGTGTGAAACATTCATTTCTCCTTAGCAATGTGGGAATCACCACCTATGATTTCTACAAGAATCTGAAGACTACTATCAAGTGAAAACAAGTTACTAGTATGGAAATCTGCTACCAGTGGAGGGGGCATCTCTAACTTGAGAGTGGGGATGGGTCCGTCCTCTGCTGTCTGCTGAACAGTGCACCCCAATTCTGAGCTCCTCTCAGCACATGCTGAAGTGTGTCTCCTGACAAGCAGTCTGGAAATATAATCCTCATTTACCTGATGAGGAAACTGTGGGTCACAAATGTTTTTCTGGAGCCAGATCCTGTGCTGTTGGCCCAAGATGCTAAAGGAAGGACAGTGATATTGTGGACATGCCAGATGAGCTCTGTGGTATTTGTCCCCCACCGTTATAGGAGGAATATGGAAGATTTGGAGTTATTAGAAGCTGTATGCATCCCCACTCCATGTGTAATATAAATCTGTGATCATCAGAGAGAGAACAGAATTCAAAATCAGATTCATAGCACACTCACATAGCTGTATGCAATGTGTAAAAGGGCCAAGTATACCACGTGCACAGATGAAAACAGCTATGCTCATATGTTCTTGGGGGGTGAGTATGGCCCTCCTAAGCCAGAGGAGGACATCAAGTAAGAGTTACCTAAGATCTCAATCACAACCCATGCCCACAAGGTCTAGTCCCTTTGCAATTTCTTCATATGTCCCCAATGAGTCTAAAGGACACCAACATTCAAGGCTATTGCCCCAAATGAAAGACAGCTCCCTGAAAAGCAAAGGACAGTAGGCAGGGGTTGGCAGGTAGACCCAACTCCCCAAGGGGGAATTGGGCAGCAGAGGAGGAAGTATAAATGGAGCTGGTCCACAGAGCCCAGGAGATCAGTCATCTTTATGTTGACTCCCGCCTTCTCAAGAAACAGTCAGAACCCTCTAGGCAGTTCCCACGCTAGGAGAACCGCACTGCTCGGCAGTGAGCAGGTAATTAGTACTCCTCTCCCTCCCAGAGGAGTCCCTGTTTCACCTTGAAGGAGAGGGGAAGAAGCAGGAGACAGATTTGTCCACACATTTGGAGACATTCTGTCAGAGAATTCCATCGAGGCACATGGAGGCAGGTCCCTGGCAGTGATCAGCAACAGCCCGGGGTGGAAACAGGTCTTGGGCAGGATTTGTGAACAGATTGTCTCCAAATGCTGCGTCTCTCCTAATTAATGCTGCAAAGTTAAGTCTCTGGCCTCTAGCTGCACATCAGGGAGATTCTGCAAAAAGCAGGGTCTGCCATCTCCTTGTCCCTGTCATAGAATGCTTGTCCCCAAGCAACTCTCCTGGGTATTGTTTGAAGGACTGGTACTGGTCTCCTTGTTGGAGAGCATTTCAAGACCATACAGAGATGGGGTGAAGAGATGGTCTTTCTAAAGAGGGGCAGTGGGCATCACCACAGCTGGCCAACAGCTCCCAAATACAGTCCAGATATTCCCATGTCCCGCCTGCCACTGTTTGATGCACCTGGGAACTTCTTCAGTATTATGTTAGGAAAACCTGTTTCACAGAGAAACTGTGCAAGGACATTCAACATGTGTGGGCAAACCTATCATTTGTGGCTTTACAATCACAATTTTCATTCATAAGTTAATAGAATGTCAACCATTCGAGTTAAATTATAGCCATGATCACATGCATACACACCCCTGGTATTTTCAAATTTTCTAATCTTTGCTAACCTAGAAATGAAAAATATTATCTCCCCATTGCTCTGTGTGTGTGTGTGTGTGTGTGTGTGTGTGTGTGTGTGTGTGTGTGTGTGTGTGTGCAACAACCTGACAGACTGCAACTTGAGGGAGTCCCTTCCCTCTTTCCACCATGTGTACTCTGAGGATAAAATGGAAGCTGTCAGGTTTGGTAACAAGAATCTTTATCCAATGAGCCGTCTCTCCCATCCTACTCACCATCTTTTTTGAGACAGAATCTTTCACGGAATCTGGAGCTCACCAAATTAGGAAAGTTTGGTGGCAAGCAAGTTGCAGAGATCCTCCAGACTCTACCTCCCCAGCTTTGAGATTACAAGCACGCACCAACACACCTGGCTTCTCACATGGATTCTGAGAAGTGGACTCAGATCATTGTGCTTGCTTCCTTTTTCATATGCTTTAAAACACAGCTTTTTCCCCTCCTGTGTAGGTCTGCTTATAGCCCATGCCTGTTTTTTGTATTGATTTGTAAATACTGTTAATATAGTAGAGGAAACAGCCTTACTTCTGAGATAACACACATGCATGTTTCCAGTTTTATGTTCATCTTTTTATTTTGTTCATGGCCATCGGGTGTGACTGTATTTTGTGTGTAATTTTTAATTTTTGTTTCTTGAGATTATAACAAAATTACATCATTTCCCCCTTACCTTTCCATCGTACAAAACCTCCCATATATACTTCTCTGCTATCACTTCCAAATTAATGGTCTCCTTAATTGTTGTTACGTACATGTATGTGTGGATGTGTGTATATTCCCAAACACATGAATGCAACATCCTCAGTCTGTACAATATTACTTGTATGTGTATGTTTTCATGGCCGACTATTTGACATTGGATATCATTTGGTTTGCTCATCCCTGGAGAGGGCTATTTCTCCTACTCTCAGAATTCCTTAGCTGCCTGTAGTTCCTTGTGTATGGGTTGAGGCCTCATGAGCTTTGCCCACCAATGTTAGCGTGAACTATGACTAATTCTAATGTAGTGGGATATATTGTTTTGGGGTTTTGTCTTTTGTTTTACATTTCTGGGGTTTGTTTCACACGCTAGAGAGTATTATAAGATATAAGAAGAAAACACCTCCCATCATTTCTTTCACATGAGGTCTTACAGAAACTAAGTCAAGCCAGAATCACTGAACTGAAAAAAAAAATCACAGGAAAGCATGACCTACCTTGTCCTACATTCTGCATTGAAGACCATGGACCCCGAGAGGAAGCTGGGAGGCAGATTATTCTTTCCAAGGATGAGACAGTGAAGTGGGCTCCAGAGGAGTGCATTTCCTTGGCTTGTACAATATGTGCATATTTCTGAGGCATTGCTGTAGACCCCCTAATACACTCAGCATCCTCTGGTCAGATAGGGTCTCTCATAAAACTCCAGTCTGGTTCCCTTTGCATGAAATACATGCAATCTCTGAGTCAGTAAAATGTGGACTTCCTTATAGTACTAAGTAAGATTCAGATGTACTTACGTACTTATCTGTTTCTATGTATTCCATTGCTCATTTTTTAGGTTTTTGAGATTTTTATTTATCTTTTTATGTGTATGTAGTACCCCCAAGGCCAGAATATGGCATGGGATTCCCCCGAGACTACAGTTACAGACAGTTGTGAGCTGCCATGTTGGTGCTAAGAA